>CM021100.1:318712417-319340169 GCA_007115665.2 Sequoiadendron giganteum | reverse complement strand
GATGGAGGGAGGGATATTTAAGGAGAGAGGGGTAAGATAGAGAGAAAGAAAGTAAAGAGGGAAGGGGAGAGAGAGAGTTGATAGAGAGAAGTAGAGGTGTAATGAGAATGGTAGATATATTGAGAGAGGGGAAGAGAGAGGGAGAGAAAACAAGGTATATAGGGGCAGGCTAGACATAGAGATGTAGAGTGAATTTTGGTGGAAGAGAGAGAGGAGGGAGGGATAGGTAAAGATGGATAGTTGAGATAGATAGAAGCAGAGAGATATAGGTAGAGAGATGGAAAAGAGATATAGAAAGAGGGGGAGGGAGAGAGGAGAGATAGAAAGAGGGATAGGGAATGAGAGATAGAGAGAGTAGAGAGGGAGGAGAGAGATAGAGAGAGGTGGGTAGAGAGAGAATTAGAGAGGGAAAGAAGGTGGAGATATTGAGAGAGAGGAGGCAAGGAGGCAGAGAGAAATAGGTATAGAGGGACAACTAGGTAGAGAAAAGTAGATATGAAAGGAGAGATATAGGGAGAGGTAGAGATGGAGAGAGAGGTGAGACAAAAATAGAGACGGGTCTAGGTAGATAGAGGGAGGAGGTGATAAAGAGAAAAATAGAGGGAAGGAGAGAGGGAGGAAGAGGTAGGGATGGAGAGAGAGAGGTGAGAGAGATAAGAGAGAGGAGGGAGGAATAGGTAGGGAGAGAGGGGTGAGATAGAGAGAAAGAGAGTAGAGAGGGAATGAGAAAGAGGGAAGTGAGATAGGTGATAGAGATGTGTGATGGAGCTTAAAATTAAAGAGATAAGGAGGAAGGTGGAGAGATTGAGATGGAAGGAGGGGGGAGAGAGATATATGTATAGAGGGATAGGTTAGATAGAGATAAGTAGAGAGAAAAGGTTGTTGAAAGGAAGAGAGAGGGAGAGAGAGGGGGGGGAGAAAGAGAGGTGAGATAAAGAGAAGTAGAAAGGGAAGGAGAGAGAGAGAGGGGGATAGAGAAAATTGGAGAGGGAGGGAGGGAAGGAGAGAGAAGTGAGATAGAGAGGACTAGAGAGGGAAGGAGAGAGAGAATGCCAAGATATAGAGTAGAGAGGGGAGGAGAGAGTGAGGGAAGTAAAGAGAGAGAGAGAAAGAGAGGAGAGAGAGGGAGGGAGGGATAGGTAGGTATAGAGAGTAGAGAGAGATATATAGAGATTAAAGGAGAGGGATGAGAGATAGAAAAATGTAGAGAGTGAAGGATGGAGGGAGATAGATATTAGAGAGGGAAGGAGAGAGAGATGGACATGTAGAGACATAGTTCTTGAGCTCAAGGAAGATATTGTTAGATAAAGGGATGGAGATAGTGAGAGAGAGAAAGGTCTAGAGAATAAGAGATGAAAATGAGTGAGATAGAGAGAGAAAGATGAAATTTGACCTCCTGAGTACTAAAATTTGACCTCCTGATTACTGAAATTTGACATGCTGATTATTGAAATTTGACTAAGTCTGAAATTTTAAAGATCTTCCAAAAACTAGAATTTGCATTATAACTCTTAGAGATCTGAAACCACTCTCAAACATCCTTCCTATATATACATGAAATATAACTTAAAGTATAAGAAAGTAAATTTCCATATGTAAATGTCAACTTATACTTAGATTTTGATTTCATGTATATAGTTTCCCTGACAGAGAAAGCGAAAATCTAGTTTTGTGCAAAGCAGGCCATTTGGCACTCGCCAATTGACTCATCACATTTGGTGCATGCCAAATGACTCATCACATTTGGGGAATGCGAAATGACTCATCAAATTTGGCGCATGCCAAATTTGGCACATGGAAAATGTGATGAGTCATTTGGCGCTCGCCAAAAGGCCTGCTTTAGACATGTTAATTAACAGGATTTGCTAAATTTTCTCATATTTTCGACCGTGCTCCGCATCTCATTTGAAAATATTTCAATGCAAGTTTATAAAAAAAAACGTGATAGCATTAACCTCTATCTTAGATATCTAAATATATACAAAAAAAATCATTTTGATTTAGTTAAGGTTTTGATCCATGGCTTCTATTGTAAATGCCTTTGTTTCTGGTCAAAAACCAACATGTGCTAGGTTTAGGATATATTTTTACACGTTCATCAGAACGTGAAACAAATTACGTTTTTTGAAACTAGACTCCATTCTACACATGATGAAAAAAAAATCAATTTTTGATTAGTTTGCAAAAAATTTGGGGGGGAGCACGCTCAAATTTCAGCTTTTCAAGATGTGTGCACTTTGAAAATTCATAAAATATTATATATTCATTAAAAAAATTATCCGAAAGAAGGAGGATAAAATACATGGTGTTAGTTGATTTCTCACCATTGAGATTTTTGAAATTCTAAAAAATTGTTAACCAAAAAGGAGGGAGCCCTCAGGTGCTATGCTATTTTTTTTGATAAAAAAAGAACCTGTTTTGCCCCCCCCTCCTGCCGCCCCCTTTTGAGACCCTTAATCTTCATTAATTTCAAAAAAAAATATTATCTTAAAAACTAGACTCAGAGCACTTCAAGTTTTGTTCTTTCCGCATCTTGAAATTTTGAGCGTAACTATCTTCATTTTCTCGTGCAAATCAGATTTTCCTTATTTCAGAAAAAAAAGTGGCATCTTAAGAGCCAAAATTGTGTCACCAATTGGTGCACTTACCCGTAAAGATAAATGCTTGTTCAAGGAAAGGTTTCGTGAATGTTCATATAAGAGGAAAATAGTGAATTCAAGGTATAGTGTGCCTCTTCATCGATTTTGGCATTCTCCTCAGCATCATCATCTAAGTTGATGAAAATTGTAGCATAAATGATAATTTCATTAGTGTCCCACAAGATGGGTGGTGATGGAGGGGTGGGATTAGGCTGCAATTTAGAAGGAGGTGAGTTATCAAGTTGTGGTGGTGAAAGAGGATGGTTATCAAGCATCGTATCGGGTAGAGTTGGGTCAGGATTGTCAATATGGTCTTCTTCATGAGATTAGCAAGCAAGAGCACGACGACAATGCCGACATGTCCTAGATTCCTTATTCCTTTTGCATTTTCTATCATGGTGCATAGGTGAAGGAGAAGGATGGTCCACCATGGGTTTCATATCATCACTAGGAAGAGGAATGAGAGGAACTAAGGATGGTTGATAAACTTTCTCCTTGGATTTATACACTTTTTTAATGCAAGGAGGAAAAATTTAATTACTGTCATGGTCTCTAGGCCTCTTGGATGAGGTAGAAGAGGTTTCAAGAGTGGGTTGACTAGGCACATCAAAGTTAGGTGGCAACATGGCTTCATCAAGAACTGGTGAGTCTAAGGTAGAAGGAGGCATGTTGCACAAAGACAGTTTGAAGATCTTCTTGCCTTTGAAATTGTATTAGGAAATGAAGAAAAAGTCCTTTCTAGGGGTGATGGGCTCCAGAGGTTCAGGCCAAAAGATGTCCAAGGAAAATTTACCCTTAGAGGACAATGGATTAAAAACACTATGATGGATAGTGAACATGCTATTATCAATGGGAAACTTCACACACTTATAGATGATGAAGGTGACCGCTTTTGTAGAATGAAGCTAAGGGAGGCCAAGTCGTAAATGAAATTGCTCAAATTGTGGGATAATTGAAAAGGTAACATCCAATGTCTTCAGACCTATTTGTAACAGATGGGCAATCAATCCAATCGTCGGGCACACAAAACCATGATGTGTTTTCACCCATGCAGTAGGTTGATTGTAGATATCTTGATAAATATTATGTAATACTAGAAATTATTCGATGATGACATTCACACCACATGCAAGATCAATGTGTATCCCACTAATGGGATTATAATATTTAAATATAGCCAACGATGTAGAGAGGGACATCAGAAATATTAAATAGTATATCTTGTCTAGAGAAGGTGATCTAAAGAGGTCCTTCTGTTGTGCCCTTACGATGGATAACATCTATTTCCCTTACCATTTTGTTTATAGGTGTGACATTAGTTACCATGGGAAGAGAGACTGAATATAGATCTTGTAAATCTACATTCATGACATCAAGTGGTGAAGTATCACTTGATTTGATAAAAAAAACATCATGTTTGGGCATTGGGTTGGTGAATATCTGCAAGTTTTGGTTAGGTGGTGCCACAAATTCATTTCCCTTATCATGAACACCAGCAACAAATAGAGGACTTGAATCAATTAGGTCTTGCACCAGGTGCTTTAAATGCTTGCATTGTTTAGTTTCATGTCAATTTTGATGATGAAAGTAACAACAAGCAATGACATTGTAAGATGGAGGTAATGGTTTATTCGTATCAGGTGTATGGATGGGGGCTAAAGAGATCATTTTTTGCTGAATTAATTGGGTCATGGTAGTATGAATGGTATCGAGAAAGGGTGTGAAAGTAGGCTTGGGGTCTCAGTGATTAAAGGGATCAACACATGTATAAGGGAGGCCACTTGGTTATTAACAGCTGGAGGGTTTTGGGATGAAGGGTTAAATTGGAGGAAACATTTGTTTTATTTACAAAATGGTTGCGGATTATATTGGGAAGGGTTATCAGACTTATCATGACTAGGAGTGGACCATGTGTCACAATTGCTAGTAGAATTATGGTAGTCACATATTGCTTGACACAAGTGAATAAAGGAGGGAAACTTCATGAGAGTAAGTTTATCTTGAAGGGATGTCACAAGGTTTTCAGTAAAAATATTTTGTAGATGGGTGTTGGGTATCTTAAAATCAATCAAGGAATAAAGAGCTTGGTAACAAAAGATGAAATTAGTTATATTCTCATTATTAGCTTTTTTATATCTCATGATGTCCTCTAGATTTTTCTTTGGGGCCATATGAACTTGGAAGTGATTAATGAAAGAATGGACTAATTCATTGAATGAAGTAATGGAGTTATTGGGCAGAGAGGATCACCAATCTAAGGCTGCATCTTTAAGATTTCTTGGGAATAACTTAGTGAGCAACATGTCGTTGAGAGAAAAGTGGATATATACAAAAGTATAGGCATTGACATGGTTAGAAGGGTCACCCTTCCCACGATACTTCTCGAATCTAGGGATCTCTATTCCTTTTGGAAAGGGATTTTGGAGGATGTCAAGGGACAATGGATTACTACAAATGTAGTGGGAAGTGGCGCCATACTGGCTTTGGTTAAAGGTTGATATTTTTTGTTGCATAGTAGTTAGACTTTGAAACAGTTGTGTAATGAGAGGGTCACTGTAAGTACTATGAGGTGGAAGTGAGAGAGGTGAAGGGGTGAAGGTTTTGGAAGGGGAAGTGGAAGGAGTAGTGATGGTAGGGATAGTGGAATATGTGTAGGGGTGGGATGCCAGAAGAGAAGTAGAGATGCTAGTGGGGATTGTGAGAGGAGGTACCACATTACTAACTTGTTTCAGAGTGGTTGTCACACTAGGTGGTGTATATGTCGAAATAGAAGCAAAGAATTGAGGGGGAGGAGTAGAAGGTCCTCCTTGGCCAGACATAGAAGTGGGTGAGGGAGATTTCCTAGGTGCATGTTTTTTAAATATTTCTAGAATCCTTTTCATGACACATAAGCCATGATCATGGTCAAGTAAATAGTGTAGGTTCTCAATGGTTGGGATAAAGGTTCCTGATATAGGTTCAAAGTTAACTTTATGTTGATAATCAATGAGATCAACATAGATATGGAAGATCTTATCATGTGGGATGTCAGTGTTATCACTAGTGGTATCATCTACACGCAAATAATTACTAAGGATAGTTTGTAAGCCTAAGACACCATTGTCAATACCAAGAGTTGAAGTTGGAGGGATTGCAAGATCTACAACAAAGTTGTTGTGGGTAGATGCCATGGTCCTAGAGCTTTGCCTCAAAATTGTATTGACAAAGGGAAACTAAATCCTTAGAACCCGTTTCCTAAGGAAATGTAAGCAAAGGTGACAAAAGGGCTTGTAACTAAGGTTCTGGAACAAAACACAAAAAGACAAAACCAAAAATCCGTAAGACAGAAAAGGCTAGAATTTTTTTGGGAATTTGATATAAAATAGGGCCACAAGACTCGGTCACCCAGTATGGTGACTTAGTCCTCGTAGTGTTGTTTTTGAAAAATTCTTGAAGTTGCAGCTAATTTTTATGCTTGTACAGATATTTAGATGCAAACAAAAACTGTAAAAGCAATTTTTTTGTGTTTTCTTGCTGAAATTGTAATGAAATGTGAAAATTTATCATGAACTTTCACTAAATGCACTTGTTTAACTAACCCTAGGATCCAAACAATGTAATATTTCAATGCAATGCAAGTTATCTCTAAGGTGAATTGTAGAAAATCAGAAAGCTAGCTAATGGTCTATGGTTAGGTTCACCAATATGAACTACAAAAAACATATGCTTAACAAGGAAAAAGGAGTCCCTTTCTAGGCTCTTAGGGTTTTTCACTCTAAGAGAACTTGGTTTAGCAATGGGTCTCTTTCCTTCTAGGTTGAAATGTTTACGGCTACGTTAATTCAAAGGGGAGGGGGTTTGAGTGATGAAGGTTTCAATCAGTGTGTTATGTGTGGCTAGAACTCAAAGTAAAATGATATTAATCTAAATGCATGTAATGTAAATAAACAAAATTAAACTAATGCAAAGCTACTCTAAAATGACCTAAATGTGTATTTTTTGGAAATTAAAAAAGCAGGACAAGAGGTGTGTACCTAGGGAAATGATGTTACAGATGAATGCTTTAAGAACCTTTGGAAAATGTTTGAAAATTGCTGGACACTTACACCAAGTGGGGCAACCTTGTCCTCCAGCTAAAAATGGGTGCCCAAAAATGTGAAAACCCTTTTTCAAGTCTAGCACAGGGACAAGGTCGCCAATAGTGGAAACCTAGTCCTCTTGTACCTTTATGAGGAATCAGGATTTGATTTTGTAAGTCCTAGTTGATGTGTCACTTTTCCATAGCAACCCGTGTCTCGAATTCTCGAAAGTGGCCTGCAACTTGTCTTTTGTCCTTCTTAGGGTTTGAGACTTGGATGTGACTTGAGGATAATATTGGTACTTCTTACAAAACTTTGTACTTCACTAAACCCGCACAAAAAAATGGAATCACATACAAATACCAAGAGATTTATGGGGTTAGGAAATAGAGGTTTGCCTCAGTCAAACCCCTTTGTACGTGATTAAACCCAAATGAGATGAAAGCAACGGAAAACAAGAGTGAATTATTAACTTGAAGAGAAAACTTACCAATCCTTTCTAGATGTTGGTTTTCAATATGCAAGAACATCTCCAATGGAGATAGCTTGTAAACCCTAATGCTTGTATGCTTTCTTGTGAAGTCTTGGATTCTTGTGCATTTGAGAGTAAAAATTAACTAAGGAGAGAGAAAAATGAAGGTGAAAAACCTTATTTGTACATGTAAAAATTTAATTTTCCCAAAATGCAACCTAATATGCTGACCCTAGGGTCTAGGAGGCAATATTCCCATTAATGTTTATTTAGAATTTGAATTTTATGCCTAAAGAGACTAGGTCACCCAAATTGGCGACTTAGTCCACTTGGGAAAATTTAAGTGGTGGTCAAAAATTATTTTGTGTTTAATCTAGTTAATTGGTTTTGCCTCCTAAAACACACTTAAGTCGGTACTAAAGATACATTAAAGGGGAAAATTAGCATAGAAAAAGGGTTAGTTTAGGAGTGATAAGCTTCGATAAATGTGAAAATGCAACACAACACTTTACAACACTTTGTATTGAGGCTTGGGAAGGTGTAAGAATGTATTATTTGGGTAAGTTATGTTGAAAGGGTCTTATAAAAGTGAGGAAATGTGTTACAACACTTCACAACAGTAAAACACCATTAGGTTATTGTTGAATTGCAAGCTTATAAGGCTGAATCAAGGTGAACAAGGCCAAAATTATGGGGGGAAAGGAGATCCTTCTAACAATTTTTTCATTTATACCACCTTATGTAGTGACTTTACTCTTGACTACAAACTCTTGGATAAATGTTTCCATAGACCCTTGAAGGATACAACCTTAGATTGGTTTTCTTCATTATCAAAAAACTTGATTTATTTATTCAATGAACTTGTGGATGCATTTATCAACAATTTTCAAGTGCATATGACTCCTAGGAATACCTTGGCCAGTTCGATGAGATGTAAGAAAAAATAAGAAAAGATTACCAACTTTATTTCACACTATCAATTGCTTTATTCCCAAATTGATGAAAATGTCCCTGACCCTCACCTTCAAAACATGTTCATAGATAATTTGCAAAGTAAGATACAAGATAAGATTGTGATGATATAATTACCCTCCTTTATGCACTTATCCACTACCCTCCATGATTATCAAAATTCCATTAGTAGTGATGTTGTAAAATCTACCTCTAGCTGAGATGAGAAGTCTGAATCCAAAAATCAAAACAATTACCAACCTTTTAGGAAGAAAAACAAAGGTTTCCTTCAACTAAATCTCCCTCAAAAAACAACACAACATGTAGATAATCAAGTATCTACTATAAAAGTTGTGATACCATTTAGCTATAGGGAACCAAAAAGGTAATTCACTTCCTACCTAGAATACCCTCCATAATAAAGTTTCACAAATTTTAGAACAAAAAATAATCACCTTGCCTCCTATTGAAAATCTAAATCCTAATAAATCTTTACCTCTGAGCTTTAGATCGAATGCTTACTTCCATTATCATTGATAAACTGGACATGATACAAAACATTTTAAGCATCTTAAACATCTTGTGCAAGACCTCATTGATTTCATAGATCTTTTAGTTATGGGTGTTAATGATCAAGGAAATATCTTTATTGCCCTTCTGAACCAAAACTCGCAAATCTTCACCAATTCGATGCCAAAACATAATATTTCATTTGTCACAGCTAGTAAAACTATGAAAAATGATGTGATGGATGTTGACACAGATAATGAAAAAATGGATACTATTCAAAAAATTCCTATGGATACTATTGAAAAAGGTCCTATGGATACTATTTGAAAAGGATTGATTGTGTTGATTGAAACTCAACTTTGTAAGGGACAAACTAAAAGCCTCTTGATATTTCCTTCTAATCTAAAGATGTCATTATAAATGCATTGAATGTTCCTCTCAATATAGCTGATAGAATCTATGATAAGCCCACTAATGGGATACTAATTGATCCCATTTGTGGAGAGAATGTGATCAGTGAGGAATTCCTACTTGTGCATGAGCTCTATCGAGAAACATATGATTTTCATGGATAAAGACACATAACAATTTCACTTGCCATATGATGGGATCAATCACCTTACCTTTATAAATAGGATATAGAAAATATTATATGTCTCATTCTCCATCATATCGACATCAAACCAATTTTGTGTGAAGTTTGTTCACTCATAGCTATGCTCCATGGAATTTGTCCCATCGGTTATATATAAATGCTTAAAGTTTCCCTTTGATAATGAAATTTTCACCATACATCATAGTGGCTTTAACCCTTTGTCTTCTCTTGGAAAATTTCCATTAGATTTATTTTGGCCTGAACCTATAAAATCTATCGAACCGTGAGAAACTTATATTTCAAATCCTATCAAAAGTTTAAGGCGAAATGCATAGGAAAACTATCCCTTAAAAACATTCCTCAACCCATGAACCGACCTACCATCATTGATGAAACCATGATTGAACCTAAATAAAGTTTAAATAACCAATACCCACCTAAGATAGACCCTTTTCCCATTTCCTAAAAAATACCAAGAGATAATGAAAAAAATCCTATCACATCTCCTAGGATAAAACAATCTACAAAGTTAAAGAGAAATTTCTTTAAGAACCTTCTATGGTTCCTTCTGTTCCTCCCCTTAGGTAAGAAAACAAGCCTATGGTTTATAAACTTGATCCTTCAAAAACACAACTTGAAATTCATAATAAAAGAAACAAAAGTGCTAGAGAGCATAGGTGTAGATGCCCTGCCCTTGCTTGAAGGCTAAACAAAGAAATAAACAAAAGAAAATAAAAATCCAAACTTGACAAAAGCAATGCACGATGAGTCTCCCTTGCCACAAAAAGATTCTATAGTGCAACCACAACAAGAGTTGAACCCTTCTTTGGACATTATCATTTAACCTCCTATTGTGATTAATTTAGATGATGATGACAAGGTGCATAATTAATTGAATACATTTTTTTCCTCTTCCATGTGCTTTAATGATAATTCTGATAAGAAGAGTGTTGAACTTGGTAATGACCCTAGTTTGACACTTGCTATTATCCCTTTGGGTTTGATTCTTTCAATATAAAATGAACACAATTGGGATTCAAATGACCTAATTTATGTTTGTGTAAAAAAAAAATGTATCCTTGACATTTTTCACTCATTCAAGGGCCTTTCCTATGGATTTTGGTCTGATTTTTCCTAGATTTAATGTTTTAATGTGGCCAACACATTCACATTAGGACTTGAATTCTTGTAAATCAACAAAAACCTAATGATATCTTACAAAGGTGTTGTAAAGTGTTTTAACCCACTTTCACACTTTTTTAGGACCTTTCTATCATAATTCACCTAAACAACCTCTATTATCACTTACCAAGCCTTACTTCAAAGTGTTGTAAGGAGCTGTAACAAACTCTCACAATTTCCTAAGGTTTTCATCAATAAATTGACTCTTTCTTATGTAAAAATGGCCCCTTAATGCACATATACGCCCTGATTAAAAGTGTTTCAGATGATAATCTCATTAAGCATCATTAATTACACTTTAATTCTTGACAAATAGAAAAATTTCCCTAGTGGGACCAAATCACCACCTTGCGCAACTTAGTCCCATTTGGCATAAAAATCAAATTTATTTAATTATTGTAGTGATATATTGTCCTCTAAAACCTAAGGTTAGCCTGTGATGAGGTATTTTCGAGAAATTAGGGAAAATCATGTATAAATAAAGGGATTTCCCCTCATTTTTATCCTCTAACTCAACAAATCTCATTCTTCTCAAGCAATCAAGCATTCAAGCACTCTAAGAACTTCAAGCATTCATCCATTGGAGTTGATTATTTGCATATATTCAAAATTATACATCAAGGGTTTGGTGAGTTGTGGCACATGCATGTTGTTCAATCATCTTTCCTTTTCCATTTCATTTCATTTTCTAGGGGTTGATTACAAAAATGGAGTTTGACTAAGGAAAACCCATATTCTCTAACCCTAACCCTTTTTCGCCCTCTTTGCATGTGTGTTTTGAGAGTTTTGTATGCATATTTATCAAAGAGTAAGGTTCTAAAAGGTTTCAACATCGTACCAACATCATTCAAAGTCAACAAACCCTATAAGGAGCTTCAAGACAACCTATAGGTCAAAATCTGAATATTCGGATCTGAATTTCTATTAGGCATAGAAGTACAGGTGGAGAGCTACAAATTATAGCTTCGAGATTCCTAAAAGCTACAGGAGGACTAAGTCACCATCATTGGTGAATTAGTCCCACTGCCAAGCCTAAAAAGTGATTTTTGAAGTTTCAGATACCCATTTCCCATAAACTTATCCGAATAGAGTCTCCCTGAAGCAGGAAAAAGCCACCCAACTTGGCATAAGTGTCCCAATGGCCTTGAATAGTATATTATAGAAGATTACATAGCTCCTTTTCATCAAAATTCAGATTCTAGGTGCACCCCTTTTGTTTCCTTAAGTTTTTTTATAGTTTGCTTACATTTTAGGTCATTTTACATAGTGTTTTCAATACCTTTTTTCATTTAATTATTTGGCATTCAACAACTAGTTTCTTTCATTGGTTTTGAGAATTTAGAAACATTCCGCACACATTTAACACATAATCTTTCATAAAACCCTCATATTTTGGGTGTGAAAGACATCTCTCCTTTTAGGTGAAAACCCTAGAGGTGCTAGAGAACCCTCCTTTTCCCCCAAAATTTGTGGTTCAAGGTTCACTCGCATGTGCCTTACTAGTGTTTTGCATTATTTATACTTTGTTTATGCGATTGCATGTGTGTAATTTGATCTCTCCTATTGTTTTGTTTGGTGTATCTCTCTCTTTGTGACATTCCTCTATTTCTAGCTTCATTCTTCTCTATGTCATAAATATTTTATCATTTCCTTTATCTTTTTAATTTTTCTTGTTTTTTCATTTTAGGGATGATGCAAGGTGTCGAGACATTCATATTTCTTCCATGTTGACCCAAAATATTTTCCTTTCTCTTTTCATTTGTCTTGTATTTTCCTTTTGGGGATGATGCAAGGCACCACGACATTCACGCCTCTTCCATGTTGACCCAAAATATTTTCCTTTATCTTTTCATGTGTCTTGTATTTTCCTTTCATGGATGATGCAAGGTATCAAGACATTCATGTCTCTTCCATGTTGACCCAAAAGGATTTTTCTTTATTTCCAGTCTATTTGTGTCATTCTTCTTGTTCTATGCATATTTGAGGAATGATGACAATTAAGCTCTGGAAAAATATTGTAGAAAGAACATAAGTTAGCCCCAAATCCATAGATCCCTTATGTGTGTTTGGAGTTTCATTTTGGGGGAAACCCCTTGTTCTGTTAATGACATATATTCACTTGGAAATATATGACTTGGCATAGGGCTTTCCAAGTTAGCTCTCATGTCTTCTTTATTATTTGCATTTATGATTTGCTACTTTAAAGTAATTTCTCATATCATGGTATTTAACAATTTGTTTAAAGTGGGGTAATAAATTGGCATTATTATTTTACATTTCATGTTTCATGTTGTATTCTTATTGATTCATGTGATATGTATTTTTATTTGTGGTGACATCGAGTGTGATGTCCCTCAAGAGCATGATCTCTCTTAGCATATTAAATTTCTCTTAGTGGCTTGATGTGACACAGTACATCCCCTAGGTTGTGAATCTTTAATTCTTTGACTTGTCCTCTCTTGGAGACATCAGGCACAATGTTCCCTAAGTTAAAGACCTTACATGAACTAAGAAAGAATCCTTTAAGCATTCCCTATGTTACATTTACAATTTTCATTATATGGCCACCCTGCATGACACACTTTCCATACCTATGGAGCCATCTTGTTTGTTCATGCGTTCCAAGCATATGAAGCTTTACTTGCATCATGAAGCTCAAAGTTATCAAGAGGTATAATCTTGGTCTAGTTGGATGGGAAGCTGATGTGAGACATGAATTCCCCAAAGCCACTCGTGTGTGTGTGGGTGCATACCAGCGACGTGGGTATGTGTCTCACATTTTGCATACTCACCCAATGGATAGCCTAGAGTTTTATTCCCTTACTGTGAGCATGTATGTTTTGGAAAAATAGCCTAGATCTGATCCACATCCCGATGGAAAAATAGTTGAATCTTTATCCACCCCCTCTTTTCCTTTTGTTTTTATTTTCTCCTTGTCTTTGGTAGTGTATTCTTGTGCCTTTTTGTTTCTCCTTATATCATTTTTCATGTGTGTTCTTTTGTTCTTGTTTTTTTTTTTTATAAGATTTTGATTCTAGGGGCTTCATTACCCCTCTTGATCATTGTAATTCTAGCTTACCAACATTGGTGAAGCGAATTTTTCTACTTTAGTGTGAGTTTGAAGAAAGTTCATCCTCTCACTAAAGTGGGGGCTAAATTTACCAACGAGAAAAGTATCCCTTTATTTTTCCTTGCTTTTTTTCACTCTTATGAACTAAATGGACCTAATTGTACCTTATTTTAAGGTGTTGTAAAGTGTTTCTCAACATTTTCATATTTTTCTAGGGTTTTTATTATTAATTAGGCTTCTTAATGCCTTAATTAATGCATATTTTTGAGGATAATACCAATGTAAACCAATATCCAATCATAATTCAAGTGGTTTAAGGTTTTGTGTCCTAGATTTAGTGATCTGGGACTCATACGCCACCTTGGTCATAAGAGTCCCACCTAGGTTTTTGTATCATTCTTAGAAATATTGAAAATATGTCTGATAATTAATGCCTAATGGGACTCATACAAGCCACTTCTAGCATATGAGTCCTGTGTGACCCAAAATTAAATTTAAGTCAAAATTTTGGTGGGATTTTATTCTCCTAGATTTGATGTTAGCTTGTAATGTTGTAATTTTGAGAAATTAGGCTTAAACAAGTATAAATACAAGATTTGTTCCCTCATTTTACACCTATAAATTTGAATGAGCATCCTTATAAGAAATTTTAGTTTACAAGAGAATTCAAGTGTTTAAAAAATCATTCAAGAGTCTTCAAGAGATGATTATCAAGTATTTTAGAACATTATTCGAGTATCAAGCAAAATACAAAAGTCATTATGCATCATGTTTTCTTTTGAGATAACAATTGTGATGTGGGGTTTTATGATTGAAGCTAGCATTCAATTCAATATATATCACATTCAAGCAAGATTCAAGATCTACATCCATTGGAGCCATTTCATACATTTTTGCAACACTTTATGTTAGGGTTTGGTTAGTTAAAAAATTGCATTTTGTTCATTCATCATTCCTTCATCTTATTTCATTTATTTCCAAGTTTGATTTCTAAAACAGGGTTTGACCAAAGAAAACCCATTTCTACTAACGAAACAACATTTTCCCCTCTCTTTAGTGTGTGATTTGTGGATCTAGGTGGAAGACATATTGAAGAGAAAGTTTGGAGAAATTTTTCAAGTGTTTAATGTTTTCAATGTTGTCACCTTGTATTAGAGATCATTGAAAGACATCTATAGGTTGCAAATTAGAGATTTAGATCCAAAAATCAAGTGTAAAGGACAAAGAAGACATTGAAGAGAAAAATCAAACTTTGGATTTATAGAAAACCCTAACTAGAATGATACACTAGAATTATTTTGTATGAGTCCCAATATAGGGAAATTTGTACATTTTAGGAGTTTCAGACATATCTCTACTAGATTTATGTTCTTTCCCATAAACCCTAATCTGGGGCTAAATCACCCAGTCTGGCATATGAGTCCCAATCAACATTAAATTTAGTGTTTTGAATATTTTAGGACTTCATTCAACCCTCTATAGATTCCCAGGTGCACATCTCTTGTCTCTCATTTTTACATTTTCATTTACATGCATTTTTAGGTCATTTAATTAAGTCTTTGATATCATTAAGTTTCATAATTAGGTCTTGCATTTGATTAGTCTTTCCAAACCATAGCTTGGTTGTGAACTACTCTTTGGTTTATAATTAGACCCTAGGACAACCCTATTGCAAGATCTCTTTCTCGTTTAGATACATTAGATTTAGATATCTAGGATTTCCTTGAGTGAAACTTGAGTGTGAAAGAGGAACCCTATCTCCTCATGGAGAATAGGTCCCCATTCTATTTATCATTTTTATAGTAGGTTTTCCAATTATTATGGATTTGGATTATGTTTTCTTGAGGGACATAAAAACCATTGTTTCTATACTTGTCATACTACTTGAAGGTAAAAAGTGTCAAGGGTATGGTCCATACCTAATGGACTAGTGTCAACACTATCATTGAAAGAGCGGGATGACATGAGTCTCAAACTAAATCTCACTATAATATTAGAAATGGGAAACCAAGTTGTGAATCTCATATAGAGGACAATCAATGAATGCATGATAAATGCAATGATCACAAGATTTAAATAATAACTTTAATTCCAAGTATTGTTTTTACAAATGTACTTGAAATGAAGCCAAATTAAGCTAGATCTAATGAAATCAATGAAATTAAAACTCGAAAACCTGAAACAAAGATTTGATAATATAAAATAGAAGCACAAAAATGAATTAATTGATGTTGTAAAATGCAGATTCAAACCTAATACATGGCTAATTTTCCTAGATGGGTGAAATAATCCTGGTTTGGATTTTTGGATGGTTCAAATACTAAAAAATAGATAACAAAAAAATCCCAAAAAACTGAACAAACCACTTGTACATGGACTAAATGTGTGTTTTAAAGCATGACACTCATTAGTACTATGTCCAAAAATTCTATGATATTTAAAATATGATTTGTTTGTATTCTTAGGATTTGGAAATTGATTTTCTTGCATGGGTGATAGTGTAATAAGTCTTTGGCTTAGAAGTATGTGTAAATACCTTTCAATTTTATATGGAAGACAAGGAAACTATAGTTTCTTTAGTTTGTAAGGTATTTGTTGCTTGATAGATTCACCAATTTCTTGGGTTAAATGTTGAGGAGGAGGATCTAAGACAATCCTATAATACCTATCATTGTTACAAGGCATTGATTGTTCTTTAGGAAGGATTATACTTATGTTAGGAGGAGGATCTTGATATCCTATCTCTTTGGTACCTTCAGTTGGTATTTTATCTAATAGTCGATGTGTTTCATGTTCATTTTTTGTATCACATCCTTACTTGCTTAAGATCATGAATCCTTTTCCATATGTCTCTTCTAGGTTGATAGGAATGTCCATAACTTTGTCAACATAGGATTGATGCATTTGATTAGAGGAACTAGGATCATTGATTCTAGGGATCTTAGGCAAAACAAAGAAAAATATGGGGGTTTCTTATCAAGGTGAATTGACATAATGATAAACCACTAATTTTCCTAAGGGATGTTTCACTCAATAATGAAGGATAAAATGCATAAATAACAATCAGAAATGACTCCTAACTTTGATAGAAATAATGAGGTAAGTTATCAGAGGCTATAAAAATGTGTACCTTGTTGAAAACTTTTTTTGTTTAGGTCACTAAGAATCATTTTCCTTTACTGGTGAATGGGTCCTTGTTAGGGTTTTCGAAAAATGACTTTTGGGTTTTGTTCCTTGATGTTTGCATTTCTAGCTCCTCTATTCTCAACTATCAAAAATTTCAAACAAATTTTGTAGCTTTATTTTTGTGTTCTTTCAGTATGGATGACAACTTTGCAACTTGACAATTTTGACAATTTCACTTTAATCTTGTTCTCCACTTGATCTTCAACCTATGAACCTATAAAAACACATCAAACAAGAGAAAAAATTGTTGATTGTTAGAGGATATGGGTTTTCCTTCGTTAAACCTCTTTTAGGTAATTAAGACTTATGATGAAACAATAAAATAATGACTTGAAACATGAAACATGAAATGATAATAGCTTGGGAGATGTCTTGGAATGTAAATCTATAAACGAACATGAAGTGGTCATGTAGAATGTAGATATTGATATTGGATTAGATGTGAAACAATGCTTGCAAATGGATCTTAAATACTACATCAACACACACTAGCTCAACAACATATTTGATTCATTATGCCTTTGACATGATAATATGATCTTGAATTGCTACAATAAAAATTTGATAATTTACCTCTAAATGCCTTTGAAATGCTCTTGAATTTCTCTATAATTCTCTTGCTCTTGATCTCATGAAGTCACATAAAATTTCTAAGTAAAACTATATGAATTAACATTATATTTATACCTATTATAATAATTAACCTTGAAATTCAAATAATCCAAGCCGACATCAAATCTAGAATTTGAAATCAATAAAATCCTGGCATAAATAAATTCAATAATGGGTATCCTAAGTAAGGAGGACCCATTCACCACCTTGGGTGAATGGGTCCTAGCGCAATATTCTAGGACCAAGCTTTAGGGAGATGAAATAATAACTTTAATAACCCACCTCAAATATGCCAAAAGAGGGTTATCCTAGGTTAGGAGGACTCATTCGCCCAAAGTGGTGAATGGTACCTAGCATAGTTTTCTAAGACTTGAACTTTGCAAATATAAATGTCATGTAATACTATTAAAGGGGTGAATGGGTCCTAGCGCAATATTCTAGGACCAAGCTTTAGGGAGATGAAATAATAACTTTAATAACCCACCTCAAATATGCCAAAAGAGGGTTATCCTAGGTTAGGAGGACTCATTCGCCCAAAGTGGTGAATGGTACCTAGCATAGTTTTCTAAGACTTGAACTCTGCAAATATAAATGTCATGTAATACTATTAAAGGGTGTCAGGATAGATCCTTGAAAAGTGTAATTAATAAGGTTGTATTTGAATTAAAGGGGCCAATTAATCTCAATCAACCTCAATTAATTAATGAAACCCTAGATTAGAGTGAAAGGATAATAAAACACTTTGGAACACCCTAAATAAGGCACAATCAAGTTAATTTTATTAACAAGGGCCCTAGACTCAATGTGAATCTGTAAAACACATAACAAAATTAAATTAAGGAAACATTAAGTTTATTTATTGTTAACTATTACCAAATGCATGAAAAAGGGATAATTTTTCCATTAATGTATTAGGTTTAGCTTGTATCTTAGTTTCAAGATGTAAAAAAGAAAACATCTCAAGAGTTGTTGCTTGTTTCATAGAACAATAAAAAAATGCATTAGTCTCAAGGTTGTTAAGGAAATCATTTATGAATTTTTTCATACTGTCATCATATTCTCCGATGATGTCAACATCATGAGGAGGACACGCATTAGGAGTTGATTCAACATGAGTGAGTTCAATTTCACTTAGGTATTTTTGAGAGGTACAACTTGACACATCCACTAATGTTTTCAAGGACATACAAATATTACCAAAGAACATATCCATGATGAAATATAATGTAATAACTTAGAATGAAATTTGTAAACTTAATTTGAAAATTAAGAAATGCATGAAATGAACTAAACGAAGTGAGATGCAATGAAATGAGTAAAATAAAAATTTAGTAAATTGAAATTGAAATCTAACAAGAGCAAACAAAAACATAGAGACTAGGTTTTCAACGTTCTAAAATATAGTTTTAGATCTAACACATGACTAAATCTCCTAGAGGGGTTTATCAGTCCCAATTAATATTTTATAGGGAATGAAGTGTTCCGAAAAAATTCACATAGAATACCTAAAAATTAGGCAAAACAACTTGCATTGGAACTAAATCACCTAGAGGGGCATATGAGTCCTAGATTAGGGTTTTTACACTAATTCCAGCAAATTTTGAGTGAATGTTAGGACTTATGGTTTGAATGATGTCTAGATTAAGTGCAATTACAAATTTCAAGTGATTTTCAATGATGCAAGATGTAAGAATGCAACCTATATGCACTTTCACTAATGCAAGATTTAGAAAACCTAGATGTAAATTAATTAATCAAATACCTAATGAAAAGTTAATGTAAGCTATATCTATGACCATGATGCACTCTAAATTAGAAAATAGATATTCTAAAGGCTAGGTTCACCAAAATGAAAAAATGGTAAAATAGGGTACTTCAACTTTTGGAAGATGGAACAGAAAGGTAGGGTTTGAAAACCTTTCCACCTATTTCCTTCAAGTTTCATTCAAGAAAACCTTAGAGATCTCAATAAAGGGATGAAATGAGGAAAAGAGATTTGCAACAAGGTGTCCTAGGGTGTGATTAAATATAATAAGATGGCTAACCACCAAGAAAATATTTGAGAAGATGAGAAATATAAATGACATGCAAAAATTAATGATATGACCTATAAAATGAACTCAAATCATAATAAAAAACTGGAGATAAACATAGGTTCACCTAGAAAGCTAACGAAGCTCAAAATAAGGTCAAAAATCCTAAAAATATGAATTATGAAGCACACTAGGAACCATACACCTATAGGGATGATTTAGTCCTAGTTTACGGTTTTAGGCTGAAACTAGAATCTAAAACTACTAAATCAGGATCTACAAAATATTCTTTAAATTTGGTATACTATGACTCATACGCCACAAGTGGTGATTTAATCTTAGCATTAGGGTTGATCTAAAATTGCGATATCCTCTAGAGGTCTCCTCTAGCTTCTCCCCTTTCAACTCTCAAAGTTTGAAACTCTCAAATGCAACTTGTAGGTGACTTTTTTGTGATCTTGCAATGTAGATGACAACTTTAAAAATTTGACAACTTTTCTCCAATCTTTCTCTTTAATGGATCTTCAACCCAGATCTAGAAAACACACATCCAAGAGAGGGCAACTTTTTGTTTTTCTAGTGGATAGGTTTTTTACTTTTCAAAACCCCATTTTGGTAATCAAACCTTGAAATGAATAGAAATAGAATGAAGGAATGATGAATGAAAAAATAATCTATGTTGCAACTCACCAAACCCTTGGAATAAAGGCTAAAATATTGTATGTAATGGTTAGCATGAATTTAAATTTTGAATCTTGATTTTATGTTGTAGATATTGAATTTAATGCTTGCTTGAATCAAAATAACCTACATCACAAACTTTAGGTCAAAAATAAACACGATGAATGATGAATTTGACACAATGCTTGAATCTTGAATAATGCTCCAAAATGCTTGATAATCAGCTCTTGAATACTCTTGAATTCTCCTGATCTCATAAAATTTCTATGCAAATTTTCTCTTGAAAATCTTCGGTTACTTGAAAACTTCTTAGGAGAAATAATGTGAAATAACCTTGTATTTATACTTGTTTGTGCCAAATTTCTTGAAACTACAACACTACAAGACAATATTAGATCTAGAAGAATAAAACACCACAAAGAATAAAATTCAAAATTATGTCCAAGATAAGTGGGACTCATAAACTAGTAGGGGCATATTAGTCCCATTAGGCTAAGCTTGAGACACAAATTTCAAGAAAAAATTAGTTTTATGCTAAATTCAGGACCAAGTCATGAAACTTAGGTGAGACCCATGTGCCCAAGGTGGCATATGAGACCTAGATCACTAAATATGGGCCATACAATCTAAAATCATTAAATTATGATTGGTAATTTAATAAATATCAAGATTATCCTCTAAAAAATATATTTAATTAGGCTTGTGGATACAAAATAAGACCAAATAAGAAATAAAGAAGCCTAATTTTAATAGGGAAGGCCCCAAAAAGTGTAAAAATGTAAGGGATACATCTTACTACACTACAAGTGTTTAGAAATTTCTTTAAAGTGGGGGAATACATTGGGATTATTCTTTTACCTTTTTCAATTCATGTTTCATTTTATAGTCTTCTTACTTCATATGATGCATCTTTCTCTATATGGTGACATTGGTTGTGATGTCCCTCAAGAGTGTGATCTCTCTTAGCATATTATATTCCTCTTGGTGGCTTGATATGACACACTACATCCCCTAAGTTATGAATCTTATATTCTTTGATTGGTTCTCTCTTGGAGACATTAGGCACAATGTTCCCTAAGTTAAGACCTTATATGAACTAACAAATAATCCTTTGAATGCACTTTACACTATTTTAAATTTACAATAACTGTTATACAGCCACCTTGCATAACACACGTTCTTGTGTGTGGATACATCCTGTTTGTTCATGAGTGTTAACATACAAAGTTTTACTTTCCTCATGAATCATGTTGTTTGTGTTGTTTGGCACCTTATAAAATTTATCAAGAGGTATAGCTTTGGTATGGTTAGCATATGGGAGTTGAACTTAAGCATGACTTTCCCATAGCCACTTGTTTGTTTATGTGAGTACATACTGGACACAAGTGTATGTGTCTCTAGTGGCTCACCTAGTGGACACCCTGAGGTTCCACTAGCCCTTGTGAGAATGTGTTAGGTAATTTACATAGTGGATATCACATTCTTCTTGTAATTTTTTTTAGAGAAAGAGTTTAGATGTGATCCACATCATGTTGGAAAAATGGTCGAGGCTTGATCCAACCCTTTTTCTTTTATTTTTATTTTTCTTTATGTCTTTGGTAGTGTATGCTTTCACCTTGTTGTTGATCCTTATATCATTCAAATGTGTGCTATTTTGTTCAAATGTTTTTTTTCCATAACATATTGATCCTGGGGGCTTGTGCAACCCTCTTGATTGTTGTCATCATATCTCACTAGCATTGGTACACTTAGACACCTCTTGATGTGATTTTATCTACTTTAGTGTGAGTTTGAGGTTATTCCCTCCTCTCACTAAAGTGCGGGCTAAGTGTAGTGTAGAATAATGTATCCCTTTACATTTTCACACTTGTTTGGGATATCCCTACTATTTTTGGGCTTCTTTATGCCTTATTTAGTCTTATTTTTCATCCACAAGTCTTATTTAATGTCTCTTTATGAGGATAATCCTACAACTTAACTTCTAACGACCAATCATAATTCATGAGTTTGAGTTGTGTGTTCCAAATTTAGTGATCTAGGACTCATATGCCACCTTGGGCATATGGGTCCTAGCTAAGTCTTGGGGCCTGATCTTGAATATGACATAGAACTTAACATTTCTTGAAATTTGTGTCCCGAGCTTAGGCTATTATGACTCATATTTTTGAATAGGTGTAAGAGTCTCACTTTAGCTTGGACCTATTTTGAATTCAATTCTTGGGGAGATTTTATTCTCCTAGATCCTATGTCAACTTGTAGTGTTGTTATTTTAGGAAATTTAGCATAAACAAGTATAAATACAAGGTTATTTTAGATATTTTCTCCTAACAAGATCTAAACTTCAAGTATTCAACCATTATAACAAATTTATGATTAAGAGAATTCAAGAGTTGATTATAAGGCATTTTGGAGATACATTCAAGATTCAAGCATCATGTCAAATTCATCATGCATTATGTGTGTTCTTTGAGCTTACATTTGTGATGTGGATTTTCATTATTTGAGCAATCATTCAAGTCAAGATCTATAGCATTCAATCAAGATTCAAGATCTACATTCATGCTAGCCATTTCACATAAGTTTGCAGCCTTCATTTAAAGTTTTTGGTGAGTTGCAACATTGCATATTGTTCATTCATCATTCCTTCAGTCTATTTCATTTCATTTAAAGGTTTGATTACCAAAATAGTGTTTGACCAAGGAAAACCCATATCCACTAACAGATCACCAATTTTCTCCCTCTACATGTGTGATTGTAGATCTAGTTGTTTTGACCTTGAAGATCGTTTGAAGACAAAGTTGCAAGATTGAAGAAAGTTGTCAAAGCTATCAAGAAGTGGTCATCTTCATGGAAAGTCACCTATAGGGAATAATTCAAAATTTCAGACACACATATTGGATAGGAGAGAAGCTATAGAAGATCACTAGAGGATTACAAAGGTTTCAAAAAAGCCCTAATACTAGGACTATATCACCACCTTGGACGTATGAGGCCCAATATACCTCTTTTTAGTCATTTTCTATAGATCCTAGTTTGCTAGTCTTATATTCTAGATTCAACCAAAAACCCTAAACTAGGACTAAATCACCTAGTCTTGTGTATGAGTCCCAATTCACATCACATCATAATATCAGGATTATAGACCTAGTTTCGGGCATCCTCAGTCTTCTAGGTACTTTTCTATAAATACTCATTTTTTTATTCTGATTTCAAGTTCCATTTTCTAAGTCGCATAGCTAGATTTCCATATTGCATTTATTTCCTTCTTTCTAAGCATTTTCTTAGTGGTGAACCCCCATTTTAATTAAATATAAGGAGACCTTATAGCAATCTATTTTCTTAGTTGAATCATTAGGTTGAGATGGCTATGGTTTCCTTTAATTAACTAAGAGTGAAATAGGCCCTCCTAATTGTTCCATCTCCTAGAACCCTATTTCCTTGTGTTTGGAGAAAAATTTAGAGAAAATAATTATGATATGATAGGCCTTTCACATTTTAGTTTATATTAGAGATGAGAGGATTATCTCAAATGTTTCTAGATAAAATTAAAAATAATAAATCAATGTAGACTATTCTAGGAAACTAACCAACCCTAAGCGCATAGAATCTCAAAATGTATCACTAGACCTTATTGTGTAAATTTTAGTCTCTAAGACTTTTGAACTTCCTAAAGCATATAAGAAGTATCATGTTTGCCAAAAAAATTAAATTATATGTAAAAAATCAAAGATGTTTCTTTTTAAAAATGATCTCATATATAGAAAATTAGAAAAACAATTTGAAATAACCTCTATAAAGTTATCTAGTTTAAATTCTCACTAGATGAAATATAATCAAATTTAATAGATCATGTTAATTCATATAATAAATAAAAATAAGAAAATAGATGAATGAATTTCATTATTATATCGATAAGATAAAATGCACCAACCAAATGCACCTAGATCAGAGGGATTCTAGGAAATTTTTATTTCAAAGGTGTTAAGATATAGTTATAAATAATTATTTTGTAATACATGAATATAAAGAAATACAAAAGGTTTTCAAAATTTGGAACACAAATTTGTAAACCTTAGTCACTAATAAGGGCTTAGATGAGGAGTACTTTTATGTTTGTCAACCTTTATATTTATGTGACATCAAGAAGGCTAAGCCAAAATTCTTCTAATTAACATGAATTTACAATAAAGTTCTTAAACGGAAAAAGTACAATTTAACATGACATAAAGCATAATAAAAATGGTGGAGATCAACCTCATTAAATGTTAGTATGAATATTATTTAATTATTAATCACTGAGCTTTGTAAAAACAGATATTTAAAATACAGAAAAATATTATTCAAATAAAAAATAAATGGTTATTGGTCTTTAACCATCAGAAGAGAACAATAGTATTTTTTTTCATTTCACATTTATTAGCTTAGCTCAGGCTCACCCAAAAAGCCCTTTGATGTTCACTCTTTTTCAATTATGCCACTGGATTTAATTTCACCAGCCACACTATCCAGATGGAACAATAGACCCATTGAAATGCCACAATCCATATAATTTTTCCAATTCCGTCCATTCATATAAAACAAAAAAATTGCGTTCTATAACTCAAAAAATTAAAATGTAAACTTGCCAAACTAAAATACAAAATATCCAGAACTAATTAAAATAAAAATTGAACTAGCACAAAATTTTAGTAACATTAATAAAACCGCAGATGATAGAATATGCATCTATCTATAACCAGGCCACTGGTTAAGTTTTCAGTCTAATACATTCATTTGGATTATAATCTCACCCATAACTATGCTACGAAGAGCGGGATTCCTTATATCTGAAACTCAAAAGCCCAATATGCATTTCTTTATACAATTTTTATTTTAGTAGTAAACATAATTTTAGTTAGCTTTGGTATTTAGAAGGCCTCTATTATGATGGTAGTACTCATATGAATTTGATGATTATCTTCGTTACTTGGTCATGCTTTTTTTTTTTTAAGGTATCTAGACATGTTTCTTGCTTTCAACGTCATGTGTCCTTTGGTTAAGGTGTACTGCTCGTTCATGTGCTTTGGATGTGCATAAAAAACGCAGAATTCAATTCATAAAAAAACAGATATTAAGAAAAGATAAACCAAGATAAAAATCAAACCATATTTACGTGGGGAGAGCCCAACGGGATCTCCAGCAGTCTGACGCCGGCGGACGAACTTCACGGCATTCCTCAATTTCCAGTCTTCGTCCAAAAGTTTTGGAAGAATAAAGCAAATGTTTCCAGTCAAAATGACAAACCAAGCATGAATTATTGTATGGCAGGTGTTCTTTCATGGAAACTGATGATTCCATGCTACAGTCACAGACGCGCATTCAAAACGTTATATCTTTGACTGACAGTAATAAAGACTGACACGTCTTAGCGAGATCTCTCCGATTACACAGCATTGAATAAATAATGCAGGAAAAACAAGGTTGGTATTATTATCACTCTATGTGTGAATTGCATGAAACTAATTATGGTGGCTGAAAAATTTATGGCCCCTAGCAGTAGCAGTAGCAGTAGTCCGGAAACAACGGCCATGTTTTCCTGGAGATTTAAAAAAAAAAAATACAAACAAATAAACCATAATGGGGGATAAAAAAAGAGATTTACATTTCAACGTTTTAAAAAAAAATACTGTGGGAAATCCTTAAAAAAGTAAATATAAATATAAATAATTTATATAATAAATAGAATAAAATAAAATAATTTATGTAATAATAATTTATAAAATAATTTATTTATATAATAATAATTTGTGTAATAAATAAATAATAATAATTTATATAATAAATAAAATAAAATAAAATAATTTATATAATAAATAAAATAAAAAAGATTCTTTAAATAACATAAATAAAATAATATAATAAATTTTTGGAATGAATTGGAGAGGAGGGTAAGGAAGTAGAGAGGGAAGGATAAAGAGAGAGGGACGGGAGGGAAAATAAGTAGAGAGGGAAGGATAGAGAAAGAGAGAGAGAGGAGGGTAAAGGGATAGAGGGAGGTAGAGAGGGATAAGTGAGATAGAGATAGAGAGGGAGAGAGAGGTGGGATAGAAAGAAGTAGAGAAGGAAAGAGAGTCAAAGAGAGTCAGAGAGAGAGGGAGAGAGGGAGAGGTAGAGAGGGATAGGGGAGATATAGAGAATTAGAGGGGGAAGGAGAGAGCGGTAGAGAGGAATAAGGAGAGAGGGAAGGAGAGAGTGAGAGAGAAATAGGTGGGATGGAGGGAGGGACAGGTAGAGAGGGATATGTGATATAGAGAGAAATAGAGAGGGAAGGAAAGAGCAAGAGGGAGAGAGAAGGGGGGAGGGAAGGAGGGAGAGGTAGAGAGGGATAGGTGAGATAGAGAAAGAGAGAGGAGGGTAAAGAAGTAGAGAGCGAAGGATAGAGAAAGAGAGAGAGAGGAGGGTAAAGGGACTGAGGGAGGTAGAGAGGGATAAGTGAGATAGAGATAGGGAGGGAGAGAGAGGTGGGATAGAAAGAAGTAGAGAAGGAAGGAGAGAGCTAGAGAGAGAGAGAGGGAGGGAGGGAGAGGTAGAGAGGGATAGGGGAGTTATAGAGAATTAGAGGGGGAAGGAGAGAGAGGTAGAGAGGAATAAGTGAGAGAGAGAGAGAGAAGTAGAAAGGGAAGGAGAGAGTGAGAGAGAAATAGGTGGGATGGAGGGATAGGTAGAGAGCGATATGTGATATAGAGAGAAATAAAGAGGGAAGGAGAGAGCAAGAGGGAGAGAGAATGGAGGAAGCAAGGGAGAGGTAGAGAGGGATAGGTGAGATACATCACTGCTTTCTTCACACTTTCCACTACTTTTCACGACCGAAAATAATGTGGGCTTAGCCTA
Source organism: Sequoiadendron giganteum (assembly GCA_007115665.2). Classification (NCBI taxonomy): domain Eukaryota; kingdom Viridiplantae; phylum Streptophyta; class Pinopsida; order Cupressales; family Cupressaceae; genus Sequoiadendron; species Sequoiadendron giganteum. The sequence goes on along the minus strand of CM021100.1, from coordinate 319,313,310 downwards.
TTGGCATATGTATTGCACCTTATTGAGGTGCAAGTGTTAGTTTGTTATATTAGTTTACCACAGTCTATTTTATTGTAATGGTCGTTTGAAACTTGATGTTTTATTAAATTCTACATAAGAAACCAAAATTGAAATCGAATCAATATTTGTTATATTAGTTTATTTCGATCTCTTTTACAAGCTGAGAATGTGTTTGCCGGAATGTAATGTACAAGAAATCATTTATGGTGTGCAGTGAGTATGTTCAAATGTAAGGTCTATACTAAAAGTTTTCAACTTTCTTATAATACCTCATAGCATATTATGATCCAAGACCTTAAGCAGTCATCAAATTTTAGATTATCAATATTAAATTTGTAAAGCAGTATATTCTTTTATGTATATTTTTATATAGTATGATGTATATGATATTTGAAGAAGTAATTAAATATTGAAAATTGGGCACAAGTCATGGAGGAAGAGAAAATAAATATTGAAAATTGGGTGCAAGCCATGGAGAAAGAGATCGATGTTATAAATAATTATTATACATTTGATTTATTGAAATTTTATATGATGGGATTAAATTAGGTCAATTAGATAAAATTTAGTGTAAAAAATATTTTTCACAATCTAAAATTGACAAGAATGGACCATTTGTTCCAGTAGTCTATTTGTACGTAGTAAAAATAGTGTTCATATAGAAAATATATTCACACCTTCTACAAAAATAGATTTAGTGTGTTCATATAACAAATATATGTTAAGCAATTATCTCTATCATTGAATTATATTTTATATTTTAAAAATAAAACCACATGAAATAATCTTGTTTAAATCAGTGAATGAAGGAATGGCTCTAAGATTAGTTTTATTTTCACCTACCAAACTTCTCCTATGTATTTATGTGATCTTGATTGAGGAGGAGCAATAAAATAAAATGAGGACCACAATCTTTCCTTACTTAAAGTCCAATCTTAGAGAATCAGAGTCATTCTTCTTAGTTAAATTTAGTATTCATTTTATATAAATTTAAAATTAGTTATTCGTCCAAGTCTCCTCTCTATGGTCTATTAGCTGATCTAAAAGGCATTTTAGGAAAATTGTTATTATAAAATGAAATTTAACTAGGTAGCAAGGAAAGTAGGCACAATTGAAAGTTAGTGGTTCACTCCAATAAGAGGACTACATGAGCATTGATTTTTTACATTCGAAACCTTTTCAACAAAAAAAATTATCCATCTTTTTTTTTTATCATTGTAAACCATGAGACAACATTTCATTGTGAGCATCTTCTTAATTCAACATAAATACCAAAGGAAGGAATGTGAATAATGATGGATGTGACCGTTTTGACATTGGGCAGGAAGCAATTTTCAAATGGTGATGGTGCTACATTTTCAAATGATAGGGAGGCATAGGGGTGTGCGGAGTCATTAGGTGGTCATGGGGCCTGCAGGCTCTCTCCTTAGGAGGTTCGGGCTCCTCCTGCTCCTGATTTTGATGTTGTGAAACATGTGTTTGTTGTGGTCATCCCCTCTATTCTCTTTGTTAGGCCATTGTTTGTTCCTGCTTTTGGTGGTACAGGGTGCCATCAGAAGTTTTTTTCAGATGCAGTTTCTAAGGAGAGTGATTGTTTCATGCTTGCTTTTGCTCAAGCTTGTTGAACTTTTCTATGTGCCCAGGATTATCCTATAGTGGTATGTGGCTCTAAGGTAGTTGACAATGAGGTTTATTATTTGAAGCAAGGTGTGGTCTGTGGGTTTAATGGCCTATGGCATTCCCTTCTCGATCTCCATTTTTGGGTGTCTAAATCTTGGAAGTCGTTGGTTTCTAGGGAGATTGAGCTCTACCCTAGCACTAGGGGGTAGGGGGTTTTTATTGCTACCTTTGCCTCCTTTGTGGAGTGAAGATTTTTGTTGAATAGGGGGTGGATGTGGGGTATTCATTCTCTGTCCATCAGGCCTTGGTCTCATTTGTTCAATCCCCTTATGGTTTTGTTGAACACCAGACCAATCAAGGTCCATCTGCCAAATCTACCTCTCTAGTTTTGGGAGGAATCATGTTATGAAACTATTGGCAACACCGTTGGACTCTTCTTAATAGTGGATTCTACAACTAGGGAGCTTGGGCATACTGTGGTTGCTTAGTTGCTAATTGATTTAGACATCTCCAAACCTCTCCATGGTGATGTGGTCTTGTTGGTGGAGGATAAACCTTGGAAGCATCTCTTGGACTATGAGGGCCTCCCCTTTTAGTGTAGGATCTTCTTTTCGGTGGGTCACTTGGCCTCTTCTTTCCCTCATTCTTGTCGCAAGAGAATTTTGACTTGGTGGAAGGATGCTCTCTTGGATCATCTCACTGTGGGATCTCCTCCTTTGGGAGTTCCTCTGGTTAGTTCCTTTGTGGAGGCTGACCCTCGCATGACTTCCTAGGACCCTCTTCTGGCTATCCTTTTTGTAGATACTTCTATTGTCTTTGCTCCATCAAAACCTTTTGTTGTCATTATTTTGTGAGCTCCTTTCTCCATTGCTTCGTTGTCAGCTCCCTCATTGCGTGGTGTCTATTTTGGATCCACTCCCCTCGCCTCTCTCATTGGTTCTTGATTCTAAGCCTTCCTAATCAGTTGTGCTGAGGAAGAAGAAGGGTCTCCCCAAATTCATTTCCTTTTCATGGCCTTGAGTTTGGGGAGTCAATCTTGACCCCTTTGTTTCAGCGGCTGTCTAATTTTTTGGTTGTTCTATAGTTGTGGGTCAACTATTTCTATTTGTTCATCTAGTTCAAGTTTTGTTTGAACTATACTTTCTTTTGGCCCTTTGGGCTTCTGTGTGAAGGGTACATCACCCTTTAAATATTTCTTATCTTATCAAAAACATTTCATTGTGAGCATTAGTTGTAGCCATTTTTTTTTTCTTCAGTGAATTTTTATATTTTGAGGGGGAAAATATTCTTTATCTATCAATGGAGTTTTAGTGCAATTTATCAAACTTTTAGTGAATTATTTTTTATGGGGTTTCTTGAGCAATTAATTTTCTTGCTCAAGTTACATCTATATGTAATATCCAGATTATGGCTTTATATCTAGATGAGAACCTCCTTACAAATGGTTTTATTCTACTATTCAAAACATATACAATCATCATTTTTTGTCCTTCATTATATTGTGTTTGGTTGTTTTTAATTAATTTCTTACATGAATATAATGCATATCTTAGGTAATTAAGCTATTAAGCAAATAATCTCGATCTTTCTTTGGATTAGGTAGTAACTTTCTCACTACAATTAAATGTAACTCTAAAGCCTCTTCTATGATAAAATATGTATGCTACGACCATTTCATCACCTTGTAGAGTAACTTTAGAGGATCATTATAAATACTTTCTATATCAAGAATATTATTATAAATTATCTTTAATCTTTTGTGAAACGTCGATCTTCAATATCTATCAAATATGCATAAGAGTGCATATGATAGGTTTTAGATGTACCACTCTCTAGTCCATAGAATGATAAAAGAATCTCTTAAATATAAGGTGTACTCTTTTTAAGGATTAATAATATACTAGTTTCTACTATTAGATTAAAATAATTTTATCAAGGTTGTATGTTCAAACTTGTTCAAGTGATTTTCATGGCTATCATTTCGTTAGATCATGTTTAATTATCCCTTTTGTAGGAATGTGATTAGTTTATATTCTTTGTGAATTTTTAACTTCCTGTTTTGGGTAGGGTTATGTGTGTGTGTGTGCGTGCGTGTGTGTGTGTGCGTGTTTGTGTGTGTGTGTGTGTGTGTGTGTGTATTGTAATGACACTTTAGAAGTCTTAAGATTTGAGATAGAATCAAGGAGGCTTAATGATAATTGAAATAGAGTTTTAGTGTTAATTTTTTGTATCTTGATCATATTGACAATGATATCTTAACCTATATCTAGAGATCTATTTTAAAATTGGTTTATCTTATGCAAATTTTTACATTATAAAAGATTAGGAATGTTGTATCTATTATTATAGACAATATTATGTGTAATTTTTTATGTTGTGTATATTTGATTTTATTATGAAAATATATAATTAGGCCTCTTTCATTAATAGAGATAACTTATCCTTACTTGATAATGAGAGATGCTAGTGATATCCTGGATTCTTATTAGGTAACTATAAGAAATAAAAAAAATGTTCTTATGTATTAAAATTTAGAAATTTCTTCTCAATAGTTGTATATGGTCTATTTAGAAAAAAAGGTTTTACTTTGATGTTTAAGTTAATGAACTGAGTGTAGTATAGAATAAATTATGTTAATGAATTTTTTAATGATATTTTGACCACTTATGAGAGACTAATTTTTGCTTAGATAATAATTTTTAGTACTAATTTGGATATTAAGTTACAATTTTAACTCTTGGGATCTTTAATATTTTGAATCTTCGAGATTCAAAGGTGTTCATAAGGGTAATGGTTATACAAGTTTTAATATGGATTAGTGTGTGATAACCTATTTTACTTGTGGATAATTCATATGAAACCTCGAAAATGTCATAAGATTGATAGACCAATTATACATTACTCAACGCAAAAAATGGGTTGATATAGAGTACTCATTTTTTGAGATGTTTAATTTTGAAGTATGGAAAATCATAGTTATGATACCCTCATTTTGAATTCTTGTGTAAATAAAAAATAGTTGGAAATTTATTGGTAGATTTTGGTCTTTATTTGATAATGTTAATAATATATGTGTGCTTGGTAATAATCATATTTTGAAACTATGTTATATATTATTATAGTGTGGACTATTGTTTGTGGATTATGATTAAAATTGAGGTTAAGACATCATTGAAAACTAGTGGTTATACACTATTATTTTATAGACAAGAATGTATTGGTTCAATTCCAAGTTGTCAAACTATGAAGCATTTGTGTGTTATGTAGACAAGCCCATCAAGTGATGAGCCCACAAGGCATATGTTTTTCCTTTAGGTCTTATCCTTATTGAACACTTATAATACTAAGAGGGGAGTGGTGAATCAATATTCTCTTAAACCATTCAGAGATTAAACATCCAATCACTAAAGTATATTCAATTATAATAAAGAAAGAAAGAAAGAAAGAAATATTAACAACAAAACATAACACATGAAAACTAGGATTTTTTATGTGGAAAAGTAAAAATAAAAAAACCATCAAGAGCATTAGCTCACAATATATTATAACCCGTTATAGTATATCTATAAAAGTGATCATTGCAAGTGGACTCACTATCCAAAGAGAAAAAAATGGGAGAGATATGGTGGCTCACAACCTATTTTGAACTATTACAATTGCATCTTTCATATGCATGAAATATAGTTCTAATAAAGATCAATAACCTAAATTTACACACTTCATCTAATTTAGATCAAGCACTTTACTTTCCTCTGCATGCACACCACTTTAATCTTTTACTCAAAATTCACAACATAAATTCACACTACTTTGATAATATTAACATCCCATACATGTGTTGGTTACATACTTGTCAATTTGGATTTCGTGAGCTGTGGTTGAGATTTTTTGTAATAACAAAGGGGAGTTTCATTTGTGTCATATGACCACTTGTTAGATAACTACATCTTTGATCTTAACCCTAATCCTAATTCAGTCTTAGCCATCCATCATCAACCATTTCTAGCCATTTATTTTTCCACATCAAGAATATATTTAAATGTTCTCACCCTTCATCAATAATGAACTCTAAACCTATCATACCCTTATGTTTTCATTTTTATTTCTCACTATTGAATCATACGAAGGTTATACTAGAGTATTGATAAATCTACATACTATCATCATTAGAGGAGAAAATCAAGTGGAACAAGGGTGCATTCATTTTTTGCTCATCTAGGAGTGAATAAAATTTTGAGGTGAAGGTATTGTCTTTGTATCTTTTTATCTTTTTTTGTTTTAATATTCAATCTTCCCATCTTCAAATTCTTCTTTGCCTATAAGATTATGTATTGCACTAGACTTATTTTTTTCTAGAATCCCTTTCTAAAGGATGAAACAAGGGGAAAATATTGGCAGGGATTCAAAATATGGAATGGGATGATACAACTACACTTTCCTCCCTAGTTTCACTAGGAAAAAGAGATTACCTAGGGAAATATTTACTTTTAACCCTTAGGTGAGTCAACCTAGGTGGAGATATTTTTTTCTTCCTTATGACCTAAGATGGAATAAATCAGCTGAAGTGAAACTTTTGGGAGATGAATGAAAAATACTAAATGAAATAAATAATGCAATGTAACATAAATGAAATCTTTTTAGGGACAGGGCTTACTCTGATGAAGTTGTTATCAAATTCCCCAAAAATGACAAGGAAAAGCAAAACTTGGTCAAAATTGCGAACAGTTACTTTGATGTTGACTCCATAAAATCTATATGGAGAAAGGTCCTTCGGGCCATCATGGAGTATATCAGAGTGGACGGGTGTTTCACTAAAGTTTACGGGTACCACTTCGCCCTCCTCAACCATTTCCACCACAAGGTAAGGGTATATATCCCTTATTATCTCTTATGCTCTCTGAAGAAAAGTTTGGAGGACAATAAAAAGAATCCCAAAAGATTTCCGATCCTCCATACTGGGTTAATTAGGCTTATTGTTGAATATCTGCATGTGCATGCCCCTGCTACCTTGGAAGCCAACCCTGATGTTGATAGTGATGATACTGAGCCTAGTGGCTCGGATTATTTGACTAACCCTAGCCCTGACCCAAAAGCCCCTAGTTTGCATGCTGGCCCTTCCAGGGATCCAGGTAAAATCCGGGTTGCACTTGAGCCCAACTGTCCTCCTCCTAAGATCAGCCCTGCTGGCAAGACTACCTAGGCTAAAAGCCTTGTCTCTTACTCCGAAGAGTCCTTTGAGCCGGAGGAAGCTGATACCAACACTTTTGAGCGTTGTGTGGGCCCTGTTCCGGACATACAGAATGTCGATAATTCCCCTGTTAACACTGGTAAAGAGCCCTTCCTTGATTTTTTGTACCTGTCTAAAACCAACTCTGAGTCCCATTCTAAACTCCTGGACTGGACCTTCTCTGAAATCAATGAGCTTAAAATTAAAAATTGGGCCCTGCAAAGCAAGATTGAGGAAATGGGTGTCAAGATTGCGGAGCTAGGAAAGAAAGATGTGGTGCATAGTAATAGGATCACTGATAATGATGTTGAGGGCCTAAGGATTAACATCAGAACCATTGCAGAACAAAACAACTGAATAGCAAGACACAATGCTATAATAATCAATGCAATGACTGAAAAGCTTGACAAAGCCTAGCAGGGATCCTTGGTGGTTGATCTAGAAGACACTGAAGATAAAAGCCAAGAAACGGATGGAGGCATTTCTAGAAGAACCCACACCAATTTGTAGCGAAAGGCCCACTTAACCCCGAAAATGGTTCAAACCTTCAAGAAGGGGGTTACTGATATGCAAGTTTTGGAGGCAGACATAGAGACTGTCCTTAGGTCTCTGAAGTAATTATGTGTTCTTTTTTTGCTGTCCTTTCCTTTCTGACCCTCCTGGTCTTTTTTGCCTACTTACTGCTGGTTTTTTTAGGCAGCTGTATTTTTTTGGTGGACCCTTGGTGGTCTCTTCTCTATTTTGTAAACTTTGTGGTTTTGGGTCCCTGTAAAACTTGTTTTACCCTTTTATCAAAAACATATGAAACTTCTAAATTAAATTTCAATATGAAACAATCCAAAAAAGAAATTACAAATCTGAGAAGGGCTTGATTTTATGCACCTATGATAAAAATCTTATGTTGAGTGTCATCTTAGGACTCATTTTCCATATGGAAATTGGGTCTTCCTATAGGGCTTCAAAAATTGCTTTTGCAGTCCTCTAGTCCTATGTCTACACTTTTGATTCCTTAAGGTTTCATAGTTGGAAATCTGGAAATAAAATTTGAAAGTGAGTTACCAAGGCTTAATGACAACTTTGACAACTATTGCAACTTTGAAAAGTTTTTCAATTTTCCTCTATTGATAGATCTTCAATCCTTCTTCAAATTTTCTTGAAATTGTTTGATTGATGATGTGATTTTGATGCTTGAATCTTGACTTCAAACTTGAAACCTACATCAAAATGTTAGCTCCAAACACATGCATGATTCTTCATAACTTTGACATGATGATTGAGATCTTGAATGCTACAAAAAATACTTGAAAAATATTATCTTGAAAACCATTGACAATATTATTTTCTCCCATGAATTTCTAGCTTGCTTCTAGGATGTTAATTGATAAAAAGACCTTGTTTTTATAGGTAATTTTATAATTTTTTGAAAATTAAATATTACAAGCCAACACTTATAAATAAATTTAGGACTTAAAAATGATAATTGCATTAATTAAATTATAATTTCCAGTTTACAAATTGCAATTAATTAGGCTTGTAGATGCAAGCTGGGGCCAATTAGAGTCTTAATTAATTCCAATTAAATTAGGGAACACAAACATAATGTGAAAATGTAAAGAAGTCCATTTTCCTACACTACAAAAGATCACACAAATCATCCTCATGTCTTATTTTTTTTAAGATAAAAACTTATAAAACTACAAATTCAAGAAAAAGCCAAAAATTATCAATTATAAATTTCAAACAAAATTAAATACAAATAGTATATGGATATCTTTAGCCAATAAAGAAATCTCTATTTGAATATTAACAACATTATTTATTTTATAAGAAATGTCAATCTTAAATAAATCTATATACTATAATGAAAGATTTTCCAACAAAGAATGCAATCAATATTCTTATATGTTGATAAGCTTCTCTATAGTTTGAATGGAATTTGTTTATAACAACATTTAAAATTTGAAAACATAATAAAATGAAGTGTAAAAACTATTTCATCAAATACACTTAATTTTTTTTATATATTTTAAAAAATATTAAATAAATTATTCTCATGTCTTTATTTTCTTAATATAAAAATTTAAAGACCTACACTTAAAAAGACACCTAGAATTATAAATTCCCAAACCCAAAAAAAATCAATTGAAAGTATTTATATTAGAAACTCTACCTAACAACCACTTATTTTTCTTTGGAGTCTATATATTTCCCTCTACAACATTTGTTTCTTTTTCATCTACAACCTATCATAAATGAAATTGAATTGAATTAAATCATAATGGGAATGACAATGCAAATTGAATATTTTTGTTGGATAATTAAAATTTGATATCACTCCCTGGACAAGAAAAGTAGAAAATGCATGTTATGGTAATAGTTTATGGTGGTATGGTATTTAAGTTCGAATCAAATTAATACGATGAAACAATGTGTTCTAGGTTTAAACTGTATGGACAATAACCAGTAGCCAATAGTATTTTTATGTTCTCAAAATGAGCTTGATATTGCCATGTGTTACATAACCATAGATAGATGGTAACCCTTGGCATACAGTTTTCTATAATCGATTATTCGGCCTCACAATCTTCTAAGATCCCTTGAAACTCTAAATACTCAAGCCGCTATCATACATCCTCTGCTAATTTAAATTCTTAAAATAACTAGCGACTATGAGATGGTGCCAATTGTTTACCATCTCGAATTGACAGCTATCAACAGTCTTAAATATGATGATTGTTTAAGAAAGGATTATAGCTGTGTTATCGCATGAGACAAATTGACAATCAGTAGTTCACCGACAAAAAATTAACCATCAACAATTCACTACAAAAAAAGTCTTAAAACCCTGTGTTACAACCATGTGTTTTCATATAATCACTACACACGGTAAAACAATCTTCTACATTATATTATTAAAAATACATTGTAAGCTAGTACATGAGATTAAAGTAGCTAATATAACAAACTTATCCAACCCGTATTTTGGTTTATTTCATGTAAAGACCTTAACTTTGTGATTTCAATCTATATTATTACACTGAAAGTAGCTAATATAACAAACTTATCCAACCCGTATTTTGGTTTATTTCATGTAAAGACCTTAACTTTGTGATTTCAATCTATATTATTACACTGAAAGCGTTATACAATGAAAGCAACAAAAGAATATTTTGTAAACTTTTTCAAGTTTCATCGAAAATGACAGGCAGGAGGTGGAAGTAATTTATGCGTAGAGTTGATATTTTAATTTTAGTGAAAGAACTATTTTTAAAATAGGTTTTATTATATACCATCAATAAAATAATAAATTATACATAAATATTAAAATGGTAATTTTTTTTAATAATAATAAAAAAGAGTTTTTTTTTTTTTTAAATTGTTATGTAGTATGAAGTGTTTTTCCTACTTTTAATAAAATATTTTTAAATCTAAATTAAAATAATATAATACATTGAAAACTAAAATATAGACTTAATACATTTTATATTTTTATAATATATTGAAAAGGGTGTATAAGATAAAAAAAAGTTTTAAAAAATATTTTATATTTAAAATTTAAGAATAATATTAAGTAATGATAACTTTCAATGTTTTTTATATATATTATTAATTAATGTATATATATACTAGTTTAAATTCATCCAAAAGACACGAGATCAACTCTATAAAACTAATTGTGATAAATTAATATAAAATAATTGATTTGAATTTTTAACTTTTATTAAGTCATTGTAAAAACCTTGTTTATAATTTGAATCTTAAATTGTTTAAACTCATCTAAAACACATGAATCTGTACCTTGATCAAAGAAGGTTGAGAAAAGGTATAACAGAATCAAATAAACGACCAAAAAGCATGACAACCTAAGAGGGACAATCGTCAAATTCATTTGCCTAGTATCATTCACGATTGAGGCGTTCTAAATACAAATGCAAGTAAAATTATATTTATTAATAAAATGATGTTATATAAGGACCTAGATGTTTGTATTTTAGGATTCGGGTATGAGGAAGCCTGAAGAGCAATGGGTGAGATAACAATCTAGTAAATTGTATTAAACTAGAGCCTGAGAATTGCTTTCGGGTAAGGATAGATGCATATTTAACTGTGCTTAGTTTACTGCTACTTTCCATTTGAAGCTTTGTGAAACTTGTTGTTTTAGGATTTTATTTTTATCGATTCTGTAATTAGAATCTTTGAGTCAAAGAAACTAAATGTCGAACAAGGTTTTAAATGGTAAGTTTTTAGAGTAATGGACGGAATTGGAAACAAATATGGCATAAACTAACTTATAATATAGTTGAGTAGTGCATAAGCAAGAGCTATTGTACAAATGAGCTTTGTAGATGCAATATTAAATTGGGCATGCACGCTTCAGCTTCCTTCTGAAGGCAATGTTGCTTTTGGAATCAAGGAACCCTTTTGGAAATCAAAGGGTTCCTTGGGGGAATGTTGCATTTTATAAGGTGGGTTTGAGCAGTATCAGTTGAGTCTGACTCAAGCTTAATTTAGGTTAAGATTAGTATAGTATTTGTTGAACTACGTCATGTTAGTATTGTAATTTGATATTGAATAAAAAAAATTGTTCCTTGATCAAAGATGAATATTTTGTTATATTTTGTTTAATAATAATATAATATTATATATTTTTGTGGAAATATTTGGATGAGTTCAATGTGATAGTTTGAAGGTGTACCATCTAAATAGACTCAAAACTTGTCTTGGAAGATGTTCTTGTCTACAAAGATCAACTATATCTTTAAACTATCACTTAACTCATCTAAACAATACAACAAGAATACATAACATTACAACACAAAATAAAACAACATTTAACTTGGGAAAAGAGATAACTTTGTTATTGAATATCAAATTATAGTATTAGATTAATATAAAATTCATTGACCACATTCAAAAAATACTATACTAACTCAAAACTAAATTAGACTATAATGATGTAACATGATAACCATTCATTTGTTTGAATAATAAAGTTCATTTAAAAAAAAATATATATATTTATAAAGCTTCACTGTATAAGTTTATTTGAGTAAGATTCAATATATTAAGAATTTTGTATTCATAAAACTTCATTTAAACAAAATGTTAATTTTTAATAAGTTTTAAGTTCATTTTTCCATACAGAAAAATATTGTTAATTAAATACAAACAATTTTACAATTGTTAGTACTAATCTACATCTTTATTAGATATTGGATTTTCTATACCACAATATTCTAGATTTTTCCTAATCAACTCATACACTAAACAAAATTAGAACATTAACATACAATTATAATTTTTTTAAATACAAATTTGTATTATTAATCTCTGCTTTTAGGACGGATAGTAATACAATCGTTATTTGTTTTGAAATTCTTGCAATTACTAAAAATTATATCTGTTTCATTAATTTCCTCATAATATTCTACTATACCTATTGAACAAATACATTGCATGGGAATATTTCATATATATATTTTAAAATAAATAAATAAATTTTTTCAATCAATCACAATGCGACATAATAAAGAGCATTCCTCTTTTTTAATGTTTATGGTAGCTGCTTGAGGTCGAGAGAGTGTGAAGAAGAGGATGAGATTAATTTATTTATGAGATGTGACCGTACCTTTGAAAGATATTAATCGCTAGATAATAATTCAATGATATTAGTTTATTTATCACATCTTTATTTATCAATTTTCATCCTCATTCTCCTTTATGATTTCCACGAAAAGAAAAAATGGAAGAATTTTGCAGCTCTATGGAAATTAATATATATTTAAAGCAACTGCTTTTAACAAATTAGAGTCATTTCGGCTTGTTTATTTGTGGATTATAATACAACACAATATGGCTATTAACCATGCGTTCATTTTGAACAGCTAAATATCTTAATTACTGAAGTATAAAAATATCACAATTGGACCACTTCAAATATATGTCTGATAGATAATGCTGGTAGATTGTCTTATCAATTGTTAGAAATATAATTTTATTTTTTTATTTCAACTATTACCATCTACATTTTTTCATTCTACAATTAATTTCTTACTTGTTTTCAAACTTTATTTGTAGTCGAGATTTTAATTGAAACATAGAACTTGAAATGTGATGAAGTTTTGGTTTGAGTTTTGTTAAGGTTTTTGTCTTTGGTTATGTTGTGTTACTGTTTGTTGGAACTTATTGTTTTATTCTTGAGCTTGTCGTTGCTTCACCTAGTTGTAGGAGTTGTTTTTCTCTTTGCTAGTTTTGGGATCTTAATCCCTACACTGCCTGATTGTTCAGAATTGAATGAGGTAGAAATTTTTGAATTCTCAATTAATGTTGGTAGGTAATTTCAAATTTTAAAGGGAATGTTTGTGAAAGAAAAAAGGAATGAAGGTAGCTTTGTTCTATCAGTTGGAGAAGTTAGAAGAATTCAGTTTTTGGTAGAAGCAAGTGATTTGCAGCAAGAAGAAAAGTTGTAGCAGCAACATGGAATGTTCGTAGTAGAACATTTTGCAGAGTGTTTGTAATGAGCAAAATTTCTCTTAATCGCTCTCTAGGAACAACAAATACTTTCAGTCGAGTTGTGGCAGTGAGCTCTAAGTAGCTACTGATTGTTTATGAATTGGTTGAGCAGTCATTAATAGCTCCTAGAAAGTTGTAATAGGTATTTGTTTAGTTTGTTTGAAGTTTTATACCCTCTGTATTGTCATTTCTAGCTCAGTTAATAGAAGAAGGAAAATATTGTTTGCTCAGTTTTTTTGTTTGTCTCCATTGAGTTTTAGTTTATTAGTCCGCATTTGGGTATTCCAGTTTTGCTGGAAATCAGAGGAGCAAATATTTGTTTTGTTTTGGATTTAAAATTTTGTCATGGTATCAAAGCTATAGGCCACATTTCCTTGCGAGTTAGGGCAATTATTTTGTTTGGGTATTTAAGTTTTTTCTGTAGGAGACATGGTTGTAGATGATGGAAAGAGTTGGTAGTAGCCACTGTCCTTTAATGGACAAAACTATGATGTTTGGGCCAAGAAGATGAAGACCATTATGGTTGCAAATTATTTATGGGATTTTCTCATAAATGGGCTTGTGGATATCACTAACCCAGCTGCATTTGCAACTCTCACAAATAACCAGAAGACCCAGTTCAACCTGCAGAGAAAAAATGATATAAAAGCTTTGAGTTTGATTGAAACAGCCTTGATAGAAGCCATTTTTCCTAGAATAGCAGTAGTTAAGTATGCAAAAGAATCTTGGGAAATCCTCCAAACTAGATAAAAAGGGACTGATAAATTCAGAGGTGTGAACCTCCAATTACTTCAAAGAGAGTTCAAATTTATTCAAATGAAGGAAAGTGAATCTATTTTAGATTTTCACACAAGGTTCTCTGGTTTGTTAAACAAGATGAGAGAAAATGGAGAAATGATAAAGGATCAAAAAATTGTTGAAAAAATCCCCATGTGTCTACCTATGAGGTATGATGCACTTTCCATTGCTATTGATGAGGTGAAGGACCTCTCTACTTTGATAATGGATGAGTTAATGGGTTCTCTTCAAACCCATGAGCAGTGCCTAAAGAGGTCTACTACTTGTTCCCAAGAGAAATCTTTCAAAGCTTAGTCAAATGTAAGAGGTAGGGGGAGAGGTAGAAATGACTCCTTAAGAGGTAGAGGCAGATCCAAACAAGGAAATGCTAGAAGAGAAATCTTTGGACGATCAAGTAGTCAAGAAGGAGCGAGAAGCTCTCAAAACAAATCTTAAAGAGGAACGAAGAATAGAAGTTCGAGTGGGAGAAGTGACAAGAGAAACATTGAGTGCTACTACTGTCACAAGTTTGGACATTATGCTAGTGAGTGTTGGAGGAAACACAGTAATCAGTAAAAAAAAATGCTAATGTAGCTGATTCAGATGTGGCTAAAGGAAATCAGTCCATAACCTTCATCATGTGCAACATTGGTGAATAAGGTAGCCCCAAAGTCTAGTATTTGGACAATAGTGGTAGCAACCACATGAGTGGTAATGAAAGTCTTTTTTCTTTCATTGACAAAAATGTAAAGTGTGAAATTAGAATGGGGAACAATGGAATAGTTCTAGTCAAAGGAAAATGATCTATCATGATTCACACCAAGAAAGGTAAGAAAAAGGAGGTTCAAAATGTGTTCTTTACACCAAGGTTAAAGCATAACCTCATGAGCGTTGGACAACTGATCCAAAATGGATACAAAGTGCTGATGGAGAAGGGCCAATGCATCATTTATGACAAGAATGAGAGGACACAGGTGTTTGTAACAGTTGCAATAACAAAGAACCAAATGTTTTCATTGAATATTGAGACGTGCTTCTCATCTCATTCCATTGTTGCACCTCTCATGGATAGAAAATATACAATAGTAAAACAAGCAGCCCTCAAGAGCACCATTGAAGACCCCTCCAAGCTATGGCATCTCAGGTATGGACACTTAGGCTTTGCTGGTCTGAGTATTTTGTCCAAGAATAGAATGGTTGATGGTTTGCCAAGTATAGTAGAGCCTAATGTTAGGTGTGAGGCTTTTATTTTGGGCAAGCAACATAGACAACCCTTTCAATCAGACAACTCTACAAGGGCAAGAGCACCATTGAAGTTGGTGCACACAGATTTGGTAGGCCCTATGCAAATCACGTCTATTGGTAATAGAAATTTTTTTATTACCTTTATTGATGATTTGAGTTGTAGGACATGGGTTTATTTCTTGTAGCATAAGTTTCATAAATTTGATAAGTTTTTATTGTTTTAGGCCCAAGATAAAAAGGAGAGTGATCATTTCATCAAAGTCTTAAGGTCATATCATAGAGGAGAGTATACCTCCAATAAATTTTTGATTTTTTGTAGGAAAAATGGCATCAAGAAGGAGCTTACAACCAGTTATACTCCGCAACAAAATGGAGTGGTTTAAAGGAAGAATAGGACTATCATGGAGATGGTAAGGAGCATGAAAGCAAAGGGACTCACAACTGAATATTGGGGAGAGGCTATAGAAACAACTGTTTATTTGATTAATAGAAGTCCAACAAAGGCGATCCATGACAAGATACCTCAAGAAGCATGAAAAAAATGTAGATGGATGTTTGAGCACTTAAGAGTGTTTGGTTGTGTGGCTTATGCACATGTGTCTAAAGAAAAGAGGAAAAAATTGGATGACAAGGGAGAGAAGTGCATCTTCATGGGTTACTATTTAAATTCAAAAGCCTATAGGTTGTATAACCCAGTCAACAAGAAATTTTTTATAAGGAGAGATATGGAGTTTATAGAAAATCAGTCATGGGATGAAAAAATTGCTCCCGATCACTCCAAATCTCTCCCGATCATTCCCGATGTTGAAGAAAGGGAACAAGTAGTACAAAATGATGATTTAGTGGAGCCAATAGTCGCTCCTAATAGCTCTAGATGCGCTCTTGAAAAATTTCATAAATCACTCCCGATCGGTCATAATCGCTCTTGATCCGAATAGACAGAAAGGCAAGCAACCACAAACAACCAAAGAATGGGTCACAGAGAGCTCCTGAGAGCTCCCAAGAGCTCCTCATCACTCCAGATCGCTTTGAAACCAACCTATTCAATAGAACAACAATAGCGATGAGAATTGAAACCCTACTCTCACTTCCCTAATGCTAAGAAAGACCAAAAAGTTTGAGGGAGATCTACCAAGATGATAGGTATGATGAAGAATTTGATGAGAACATGAATTTTACATTGTTTTCTCATAGTGATCTGATTTGTTTTGAAGAAGCTGTGATAAATGATAAATGGTGTGAGGCCATGGATGAGGAGATAGATGCAATAGAGAGGAACACCAAATGGTAGTTAACTGATTTGCCTCCAAACTAGCAAGTTATTGGAGTAAAATGGGTTTACAAGACCAAGTGCAATGCCAAAGGGAAAATAGAGAGGTAAAAGGCACGTTTGGTGGCAAAGGGTACAAACAATAGTTTGTGAGAGATTATGATGAGACATATGCCCCTGTTGCAAGGATGGAGACTGTGCAGGCAGTCATACCAATTGCAACCCAACACAAATGGAAGGTATTTCAAATGGACATGAAGTTTGCCTTCTTAAATGGAGTGTTGAAAGAGGAAGTTTATGTGGAGCAGCCATTTGGATATGAAATTCCAGGTGAAGAACACAAGGTGTATAGGTTGAAGAAGGCTCTTTATAGGCTGAAAAAAGTGCCATGGGCATGGTACAACATGATTGACTCATATTTGATAAGAAATGGCTTTAGTAAACGCGATGGTGAGCCCACTCTTTACATCAAGGCAAAAAATGGTAATATTTTGATTTGTGTCTTGTATGTATATGATCTTGTTTTTACTAGGGATGATGATTTGCTCATTTTTTATTTTAAAGAGGCCATGAAAAAGAATTTGAAATGACAAATTTAGGTCTTTTGAGTTATTTTCTAGGCATAAAAGTAAAACAAATGCATGAATGTATTTTTATCTCTCAAGAAAATATACAAATGATATCTTGAAGAGATTTAGGATGCTTGAAAGAAAGTCTACCCCAAAAATCAATAGTCGTAGGTCTAAAGTTGATCAAGGAAGATTGCAGCAACAATGTGGATCCGACCATCTATAAAACCTTGGTTGGAAGCTTGATGTATTTGACAGCAACTAGACTAGATATAATACATGGAGTGAGTCTTATTTCTAGATTTATGGAGACTCCAAGAGACACCCATTGGTAAGCGGGTAAGAGAATCCTGAGGTATGTGAATGGTACCAAAGGATATGGCATGTTGTACACAACAACAAAAGAATATGTGTTGGTTGGATACACTAACAGTGATTGGATAGGAAGTTTGGATGATAGGAAGAGCACTTCGGGCTACGTGTTTCATTTGGGTTCAAGTGCTATCTCTTGGGCTTCCAAGAAGCAACCTATTGTTTCCCTATAAATAGTTGAAGCTGAGTATATAGCAGAAAAAGTAGAAGCATGTCAGGCTATTTTGCTGAGAAGAATCTTGGAAAATTTGAGAGAAAAATAAGATGATGGAACAACGATCTTTTGTGACAATATTTCATTGATAGCCTAGATGAAAAATCTTGTGTTTCATGGAAGAAGCAAGCAAATTGAAATTAGGTATCATTTCATTTGTGAATTGGTTGAAGATGGTGAAATCAAAATGGATTTTTGTAGGTTTGAGCAACAACTAACAAACATATTCACCAAGCCCTTGAGCAAAGATAATTTTGAGCGCCTAAGGATTCGCTTGGGGATAGTTGATTTGGATCAGGTTTGATCTTGTTTTGTTGGCTCGGGACAAAGGGGGAGTGTTGGAACTTATTGTTTTGTCCCTAAGCCTGTCGTTGCTTCACCTACCTGTCAAGAGCTATTTTTCTCTTTGCCAGTTTTGGGATCTTCATCCCTATAGTTCCTGACTGCTCAGAATTGAATGAGGTAAAAAAAAATTTAATTCTCAATTAATGCTGGTAGGTAATTTCATGTTTTAGAGGGAATGTTTGTGAAAGACAAAAGGAATGAAGGAAACTTTAAACTATCAGTTGGAGAAGTTAGAAGAAGTCAATTTTTGCAGAAGCGAGTGATTTTGCAACAAGATGAAAAATTTCAACAGCAATAGGGAATTTTCTTAGAACATTTTGCAAAGTGTTCGTAGTGAGCAGGATTTCTCCTAATCGCTCTGTGTTTACCAGGAACAACAAAGAGTTCCAATCGAGTTATGACAGTGAGCTCTAAGTAGCTCCTTATTGTTTATGAACTGGTTGAGCAGTCCTTGATAGCTCCCAGAAAGTTGTAATAGTTAGTTTTTTAGTTTTTTTGAAGTTTTATGCTTTATGTATTGTCATTTCTAGCTCAATTAATAGAAGAAGGAAAATATTGTTTGCCCAATTTTTATATTTGTCTCCATTGAGTTTTAGTTTAATATTTCGCATTTGGGTATTTCCAAATTTTCTAGAAATTAGAGCGGCAACTCTGTGTTTTATTTTGGATTTAAAAATTTGTCACTCTTCGATGTCATATTGCACTTTTGATGTTTTCTATTCATTAAATTATTTTAAATCTATATTTTTAGTGGGCTCTAGCTTTATCAACACAACAATTTTTTTTTTTTATTGATGGTTTTATTTGGAAAAAAATAAATTATTAATCAAAAGTCTTAGAAGAACATGGAGAAATTTCCAAAAAGAAATAAAAATCATGGAAAATAACATTAGGAAAATTTAAAATGGTTTTCTACCAATCCACCATAACCAAGAATCAAGAAAACAATTAAAGATTATGATGGATAAACCATGATCATAACTTTCATTTTGAAGAAGATGAATAAAATGAATAACTTGTTGGGGGGATAATAAATCCCATGCAAAAGCATTACATCCTTGATGAGCCACAAAAGCCCATTGAGGTAGACATTGTTGATGGTTTGACAACTCTAGGTGATGTATTTTCTAACCATTTGTTTCTACATTTTTAAAAGGTATGAACTCTAAATATCAATTGGATTTGGTTTATATCATTTTGGAATTTCATAGCTCTTATAAATCGCTTGAATATTTTATTTCAATAGGTTGTTTTACTATGATAATTAATCCTAAAAGCACAGTTCTGAATTGGGTCAATAAGAATTTGGTCCTTGACGGGGTCCATCATGATACAATAAAGAATCTTACCAAAGTTTTTTTAGTTTTTTCTCTTTTCTAAAACAAGCCATACAAAATAAATTATGAAAAATTATCCTTGGTATGTAAAGAGCATAGAATTCAATATCTATTCAATGAACAACATAAGATTTATATAGGAAAAACCAATTAGGGAAGTAGTTAGTTTAATTAAATACTTGAACTATATACCATTAACAATCTAATATGCAATCATGAAATAAAGATGTTCACGATGTTTGGCTTGAGCAAGAAGTCTACAATTTAAAAAGACATTGGTGGCTTAGGTCCGAATACGCTTGGGGCTGGTGAGCTAGGCCTGGGCATCCTTGCTGGAGGTGTGGTCATTGGGGGTCTGTGTGCTCTATCTTCGATGGAGGTTGTGCATGCTGCCTCTCCTGGCATGGTGCATACTTCCTCTCACATTTCTATCATTGTGGTAGACCTTATTCTTGGACCGGTTCCTCCTATTGGGGGTTCTTCTCAACACAAAAAATATTTTTCGGAGGCTACTAAGGTAGGTGCTCGGCCCCCTATTCTGGCTTGTCGACCTTTGCCCTATTCTCAGGATTCTCTTGTGGTGGTATGTGGTATTGAGGTGGTTGAGAATGAGGATTTTTATTTTATGTAGGGTGTGGTTTGCAGGTTTAATGGCCTATGGCCTTCCCTCCCCGATCTCCATAGTTGGGTGTCTAACTCCTGGAATCTATTGGTCTCTAGTGAAATCGAGATTTGCCCTAGCTCTAGGGGTTTTTTTATTTCTACCTTTGCTTCCACTCCTAAGAGAAGTTGTGAGTTGGACAAGGGGTGGACATGGGGTTTTCATTCTCTATCCATCAGGCCTTGGTCCCGCTCGTTCTATCCTCTCACGAAGCTGTTGAACACCAAACTAGTTTGTGTCCTTCCTCTGAATCTTACTCTCCCTTTTTTGGAGGAATCTTGTTCTGAAGCTATTGAAAACACCATTGGACACTTCTTAATGGTGGAATCTACAACTAGGGAGTTGGGATATCCTATAGTTACTTGATTGCAAGTTAATTTGGACATCTCCAAACCTCTCCATGGTGATGTGGTCTTGTTGGTCGAGGATAGACCTTGGAAGCAGCTCTTGGAGTATGAGGGTCTCCCCTTTTGATGTAGGAGTTTCTTTTCAGTGGGTCACTTGGTCTCAGCTTGCCCTCTTGCCCACCATAAGCACACTATAACTTGGTGGAAGGATGCTCTCTTAGATCATCTTACTATGGGTTCTCCTTCCTCAGGAGTTCCTTCAGTTAGTTCCTCTTTGGAGGCTGACCCTCCTGTGACTAATAAGGTTCCTCCCTCAGTGGAGCCTTCTGTTGAAATTGTACTATTAGAACCTACACGTCCTATGTTGATCGACTCTGTTGGACCTTTGTTTGCTCCCATCTCTACTGGTTCATTGTCGGCTCCCTCATTGAGTGGTGACTTCTCTCCTGGGGGTTTTTTGTGGATCCACTCCCCTCACCTCACTTGATGGTTCTCAAATCCGAGCCTTTCTGGTCGGTTGTGTTAAAGAAGAAGAAGGGTCTCCCCAAATCCATTGCCTCTCTATGGCCTCGAGTTTGGGGAGTTAGTTTGGACCCCCCCGGTTTGGGGGTTGTCTAATTTTTTGGTTGTTTTACAGTTGTCATTCATTTGTTTCTCTTTGTTCTTCTAGTTCAAATTTTGTTTGAACTATTTTTTCCTTTGGCCCTTTGGGATTTCTGTGTAAGGGGTACAACACCTTGTAAATGTTGCTGATCTTTTCAAAAATAGTGTAATATACAGTTATGCTATCACTTTCCCCTTATTACATTGATCCTGCAAAAGTACCACTAAAAACATGATTTATTCACTTTGCCAAGGGACCATCCATTAAGGTTTACATAACAAAACTTGTTGATTATTATATATATATATTTGTGTGTGGGTGTGAAGATAATTCCTTGAGAAAATAAATCCTAAATCTAGTGGAACTCCACTAAGTTGCCTCATGAACCTTGTAAAAGTGTAGCCTTGAGCTAAATTCCTGAGTTACCTTTTCCTTGAATTCCAACAAGGCCAACAAGGACAAGTATATAATCTAACAACTTGGAAGGAGGTTCGATGCATCTCATACTATACCACAGTCCTATCCTCCATCCCAAGGGTTTCCACAAGTAGTGAACCTAACATAAATCAATTGATTTTGACTTGAATCGCCTATAGGCCACTAGAAAATAGTTTTTCCATCTAGGAAGAAGTAGCTCCCAACATATACCACCTTGTGACCATGCTAGTATTTTCATCTATCTTCTTCACAATCTTTGGTAACACTTAGCATTGGTCACTTCCATGCTTATCAGTGACAACGAGTGAACCCCCTCAATACAATAGTTAGCCCCAAATTAAAATTACCTACACTGATGGGTCCCTATTGGTGCAACCATTATGGTTGTATCATAACCAATGTAGCCCATAACAACCTTCACCTCCTTGAATCGATTGAATTCCAGGTAGTCACTAGGAGTACCCTAAACATTAGTCATTGGCACAATCCAATGATTTACTTTTATTGCTCAAATATCCCAAAGATTCACACTTGGGTAGGTCATACATGTAACATGAATCACAAGAAAAATCAATAGACACATCAACCTATACATAGAGATCTTATTTATGGGGTTCAATTACTAAAAAACATAAGAGATAAACAAAACCAACACAATGTGACCTTTAGCAAATATATAAATATATCAAATAATGACTATAAAGTAGTCATATTCATTATTTTATTCAAATTAGTATCCAAAAGAATATTATATATTAATTACAAGTCATCAATTTTCCTTAGTTCCTTCATAACCATCTAGTACCCATTTTAGCCTCAAACTAAAGTCTACTAAAGAGAGAAGGCTAAACTAATTAGGATCATCCCTAAAACCCAAATTTATCCCCCTAAACCACCCCCCTCTAGACTTGAGGCAACAAAACCATCATTCAATTAGGGCTAAATTTCAATAGGGTTAGGGTTCTAAGATAAATATTTGAGCTAGGGTTGAGGTTAGGGTTTGCATTCAAGTAGGGTTTTAGTTAGTGTTATATTTCGCTTAGGGTTAGGGTTAAGATTAGGATTAGGAATTACAAGTTAAAATCAAGGTTAAGGTTGGAGTTAGAATTAGGGTTCAATTGGTATAGGGTCAGGGTTAAGGTTCTAGGGTAAAGCTTACGGTTGGTGTTAGACTTTAATTAAATATTAATATATATATAAAATATGTTGAGAGTTATCATTATTGAGGCGCCTATTGCACTGAGAAAGAATGATGAAAATAGGTGCCTCAAGAAGGATAACTCTCACATATTTTATATATATTAATATTTAATATATGTATGCTAGTTTAGCTACAATGGCAACCAATTCCCACATGAAATTTTCTTTCTAATCACGATGTAAAAAAATCATCCTCATATCTTAATTTTTTAATATAGCAATTTATACACCTGCAAATTAAAAGAAAAGCCAAAAATTACAAATTATAAATCTCAAACAAAATTAGATAAAAATAGCATATGAACATCTTTACCTAGTAAAGAATCTCTAATTGAATATTAACAACATTATTTCTTTTTATAAGAAACGTCAATCTTAAATAAATCTATATATTATAATGAAAGATCTTCTAGCAATGAATACAATCAAGATTCTTATATGTTTATAAGTTGCTTTGTTGTTGTGAATGGAATCTATTTATAACAATATATAAAAATTGAAAATACAATAAAATGAAGTCTAAAAAATATATGATCAAATATAGTTAAATTACTTTATATATTTAAATAAAATTAAATGAATCATTCTCATGTCCTTATTTTCTTAATATAAAAGTTTAAGACCTAAGATTAAAAAGACACCTAAAATTATAAATTGTCAAACTCAAAGAAAATCAATTTGAAGCATTTATATTAGAAACTCTTCCTAACAACCACTTATTTTCCTCTGCAGTCTAGATATTTCCCTATACAACTTTTGTTTTTTTTTCATCTACAACCTACCATAAATGAAACTGAATTGAATTAAATCATAATGGGATGAAAATGCAAATTGAATATTTTTGTTGGATAATTAAAAATGTGATATCACTCCCTCAACAAGAAAACTAGAAAATGCATGTTATCGTAATAGTTTATGATGGTACGGTATTTAAGCTTGAATCGCATTATTATGATGAAACAATATCTTACAGGTCTAAGTTGTATGGACAATAGCCAGTAGCCTGTAGTACTCTTTTGTTCTGCAAATGAACTTGATAAAGAAAATCGATTATGCAGCCTTACAATCTCCTAACATCCCTTGAAACTCTAAATACTCAAGCTGCTACCATGTGTCCCCTGCTAATTTAAATTCTTAAAAAAACTAGGGACTATGAGATTGTGCCAGTTCTCTAGCATCTGAAATCAACAGTTTAAGCAAGTACTATAGTTGTATTCTAGCATGATGGATCAGTAATTTACCATCGAAAAATTAACCGTCAACAATTCATTACAAAAAAGTCACGACAAATTCATTTTACAGTTAATTTTCTTAGAGTCCTATGTTACAGTCATATGTTTTTATATAACATACTTAAATTTTCATATAAAACATAATAACACGAGATTATAATAAGCTAATATAACAAACTTTTATCTAACCCATATTTTGGTGTATTTCATGTAAAGACCTGAACTTTGTGATTTCAATCTATATTATTTAAATTCATCCAAAGGATATGAGATCAACCTTACATCTTATAAAACTAATTGTGATAAATTAATATAAAAAAATTGATTTGAATTTTTTAGTTTGATTTGAGTCATTGTCAAAACCTGGTTTTTAATAATTTGAATCTTAAATTGTTTAAACTCATCCAAACCACATGAATCAACAGTACACCTTGATCAAAGGAAGTTGAGAAAAGGTATAACAGAATCAAATACATGTGAAAAAAACATGACAACCTAAGAGGGACAATCATCGAATTCATTTGCCTAGTATCATTCATGATTGAGGCGTTCTAAAGAAAAATGCTAGTAAAATTATACTTTATTAATAAAATAATATTATATAAGGACCTGGATATTTGTATTTCAAGTTTTAGGTATGAGGAAGCCACTCTGAAGAGCGTGGTTGATGGGTGAGATAACAATTTAATAAAATTTGTTAAACTAGAGCCTAAGAATTGCTTTAGGGTAAGAATAGTTGCACATTTGATGGTGGTTGGTTTATTGTTAGTTTTCATTTGAAGCTCATGAAATTTCATGTTTTAGGAATTTATTTTTATCGATTTGTAATTAGAATCTTTGTGTCAAGGAAACTAAATGTCGAACAAGGTTTTAAATAATATGTTTTGAGTGTAATGGATGGAAATGGAAAAAAATATAGCATCTACATTTAATTGGGCTATTGTTCAGTTTGGATGTATTGCGGGAGAGAATATGAAAGTGGATAGGCAATACTCAAAAACTATCGAGTGGCTTCCTTTTTTATTTATTATTTAAAATGAGTAATAGGTGGAACTTACAGAACATAGAGGAATTGTCAAAAATATGTTATTTGTTGCAGAATGGCATCATGACTGGATAATATATTCCAATTGTGCATAGGCAATAGCTAGTGTACAAATGAGAGTTTTGTAGATGCAACACAAGATTCTTTGTGATCTTGGATCGAGATCTTCTGGAAACCTAAGGGGTTCCTTGGGGAATGTTCCTTTTTTATAGAGTTTGTTTAAGCAGTATCAGCTGAGTCTAACTTAAGGCTAGGTTAAGATTAGCATAGTATTTGTTGAGCTTGGTCATGTTATGTTAGTACTGTAATTTGATATTCAATAAAATAAAGTTGTTTTTTTTTTGGTCAAAGTTGAGTTTTTTTGTTTTATTTTGTATTATAATAATATAATATTATACATCTTTGTTGAAATATTTGGATGAGTTTAATGTGATAGTTTGAAGGTGTACTCTCTAAATAAATTCAAAGTTTGTTTTGAAGGATCTTCTTGTCTATAAAGATCAACTATATTTTTAAACTATCGCATGTAGTTCATCTTAATAATACAGCAATAATACATAACATTGAACTAAAAGAAGAGTAAAAATTTATTCAATCCAAAATGAGCAATACAAAGCAAGGGAATTACATATACCTATCAATCTTTACTAATTGGTCCAACTTTTGTGACAGATCTAGGAGTAATTGAACCCTTTCCACAATATTCCAATCCTGCAAATGATCAAAAACCCATTTAGCCAAACAATTTGCAACCCCATTCCATTACAATACAAAGTAAAACAATGCATAGCATTACAATACAAAGTAAAACAACATTTAACTTTGGAAAAGGGACAACTTTGTTATTGAATATCAAATTATAATATTAGATGAACATAAAATTCATTGACTCCTCACTACTTGGTGGTCCTGTGGTGGCTGAGGTGGAGTCGATCCCCTCACCATTCTCTTCGGTTCCTACTTTTGAGCCTCCGTGGTCGGTTGTTCTTCGGAAGAAGAAATCCGTGTCTGCTTCTCGGTCTTGGGCTCGTGGAGCCAACTCTAAACCCTCTATGTGTCTGGGGTTGCTTAATTTCTTGTTTCAGCTGCCTGTCAGCTGGTTTTCGACAGTTGTCTATCAGTTGTTTCTAGTTATGCCTATAGTTCAAGTTTTGTTTGAACTATGTTTTCCTTTTGCCTTTTCGACCCGTTGTGAAGGGTATGACATCCTGTAAATGTTGCGTAACTTTTCAAAAACATAAAATTCATTGACCACATTCAAAAAATACCATGCTAATTCAAAACTAAATTAGATAATAATGATTGTAACATAATAACCATTCATTTATTTGAATAATAAAATTCATTTAAAAAAAATAATAATAATTTACCAATTTTCACTTGCATAAGTTTATTTGAATAAGATTTATTAGATTAGACATTTTGCATTCATAAAACTTCATCTAAACAAAATGATAATTTTTGATAAGTTTAAAATTCATCTTTTCATACAACAGAATATTGTTAATTAAATGCAAATAAATTGACAACTGTTTGTACGAATCTATATCTTTATAAGATATTGAATTTTCTATACCATGGATTTTCCTTAATAAGCTCATACACTAAACAAAATTAGAACATTAGCGTACAATTATAATTTTTTACCAATGATGTTAAATATAAATTTGTATTATTAATCGTTACCTTTTGGACGCATAGTAATGTGATCGCCATGTTTTTGAAATTCTTGCAATTATTAAAAACTAAGTATGATTCATTAAATTCCTCATATGATATTCCACTATTCCTATTGAACAAATACATTTCACCGGAATGTTTGCTTTTTATATATTTTAAAATAAATAAATAAATCTTTTGAATAATGCGACATAATAAAAAAACATTCCTGTTTTTTATTGTTTATGGTAGTTGCATGAGGTCAAGAAAGTGTGAAGAAGAGGATGAGATTACTTTGTTTATGAGATGTGGCTGCACCTTTGAAAGATATTAATCGCTACATAATAATTCACTGATATTAGTTTATTTATCAGATCTTTATGGTTGCACTTGCTATTTAGAAATATCTAGACATAGCAGAAGCATAATATATAAACTGCTATCGCTATTTTCCCTGTCACCTGAGAGACAGATATACAGTAAGATTGGGTACATATTAAAAATTCCAACCAATCCACGTTTTGATTACTGGTAAGGTCAATTTTGCTCCTTATTCTCCTTTATGATTTCCATGCAAGGAAAAAATGGAAGAATTCTGCAACTCTATGGAAATTAATATGTATTTGAAGGAACTGTTTTTAACAAATTAAAGACATTTCACCCTCTTTAATTGTGGATTATACAACACAATTTGGATATTAACAATTCTATTCATTTTGAGTAGCTAAATATCTTTATCACTAAAGTATAGAAAAATCACCATTAGACTACTTCAAATATATGCTTGATAGATAATGCTGGTAGAATGTCTTATCAGTAAGAAATATAATTTGATTTTTATTTCAACTATTACCATCTATATTTTGTTATTTTACAGTTAATTTCTTACGTTTTTTAAAATTGTATTTGTAGTTGAAATTGTCAGAAATATAATTTCAACTATTTAATTGTGCTTGTTTTCTTGAGCACCATGTATTAGCATTAAAGGCAATCTTATTGAGAAAGATTTTGGAAAGATTTTGGGAGATTTGATATGATCTACATTAACTCCCTTTTTACTCTCACATGCTTTATGGGTAGTAAAAACATTAATATTATATTCCTTTCTTCTCCACCCTAGCCTTTTAGTTTTATTGTTGTTTTGTAGTTATTTGGTAATATGTATGGAGAAGAAGAAAAAGAGAAATGCAACTCTGTAACAACAAGCAAGTGAGAAGAAAAAGAAGCTGGAAGAAGAGCATCGAAGCTCTGCTATAACAAGGAACTAAACCACCTAAAATATATACAAATAGGGAAAGAGGATTCCCTAATGAGCTTCTAGGGTTTTTCACCCTAGAATCTAACTTTAGGAATAATGTGGCTCTCTTTCACCTAATCATATGCTTTGGTGTTCATTCAAAGGGGGTTAGGGGCTTAATGTGAGTGTGTTTGATTATGCCCTAAATGTAATGAACATAAATGTAAACTAATCTAAATGTAACTATTAAATACAAACTATTGAAATCTAAGTGCTGAAAAATGCATGATGATATGCTAACAATCTAAGAAATGTACATAAACAAGTACATAAATGAAGGGAAAGGAAAGGTGTGCACCTAAGATTAGAACAAGAATTTTTTGAAGGTTTAGAATGTTGATGGAGATGATGTAGAAGCTAAGAGGGACACTTGTCTCAATCTGGGCGTCCTAGTCCCAGATTCCCAAAAAAGTAGTCCAGAGTTTCTTTCTGCCAAATGGGTGTCAATAAATGTCAAAATCACAAAAAGGCCTATCCAGAGGGAGTAGGTATCCATTCTTGGTGACTTAGTCCTCTTCATGATTTTTGGAGTTTCCAAAGGGGAAACATAAGCCCTAGGTTTGCACCCTGGTTCTTCACAGTTTCCCACTTCTGAAACTTTGATGTTTGGGCCTGAGAGTGAGTTTTGGTGGATGATTTGACCTTGCATGCAAGTGGTGGTCTTCAACAAGTCTTCAATGATCTTCAAAGTGCCTGAATATACAATCACACAAAGAGAGAAAGTGAAAAATGTTGATTGATAGGAATTATAGGTTTGCCTTTGTAAAATCCATTTTCGGTAACTAAACCAAAATGAATAGAAACAATGAAATGAAACAAGAAGCATGAATCAATAGAGTGAGTTACCTTGCCATGATGAGAGATCTTGTGTTGTTGTAGCAATCAACCCTTGAATGCTTTAACACAGATGTTTTGTTGACTTGGAATGTGAAACCCTATCTTGCTTGAGATGAAGAAAGAGAGAATATAGGTGGAGAAAAAAATGGATGGTGCATAATGATCTCGTACCTAATGAGAAAGTAGGTTTTAGAAGCTTATTTCTATAAGTTATGCCCTAATTTTCTTGAAATAACACCATATTGGCTGACCTTAAGGTTTTAGAGACCAAAATCTAGAAATAAATTACATTGACTTAGAAGAGGAAAGGGACATGAGAGCTTGTTCAAAAAGCCCCATGCCGAGTCATATGGTTGTCGATAAGTTGTGTCATGAAGAGGATGGGTGTATGTCACATGCAAGTCAACTAAAGAAAAGTCATCCACATATCAAGTTTTCTCTTAAATGTTCATGAAAGGTTAACAGGATGTCAAGTTTGACAATGACAAGTGACATATGAGGGGATGAAGGCTAAATAATCTCATGCCCCAACTTAGTGTAGGACAAGAGTGGGCTAGAAAGGATTGAGGGAAGACAAGGTTGGGTGAAAATCAATATCAATTAGAGGAATGAGGTGCCCCTACATGAGGAAGAGCACCAAGCTCCATAAGATTTTGGTTTTTAATACTCAAGGCCTTACACTCGTTAGTGTGATAACCATGAAGTCGGTGGTAAGCACAAAAGGAATGTTTGTTGGAACATTCATTTCGAGTTTAGGAAGGAAGGGATATTAATTGATCTTGGAGGAGTCATGAAAAGATACCCTCCTGATCAAGGGTAGAAGGTGATCATTGGGTTTGCAAAAAGGAAGGGGCTTGCTTAGTATAGGAGGGCATACCTACGCAAGGTTCTATAGATTGCGAGATTTTGTATATTGATTTGGAGAAGTGTGTAAAATATACATCAATAGGAGGTTGCGAGATGACATGGGTGTTAAGCAAAGAGTCCTTTGTTGGTTTTAAAGGATCACTTTGGAAGGTTGTGTTAGAAGGGTGATGAGGGATAAAGTTGGTATGAGGGGAAGGTTTGATGATTTCGATGAAAGGACAAAATCTAAGACCATGTTTGGATGTTTTCCTATGGGGCTCCATAGGGTGGCATATACCTTGTTTGTTAGCACCACAACCTTTTCCATTATATCCAAGTTGCTTCATGATCTCATAAGCTTTATAATAAAGCTTTTGTAACTTCTTTAGATCGGTTGATGGTTCATTATTTGCATTGGTTGCTAAGCGAGTTTAGGTGGATGTTATTTAAGGATCAACTGAATCTTGTGTTACCAGGACTACGTTTCCCTTTGGAGAGTCTTTGGTTGTGGACTTGAATTCTCCTAGTAATGGAGGTGTGAAGTTTAAGGAACCCCAACCATCATCAAAGGACTTTGGTTGTATAGGTTCATCATGTTGGGTGGGTGTAGTGGTGAAGGGTTTGAATTTTTTTTACTCAAGGTGTAGGACACTATAAGGTTCAGGATCAACATAAAGTGTGTGCACTTTGTTGTTGTAGATTTACATCATCTTGCGATGAAGAGTGGAAGGAACACCATTCATTGCATGAATCCATGGCCTGCCTAAGATGACGTTATATGAAACATCATTTGGCATAACATGGATTGATGTGTTTAATGTAGCCATTCCAACTGTAAGAGGAAGAGTGATCACACAAAGTGGATTTTGTCTGGTACTGTCAAATCTAGTGAGAGATAAGGAGGAAGGTAGTATGGTAGATCTATCGATATGGAGCCTATCTAAGAGATTTAAAATACACACATTTACAGTGGAGCCATTACCAACAAGGGTTCACTTGATGCCTATTCTTTTGTATTGAGATATGATAATGAAATATTCAGCTTTGTTTTGCACTTCCAAAGGAGGGAGCTCACTTTAATGGAAAAAATGTCAACGTTCAAGCCTTGAATCATAGCTACAATTTCATTGGTTTGTGCATTTGAAGGGACAAGAACTGATTGTAAGGAATCCTACATCATGTTGTGATAGTGAGGGGAGGCTTGAATAAGGTCCCATAAATATATTTTAGCAGGAGTATTCCTTAGTTGATCAAAAAGGTCATACTCTCTAAGGAAGGAATTGAAGCGATGGGCAGTAGGAAGAATAGGAGGGGATGAAGCTAAAGGTGTTGAGGTTGTTGGCTAGGCCTTCTGGTTATTTTTGTTGTAATATGTATGAGCAATGGTATTATGACTCAATTGTTGCGTGATCTCACAAAGTTGGTTTACAATTTCTGGGAGATTGTGATTTTTGTTGAAATCACATATTTTTAGAAAATAAAATGATTTAAGCCTTAAAAAGTTCTATTTTAAGTATTTCAATTGAAGAGGGTTTGATCAAACTACCTTAGATCAAACCCCCTTGGATAGAACCCCACTATTTTTAAACCATACCTACAAGGAAGTCTCCTTTACACCTATCAAAATACTAATAAAAAATCACTTGTGATTTACCTTTTTGGGGATCAAATGAATTTATTTAAAATTTATTTGAAATGATCATGGTATTCCTCAGAATGAGCTATCCAACGAATATAATTTTAATATTTTTTTGTTTTATTATGTATGTATTTTTTTAGCTATATTAAACATAGGTTTTTCACCGAAAATCAAGCTCTATGTTCTGCACATGTCAAAAAATAGCATATTATCAAAATAAAATTTTAAAAAATATGTTCAGGTTGGGTATTGGTGTCCTCGATCCATTTTAAAAAAAATGAATTTTGATACATATAGAAAAAGTTATGTTGTATATAGTCCACCTATGTTTCAATTATAATTGGTTTGACTTCAAAACTTTATTAAAGAAAAAATATTTAATAAAAAACTATGAAACCAAATGAAAGTGTTAGATATCGTAGTTACAAATCTAAATTCGAAAAAATAGAATTTTCTCCTTCACACAAAAAATGTTATGTTGTATACGGTGAGCATCACTCCTTAAAAATGTTATTTTTCTAAAAAAGATAGTTTTCAAAGGAGATGGAAAAAGAAGTGCAATCTGATTCCAATTTTTTTGAAATAAATATATTTCTAATCTTTAGATGAAAAATAACAAATCACTATTTTGCATCATCTTCAAATTCCTCACGGTTTAGTCGCTATAGGAGCGTGGAAGTAAAGATTTAGTTAAAAAAAATCAGTTTAGTGTCCAGTTTGCCCAAAAATTGTAAACCAATAGTGTGGGATTACCCTGACATTGCATCACATTAGGCTTAGGTGGGGAGAGAGTGAATTTAGGTTTAGAAGGTGGAGAAAGGATGAGTTGAGGTTGGATAATATTAACATCCCCTATGGAAGGAGAGTTTAATATAGGCTCTACATCTTCATGTAAGGGCTTCATATTATTAAAGAAATGATCGGTGGTGGAATTATGAGGAGAGGAAGGAGTAGGATGGGATTCTATTGGATTTTCAAAGGTTTTATTCTCTTTTTCCAAACAACCTACTCTAGTAGAAGATTTTGGAAGAGGTTCATCACATGATTCGCTACAAGAAGATGAGGCATCAAGATAAGGATCACTATGATTTTCAAATAGGGAGGGAGGTTCGACAATACTATGAATCCTAGGAGAAGGATCTTCTAACACCAACATGTCTTCTTTGCATCGAGAAGGGGTATGAGAAGAAGAGAAAGGTTGATCATCATAGTTAGGGAGACTAGGTAAGGTAATGTTTAGGAATGTGTTTTTAATGTCATATTTTTTTGTTAAGACTATCTGGCCAAAGGGGACGAGGAGAAGAACAAGAAAGACCATCATGATGCTCAATGATTGTACCTTCCTTTAACAATATACCTTCATCACTAGAAGGAGAGGTATCAAGAGTGAAAAAATTATGATCATCATGATTATCTATTTTTTCATTTGCTTCTAACACATCATCCTCACAAATAGGAGAGATATAAGTCCATGTAGGTTCAAGACAATTATGAACATTTTCATTTACTAGACTCTCATAACTAGGAAATATATTAAAAAAATGATTAACATGTTTATTTAATAATTGTTTCTTTATAGTTTTAGAAACAATTGAAACAAACACATTTGAAGAATGTACAATGCAATGTAAAGAAAGAAGGAAATACAATATTCAGATTGCAAAGAAGGAATTTTTTTTATTACACTAACAATGATTTTAAAATGAAAGTTTGTAAATGCAAAATTGAAAATTTACAATGCATGAAATGAACCAATTTATGATAATTTTAATAAAATACATGTGTAACAGAAACACAACCTATTGATATAGGGAGGTAATGGCACAAAAAGAAGCTGGAAAACAAGGTTTTCAGCTCTGTAAATGGTTGTTTTAGAGGCTTAAAGGGACTAGGTCGCCCAAGATGGCGACCTAGTCCTCTTGATGATTTTTTGGAGATTTTTTCAGATTTTTTGATTGATATAGGTGGTTTATGTATGAGGTGATGAAGAATTAAGAATAAAATACAGAAATATAGAAATATTCGATGATTTAACATGTAAAAATGCAGCCTATGATGCACTTTTCACTAATGAAAATTTTAAAATCCTAGGATGCAATTTCAATAATGCAACATGCAATGCAAATTCATCTTAAGATAATGAAGGACTCTAAATCAGACAAGAGGGTGTAATAAAGTCGATTTCACCAAAATGAACCACCAAAAACATATACAAACAGGGAAAGAGGATTCCCCAATGAGCTTCTAGGGTTTTCCACCCTAGAAGCTAACTTTAAAAATAATGTGGCTCTCTTTCACCTAATGATATGGTTTCGTGTTCATCCTAAGTGGGTTAGGGGCTTAATGTGAGTGTGTTTGATTGTTCCCTAAATGCAATGAACATAAAATGTAAACTAATCTAAATATAACTATTAAATACAAACTATTGAAATCTAAGTGCTGGAAAACACATGCTGATATGCTAACAATCTAATAAATAGAGAAAACCAAGTATAGAAATGAATGGAAAGGAAAGGTGTGCACCTGTGATTGGAAGAGGAATCTGTGGAAGGTCTGGAATGCTGATGGAGATGCTACAGAAGTTGAGAAGGACACTTGTGCTAATTTGGCCGACCTAGTCCCAAATTCCCAAAAACTAGTTTGAAACCTGTTTTTGTCAAATGGGTGTCCAGACAATGTCAAAATCACAAAAAGGACTATCCAAAGGAACTAGGTCACCATTCTTGGTGACTTGGTCGTCTTCAAGATTTTTTGAGTTTTCGAAGAGGAAATAGAAGCCCTAGGTTTGCACCCTAGTTCTTCATAGTTTCTCACTTCAGAAAATTTGATGTTTGGGCCTAAGAGTGATTTTGGTGGATGATTTGACCTTGCATTCAAGGGGTGGTCTTCAACAAGTCTTCAATGATCTTCAAATTACTTGAATCTGCAATCACAAAAAGAGAGAAAGAGAAAAATGTTGATTGTTAGGGATTAGTGATTTTCCTTAGTCAAACCCCTTTTAGGTAACTAAACCAAAATAAATAGAAACAATGAAATGAAACATGAAGCATGAAGCATGAAGTAATGGAGTGAGTTACCTTGACATGATGAGATATCTTGTGTTGTTCCAATAATCAACCCTTGAATGCTTCAACAAAGATGTCTTGTTCACTTGGAATGTGAAATGCTAGCTTGCTTGAGAGGAAGGAGAGAAGATAGGTGGAGAAGAAAATGGATGGTATATAATTGATAAATTAGGGTTTTGAAGCTTATATATATAAACTATGCCCTAATTTTCTTGAAATAACACAATATTGGCTGACATTAGGCTTTTAGAGACTAAAATCTGGAAAGCAATTTAGTTTAATTCAAATTTTATGCCACATGGGACTAGGTCACCCAAGGTGGCAACCTAGTCCACCTGGGAAAATTACATTGATTTTTTGTAATTAAAATATTATTATTAGTGCTTGTCAGGATTGTCTCGCAAAACACACTTAAGCTGGACATATATGAGGATTAAGGGGTCATTTTGGCATAACAAGAGGTTAGTTTGGTGATGACAAGCTTAGGAGAGTATGATTTTTTTTTACAGCACTTTGTCAAAAGGTTTAGAAAGGTGTAAAAATAGACTGGAAATGGTCCAAAATCAATAGCCAAAGGTTCCAATGAGAAAAAAGTGTCAAAGTGCTCACTTTTTGGTGACACAGAAAGAAAGCTCTACTAGATTTAATACATAAATGAGTTTGAATTCGTTAATTTCTCTTGTGTATATCTCAGTGTATTGTGAGTAACATTTAAATCAATTTTATTTATTTATTTATTTTTACTGCTATACGCTCTATTTTTTCACTTTTTTTTTATATCAAATCCTCTACCCCTTTCCCCGCATCTGGTATCAAAGCCTTGGTTTAAACCCTTTGTCTCTCTATTTTTTATTGGGTTTGAACTTATCTTCTTTTGATATCCATTAATGGTTTCCACAACTTCTACATCGGATGTGTCTTTGTCTAGTCTACAAACCCCATTTTAATAGGCAAAAATTATGAGTATTGGTCATTAACCATGAAAGCCCTATTTTTGTCTCAATATGTTTGGGAGATAGTTGAGAATGGTTATACAAAACTAGTTGAGAATGGTTATACAAAACTAGCAAACCAAGCTGCCTAGAATGAACTCAGGAAAAGAAAGATCTCTTCAAAGAGAAAATAAAGAAGGCCAAAAATCCCTTTATTACATTGATCAAGTAATGCATGAAAGCATACTTCCAAGATTTGCAATAATAACACAAGCAAAGGAGGCATTGGATACACTACAAATAGTTTATAAAGGTAAGGACAAAGCTAAAGCTGCAAAACTCTAATTACTTAGAAGAGATTTTGAGAACATAAATATGAAAGATTTAGATTTTGTGAAATCATTTTCGACACATGTTGTTGGGCTTATGAATCAAATAAAACTCTCCCAACTAAGTTTGATCCTTTAGTTGCTGCTATAGAGGAAACTAAGGATTTAACCCAGATGACAATGGATGAATTGCATGCGTCTTTGATAAACCATGAATATAGGTTGAACAGATCACACACTTCCATTGAAAATTCTTTCTCGTATCAGGCTTCAATAAGGCAAGAAACAGGTAAAGGTATATTCACTCCTAAGGGGTAGAGGAAGAAACATATTTTGAGGATGCAACAATAGTCTTGAAAATCAAGGTGGAAGATGACATAACAATGGACACTCTCATAATCTTTCAACTGGTCAAAGGCAAGAAAAGTCACATGTTCAATGTCATTACTGCAAGAAGTATGATTACTACTCTTTTGAATTAAAAAAGAAACAACATGATCAAGGAAGACAAAATCAGAATCCCCCAAAAAATTCTACAAAAAATTCTATGTTTAGTGCATGCACAAAGATTGTTGAAGCAATTTCTCCAAAATCACTAGTTGAGTGCAATATGGTTCAAGAGAGTCCAAATGATATTTGGTATTTAGATTCTAGCTGTAGTAATCACTGTAAGGCCCCGGGTCATGAAAGATGTAGAAGGGAAAGGCTGCCCTAACTTACCTCAATTTAAAGGATGGTTTAGATAGAAGGAATGAAAATGGTGAGGATTATGTATCCTTTGATCACTCTATAATCCCGATAGCTAAAGGGAGACTAAACGAGTCACTTTCCAAAATCCAATCTACGTCTTAGGGTGCTTTATGTTCGAGGGTATAAGCAAAATTCTAGGACGACAATGTAGTGTGTTGACGTCTCATAGGTACTCTAACATGTGTACGGCTAGAAAACCAAAGAGACAAGGTTAAATTCTAAAAGCTAGACTAATGACCTAGTTTAGAAGCTTCTAGAATGACAGAATAAGATCAAGAAATATGAAATGCATAGATTAACGTGATAAAGGAATGATATTACCGCAAGGGTTACGAAGATGATTTTGCATAACAACCTTCTCACCAGCTTGCTCTGACATCTCTACACTTGCACACAAAAGAGAAAAAGGTGAAATTTTGGCAATGTTTAGGGGCTTGCCTCAGTTAGAACCACATTTGGTGTTTCCACCTCCATGAACAACCAAGTTTGCAATGATAGAAATAAAAATAAAGGAAGAATACAAGCTACATAAATAAAAGACACTACAATACAATACGTTCTTACTTAGCCAAAGACAATAGAGGATATGAGAGGAGCTTAGCACCTTCATCCAAAGTGCTCAAGGCTTGTGGAGGAGTGAATGAGAGAAACTCAAGCCTTTGTTGTAATGGTGTTTGTCCTACGCTCGCACTATCAGAGTGATGGAGTGGTAGATTGCTACAATGGAGTGAAAAGTGTTGCTAGAAAGCTTGTGGATGAATGGAAAGTCAAGAAAAAGGAACTCAAGATCTTGCAAAGCTTCACCCAAACTTGTGCTAAATCCAACTATAGATGAAAGAGTGAAGATTATGAAGAGAGGGATAAAAAATGACCATATTCGAGTCGACTAGCTGAAGAGGAGTGTTACACTTAGACTCCCAATCGAGAGTGTAACATCTCTATAGACTCTAGCCATAGGAATCTACTAGCGATTTAAGTACGTCGTGTAGGCATCTCCAACAAAAACACATCCATCGACAAACAAACAGGGCGCCAAGTGTGATGTGGACATCGAACATAAGTGGAGTTAAGTGTCTAGCTTATTTTTTCTAAAGTGTAATGGGGTAAAAAGGGAATTTTTTTAGGGGTGCAAATTCACGCTCATACATTTTTCCCCTACTTTAGTGAGCACGAGTACTGATGAGTGCTTCAGTAAAGTAGAGTAGTAAGAAATTAATAGAGAAAGAGATGTATACCTGAATTGACAAGGAAGCAAAGCTTGGTCTAACAAACTAAGAAAGTGCAGGAAAGGAATTCATAGTTCCACAAAACTACAAAGTTGAAGTACAAAGATGCTTGACAGGTTCACAGTCCTACAAGGGGCATAGCCCTCAAGAACTCTCACATGAAGGAAACCAGGAAAAGCACCTTACAGCCCTACAGACCTACAAGGAAGGTATCACCCAAGAACTCTCACATGAGGGAAACCAGGAAAAGCACCTTACATATCCATATACCTACAAGGAATGCATCCCCTCAGAACTCTTTCATGAGGGAAACCAAGAAAAGAACCTTACAAACCGGTAGACCTGCAAGGAAGGTATCCCCCAAGAACTCTCACATGAGGGAAAGTAGGAAAAGCACCTTACAGACCTGCAAACCTGTAAGGAAGCTGAACCACCAAAAGCATGCAAACAAGAATGCAAAGAGGATTCCCCAATGAGCTCCTAGGGTTTTTCACCTTAGAATCTAACTTTTGGATGAATGGATCTCTTTCACATAATAATTTTGTGTTTTTCGGTGTTCATTCAAAGAAGGGGTTTATGAAATGTGTGTGTGTTGTGTCGTTGAAAACATGAAATGAAATGATATTAATCTAATGAGCTATACACTAGAAGAGATCTATGAAGAAGGTTTCTAATTGATTGTTAACAATGGTGAAAAGCCATTAACTATGTAGTAACATGAACAATTAATGAAGAGAATGTCAACACATAAAAAGAGAGAATAGAATGCTCAAATTTGATTATGGAGTTCGTCCAATGGACCACGTCTCTGGGTCTAACTCAATTGAGTGACCAATCTATTAAAAAAATTATTTGTACAAGTAGTACAACTCCAGAGGAGCCTCTTACAAAAATCCTTTACAAAATTCTACAGCCTATCCACAAAGTCCTAACAAGGTTTCCATCGAATCACTTCACAAAAGAATTCAAAGATAAAAGTGATTTAAAAAAGTTGAAAAACACTGACTTTTACTAATAAGGACCTACTACAAAATTAGAGCAATAATCCTCTCAAATTCTACTCTCAAATTCCTCACAAAATTTCTCAATTGCAAAGAGGAAAGAGCAAGAACGAGATGCCCAATAAGGCTTCCTAGCTCCCCTTTTATAAATTTTAATTTGCCTGAATTGGTAAGAAACCAATTGATTTGGGATAAACCATATCTCCCATAAAATCTAGATAACATCACCTTTCCTAGGAAAAGATTTTATTCAATCTTCCCTTATTTACAATAAAAAACTCAAATCCCCTTTACTACTCTTTTAAAATATTTTAAAAGAATTATTCTAAAGGGGTTTATCCCCTTTGAATAGGGATTATCTTTTAAATGGGGATTATCCTTTAAATTGGGGATTTTACTTTAAATGGGGATTATCCTTTAAATAAGGGATTATAATTCAACTTCCTAGTTGTTGGGTCTCTCCATAGACCTCGTTCGTTGATGGAGCTCTTGATGCAGCTTCCAACACTTCATCTTCTAGTGTCCACTAATACCATAGTGGTCACAGAAATTCCGAATTCTAGAGGATCAATTAGCTCCTCTTCTGAATCCCAATCCTTTGTACAGTGGTTTTTTCTTCGTCATGATTGGATTGACAATGCCTTGCTTGGAGACACCATGGCCCTTGCCTCTAAAACCCATCTTGCCAAGTAGCTTTGACTCGATGCCTCTAGTGTGCTTATCGAAGTGCCCAAACGAGTCTTACTCATCCTTCATTGACTTCTTTTTTTTTGTGGAAGAAGTGGCTTCAAGATAATTGTTGTCACTATCCGATAGATTAAGAGTCTGAAGGTACTCCATCTGCCAAAAAAATGCACACTCAACTACACAAGGATATTTTTCCCAATTGTGGCCTCAAGAAAATCTAGCCATAGGCTTTGTTGTTGAAGAATCTACTCCCGTACTACCTAGTAGGGTAAGTTGAGAGTAAGAAGATGAAGGCGGGGTAAGTGCAGAATACGAGGATGACTTGTCTTGAGTATGCAGATAGAAACAAAAAATGTGACCACTCTCAAATATAGGAGGACTTCTCCTATTCTTTTCTTCAAGAAATTCCTCAAGCAGAATCTGCAACCTTTTATTTTCAAAGTTGGATTCTTCAAGCATTTGCTTGAGTTCTGCATTCTCCTCTCCCATTTTTGGCATCTTGTTAGACTTGTCATGGTGATCATGGAAAATAATTTCCACCATCTTCTTCATCTTGAAGAACTCTCAAACCATTAACGAGGTCATTGTCACACCAGATGCTTCACCTCCTTCAGATGCCATCTTGCTCCCGAACTCCAAAAGTCCACCTATCACTTGCAAAAAAATTCAACCGACAAACTGATTAACTTAGTAAACTGACTAACAAACACTTTTGCAACACTAGCCAAAATGGCTCTAATACCACTTGATCTCTAAAGCAGAAGGGATCTATGACAATTTTTTCTAAGTGATTGTTAACAAAGATGAAAAGACATTAACTATGGAGTGACATGAACAATTAATGAAGAGAATGTCAACACATAAAAAGAGAGAATAGAAGAATCAAATTTGATT
Source organism: Sequoiadendron giganteum (assembly GCA_007115665.2). Taxonomy (NCBI): domain Eukaryota; kingdom Viridiplantae; phylum Streptophyta; class Pinopsida; order Cupressales; family Cupressaceae; genus Sequoiadendron; species Sequoiadendron giganteum. Next base: position 319,273,111 of record CM021100.1, on the reverse strand, counting down.
ACTTAGATTTCATCCAATGGACCATGTCTCTAGGTCTAACTCAATTGAGTGACAAGTCTATTAAGAATTTTCTTTGTATGAGTAGTACAACTCTAGAGGATCCTCTTACAAAACTTCTTTACAAAATGTTGTGCAACTATCCACAAAGTCCTAACAAGGTTTCCACCGAATCACTTCACAAAGGAATTCAAAGCTAAAAGTGATTTACAAATGGTGAAAAATGTTGAATTTATCTAATAAAGTCCTGCTACAAACTTAGAGCAACAATCCTCTCAAATTATACTCTCAAATTCCTCACAAAATTGCTCAATAGCAAAGAGGAAAGAGAAAGAATGAGATGCCCAATAAGGCTTCCTAGCTCCCCTTTTATACATTTTAATTTACCCAAATTGGTGAGAAACCAATTGATTTGGGATAAACCATATCTCCCATAAAATATACATAATATCCCCTTGGTAAATATTTTATTCAATCTTCCCTTTTTTACAGTAAAAATTTCAAATCCCCCTTAATACTCTTTTAAAATATTTTAAAAGAACTATTATAAAGGGGTTTATCCCCTTTGAATAACGATTATCTTTTAAATGGGAATTATCTTTTGGGGATTATCCTTTAAATTGCAGATTTTCCTTTAAATTGTGGATTTTCCTTTAAATGGGGACTATCCTTTAAATTAGGGATTATCCTTTAACATGTGTGCCCACCTTTGAATTCTTAAATGAAGGCTTTTAAAAAGGTACGTATCCATTTATGTATATTAAAAAAAATAGCCCCTTTAAAAATAAAAGCCCCCATAATATATTTTACAAATTTTTTTATTTTTTTTTAATTTGTTTATATTTTTATATTAAAAAACTATGGGAGTGCCATGTCATCACAGAGAGTTGCCACATGTCATCACAGAGAGTTTCCACGTGTCATCTCAGAGAGTTGCCACATGTCAATAAGTGGTTTGTCTAATGGGCCACATCACCAACCCTTGCCGCATTAGCAGCAATGCTGATTGTACTTTTTTGATGTCATTAGTCAACCTTGGTCAACTTAGTCAACCCAACTTTGATCGATTGTATCTCCTTCATACAAGGTTTGTTTTGCGTGAAAATGAACACTGTTGGAAAGCTCCTGATGAGATATTCATGTTGAGACTAACTTTGACCACTTTCAACGATGTTAAAATTTTGACCTTCTTCAAGCCTCCTAGCACTTGGGTTGACTGGCCTTTGACCGAGCTTTGATCGATGATATCTTAAACGTACGAGCTCGGATTTCGATGAAACAAACATCGTTGGGTTCATGTCATGAAGCTCTTCAAATTGAAACCACTTTCGCCTGATTCTAAGTTGGTCAATTGTTTCGCCTTCTGATGGGCCTCTAGTCTAGGTTTGACCAAACTTTGACTGCACATAACTTGAGAAAATAGACTCCTTTTTCGCCTGTTTAAGTTGCATCGGATTCAAGATTTTGATCTCTTTTTCATGGCACTGATTCTAGGAAGAATTAGAACACTTCAAAATTTTAGGTTTAGGAGATCCACCTAGATCAAACCTCCCCATTGAAGAAGTTTTGGTCTGCAAAAGTTTACAGTTCCTTTAAAAAATCTCCCATTCTACATCTTGCCATTTTCTATGGTCAAAACATTAGGACGTACACACTACTACCTCTTCCTATGGAGGTCTTACACTTTGGCAATGCACTATTTGTAAGAGCTTCCTTATTGCCACATCTGCCCTCTATAGGCGTCTTACATTTTAGAAATGTAGGACTTCATAGCGCGTCACAATTTAGTTCAAAATGGAACTTAGCATACCCAAATCAAGAATAAAACTAAGTATGGTATACCTATTCTTCAATGCTTCTCACGGGGTAGTTCACATTCTGCATCTCTCACCATTTTTTTTGGCACACTTATGTTATTCCTCCAACTACTTGAGCATGGCATATGCACCTTAGCCTAAAATATTCCTTCACCTTTGTACTTCAGAATAGATGATTCAAAGCTTCACCATACAAATCGGGTCCCATTCGTCTGAAACAAGGTCTTCGACAAAATCCTTCAAGAACTCCAACTAATTTTTTATTTATCCTCAACATGACCCCTACTGAGTCTTCAAGCGAAGAACATGCATGGTCACTATTGACCGTTCTTAGCAACCCTTTGTCTAAAAGTGCTCTTCAAAAGAAGCTTCGCACTTAAAAAAAAAAATCTACAGGTATAAGTATTTAAAAACCTATGATAAGAAGTTACAAAGTATTCTCCTATTTAGATAAAAAAGTTATGACTTTCCAAAGCCTTTCAATAACTTAATCTTAGGAGTATTACAACTTCATTGAAAAATTGTTACAAATTTTTTTATTTTGAGTTTTATTCTTAGAAACATACTAGCTTTATCAAGAACATTTACCACACTTAAAAAGGTAAAAAAAAAAATTGATTTATTATTTCAAAGAACATCATTCCCAACTCTGACAAAGTTGTTGGAAGGAACTTTCTTCCATCAGTTGCTCTGTCGGTTGCTAAGTCTCTTCTAGAACCGCTACAAGGGTGGAGGCAATTGTCAGCTCAATCTGTGACTCTTCAACTCCCTAGTTTTTGGGTCTCTCTATAGACCTCACTCGCCAATGGAGCTCTGCATGCAGCTTCCAACACTTTGCATCCCAGTGTCCATTGATGCCATAGTGGTCACAAAAATTTTGAATTCTAGAGGATCGACCAACTCCTCTTTTGAATCCCAATCCTTGGTACCATGGTCTTTTCTTCATCATGACTAGATTGGTAATTCCTTTCTTGGAGACACCATGGCCCTTGCCTCTAAAGCCCATATTTCCAAGTAGCTTTGACCCAATGCCTCTAGTGTGCTTCTCGAAGTGCCCAAACGAGTCTTGCTCATCCTCTGTTGACTTCTTCTTTTTTGTGGAAGAAGTGGATTCGAGATAATTGTTGTCACTATCCAGCAGATTAAGAGCCTAAAGGTACTCCATATGCCCACAAAATGCACACTCTAATGCACCAAGAGATTTTTCCCAATTATGGCCACAATAAAATATAGCCATGGGATTCATTGCTCAAGAAGCTACTCTTGTACTACCCAACGGGGTAAATGGAGAGTAAGAATATGAAGGCGGGGTAAGTGGAGAATACGAGGATGACTTGTCTTGAGTATGCAGATAGAAATAAAAAATGTGGCCACTCTCAGATATATGAAGACTTCTCTTGCTCTTCTCTTCAAGAACTTCCTCTAGCATAATCTAAAACCTTTTCTTTTCAAATTTGGATTCTTCAAGCATTTGCTTGAGTTCTACATTCTCCTCTTCCAACTTTTGCATCTTGTTGGACTTTTCACGATGATCGTGGAAAATAATTTCCACCATCTTCTTCATCTTGAATAATTATCAAACCATTAATGAGGTCATTGTCACACCAAATGCTTCACCTGCTTTAGATGCCATCTTGCTCTCAAACTCCAAAAGTCCACCAAACTGACAAACTGATTAACTTAGCAAACTGACTAACAAACACTTTTGCAACACTAGCCAAAATGGCTTTGATACCACTTGATCTGTAAAGTGGAAGGGATCTATGACAAATATTTCTAAGTGATTGTTAACAAAGGTGAAAATACATTAACTATGGAGTAACATGAACAAATAATGAAGAGAATTTCAACACGTAAAAAGAAAGAATAAAAGACTCAAATTTTATTATGGAGTTCGTCCATTGGACCACGTCTTTGAGTTTAACTCAATTGAGTGACCAATCTAATAAAAAAATTCTCTGTACAAGCAGTACAACTCCAGAGGAGCCTCTTACAAAACTGCTTTATAAAATTCTATAGCCTATCCACAAAGTCCTAACAAGATTTCCACCGAATCACTTACAAAAGAATTCAAAGCTAAAAGTGATTTACAAAAGGTGAAAAACATTGAATTTTCTGAATAAGGTCCTGCTATAGACTTAGAGCAATAATCCTCTCAAATTATACTCTCAAATTCCTCACAAAATTGCTCAATAGAAAAGAGGAAAGAGAAAGAATGAGATGCCCAATAAGGCTTCCTAGCTCCCCTTTTATACATTATAATTTACCCAAATTGGTGAGAAACCAATTGATCTAGGATAAAACATGTCTCCCATAAAATCTACATAATATCCCTAGGTGAAGATTTTATTCAATCTTCCCTTATTTACAATAAAAATCTCAAATACCTCTTAATACTCTTTTAGAATATTCCAAAAGAACTATTCTAAATGTGTTTATCCCCTTTGAATAGGAATTATCTTTTAAATGAGAATTATCTTTTAAATGTGGATTATCCTTTAAATTGGGGATTTTCCTTTAAATAGGGATGATCCTTTAAATTAGGGATTATCCGTTAACATGTGTGCCCACCTTTAAAGCCTAGAATGAAGGCTTTCTAAAAGGTATGTCTCCCTTTATCAATATTAAAAAAAATAGCCCCTTTAAAAATAAAAGCCCCCATAATATATTTTACCATTTTTTATTTTTATTTTTTTTATATTTAAAAACTATGGGAGTGCCGCGTCATCATGCTAATGTCATCACAAAGAGTTTCCACGTGTCAGTAAGTGGTTGGTTCAGTGTGCCACATGACCAACCCATGCCATGTTAGTACCAATGTTGACTATACTTCTTTGACGTCATCAGTCAACCTTGGTTAATTTAGTCAATCCAACTTTGATCGGTTGTATCTCCTTCATACAAGCTTCGTTTTGCATGAAATGAATATCATTGGAAAGAACTCAAAAATATTTTAAAATTGAGACCAACTTTGGCCACTTTCAACAATGTTGAAATTTTGACCTTTTTCAGGCCTCCTGGTACCTAGGTTGACAGACCTTTGACTGAGCTTCGACCGGTGATATATCTAACGTACAAGCTCAGATTTTGATGAAACGAACATCATTGGGTTTGTGTCATCAAGATATTTGAATTGACACCACTCTCGGTTGATTCTGAGTCAGTCAATTTTTCTGCCTTTTGACGGGCCTTTGGTGCAGGTTTGACCAAACTTTGACTACTCTTAACTTGAGAAAATAGACTCCTTTTTTGTTTGTTCAAGTTGCACTGGATTCAAGATTCTGATCTCTTCATCTTGGAGCCAAATTCTATGAGAAATTAGAACACTTCAATTTTTCAGGTTTAGGAGATCCACCTGGATCATCTAATCTATGAAATGTAATGTAAATTAAAGTAAAATAATACAAGCTAATCTAAATGATCTAAATAGATACAATATATATAGTAAATGGAAATTTCCAGACTTGTGCACCTGGAAAATGAAATTTTCAAATGAAAGGCCCCATAATCCTCTGGAAAATGTCTGAAATCTTCATAGGGACATTAGCGCCAAGTTAGGTGACCTAGTCCACTTGTCAAGAAACTTGGCCAGAACAAGTTTCTATCTAATGGGTACCTGGAAATGTAAAAATCTCAAAAACACAAGCTCAGAGGGACTAGGTCGCCATTATGGGTAACCTAGTCATCTTCTAGGTTTTCAAGAATTTGAAAGAGGAGATTGGAGTCCCCGATGTGCAGTCTGGATCCCAATAAATATCTTGTTCAGAATCTACTAAAAATGGGCAGATAGAGGCCTCCAAGCTCGAACTAGGGTTTGGTTGACTTGAATGTTTTTGGTGGATTGTGGACTCCTTTTGAACACCTTTCTTCGTCACAAACCTGCAAACAAAAACTTGTAAATCACACATGCAAAGAAGAGACACGAGTTAGGGTTAGAGATTAGGATTTTGCCTTAGTCAAACCCCTTTTGAGTAATTAAAATAAATAGATGAAATAATTTAAAGAAGCATAGAACAATGGAGTGATGGAGTTTACATTGCCTTTGATGATTGATTCTTGTGTTGTTGCAGCAATCAACCCTTGAATGATTCAGAAATTATGTCTTGTTGATTTTGAAGATGAAACCCTAGCTTGCTTTAGGGGGGAAGAAGGAGAGAGAGAGAGGCGGAGGAGAAAGAAATGGATGGTGCCTAATGAGGAATTAGGGTTTTGAGGCTTATTTATACAATTTATGCCCTAATTTTCCTGAAATAACACCATACTAATCAACCTTAGGGTTTTAGAGACTAGAATCCCAAAATAATTTAACCTAAAATTGAAATTTATGGAACATGGGACTAGCTCGCCCAAGGTGGCGACCTATGCCACCTAGGAATTTCTTTTTTTTTTTGTTAATTAAAGTATTATGTTTTGTGTTTGTCAGGATTGTCTTCATAAAACACTCTAAGAAAAGTATTATATGGGGATTAAGGGGTAATTATAGCATAACAAGGCATTGATTAGTTGATGACAAGCCTAGGAGAGCGTGAAATGTTTTTACAACACCTTACAACACTTTGGCACAAGGCTTGGAAAGGTGTAAAAATAAACTATAAAGGGTCCAAAACCCATAGGCAAATGTCCAAATGAGCGAAAAGTGTCAAATTCCACACTTTTTGGAAACACTTTTAGCCCCCACTTTAGTGAGAGTATGAAATTTCTTCAAACTCGCACTAAAGTAGCCCAATGGAGATGGTGAAGAATGAAAAGGAAGGGGAATGGGAAAGAAGAAGCAAGTGGTCAAGGCCCCAAGGATTTGAGATTCTAAGTCAACTTGACATCAATGCAAAAGACATTCACGGGTGAATGCATTACAAAAAAACAAGATGCATGATCATGACATGACAATAACTAAAGTGAAGACAAGAGAAAGGGTGAAAAGGACATGCTCACTCTAGGGCCAGAAAGCATCAAGTTGTCTGCAGGGTGAGTTGTCCCAAAGGGGTGAGAAACATACACATGGTTGGTATGTACTCACAAAGGTGGCTATGGGGAAATTTGTGTTGCTCGTTGGGCTTCCTGCTCAAACCATACAAAAGTTATACCTCATGATAACTTTGATAAGGCAGCACAAAATAAAAGTGATGTTGTTCAAAGGTATTTTTCTTTGTTCATGCGATATCTCATCTTAAGAAACATTATGTGTAATGTTTCCAAGAGAGGAAAAGTGCAAGTGTACTCATCTTGTATGCAAGAGAGGCAAGGGCTGATCTGGTATGAAAAAGAGGAAAAATGCAGATGTCTCAATCCTAAACAACATTGTGTGTAATGTTTTCAAGAGGAGGGATTGATAGAAAAAATAAGATCACACAATGAAATGTGAGTGGTGATGTATGCTCCCACTTTAAAGGAATTGTGAATCACCATACTGTGAAAAATTTATTTAAAGTAGAAGAGGAGAAGGAGGACATGAGACCTTGTTTGGAAAGCCCTATGCCGAGTCATATGTTTCTGAAAAGTTGCATCATGAAATACTATAGTATGCCACATGTGAGTTAACTTAAGACAAGTCATCCACATCCAAGCTTGATCTTCTATGTTCATGAAAAATTAGCAATAAGTCGAAGGACACAACAACAAGTGACATACGAGGGTAGAAAAGGATAACTAGCCCCTTTCCCCCACTTAGTGCCAGACAAGAGTGAGCCAAAAGGAGTGAGAGGATGCAAGGTTGGATGAAAATCAGTGTAAATTAGAGGAATGAGGTGTCCCCACATAAGGAAGAACGCCACAATATTTAAGATGTTTGATTTTAAAATTCAAGGACTTACACTCATTAGTGTGATGACCATGAACTCGATGGTAAGCACAAAATGAATGTTTGTTGGAACATTTATTTTGAGTTCGGGGAGGGAGGGAGATCAAGTCTTCTTGGAGGAGTCTCAACAAGATACCCTCTTGATCAAGGATAGAACAGGGTCCTTTGGTTGGTAGCAAGGAAGGATCTTGCTTAGTATAGGATGTCATACCTACAAAAGGCTCTATGGATTGTGATATTTTGTATACACTTTGGGAGGAGTGTGTAACATCTGAATCAAGAGGAGATTGTGGGATGGCATTGGCTTTAATCAAAGATTTCTTTTTTGGTGTCAAAGGATCACTTGTGAAGGTTGGTTTGGAAGGGTGAATTGGGATAGAGTTGGTGTTGGAGGACCGTTTGACGATTTCGATGAAAGCAAAAAATCCAAGACCATGATGTCTTGATTGCATGTTAGGCTCTATAGGGTTGTTGATTCCTTGTTTGTTAGCACCACAACCATTTCCACTATATCCAAGTTGCTTCATGATATCATAACCTTTTATATAGAGATTTTTCAACTTCTTTGGATCAGGTGAGGGCTCATTGTTTGCATTGGTGGCTAAAGGAGTTGAGGTGGATGCTTTTGAAGGATTAGCTGAGTCTTTTTTTAGCAAGATTGTGTTACCATTTGGAGAGTCTTTGATGCTGGTCTTGGATTCACCTAGTAAAGGTGGGGTGAACTTCAAGTAACCACAACCATCCTCAAATTAATTTTGGTTGTACGAGTTCCACTAGATTGGTGTGTGTAGTGGTGAAGGGTTTGGATCTATTTGGCTCAAGGTGTAAGACACTGTAAGGTTCAGGATCAACATCAAGTGTGTACACTTTATTGTTATATATGTACTTCATCTTTCGATGAAGTGTGGAAGGCACACCATTCATTGCATGAATCCATGGCCTACCTAATATGAGGTTAGAGGAAACATCATTAGGCATAACATGGAATAATGTGTCTAATGTGGCCACTCCAACTGTAAGAGGTAAAGTGATCACACCAAGCGTATTTTGTTTCATACTATCACATCTAGTAAGGGATAAGGATGAAGGTTGGAGGGTTGATTTATTGATATGGATCATATCCAAGAGATTGAAACTACACAAATTAACAGAGGATCCATTGTCAGCAAGGGTTCGCTTGATCCTTATCCTTTTGTGATGAGATATGATCATTAAGGCTTCAACTTTGTTTTGCACATCCAAAGGAGGGAGCTCACTTTGGCAAAAACCATTGTCAAAATTTAAGCCTTGGATCATAGCTATAATGTCATTTTTTTTGTGCATTAGAAGGGACAAGAATTTTTTTGTAAGGCATCTTGCATCATGTTGTGATAGTGAGGGGAGGCTTGGATAAGGTCCCATAAAGATATTTTTGTGAGAGTATTCCTTAGTTGATCAACAAGGTCATACTCCCTAAGGAAGGAATTGAAGTGAGGGGCAGAAAGAAGAATAGGAGGGAATGAAGGTAAGGATGTTGAGGATGGTGGTTGGGATCATAGATTGTTGTGGGTGTAATATGTATGAGCAATGATATCATGACTCAATTTCTGCAACACATTAGGTTGAGGTGGGGAGAGAGTGAATTCAGGTTTAGAAGGTGGAGAAAGGATAAGTTGAGGCTGAATAATATCAACATCCCCTTGGGAAGGAGAGTTAATGTTATCCTTGGCTTGCATCATGATATCCACCCTAGAAGGAGAGTTTTTAGGAGAAGTAACAGCATCATTTTCTTGACATTCAAGGTGTGGTTCTTCTAAATTAGCTTCATCACAAGTAGGGGGGTGATCAATGATGGCATAGTGAGGAGGGAGATGGGTAAGAGGGGAATCTATTTGATTTTCTAGGGTCTCATTCTCTTGTTCAATACCATCTACCTTAGTAGGAGATCATGGAAGAGGTTCATCCCATGCTTCATCACAAGGGAGGGAGGCATCAAGATAAGATCCACTACATATGATTGTCAAATAGATTTTCCCAAAGGCTAGGAGCATGAGGGAAGGGGGGGTCAATAGTTTCATGACCCTTGGGCAAGGAATCTTCTAACACCAAACTATCCTCTTTGCATCGAGGAGGGATATTAGGAGATGATAAAGTTTGAGGGTCATGGTTAGGGAGACTAGGTAAGGTGATTTCGAGAAATGTGTTTATGATTTCATCATGTCATTTAAGGATTGGCAAAGGGGGATGAGGAGAGGGACAATCAATACCCTCAACAATTCTAGCTTCTTGCACCAAGATACCTTTGTCACTAAAAGGAGAGGTATAGGGATAAGTACAAGTATGAGTTTTATGATTTTCAATACAAATGTCCTCATCGAGGGGTACTACAATGTCAAGAAGGGTAAACACACAATAGTGGGTTACAATTTTTTCCATGAAGAAAAATTAGAAATTCCCATCAAAAAATTTAAAATTTCTTACCCCTTCTAATGAAGGCAGTTTGAATGAACCCCTCCCCCTTCGAATGAACCACCCCTTCTAATGAAATCCCACCCCCTTCTAATTAACCCCCACTTGCACAATTTAGGGGGATTCATCCGAACCCCCCTTTTTTCACCTCCCCTCCACCATTTCAAAATTTATGCATTTTTTTTTACTATCAAAGCCCGAGAAGGAGGTGCAAATGGATTTGACTTGATAAACCAAGGTGGGGGATTGTAGTGATCAAAATTTACTTTACAACAACTATAAATTTAATATATTATATTTTTAGTTTGTATTTTATTTTTTAGTTTTACTAAACATAATTTTTTCATGAAACATCAAGTTCGGTGAAAAATCATTGTGCAAAAATAGTAAATTTGAGAAAAAAAAATGAAAAATATATATGCACTAGATATTCATGTCCTTGTTCCAAGAAAAAATAAAAAATGAATTTCAATGCATACCAAAAAAGTTATGCTAGCCGAAGTGCACCTATGTCTAAATTGTAATTGGTTTGACTTAAAAACTTAATTAAAAAAAAATTATTCAACAAAATATTATGAAACAAAATGAAAGAACTAGATACTGGTGTTACCAACCTAAATTCAAAATAATCAAAATTTTATCCTTTCTAGAAAAAAAATTATGCGAGCCAAAGTACACACAACTTTTAAAAAATGTTATTTACTATTAAAAACTAGTTATTAAAGGAGATACAAAAAAATTATAATTTAATTTCAATTTTTTCAAAAAAATACATTTAAAATCTACACACAAAATCTCACAAATCACTAGTTTACATAATTTTAAAATTTATAACAATTTACCTACTATAGGTGTCAAAAAGTGAAGTTTTTTTTTATGTTGATTTCAATGTCAAGTTTGGCCAAAAAGTGTAACACATTATTGTGGGATGACCAAGAATAGTATCTATGTTTTGGTTATTAACATGTTCTCTAATGAATTCATTATTATAATCTACATTAAACTCATATGAATGAATATTACATTTATACCATCCATTTGAAACCAAATCAAAGCCATGTCCTTTAAAAGGAAAAAATGTATTGAAGAGAGAGGAAAGAGAATTATGGAATGCATTTATTTAAATTAAAATTTTGAAATGCAAATTTTTCAGCTATAAAACAAGGTAATTTTTTTATTACACTATGTAACAATCTGAAAAAGAAATGTAATATATGCAAAATGGAAGCTAAGAAATGCATGAAATGAGCTAATTTAAGCTAAATTCAATCAGATACGTGCTACAAAAACTCAACCAATTGATATACATAGGTAATGGTACAAAACAGTGTAATATCCCCTATATACCTTGCTAAATATTTTGCATGACCCTTAGCCCCGATGTAATTTGGACTAGGGGTGGATTTTCGGATTTAATTATGTAGACTAATATATAAATGTGTTTGTGTGCATTGATTGTGAAACCTGATGTTAACATTAATGAATTTGATTATTAATCTTATTATGTTATTTTAACCTTGATGCATTGAATATTTAGCCTAACTTAGACTAATAAATTGGTTGTTGGTTTTGTGCAAGGTTTGTCTTCGGTTGCAGGTACTTGGGGTGCATGATGAGGCAGATTGTGTGGTCCAGTGGGATGAGAGACAATCAGTTGTTAATGTCATTCTAGTGCCAATACCTTGCTTGTAATTTCTGACAACTTGAAGTTCATTTAAGACTACAACTTTAGTTGTATATTAAATTACCATATTTTATCCATTTTTGGCTAGGTAAAGGCATCTCAATAGCCCAAACTATTCCAATTAATTAATAACAGTATAATTTTAAATATATTAATATCAATAAATGTATTAACAAATTAAAAAAAAGGAATAAAAGTTAAAATAAGGAAATAAATAAATAGTTAGCAATAAAATGAAATAGAATCAAAATCAAATTAAAATAAAAAAATAAATGTGGCACGAGCGATTAAATGGAAATGAATAGAAAAATAAAATTAACTTAAATGGTAAATACTTGTCACATTAATACAAGGAAAAGAGCAATTAAAATGAAACTATCGAACCACATGAGGAAAGAAAAAAAGTTAATAAAAGGGAAGGAGAAAAGCATGCATAGGAAGAAGGGATTAGTGCATAGGAAATATTTTAATGGCATGCAACATCCACTCTATGATCAAAACACAAGTAGAATTAAAGATGAATGGTTGCAAGCGTGGGTGAGAGGAGGACTATTCATGCCCTTAATGGGCATGAATCCCAAATGCAAGGTGCCCAGTCTAGAGGACATGTAAGGAAAAAATGTGTTTGGCTTTATAGTCACCTGGAGACTTTGAAAATAGATACCAAAAAGCTTGTGAAGGAGCAAAGAGAGATGATAAAAGGATAGGAGTGCAAAGATGGGAAGGTAGAGGAAGCTACGGTTTCATCTAGTGCTTCTTTAGACACCATTCACTTGGGCATTTCAATCTCAGGTTTTAAAACCCTTCTCTTGCTGTAGATTATGTTTAAATTTTAGTATTCATACTAAGATATTACTTTTGACTTAAATCATTAAAGAAATATTCTAAGGATGGCCTTAAGGTTGCTAAAAAATCATAACTCTGGGAATTATATTTCTAAAATTTGTCTCTTTTCTACTATTAGTAACTTTACTCTATAGATGAGGGTTGTAGTTTGGGGTTTTCCTTGAAATTATAACTTTGTAGTCAAAGCATTAGATTTTTCCTTATTTTCTAGACCATAAATTTTCACTCTTTTTTCATATCAGAGTGCAATGTAAGTCTAGGGAAGCTTTTAATAGTAATAGAGATTTAAATGATAACTCAAAACTCCAAATACAAGAGTCTCTTTGAAACTTATTTTGGACCAACATATCAAATCTTTACTTCAAAAATCCAAGTGGTAAATCATACTCTTCAAATCCCCAAAATTTCTAACCTGACTGCAATTAAATGTGAAAATGGTGTCTATTCCACAATATTGGTTCTTAATTGTAGTTCTATGTTGCCTAGATATGGGCTCCATGAATAAATCAGTTTGAAAATGGGTGGTCTCACAACAACATTATTCCAAACCTTATTGTTAGAAAAATACTCTTGAACACTCTTCATACCAGTTAGAGTTCACTAAAAAATATCATTTAAACAGTTATTGCTTTACTTGATTAACCATAACAACTATCATAATTGTAATTAAGAATTTCATTAAAAAAAGGGGTCGTTTCCTACTACCCAAACCATGCATACATTTATTAGCATTGGAATTAAGAAATAAAATAACAAAAATATTTAGGGTAGAAACCATTAATCTTTAGCCAAATTCAGGAAAGGAGTGATAGAGATGTTGCTCACTGAATCACTATAGTTGCTAGCTAAACAATCAATTCCACCATTAAACTACTCTTTTTTTGTAATTTCTTATTGAATATGATGAAGAACAAGTAGATGTTGCTGCTCAATGAATTAGGAATTATATTCCTATATTCTATCACTCATGCTCTTAAAGAATGCTAAATCTACACACCACCATATTGCATGGTTGGCTGCTAGGATTGTCATAAAATATGATATGTTTAGCTGGCGACTAGAAAAACCTTACTTAATCATGTAGTTAATTTTTGCCATGTATTGGTGGTTGTTGTGACTATCATAGTTAATACCTTGGTTAATTATTCATATGCTAAAGGGCTGCTAAAACAATCTTATGTGACCAAGTAGAAAATTTCTACCATGTCAAGACACAGTCACCTAAAGGTCCTTGTCTGAAATATATCGAGGGATTAATAAAGAAATGGTTATTAATCTTAGCTAACACAGGGTTGGTTAGTTACCTCTACCCAGCTGGAAGGAGTCTATGAGAGTGTAATGCTTCCTTATGAAGTTTTTTAGTAATTCCATTCATGGTTGCAACTAAGTTAGGAACCTGATTACTCATGTTAGGGACCTATCTTCTAGTCATAGTGCTAAGATAAGTCAAGGTGTAGTAATTTTGAGCTCGAGATTGATAGGGAATTAGTTTCTCAAGATGGACATAAGACATGGAGTGGTAATTTTAAGCTAAATATTGGCAGGTGTCTAGGGGAAATACTTGCTCGAGATGGACAAAATTCAAGGAGCGGTTATTTTAAGCTCAAGATTGACAAGTGTATAGGGGTAGTCCTTTCTTGAGATGGAAAATAGTCAAGGTGTAGTACCTCAATGCTCAAGATTGACAGGTGTCTAGGGGTTTTACTTTTTCGATATGGACAATAGTCAAGGAAAATTTTATGTTAGAGAGGGGTAACCTTTTCTGTTTAGCCATCCGATGAACTACAAGGAAGAAAGTTCCTAACGAGCTCAAGTAGCTAACATATAAATCACCTTGTAACCTTATAACTATGGGAAATGGTAACTTAATTCTACCACTGGTAGGTACACCTTGAAATTTTGTCATGAGGAAGATATTCTATATAATTCTTAAGGGACTAAAATGACAACTCTCTCTCTCTTGCCATGGGCCACATAATCCACTTGGAGGGGTGGATAGGGTTTTAATCCACTTTGGTTGGGATCATTTTGGACCCCACCATAATCCAGATAAAACCATGGACATGGAGCCTTCTTGGATCGTAAGACATTTAAGGTATGTGCACTTCATAATGGCCGAAATATTTTATTAGTTTTGAAGTAATCTTTATTGGTAAGATGTATCTTGACACGATGATTATGAAGTAAATGCTGATCTCCCTAGCTTAATTTTATTTGTTAGCTCAATTCCATGTATTCCTTCTTATAATGATAACACAAAAAAAAAAAAAAAAAATTATTCCTTTCGTTGGGGTTGATGTTACATAGGTATTAGAGCTTAGAACTAAACTCTAGGACCTAGGTGCTCACTCTTTTGTTGCACTAATATGACTATTTGGTATTGGAAGTGATGGGTTGTGGAAAGAAAGGAAAATGAAGTAATAAGGTCTTAAGAAAACAACATCCCTGACAAAAGGAACCAGAAGAATCCAAGGTCCCAATTACAATAGGGTAAAACATTGAAACTGAAACCATGTCTAACACAGGGCCATTGGAAGAGATTGTTAAGTGACTGAAAATTTAGAAAGGAAAACAAATGGCCAAACAAGACGATAGCCACAAACCACCAAAGGAATGCCCGCGACAAAACCCAAAAATCAAACCCTCAACTATTAGAAACTTTCCTTTTGGATGTGGATGTAATGCTCCAATCATCTCTAAGGAAGAAATTGCAGAATACCATTGTGTCCATGCTAATATGTCTATAACTCTAGGAATCTTAGATGAGGAATAACCTGAAGAGGAGTAGACTCCCACTTTGTAACTAAATGTATGTACAAGAAAATGAACTAGTACTAAATAAACATCATCTCACTTATGTAAAAAAATAAAACTACGAAGTATTAATGACTATAGAGATATATAGATATATTTGTAAATAATGTGTTATGTTGTATTTGAGAAATGGGAATGGTTTTTATTTTCTTTATGTAGAGAATCATATGTTGTGTATTAATTTTTCCATAATTCTAAATTTGACAAAGGAAAAATTTAAAACGGAGTACTAAAAACACTTAAATGACACCCTCTTGTATCTCGCAGAATTAATTTCATTCAATGAGGAGAAATTTAAGGAGGGTAATGAGAACTAGCCTTGTTGCATTGTTACGGGAAAGTAGTGTTGTGCCATCTCCTAGCATACCTGAATAATTACAGGTGGAATGAATTCTCTTCATGTAAAAATAGCATCACAAGAGTAGAAAATTGAGGATCTAACGAGGCAAAAGGAGAAAAGAACTAATCACAATACTACCATAGGAATTTAAGGAGCTAGATAGGGAGCATGATGTGCATATAAGTCAAGAATATAAGAGAAGCTTCAAAATTCCCACTTATAATCACTCTTTTCTAGAGTTGTAGCAGGGAGAGGGAAAAGGCCCATTGATTCAAGAACTAAAGAAAATACAAGCCCCTAATTTTGACGAGACTGGAGGTGGGGATGTCATGGAAGCATGGATCCTAGGAATGAAAAAATATTTTTGGTTGATGGAACTAAATACCAATACTAAGTCTAGGATTTCCATCTATCATCTAGAAGGAGAAGCCTCACTATGGTGGCATCACTTGTTGGAATTGAAAAACTATGGCATCAATCAACTAACTTGGGACAAGTTTAGCACACGGTTTTGTAAGGAGTACTTGTCTACTCATCATCAAGAAAAAAATATGACCGAACTCCATACATTGCGGTAAGGGGAAATGTCGGTATTCGAATACAAGACCAAATTCTTGAGATTAATCTATCATGTGCCCTATATCAAAGAAGGAGAGGATTAGGTGAACAAATGCAAATGAAATAATAATTCCTCCAGTTACTTAGATAATAAACAAAGGGATAATCAGGAGGTTAAGTCCAAAGGAAAGGATTCTCAAAAATTTAAAAGGGCTGAAACTATAGGGAGAACCATGGGTCACAAGGTCGAAAAGAAAATGGAGATAAAAGACAAAATTCATTCAAGCAATTGATACAAGGTGATTCCTCAAGAGACAAGGAAGGTTGAAAAGGACTAGTGAATGGATTTTGGATGTGTGGAGGTGACCATTATAGGATTATGTGTCCCATGAATCTAAACAAAACCACCAATCCCACCACTTGAATATATGAAATCGTGGATAATTGCCAAGCAAAACAGCATGCCCCACTAATAGAACTACAAGGTACACTTTTCAGCGAACCTATTTATATTTTGGTATATTTAGGAGCTATAGATAGTTTTATTTCCTTCAATGTAATTAAAAAATTTAAAATTGATCATAAGATTCTTAGTCAAGAGGAGATGGAGGTTGAGTCTGGGTCGGGTAAGACTCAAAAGATCAAACATTGCCTACGTGGAGCTGAAATTGATCTAGGGATTATAAGGACCAAGGTGGATCTATGGGTCACTCCGTTAGGGTCCTACGACCTAATCCTTGGAACGGATTGGTTCCAGAAGCATAAAGCCAAGTTATATTGCTACAAAAAGAGGATTAAATTTATAGATAACCACAAGAGGCTTGTGGTTCTCCAAGGAATTTGCAGGCCAATAGTGGTAAGAACGATCTCAACTATGCAAGTAAAGAAGGCAGTGAGAAAGGGAAGAAAAAATATTCTAGTAAAGATAGAAGAGGGTAATGATGATCCCACACCTAGTATTGAAGACCATCCCATCCTCCAAGAGTATCGTGATGTCTTTCTGGAGGAATTTCCAAGGTTTCGTCCTAAGTGACGGATGGATTTCATAATAGCTCTAGTTCTAGCGGTAGAGTCTATCTCAAAAGATCCCTATAGAATGAACACTTCTGAATTACAAGAGCTCAAGATGTAGTTGCAAGATCTAATGGAGAAAGTATTGATTCATCCTAGTGTGTCCCCTTGGGGAGATCCAATGTTGTTTATTAAGAAGAAGGACGAAACATTGAGGTTGTGCATAGATCATCAGATGCTAAACAAGGTAACCATTCAAAATAGATACCCCTCTACCTAGAATTGATGATTTGTTTGATCAAATGAAGGGGGCTGCTATTTTTTCCAAAATAGACTTAAGGTTCGGTTATCACCAGCTTTAAGAATCAAGGAAGAAGATATACAAAAGACAACATTCAGAACCAAGTATGGCCATTATGAGTTCTTGGTGTTTCCTTTTGACCTAAAAAATTCCACCTCTTCTTTCATGAGTCTTATGAACCACGTTTTCCATGATTACCTGGACAAATTTGTGCTAGTATTTTTGGATGACATACTAATTTACTATAAAAATATTCAAGCACATGAGGAGAATTTAAGAATAGTTTTGCAAAGGTTGAGAGATCAAAAATTGTATGGGAAATGGTCCAAGTGTTCTTTCTTTCAGCCTAAAGTGCATTATCTTGGACATATTATATCAGACTAAGGAATTGTTGTGGATACAACTAATATATAAGCCATTATAGAATGTCCTATTCCTAAGAATGTGGTGGAAGTAAGGAGCTTTATGGATTTTTCAGGATATTACCGACAGTTCATAGAGAACTACTCCAAAATAGGTAACTCCATAACCTCCCTTCAATGAAGGGGAAAGAACTTTGAATGCACAAAAAAATGTGATAGTGCTTTCCAAAAGTTGAAGGAAGCTCTTACCACTGCACCATTTTGGCAAGTGCCTGATCCAAAAAAATAATTTGTAGTATGGACAGATGCATCTTTGGATGGGTTATGTGGAGTACTAATGAAAAATGGATGAGTGATTGCCTTTGAGTCTAGGAAACTAAATGATCATGAACTCAACTACCTCACCCATGACTTGGAGCTGGCAACAATCATGCATGCTCTAAAGGTATGGAAACACTATTTTTTAGGAAGACCCTTCAAGTTGAATACTTGATCATAAAGGACTCCTTTATTTGTTTACACAAACCAATTTGAATGCACATCAGAAAAGGTGGTTGCAATTCTTAAGAAATTATGAGATAGATATCTCATATGTTAACGGAAAAGAAAATCGGGTTGCAGATGCCTTAAGTAGAAGGGCTAAAATATTTGCAATCTCTTAGTTGAAGGTTTAATTTTTAGAACAGATCAAGTAAATGTAGAAACAAGGCCTCTTTTGTAAGAAAATATGGTTATAAGTTTATCAAAGGATGAGTCTAGTTGAGTACCATGTGGGAAATGATGGAATCCTTCATTATTTGAACTGAATTTAAGTTCTTGAAGAGGGAGGCTTAAGATTGAAAATTCTCACAGAAGGGCATAATGTGCCTTATCAAGCACATCTTGGGGTGACTAAAATGTATGTAGACTTAAAAAATCAGGACTTTTGGCCAAGAATGAAAAATAAAATAGCTAGATATGTTGCCAAGTGTCTTGAATGTCAGCGAGTTGAAGCAGAACACTATCATCTTGTAGGAACACTCTATCCCCATGACCTACCACATCATAAGTGGTCGGTAATTTCCATGGATTTTGTCATAGAATTTTCCAAAACATGGAATCAATGTGACAGTATTTTACTAGTGGTTGAAAAACTAACCAAAGTAGCACATTTCATACCAGGCAATGTGAAGGATGATGCCCCACTTTTGGCTAAAATATTCATAAAGGAAGTCATTAGAATACATGGGATGGTTGAGGTAATCATTTCTGACAGAGATAAGTTTTTTACTTCTAGGTTTTGGACCTCTCTTATGACCACATCAGGAACCAAACTCAATTTTAGCATTGCTTACCACCCTGAAACAAATGGAAAAAATGAAAGAGTTAACCAGGTTATGGAAGAAATGCTCAAAATTTATGTCATGGATCAGCCCACTAAGTGGGAGGAATATCTACCGTTAGTATAATTTTTGTATAATAATTCATACCATTATTCCATCCAAATGACCCCATTTGAAGCTTTGTATGGAAGAAATTGCAAAACACCTATAGGATGGGACAACTTAGAAAATTGTGTAACTATTGGGCGTAAACTTCTTCAAGAATATGAAAATGAATTGAAAATTATAAGTGAAATATTGAAGGAGGCTTTAGATCATCAAAAAATTTATGTGGATGCCAAGCGGACACCAAGGGAATTTTTAGTTGGTAACAAGGTGTCCTTGCATGTTAGACCACATAAAAGCTCAATAAATTTTGGAAATTTTGCTAAATTAGCTCCACAATACATAGGGCCATTTGAGATCCTTGAGAAAATTAGTCGTGTAGCTTACCGACTGGCTCTTCCACCATCTCTCTCTTGCATTCGTAATGTTTTCCATGTATCACTGCTTAAGAAATATATTTTTGACCCCACACATGTAATTTATTTGCAAGAACTACACGTGGAAGACACCAAAGATATCCACCTCAAACCACTCGCAATCATAGATAGGCACAACCTACAGTTGCACAAAAAAACTATCCAATAAGTTAAGGTCATATGGGATCAATATGGCGAATAGGGGGCTACTTGGGAAGAGGAAAATGTAATTAAAGTAGATTATCCATACTTGCTTAATTAAGTCGAGTCGACTTAATCTTAAGAGGGGGAGTATGTCATATCCCCTAGATACCTTCCTAAATATTTTGCATGACCCCTAGCCCCAATATAATTTGAACTAGGGGTGGATTTTCAAATTTAATCATGTATACTTGTATATAAATGTGTGTGTGTGTTGATTTTGAAACTAGATGTTAACGTTAATGAATGTGATTATTAACCTTATTATGTTGTTTTAACCTTGATGCATTTAATTTTTACCCTAACTCAGACTAATAAATTGGTTGTTGGTTTCATGCAAGGTTTCTCTTCAGTTGCAGGTTCTTGGGGTGCATGATGAGGTGGATTGTGTGGTCCAGTGGGATGAGATACAATCAATTGGTAATGTCATTCCAGTGCCAATACCTTGCCTGTAGTTTCCGACAACTTGAAGTTCATTTAAGACTACAACTTTAGTTGTTTATTAAATTACCATAGTTTATCCATTTCTAGCTAGGTAAAGGGATCTCAATAGCCTAAACTATAAAAATTATATAATAACAGTATAATGTTAAATATATTAAGATCAATAAATCTATTAACAAATTAAAAAAAAAGGAATAAAAGTTAAAATAAGGAAATAAATAAATAGTTAGCAATAAAATGAAATGGAATCAAAATACATTTAAAAAAAATAAATAGATGAGGCATGAGTGATTAAATAAAATTGAATAGAAAAATAAAATTAACTTAAATGGTAAATAATTTTCACATTAATACAAGGAAAAGAGAAATTAAAAAGAAACTATCAAACCACATGAGGAAAGAAAAAATTTAAATAAATGGGAAGGAGAAAAGCACGCATGGGAAGAAGGGCTTGGTGCAAAGAAAATATTTTAATGGCACACAACCTCAACTCCACAACTAGGAGATATAAAAAATTAAAGAGGAATGGTTGCATGAATGGGTGAGAGGAGGAGGACTAGTCATGCCATTAATGGGGCATGGCTCCCCAATGCAAGGTGCCCACTCTGGAGGATGTCCAAGGAAAAAACGTGCTTTCCTTTATAATGACCTAGAGACTTTAAAAATAGATGCCAAAAATCTTGTGAAGGAGAAAATAGAGATGATGAAAGGATAGGAGTGCAAAGCTAGGAAGGCAGAGGCAACTAAGGTTTGATCCAGTGCTTCTTTAGATGCCATTCACTTGGGCATTTCAATCTCAAGTTATAAAACCCTTCCCTAGCTATAGATTATGTTTACATTTCAATATTCATAATAAGATATTATTTTTGACTTAAATCATTAAAGAAATATTCTAAGGATGGTCTTAAGGTTGTTGAAAACTCATAACTCTAAGAATTACTTTTATAAAAGCTATATCTTTTCTACTATTAGTAATGTTACTCTATATATGAGGGTTGTAGTTTGGGGTTTTCCTTGAAATTTTGAATTTGCAGCCAAATCATTAGGTTTTTCCTTATTTTCGAGACCATACTTGTTCACTCTTTGTTCATATCAAAGTGCAATGTAAGTCTAGGGAAGCTTTTAATAGTAATAGAGATTTAAAGGATAGCCCAAAACTCCAAATACAAGAGTCTCTTTGAAACTTATTTTCGACCAACATATCAAATTTTTACTTCAACACTCCAAGTGGTAAATCATACTCTTCAAAATCCCCAAAATTCATAACGTGCTTGTAATTAAATGTGAAAATGGTGTCTATGCCACAATCATGGTTCTTAATTGTAGTTTTATGCTTCCTAGATATGGGTGCCATCAATAAATGAGTTTGAGAATGGGTGGTCTCACAACCATGTTATTGGGAACCTTATTGTTAGAAAGATACTCTTGAACACTTTTCATACCAGTGAGATTTCATTAAAATATCTCTTTTAAAAATTTATTTCTTTACTCGATTAACCATAAAAACTATCATACATGAAATTAAGAAATTCGTTAAAAAACAAAATGTGGCATTGGCTACTACCCAAACCATGCATACATTTATTATCATTAGAAGTAAGAAATAAAATAACAAAAATATTCAAGGTAGAAACTATAAATATTTAACCAAAGTCACGAAAGGAGTGATATAGATGTTGCTCACCGAATCACTATAGTTTCTATCTAAACAATCAATTCCACGTTTAAACTTCTTTTTTTCTGTAATTTCTAATTGAAGAAGATGAAGGACAAGTAGATGTTTTTGATCAATGAATTAGGAATTATATTCCTATATTCTATCACTCATTCTCTTAAAGAATGCTTAATCTATACATCACCATATTGCACGGTTGGCTGCTAGGACTGTCATAAAATATGATATGTTTAGTTGGCTGCTAGAACAACCTAAGTTAATCACACAATTAATTTATGCCATGTATTTTTGGCTGATATGACTATCATAGTTAATACCGTGGTTAATTATTGATATGCTGAAGGGCTGCTAAAATAATCTTATGTGACCAAGTAGCAAATTTCTTCTATGCCAAGACATAGTCACGTAAGGGTCCTTGTTTGAAATATATTGAGGGATTAATAAATAAATGGTTATTAATCTTAGCTAACATAGGGTTGGTTATTTAATAAGAGTGTAATGGTTCCTTATGAAATGTTTAGTAATGCCATTCATGGCTGTAACTAAGTTGGGAACATTCTTACTCTTGTTAGGGACCTATCGTCTAGTCATAGTGTTAAGATAAGTGAAGGTTTAGTACTTCTGAGCTCGAGATTGACAGGTGTCTAGGGGTAGTACTTGCTCGAGATGGAAAAAAGACAAGGATCCGTACTTTTAAGATCAGGATTGATAGGTGTCTAGGGGAAGTACTTGCTCAAGATGGACAAAAGTCAAGGAGCGGTTCTTTTAAGCTCGAGATTGACAAGTGTCTAGGGGTAGTACTTGCTTGAGATGGATAGTAGTTAAGGAGAAGTACCTTAATGCTTGAGATTGACAGGTGTCTAGGGGTTGTACTTTCTCGAGATGTATAGTAGTCAAGGAGAATTCTATGTCAGAGAGGGGTAACCTTGTCTACTTAGTCGTCTGATGGATTGCAGGGAAGATATTTCCTAACGAGCTCAATCACATAACATATAAATCACCTCATAACCTTATAAGTGTGGGAAATGGTATCTTAAGTCTACCACTAGTAGGTACACCTTGAGATTTGGTCACTACAAAGATATTCTATATAATGCTTGAGGGACTAAAATAACAACTCTCTCTCTTTCCCCGGGCTACATAATTTGCTTGGAGGGGTGTAGGGGGTTTCAATCCACTTTGTTTGGGATCATTTTTCACCCCACCATAATCTAGAGCAAACCATGGACATGGAGCCTTCTTGGATCATAAAAAATTTAAGGTATGTGCATTTAATAATGGCAGAAATATTTTATTGGTTTTGAAGTAAGATTTATTGGTAAGATGTATCTTGACACAATGATTAAGAAGTAAATGTTGATTTCCCTAGATTATGTTTATTTTTTAGTTCAGTTCCATGTATTCTTTCTTATAATGATAACACAAAAAAAAAAAATTGTGCAAAAATTATTCCTTTCATTGGGGTTGATGTTACAAACAAAAGCCTAAAAATTGGGTTTTCAGCAATGTAAAGGGAAATTTCAATAGCCTGAAGGGACTAGGTCACCCAGGATGGAGACCTAATCCTCCTGGTGATTTTTTTGAGATTTTTTTAGGAGTCTAGACTGATACAGGTTTTTTTTTTTATTGTACAATACATACTTAAAATGAAATTGTAGAATTTGACACAGTTTATAATGATTTAAGTGCAAAAATGCAACTTACATGCAATTTTCACATAGGCAAATTTGAAAACCCTAGAATGCAATTTGCACAATGCCTAATGCAATGCAATGCAATCCTAGGAGAAGGGAGAGGTCCAAATCAAAAAAGGAAGGCATATTAATGTTAGGTTCACCAAAATGAACGACCAAAAATATGTACACAAAAAGGGAAAGAGGATTCCCCAATGAGCTCCTAGGGTTTTTCACCTTAGAAGCTAAATTTTGGATGAATGATTCTATTTCAGACTAATGGTTTTGTGTGTTTAGGTTTTCATTCAAAGAAGGGGTTTGTGAAATGTGTGTGTGTTGTGTTGTTGAAAACTTGAAATGAAATGATATTAATCTAATCTATGAAATGTAAAGTAAATGAAAGTAAACTAGTACAAGCTAATCTAAACGATCTAAATACATACAATACAGATAGTAAATGGAAATTTCGGGACTTGTGCACCTCGAAATGGAAATTTGTAGATGAAAGGCCCCAAAATCCTTTGGAAAATGTCTAAAATCTTCATAGGGACATTACCGCCAAGTTGGGTGACCTATTCCACTTGTTGGCAAACTTGGTCGGAACATGTTTTTGTCTAATGGGTACCAAGAAATGTAAAAATCCCCAAAACACAAGCTCAGAGGGAATAGGTCGCCATTATGGGTGACCTAGTCATCTTATAGGTTTTTAAGAATCTGAAAGAGGAGATTGGAGTCCCTGATTTGCAGTCTAGATCCCAATAGATATCTTGTTCAGAATCAGCGAAAAATGGGCAGATAGAGGCCTCCAAAATTAAACTAGGGTTTGGTTGACTTGAATTTTTTTGTTGGATTGAGGACTCCTTTCCAACACCTTTCTTCTTCAAAAACCTTCATACAAAAACTTGCAAATCACACATGCAAATAAGAGACAAGCGTTATGATTAGAGATTAGGAGTTTGCCTTAGTCCAACCCCTTTTGAGTAATTAAACCAAATAGATGAAATAATATAAAGAAGCATAGAACAATGGAGTGATCAAGATTACCTTTCATTTGATGAATGATTCTTGTGTTTTTGTAGCAATCATCCCTTGAATTATTTAGAAATGATGTCTTGTTGAATTTTAAGATGAAACCCTAGCTTGCTCTAGGGGGAGGAAGGAGAGATAGAGAGGTGGAGGAGAAAAAAATGGATGGTGCCTAATGATGAATTATGATTTTGAAGCTTATTTATACAAGTTATGCCCTAATTTTCTTGAAACAACACCATACTAACCGACTTTAGGGTTTTAGAGACAAGAATCCCAAAAGAATTTAACTTAAAATTGAAATTTATGGCACATGGGACTAGCTCACCCAAGGTGGCGACCTAGTCCACATAGGAAAATTTCAAAATAAATTTGGTAATTAAAGTATTATTATTTTTGTTTTTCGGGATTTTCTTCATAAAAAACTTTAAGATAAGTCTTGTATGAGGATTAAGGGGTCATTATAGCATAAAAAGGGGTTGATTAAGTGATGAAAAGCTTAGGAGAGTGTGAAAATGTCTTACAACACCTTACAATACTTTGGCACAAGGGTTGGACAAGTGTAAAAATAGATTGAAAAGGGTCCAAAATCCATAGGAAAAGGTCCAAATGAGCAAAAAGTGTCGAAGTATACCCTTTTTGGTGACATAGAAGGTATCCCCAAAGAACTCTCACATGAGGGAGATCGTGTATCACCTAAGGGAGATCGTGTAGAGGGGACTTTGTAGATTCAAAGATGGTGACATGTTTACCCACAGATAGAACACATCAGGAAGTAGCCACATAGGATGATGAATGGACAGACACGAAGACCATCGCTAAGTTGTAAGACTTTCAAAGGGATCCCTTGGGAACCTTCCAAAAGGAGGGAGGGTCCACTCAATGGATGCACCTTTTAGAAAGTGGATTCTAGTCAGGTTACCCCTAAGCTAGATGTAAAGATGCAAAGATAGTCTAGTTGGGTTGCACCCAGACTAGATATCAAGGTGTGAAGTTGGTCTAGTCAGGCTACCCCCAAGCTAGATGCCATAGAATCTATTAATTTTATTTTAAGGGGTCCCTTGGGAACCCGACATGAAGAGGCATCCACTCAAGGGACACACTGTTCGAATGCTAAAGTCTTCCTTCTCGAATTGATTCATCACCAAGGAATTATTTTGAAATATGCTCACTTCATCGAGGAATTCAAAAAAAAGGATATTTTCTCATGAGAGGGGAAGAGTAAGACCATTCCTACTTTAGAGGAGGGTTTCCAAGTCCTTTCTTTACAAAACCATGATGAAGGAAACATATTCCACTAGGGTTTCAGGCTGAGAATGTTATTCTAAAAAAGGAGTGTGTGAAGGATCTTTGAGAAAATATTTTTTTGGAAATGAATGTGTTTTATAAAGACCAAGTGATGTAGAAGAGGCATTGTTGCACATGAAAGGGAAAACTCAAGAAAAGATGAGAGAAAGATAATGAGAAAGGTAAATAAAGTAGATCACACACAAATGGCATAGGGGGATCTAGTTTTGCATGGTCAAATTTTCCTTTATCTATATATATTAGGTAACCATGACAAGAGGTGAAAGATCATCAATCCCCATCTAGATCAAGAAGAATGCATGAAAGACAAAGTGAAAATAAAAAAATTGGGTCAACATGGAAGGAGGCCTAGATGCTCCTGATGCTTTGCATCATCCCTAATTTAGCAAAATTTAATTACAAACATGGAAGAATAAAGATACACATAGAAGAAGGTTTACAACACAAACACCACATGTGTATCCAAGAACCAACGAGGGTGATGAGGTTCATCAAGGAACATATAACACGATGATGGGGGAACACATCACAACACACATATTTCTAATCTAAAGATCAAGAAGAGGGTCTCCCCCTAACACTAGTCAAACAAGAGGTCATTATATTCCCACTCTAGATCATCATAGGGGGAAGGATGATGTGCCTATAGTGATGTAATGTTAATGGGAGGAGCTTCCAACCCCCCCACAACAAGGGCCAAGGAAGAGGGACCGGTGAGGTCTCTATCACTGAGCTCTTGTGTGTCCAAGGTCAATGAACTGGTAAAGATCATTGACAAGGTCAAAAATTTATCCAATGAGTTTAACATACACAAAATGGGAGTGTCATGCTTCACCTCTGCAGACAGAGGATTTTGTACCCGAGGTTCATCGTTGGGCTCACCAAGAGACTAGGGAGCAATGACAAACTCAAGGGAGGCCAAGACTGGCTCCATTACTTGGATAGAATAAGTCAACTTGGGGCCACCTTTCAGAGAATGTGGACTCTTCTTACATCCTCCATTGCTGGAGAGGCCACACTCTACCTTCTTATTCATTAGAGGAGGTGAACTCCCCACAAATGAAATAGTGTAGGTGGTTGAGGGACAAGAGTAAAGAACCGCAGTGGAAACAACCAAAGTGTTCACCATATCCATAGGTTTTGGGAAAGGCAATACATCTGGGATGGAAGTCAACAAAGGTGGCTCCACTGAAAGATTGATAAACACATGGACCTTTCTAGACACATGTGCACTTATAGCAGGAGCCAAAAGAGATTCAGAGATGGAAGGAGGGAAATAGGACATAATAAAAGATGCAGTCTTATCTTCCCCCATCTGTAAGGAGGCTTGCTCAACTAGGAGAGATTTTTGTCGTCGCTTGCACTCACACACAAGGTGGTTTCTATGGCTCTTTGAATTGGAAGTCACGATCTACAAAGGGATAGAAGGACTCTTCTCATCCATGGGAGTTCCTTCCACAACTATTTCTAGTGGAAGGATAGACTCCTAAATGGGATACGAAGGGGAAAGTTAAAAAATGGTGGGAGGAGTTGAATCTACCACTTTTGGTGGATCCTTTCCTATTTGGGGGAATAGGAAGAGGTCGAGGGGAAAAATCTCTTCATGAGCCTTTCTTTCTATCGTAAAAATAGTATGAGGGTCTTGTGGTCCCGTTAGAGAGGTCTGATATCCTAACCTTCAGATTTCGCCAAGGAGTCATCATTGGACTCAGTGGGAAGAACCCGGGCTTGTTCATCCAATACTCCTCCCAAGAAAGGGGAGTAGATGACTCTACTTGAGAGGGAGTGAGCTTCTCCTTTCCCTTTCAAGAAGAGGAGGTAGTTGTCAGCTCAGCTATAGGAAGGGTCAACTTTAGATGTCCTTTGCCTCCAGTCTTATACTTCTCATAATTCTTGTAGAAAAGATCCATCCTCTATGGGAGTGAACCAACAAGAGTGGGCCAAAAGTGATCCAACGAGTATCCTCCATGAGATACTATAGGCTGATATCCAATTTCATGCACTACATGCAAGACACCTTCATAGAAGAATTTAAGGTAATTATGAATTACGGAGGTGATCCCATTCATGGAAGAAAGCCAAGGAATACCTATCTTCACTCTAAATAGGTATGACTTAGGAATAACATCGAAGACCATGTCTACATTCTTGGGTCCAACCAAGAAGAACATGTTATCCATCCATAAGGTTTAAGAGAAATTTCATTATGTGTATGGATGATGGATTTTGTTTATTCATATTCCTCCCTCTATAGGGAGTTTAACAATAATGTCTCCTCCATTAAGACATTTACCCTTCTCGTGGGGTTGACTAAGAATCCTATCATAATGTTACCATTGAGGCGAGTGAGAATATAAAGCGGAGAAGGCTTACCATTTGTTGGCACGTCTTGTGAAGTAAACATTACATTTGGTGAACCAGTCATAAGGCGAGGAGAGGTGTAACATTAACCATGTTACCATTCACCTCAGGATGAGCAATAAAATCAGAGGGATCAATAATCATGTTAGAATAATGCGATAGAAATGGCTTGATGTATATCAAAAATTCACTATTAGCTTTTTCCACTAATTTTTTCATGTTTTTCTTACTTCCATCAAGACGGATACTACCGTCCTCTATGCGATCATGTATTTCATTATGTAGGCACATGCATCATTCGGTATCGTGTCTGTTAACTCGATGGTACTGAAAATATGTGTTTTCTTCATACCAGTTAGGGTATGGTTCTCTAACTTGTTTAGGAGGTGGCAGAGTAAGGATCTTATCTTTCACCAACTTCTGCAATACGGAAGAATAAGATTCTGATAGCTTCATAAAACTTTGGTTGTGTTTGAGTCCATTGTTATCCACAATGGTTACTACATTCAAATTAGTATTGCCTCTTCTTTATATCGATACGATAGATATTCCTTCATAACAGGAGAGTGAGAGAGGACCCCCAAACTGTACTACCATTTGATGGTACTCTCATAAAGCCTCACAAAAGTGTGCAAAAGAAGGATACTTCATGAGGGTGAACTTCTCCTACCAAGGCCTTTGTAAGTTACTTATGAAGACCTTTTGTACATCAAAATTGGGTAAAAAATACAAGATCTGTGAGAAGAGTGCTTGGTATTGTGCTATAAATTTTGTAATATTTTCATTGTCCTCTTGTTTGCATCTAACAAGGTCTGATAAGGTCATCTTTGGACTGATATTGGCTTGGAACTGTTGCAAGAATTGATTCACAGGTTGATCGAATGTGAAGATGGAATTATCAAGCAAAGAACAATACCAGTCTAGTGTTGTATCTTTGAGTGATTGAGGGAAATTTTTCACCATCAATGTATTGTGATGGAAAAATTCTATGCATAAGGCATTACATATGGACACATGTGTTTGTGGGTCCCCTTTACCACCGTATTTCTCGATTTTGGGAATCTCCATCCCTTGTGCAAAAGGTGTGTTTAAAATTGCAACCGATAATGGATTGTGTCAAAAGAAGTGGTGGAAGATAGGCTAGGCTAAGGCCTTGGAAAGGTTCACTAGCTAGTTCTACATCTTCCCCATATTCTAAAGAAGGGTATTCAGAATAGGGTCATTAGAAGACATAGGACAATTGGAACCATCACTAGAGCCACTACCATGACCACCACAAAAGCCACCACCAATTTCGCTACCAAAAGTGTGACCTCCATCGGAGCCACCACCTATTCTACCGCCACTAGTGTGACTTCCACCAGAGCCATCGCCAGAACCAAAGCCACCACCATGACTTTTTTTAGAACCACCTCTGCCAGTGCAACCTCCACTTCTGAATTTTCCACTACCAAAGCCTCTTCCTATCATTCCACCAAATCCTCCACCATCGAAGGTGGAAAAAGTATTAAAGTTGAAACCCAAAGGGTTCCAATTTACTTTGGCAATCTCAAAAGTTTTGGAAGTAGTGGGTATATTGATCGAAGGGACCATGTCAGCCATATATATAGATGTAGGAGGCATCAACATCTCCAGCTGCCTCTCACATTCCTCAAAGAGGCAACCTTGTATCATGTGAGCATGGCTCAAGGGGGCACATGCTTCAGTCAAACTAGAAAGAATAGCTAAGAGCTCCACACTTGTCTGGTATTTTTCCACCATGTATCTTATTGCACCGATCACCTTAGCAGCACTAGCCATCTTTGGGTTTCCTTCCAGGTGATTTTCCAATGCACCTAACCCTTTATCGAGGCTAATGATGTACTTATAAGGGATATAGATGGGCTCATGATTGTCGACGAATGAAGAAATTGACAACATAGGAGTAGGGATGTTATCAGTTTCATCAAGAAACTTAGATTCACATCGCAATACATGCTCATGTGTGGATAGAACAATTGCAGAACCAAAGAAAAGATAGGTAGTGAAGCTAGAGGAGACATTCATCTTTTCCATTGGAAGGTGTTGCAGACTTCTTCTAACAATATTCTTAGAGGTCGTAGATTGGGTCATGAAGTTCATAAACTTTCACAACACACTAGTGTATGACAACTAAGAGGTATACGATAAAATTTTCAGGACACCAACAAATGGATAGATGTTGGTTCATGTCAAGTTCACCACAAATTTAATAGAGGGGGACCAACCACTACAAGGCCCCAAGTCATGAAAGGCCAAGAGCGGAAAGGCTTCCCTAACTTACCTCAGTTTAAAGGATGGTTAGGATAGAAGAGATGAAAATGATGAGGACTATGTATCCTTCGATCACTCTACAATCCCAAGAGCTAAAGGGAGACTAGATGAGTTAGTTTCCACAATCAACTTTGCATCTCAGGTAGCTCTCTGTCTGAGGACAAAAGCATGGTTTTGGGATGATAGCGCAGAGTGTTGGTGTCTCATAGGTGCGCTAGCATTCGTATGACTAGAAAACCAGAGAGATGATGTTAAACTCTGAAAGGTAGACTAATGACCTAGATTAGAAGCTTCTAGAATGACATAATAAGATCAAGAAATATGAAATGCATAGATTAACGTGATAAAGATACTATAATACTGCAAGGGTAACGAAGACGATTTTGCATAACAACTTTCTCACTAGCTTGCTCTGAGATCTCTCCACCTACACATAGAGAAAAAAGGGGGAATGTTGGGGCTATTTAGGGGCTTGCCTTAGTCAGACCCCTGTTTTGGTGTTTGCAATGATAGAAATAAAGATAAAGGAAGAATACAAGCTACGTAAAAAAAAAGACACTAAAATATAGTATGTGCTTACTCAACAAAAGATGATAGAGGATATGAAAGGAGATTATGACCTTCATCAAAAGCACTCAAGGCTTGTGGAGGAGTTGCTGAGAGGAACTCAAGCCTCTACTACAATGGTGTTTGTCCTATGCTCACACTATTAGAGTGATGGAGTGGTAGATTGCTATAATTGAGTGAAAAGTGCTACTACAAAGCTTGTGGATGAAAGGAAAGTTGAGAAAAAGGAACTAAAGATCTTGCAAAGCTTCACCAAAACTTTTATTGAAGCCATCGATGGATGAAAGAGTGAAGATTATGAATAGAGGGATGAAAAATGGCCATATTTGGGTTGACCAGCCGAAGAGGAGCATCACACTTTGACTCCCAATCGCGAGTGTAATGTCTCTGTAGACTCCAGCCATAGGAATCTACTAGGGATGTAAGCTCGTCGCACACACATTTGTGCGTTGCATGGGTGTCTGCCACAAAAACACCTCCATCGACAAACAAATAGGGCATGAAGTGTGATATGGATAGTGGGCTTAAGTGGAATTAAGCCTCCACCTTAGGTTTTCTAAAGTTTAAGGGGGTAAAAAGGGAATTTGTGTTAGGGGTGGAAATTCATTCTCATACACTTTCAAATCAAGGTGGAAGAGGACATAACAATGAATTATCTCATAATCATTCAACTAGTCAAAGACAAGAGAAGTCACATGTTCAATTTTATTACTACAAGAAGTATGGTCACTACTATTTTGAATGCAAAAAGAAACAACATGATCAAGGAAGACAAAATCAAAATTCCCTAAAAAATTCTATGTTTATTACATGCACAAAGATTGCTGAAGCAATTTCTACAAAATCACTAGTTGAATGCAATATGGTTCAAGAGAGTCTGAATGATATTTGGTATTTAGATTTTGGCTGTATCAATCACATATCTGGAAATATAGAGTTATTTTGTAGTTTGGATTACTTTAAATTTCACTCTTGGGAACAAAAATCAAGTGAATGTTATGGGAAAAAGGGACTAATGACATTATAGCCAAAAACGGGGAGAAAAAAGTCATTCATGATGTTTTTTATGTTGCATGTATGAAGCATAATCACATGAGTATTGGAAAATTAGTAAAAAAAGGATATAAAATTTATATGAAGGATAATGCATGTGTTATTCTTGATAAATCTCTAAGTACTTAGTTTATAGAAAAGGTACAAATAATAGACAATAGAATGTTCTCATTGAGGTTGAAACTTTATATCAAAAGTAATGCAGTTGAAGTTCATCATATGTCCAAAAATACACAAGTTGGAGCAACATTTAAGGCTAAAAATTCTCAAGATGCCTCTCAAATTTTCTCTAGAAAAGAACAAAGTTGCTCTAGAAAAGACCATGGATGCTCCTGAAAAGAACAAGGTTGCTCCAAAAAATCTGAAATTGGAACCAAAGATGAAGAAAATGATAATGTAATTGTTCAAACAACTTTTCAATCAGTTATAAATAATGAATATTGGTTATGGCATCTAATATTTGGCCATTTAAACTTTGGAGGCTTGAATTTGTTGCATAGAAATAATATGGTTAAGAGATTTTCATTGATTCATAAAATGGAAAGAGTATGTGAAGCCTGTTTCTTGGGTAAATAACATAGAGATACTTTCCCTATTGTAAAATCAGAAAGAGCATGTAAACCTCTTGATAATATTCACTCCTATGTATGTCGACTGATGCAAGCTCCTTCCATTAGAGGTTGCACTCATTTTATAACTTTTATTGATGACTATACAATGAAGACGTGGGTCTATTTTTGAGGCCAAAATTTGATGCTTTTGGATTCTTTCAGTAGTTCAAGTCTCTTTTAGAGAAGCAAATTGGTTACTACATCAAAATATTAAGAACTGGTAGAGGAGTTGAGTATAGTTCTAATGATTTTCTGAATTTTTGCAAATAATACAGTATTCACAAATAATTTACAACTCACTACACACCTCAAAAAAATGGTGTGGCTAAAAAAAAAAAAAACAATATCATGGATATGGCAAGGAGTATGTTGAAGTCAAAGCATTTACCAAATGAATTATAGGTTGAAGCAATTTTAACAATTGTTTATATTTTAAATAGATGTCCAGCTAAAAGTGTAAGGAAGGTCATTCCTTAAGAGGCTTGGAATTGTAGAAAGAATAATGTTGGACACTCCAGATTCTTTGGTTGCATTGCATACGCTCATGTGCCTAAAGAGCTAAGAAGGAAGTTGGATAACAAAGGTGAGAAATGTATTTTTGTTGGTTATTCAAAATATACAAAATATTATAAGTTGCTTAATCCAAAAACTATCATTAGAGATTTGAAATTTATGGAGAATGAAGCATGGGATGGAAGTGTGAACCACAACAAATGATGGAAGGGGGATAGATGCACCTTTTCACATCTAGGGTTTGGCACCTAAGAGGAAAGTGGTCTTTCTTTCACACCTTTTCACTTTAGGTTTCATTAAAAAAGGGGGAGTTAGGGGCTTATATTGATGTGTATGGATTGACCTAAATTCAAAATATTGAACATAAAAGCTAACTATTAATGTAAAAATTACAGAATGCATTTATTTTAAAACACATAATGATATGCAAACATATAGAAAATGATCTAAGAATGTACACTAACCTATATAGAAATGAATGAGATAGAATGTGTCCAGATGGGATTTGAGAAGGATCTGTTGGAGTTCTTGAATGGTGATGAAAATGTTGCATAAGTCGAAAGGGACACTTGTGCCAATCTGGGTGACCTAGTCCCATATTTGAAAAAATTGGTCCAGATCCTATTTCTACCGAATGGGTGTTTGAAAATATGAAAATTATAGAAAGGCCTATATAGTGGGAATAGGTCACCATTATTGCAAACTTAGCCCTCTTTATAATTTTTGGGATTTCCGAATGGGAAACGGAAGCCCTTGGTTTGCACCTCGGTTCTTCATAGTTGTCTACTTCTGAAACTCTAATATTCGGGCCTGAAAGTGACTTTTGGTGGGTGTTGGTAATTTACAAGCAGGAGAGTTCTTCAACAAGTATTCAATTATCTTCAAAGTAAATAAATCGGCAAAAACACAAGGAGAGGAGGAGAAAAATGTTTATTGTTAGGGATTAGGAGTTTGCCTTGGTCAAACCTCTTTTAGGTAACTAAACCAAAATGAATAGAAATAATATAATGAAGCATGAAACAATGGATTAGTGGAGTAAGTTACCTTGCCATGATGAGAGATCTTGTGTTGTTGCAACAATCAACCCTTGAGTTCTTTAGAAATGATATCTTGTTGACTTGGAATGATCAAACCATAGCTTGCTTGAGAAGGAGAGATGAGAGATTGAGAGGAGTGTGAGTTGAATGATGTCTTATGATAAATTAGGGTATTTAGGCTTATTTATACAAGTTCTCTCATAATTTTCCTAAAATAACACCATATAGGCCGACCTTAGGGTTTTAGAGACAAAAATCTTGAAAGAAATTAAGTTTATTTCAATTTTTATGCCACATGGGACTAGGTCACCCAAGGTGGCAACCTGGTCCACCTAGGCAATTTTGATCAGTTGTCAGGGATTAAAGTATTATTATTATTTCTTGTCGATATTTTCTCATGAAAACATACTAAGATAGAACGTATATGTGAATTAAGGGTTAATTTTAGCATAATAAATGGTATATTTAGTGATGACAAGCCTAGAAGAGTGTGAAAATGTTTTACAAAACCTTAAAACACTTTGACATGAGGCTTGGAAAGAGGTAAAAAGATGTTGAAAATGGTCCAAAATCCATAGACAAGGGTACAAATGAGTGAAAATTTATCAAAGGCTACACTTTTTTCTGACACATTTAGCGCCCACTTTAGTGAGAGGATGAACTTACTTCAAACTCACACTAAATTATCCCAATGGAGATGACGAAGAATAACAAATAATAAGAAAGAGAAAGATGAAGGAGGTGGTCAAACCACTAAGGATTTGAGATTCTGAGTCAACTTGACATCAATGCAATAACACACACTCAAGGGGGAATTCATTGTAGCAAAACGAGATACACGATCATGCAATGACGAGAACTTGAATGGAGAAAGAGAGAGGATGAAAATATGTGCTCACACTGGGGCCATAGAATAGTAGGTCATCCACGGGGTGAGTTGTCTCAAAAGGTTAGAAACATACACATGATTGGTATGTACTCACACACATAAATGTGGCTATGGGAAAAGTTGTTATGCTTGTTCGGCTTCCCACTTAAACCATACTAAAGTTATACCACCTGATAACTTTGATAAGGCTCCACAAAAGAAAGTGATATTTGAATTGATTTTTTTCTAAGGGACTTTTTTTTTTCATGCAATGTCTCATCTTAAGGAAAATTATGAATAATGTTTCCAAGAGAGAAAGAGTACAAATGTACTCCTCTTGTATTTAAGAGAGGCAAGGGCTCATCTTGTATGCAAAAGAGGAAAAATGAAAATGTCTCAACCTGAGAAACATTGTGTGTAATATTTCTAAGAGAAGGAATCATAATAAATAAGAATATCATACAATGAAATGTGAGTGGTGATGTATACCCCTACTTTAAAGGATTTTCTACACACTGTACTATGAGAAATTTCTTTAAAATAGAAGAGGAGGAAGAGGACATGAGAGCTTTTTTGAAAAGACTTATGCCGAGTCATTTGTTTCTAAGAAGTTGCATCATGAAAAAGGGTAGTATGTCACATGTGATTGAATGGAAGAAATGCCATCCACATCCCAATCTTGCTATTATATGTTCATGAAAGGTGAACAAAAATTTGAAAGAGACAATGCCAAGTAACTTACTATGGAAGAGGCTAACTAACCCCTTGCACCCACTTAGTGTAGAGAAAGAGTTAGCCAAAGGGATTAATAAGATGAAAGGTTGAGTGAAAATTGGTACTCCATGAACTTCTCTACACCAAGCTCCTTAATTTCTTGAATTTTTCTACTCAAGGACTTACATGCATTTGTGTGATGACCTTGAACTCGGTGGTCAGCATAAAAGGAATTTTTGGTGGAACATTTCTTGCGAGTTATGGGAGGAAGGGATATCAAGTGATCTTGGAGGAGTCTCAAAAATATACCATTTTGATGGAGGGGAGAAGGTGATATGTTGGTTTGTGACAAGGAAGGGTCTTGCTTAGGATAGGATTTCATAACTACAAAAGGCGCTATGGATTGTGATATTTTGTGTACTCCTCTAGAAGAGTGTGTAAAATTTGAATCAATAGTGGGTTGCGAGATGACATGGGCATTAAGCAAAGAGTTCTTTGTTGGTTTCAAAGGATCACTTGTGAAGGTTGGTCTAGAACCTAGGTGATGTGGAATGGTGTTGATGGGAAGTGAAGGATTGGTGGTCTCAATTAGAGGACAATAACCAAGACCATGATGTGATGTTCACTTGATAGGCTAAATAGGGTTGTGGATACCATATTCATTAGCACCACAACCTTTTCCACTATAGCCAAGTTGTTTCTTAAGGTCATAAACTTTTCCATAAATATTTTTCAACTTTTTTGGATTAGGTGATTGTTCATTGTTGGAATTGTTGGTTCAAGTGGTTGAGGTGGATGCATGTGAAGGATCAGCTGAGTATTGAGTGTATAAGACTATTTTTCCATTTTCCAAGTCTTTTCGTATGATCTTGAAATCTCCCATTAAGGGAGGGGTAAATTTTAAGGAACCCCAATCATCACCTAAGAGTTTTGTTATTTTCTCAAGAGATTGTTCTTTATTTGGGTGTTGTGTGGGTTCAACTTGGGTGTTTGGTGTTAAGGTGTTGAAGTGATTCTCTTTGGATATGTCAATGTGTAAGAAACTATTTGGTTCAGTATCGACATCAACTATGTACATTTTTTTATTGTAGATGTACTTCATCTTAAGATGAAGAGTGGAAGGAACTCCATTCATAACATGAATCCATGGCCTACCTAAGAGAAGATTATATGAAATTTCATGAGGCATAACATGGATTTTAGTATCTAATGTGGTCATTCGAACTATGAGGTGTATAGTGATCACACCGAACGGTTACTTAGTGACGTTATCAAATCCTTTGATAGATAGAGAATCGGGTTTTATGTGGGATCTAACAATGCCAAGCCTATCCAAAAGGCACACACTACACACATTAGGAGCAGTAGGGAAAAATTTAGTGGTGAATATTCGCCAATTGGCTAATAATAGAAATCAGGAGCTCCAAAAATGGCTAATAGTACAAGCTGAAATGAAGACTAAATTTCCAAGTTTTTACAAAAAAATAATTTTGTCTCGATTAATTCGCCATGTAAACGATGCTTCATCGAAACTGATTCGCCAGTATTTTATACAATTACTAAAAATTTTAATTATATTTGCCAGTAATATTATATTCCTCTAATGAATTTTTGGGCAATATCACCACTAATAATAAATTACTATTTAATTTGAGGAATATTTTCTTTTATCTATTGCCATATATTAGTTTTTTAATCAAACGGTTGTAGGTTGATTCTGGGCCCTCATACACATGTGCCTTTTAAAAGGCTTGTTGAGGCCCGAAATTTCTTTTGGGCCACATGATTAAATCGGATCGTATGACCCAAAATAAATTTTGGGCCTCAACAAGCCTTTAAAAAAGCACATGTGTATTAGGGTGCGGAATGAACTTGCAGCCATCCTTCATTTTATCAGTGGGACGCTAGATAATGTTTCCTCGATGAACCATAGGATTGTGATGGGAGTTCTATTGATGAAGCATTGCTAGGCCAATGGTATTGAATTTTGTTAGGAATGGGGGAAGATCTGGCCCTTGACTCCGCCTGTATTGTGATAGGAGCGTGCCAAGATTCACTAGGATTCACCACTATGATTATTATTTTTACCATTTATTTATTAAGATTCGCCAGGATTTTACAAAAAATTTAATACCGTGCATAAGATTCGCCAAGAAAATTAATATTTTTTTTCAAATAAAAGGAGAGATTTGCCAAGATTTTACACCTTCACCAAGGGGGGGTTTCTTAAAGTTATCCCTGAGGAGCAGAACCAATATCTACAAGAGTTTGATTGATCCCTTTTATTTTGTATTGAGAGATTATTATGAAAGCTTCATTTTTTTTGTACATCCAAAGGAGGAAGCTCACTCTGATGAAAAAAAAATATCAACATTAATTTTGTGAATAATAGCTACTATATCATTTGATGGCTCATTAGAATGGATAGTAACTTGTTGTAGGGAATTGTGAATCATGCTGTGATAGTTAGGGGAGGCTTGAATGAGGTCCCATAAGGAGATCTTAGTGGGAGTATTCCTGACTCGATCAACAAGGTCTTACTCCCGAAGAAAGGAATTTAAGCGAGGCACAACAAGAAAGATGGGAGGAGATGAAGTTAAGTGTGTTGAGGTTGATGGTTGGAAATGTGGGTGGTTGCGATTTTAACGTGTATGAGCAACAATATATTGACTCAGTTGTTGTAACATATTATTTTGAGGTGGGTAGAGTGTGAATTCAGGTTTAGGTTTGTTTGAGAAAGGATAAAGGATGAGTTGAGATTGAATAATATTAACATCCCCTAGGGAAGGAGAGTCTAATATATGCTCTACATCTTCTTCGAAGGAAATTTAATATTATTAAGGAAATGATCAAGGATGGGATTGTGAGGAGAGGAAGGATTAGGATAAGGTTCTATTTGATTGTCAAAGATCTCATTCTCTTGTTCCAGACTATCGATTCTTGTATGAAAGCTTGTAAGATGTTCATGACATGCTTCACTACAATGGGAGGAGGAAGCAAGAGAAGGACCACTATGGTTTTCAAATAGATAGGGAGGATCAAGAGTCTTATGACTAGTAAGAGGTATATCTTCTAAACCAACTGACCCACTTTGCATCGAGGAGGGATAGTAGAAGAAGGCAAAGGTTGATCATCATGGTTAGGGAGACTAAGTAAGGTAATGTTTAGAAAAAAAATTATAATATCATTTTCTTGTGCTAAACTATCTTCCCAAAGGGGATGAGGAGAAGAACAAGAAAGACATTCATTATGCTCGATAATTGTACCTTCTTTTAGCAAGATAACTTTGTCACTAGAAGGAGGGGTATGAAAAGAGGAACAATTATAATCATCATGATTGTCTATGTTTGTATTTATTTCGAACACATCATCCTCAGAAATAGGAGAGATAGAAGGTAGTGTATGTTCAAGACAATTATAAACGTTTTCATCTAATAGACTCTTATAACTAGGGAATGCATTGAAAGAATGATTAACATGTTTATTTACTAAATGTTCCTTTGCAATGTTGGAAATAATTGAGATTAAAATGGTTGAATAATGTACAATGCAATAGAAATAAAAAAAATGGAAATACAATTTTCAGATTACAAAGAAGGCAATTTGTTGATTAAACTATCAATGATCTTAAAATGAAATTTTGTAAATGCAAAATTGAAAATGTAAAATGTATGAAATGAGATAATTTAAGCTAGTTCTAATAAAATACATGTAGAAAAAACATAACCTATTGATATAGGTAGGTAATGGTACAAAAAAAATGGTTAAAAACAAAGTTTTTAGCTATGTAAAGGGGAATTTCAAAAGTCTAAAGGGACTAGGTCGCCCAGAGTGACAACCTACTCCTCCTAGTTATTTTTTTGAGATTTCACAAAAAACTTTGATGGATTTAGGTGGTTTATGTATTGGGTGATGCAAACATAACATGAAAATGCAAAATTATAGAGAGGTGTAATGATTGAAAATGCAAAAATGCAACCTATTATGCACTTTCACTAATGCAAAATTTTAAATCCTAGAATGCAATGTAAACAATGCATAATGGAATGCAATGTAAACCTAGGATGATGAAAAAGCTCAAAATCAGAGAAAAAGTGGGGTAGGAAAGTCGAGTTCACCAAAATGAACCACCAAAAATGATATACAAGAAGGGAAAGAGGATTCCCCGAATAGGCCCCCTAGGGTTTTTCACCTAGGAGCTCTTGATTAGGAAATGACTCTCTATCACCTAATGATATACTTTTTGGGTGAGTTAATTCAAATGATTAAGGGTTGACTTTTATTGGGGTTGTGAGGTGTGTGTGAATGTGTCTAAATGAAATAGACTAAAAATAGAATGATCTATTGAATGCTAAACTATAGAAATGTAAAGTGTTGGAAAACATAATGTTGTATTCAAATATTAAACTAAATGACCTAAGAATTTACACTAAACTATAGAAAAATGAAAGAGATAGAATGTGTGCACCTAGGATTTGAAGAAGATTTTTTTGGAGGTTTGGAATTCCGATGAAAATGTTCTAGAAGCCGAAAGGGACACTTGTGCCAATTTGGGCGACCTAGTCCCAAATTTGAGAAAACCGGTCCGGAGCTTGTCTCTACCAAATGGGTGTCTAAAAATTGTGAAAATCATGTAGAGAGGCCTATCCATTGGGACTAGGTCACCATTATTGGTGACCTAGTCATCTTCAAGATTTTTGGGATTTCTGAAGGGTAAATGGAAGCCCTCGGTTTGCACCTCATTTCTTCATAGTTGTTTGCTTCTGAAACTTTGATATTCGGGCCTAAAAGTGACTTTTGGTGGATTTTGAGAGTTTTCAAGAAAGGAGAAGTATTCAACAAGTCTTCAAAGTCTTCAATGATTTTCAAAGTACCTAAATCTGTAAACACACAAGGAGAGGAGGACAAACATGTTGATTGTTATGGATCAAAAAAAAATTAAATTTCGATGTCAGCAACATCATTCTTTGAACCAATGCAGCAAGTAAATTGCCTCAAAGAGGGGCAAAATGTAGACATACAAAATTTACATTATTAATGAAACATCACATTTAATCATTCTCCCCTCTTTAATTAATTTAATCAAATTAATTAATTAATCTCCTATAGTTCCTGATTTAATTTAATGACATATATTAAATCATTCATATTTATTTCTTCTCGTTTGATTCAATAAATCAAATTTCACCTCCTAATATCATCCAAGTTAACTAATCTAGATCAATTAACTTCTAATCATAATCAGTCATTCTCTAGCTTTTGGCTCAACTAGAGTCAAAACTAAACTCTTAACTAACCCACCCATTTGCACAATAAATCACTTTATTTGATTTATTTAAACACCCATTTTCCCTCACAAGGGCATATTCCCAAGGAATATTCCCTCATTAACTCTCATATTTGACTTTATGGACAAAGACAATTCCCTCCAAAACCCCTCAACCACATGCATTTATGACCATTTTCAAATTTGAATGGGCACATTGGCCAAAACTTGCACAAGCATGGGCCAATCCTATTGTGACAAGTGTCTATCTCCTATTGTATGGGATTTAGTCCCACATTGCCTAATCTTGGCTTCTTCTCTCTTAACTTCTCCTATAAATGCAATGCATTTTCTCTCATTTCAGGATCTACATTTAGAGCATCCTTATTATAGGTAACTTGAGTTCAAGAGCATCTCATTGTCTATCATCTCACTAAGCTTATCAAGGATTGGGAAAGGGCTCTTTCACATATTCAAAGAGCACCAATCCAATATGGGATATATGTGATTCATGTTATTTGTTCTTTTAATTATTTCATTTGGCATTTCTAGTTGTTTCAATGTCTTAATTTAGCATGTCTAGTATGGAGTAATATTTCACAAGGTTTGCTTGGTTTTGTCATGTTAGTTTGATTTCCATGATATACTAACATGTTGTAGAATTTAGCTTCCACACCTTTCCATGAGGAGAGATCTTGTGTTGTTGTGGCAATCAGCCCTTGAGTGCTTCAAAAATGATGTTTTGTTGACTTGGAATGCTCAAACCATAGCTTGCTTGAGAAGGAGAGATGAGAGATTGAGAGGAGTGTGAGTTGAGTGATTTCTTATGATAAATTAAGGGTTTTAGGCTTATTTATACAGATTATGCCCTAATTTTCTTGAAATAACACCATACAGGTCGACCTTAGGGTTTTAGAGACTAAAATCGCAAAAGAAATTAGGTTTATTTCAATTTTTATGCCACATGGGACTAGGTACCTAAGGTGGTGGCCTAGTCCACCTGGGTAATTTTGATTAGTTTTTAGGGATTAAAGTATTATTATTATTGCTTGCCGAGATTTCTCATGAAAACAGACTAAGATAGAACTTATATGTGTATTAAGGGGTCATTTTGGATTAATAAATGGTAGATTTAGTGATGAAAATCCTAGAAGAGTGTGAACATGTCTTACAACACCTTACAACACTTTGGAACAAGGCTTGGAAAGAGGTAAAAAGAGGCTAAAAAGGGTCCAAATGAGTGAAAAGTGTCAAAAGCTACACTATTTTGTGACACAAAGTGTAGAAAAAATAATAAGTATAACAACAACTAATTCACATGATGATATGACTAATGAAGTGATAAAACAATAAGGTATTCCTCAAAAAATACCTCCTTCCATTCCTATACATGGAACACAAGTTGTAGCATAAGCTACACCTCATTCTACAACAAGACTTTCAAGAAATCAAAAAATTTCACCCACACAAAAAAATCCAAAAGGAACACTAGCCATGGCACCATCCGAAAGTCCATCAAATTCAGCTGATAGAAGTAGCTCATGAGATCCTATATTCGCTTGAGTTTATTGCAGCTAAAAACAAGGAGTTTAAGAGATATCTATGAAGCTGATTTTAATGTTGAAATATCAAATTGTTTTTTTGTTTTTGATTTATTTTTTGAAGCTTCTAATCCAATGTTTTTTGATGAAGTATTAAAGGATGAAGCATTGGTTGAAGCTATGGGTGAAGAGATTGACATAATAAGAACTGTTTTGGCCATTGCAACCCAAAATAAGTGGCTTGTTTTTCCAATGGATTTATTGAAGAGGAAGTTTATGTTGAGCAGCTGGAAGGATATGAAATTTCAAGTCATGAAGGAAAGGTATTGTACCACCAAAAACATATACAAGAAGGGAAAGAGGATTCCCTTTACTAGGCCCCTAGGGTTTTTCACCTAAGAGCACTTGGTTTGGAAATGACTCTCTTTCACCTAATGATATTATTTTTGGGTGAGTTCATTCAAAGATAGGGGTTGTATTTTGTGTGATTATGCCTAAATGAAATAGTCTAAGTGATGGAAATGGATAAAAGAAACTAAATGCTAATATAAAACCTAGAAAATGTAAGATATTTGAAAACACATTATGGTATGTAGACTTATACTAAATGACCTAAGAAAGCTTATAAAACAAAATAGAAAGCTGTAAAACTAGAAATATGTACCTAA
Source organism: Sequoiadendron giganteum (assembly GCA_007115665.2). Lineage (NCBI taxonomy): Eukaryota > Viridiplantae > Streptophyta > Pinopsida > Cupressales > Cupressaceae > Sequoiadendron > Sequoiadendron giganteum. The sequence goes on along the minus strand of CM021100.1, from coordinate 319,229,475 downwards.
AATTTTGTTATAGACTTGAAGGAACTCAAAAATTATGGAAAAACTTATTTTTATGCCTGATGGGACACTTGTGCCAAGTTGGGCGACCTAGTCCTTTTTCAGGGTGATTTCAAGAAACTGACCGAAGGCTTGTTTCAGCCAAATCGGTATCTGAATCCATAGAAATATCTTGAAAATATGCACAGTGGGACTAGGTTTCCACAACTGGTGGGAATGTCCCTTTTTTCTTTTCTAAAAATCTGAAGATTGAAACAAAGGCTCTTGATCTACACTTTTTATTCCTCTAAGTTTTTGGACTAGAAACCTTGGTTTTCGGCCTCTAGGTGTCCTTTTGTAGATTTTTTTCCCTAGTTGTCAAGGAGATGCCCTAAAAAGCCTTCAACCCATTTTTGAATCATTTCCCCATTTTTGAATCGTTTCCAAACCTAAAAAATACCTAAATCTCCAAACACACATGCAAAGAGGAGACAAAGGGTTAGGGTTAGAGATTAGGGGTTGGCCTTAGTCAAAACCCTTTGATGATAATCAAATTCAACTGAAATGTAATGGAAGGAATGGATGATTGAATGATAAAGCTGATGCAAACACTTACCAAACCTTTGTTGAAGATGTCTCTAACATGCAAGAACCAACTCCAATGGAGATTGCTTGAGATGCCTTGTGCTTGAGTGCTTGCTTGGGAAGCTTGAGTGCAAAATTACTTGTGAAGACTGAGTGAAGGTGAAAAATGGTCTTAGGAGAGGTCAAAATGATTAGAAAACCCTTACTTATACATGCTAAACCCTAAATTTTCCCAAAAATGCAACATGATAGGCCGACATTAGGGTTTTGGGGGAAATATTCCCATTAGTTTTTGTTTTAATTTTGATTTTTTTTCCAAAAGGGACTAGGTCTCCCAAGGTGGCAACCTAGTCCACTTGGAAAATTTCAAGTGATGGTCGAGAATAAAATGATGTTAAATTATTTTTATTAGCTTTGCCTCCCAAAACACACTTAAGTCAGGATTAAAAGTATATAAAGGGAAATAATTAGCATAAGAAAAGGGGTTAATTAGTGATGATAAGCCTAGGAAAGTGTGAAAATTCCTTATAAAAATTTATAACACTTTTTTACAAGGCTTGGGAAGGGGTAAAATGGTGTCATTTAGGTGAATTGTGTTGAAAGGGTCTTATAAAAGTGAGCAAATGTGTTACAAAACTTCACAAAATCTTAGTAAAACACCCTCAGATTGTTGTTGCATTACAAGCTTTGAAGACTAAATCAAGGGAAAACAAGCCAAAATCCAAGGGAAAAGACCAAAATGAGTGAAAAAGTGCCAAATACTAAATTTTTTGGAGACACGGGTATACAAGCTAAAGAAGGTGCTCTAAGGACTCAAGCAAGCTCCTAGAGCCAGGTACAGTCAAATTGACTCTTATCTAATTAAGAATAGCTTTAGTAGGTGCAACAGTGAGCCTACTTTATATATCAAGAAGGATGAAAAAGGTAAAATTTTTATAGTTTTTCTCTCTGTAGATGATTTGATCTTTATGGGAGACCTTTCTATAAGTTCTTTTAAGGTAGCTATGATGAAAGAGTTTAAGATGACTGATCTTGGTCTTATGAAATATTTTTTGGGATTAGAAGTTAAGCAATCAATAGATGGTATTTTTATTTCTTAGTCAAAGTATGCAAGTGATGTATTGAAAATATTTAATATGCTAGATTGCAAATCAACCCCTACTCTAGTTGTGACAGGACTAAACTTGTAGACATGCAAAACTAACATCATGCATCATGCATTCCACTCTAATTAACATGCATTTCTTCTATTAATCAATTAAAATATTTATTGATTAAATCCCTAATGTTCATCAAACTTAATTAAATAAATCAAATTATTTCATTAAGTCCTAAGTTCTTCTTATTTGATTTGATAAATCAAACTTATTTAAATCAAATATCAAATCCCTAAAATCCCCTAAGTTAATTAATCTAAATTAATTAACTTCTAATCATAATTACCATTCTCTAGCTTTTGACTCAACTAGAGTCAAATCTAAACTCTCAACTAACCCACCCACTTGCACCAATCAATTATTTGATTTATCAATTCTTCTAATTACTTTCAAAAGGGCATCAAGATGGAATATTCTTCCAATTTGAATCTTCCCTCCACATGACTTGTCCCTTCCAACAAAACATTAAATGCACTTACACATCTCTTGCACAAGTCATACTTGGCATTTATTGCACCTTTCATGCCCCCTAAACATGTCTTTTCATGCAAATTCAAATTTGAAATTGGCACATTGGCCAAGACTTGCACATTCTTCACCCTCTCACACCTTGACAAGTGGCATCTTATCATTTTCCCATGAATGATCCCACATTCATCAATTTGGCCTCTCCTCCCTTCAAGTTCAACTATAAGTTGAAGGATTCTCTCCTTCATCACAACAACACACTTCATGCAAGGTTACTCTCTTCATTTGAGAATCAATCTTGCTCTTCAACACACACATTTTGAAAGCACCTACACTATAGGCAACTTGAGCTCATAGAAACTCATTGTCTATCTCATTTAGCTTGGAAAGGGTTTGGGAAAGGGCTCTCTCACATCTTGATGGAGGGCACCAATCCATCATAGAATAGGTTGTATTTCATTTTCTCTATTGCATGCTTGACTTAGTTTTATCAATTTTTGGAGCAATGATTTATGTTATTCTATGAGGATGGCTAAATCTATGCAATCCATGTGTAAGATTTACACCATCCTACAAAACTTAAGCAAGGAAGGTGATGGTTCATTAGTCAATCCTAGATTCTCTAAAAGGTTGGTTGGTATTCTCATATATTTGATTGCCACAAGGCCTGACATCATGCATGGTGTGATCCTTATCTCAAAGATCATGGAGTCTCCAAAAGAATCTCATTGGCAAGCTGGACAAAGGATACTGAGGTACATATATGAAACTAAAAACTATGGAATTTTATATTTAGTTGTATATGACTTCAAACTCATTGGATAAATGCATAGTGCTTGTGTTGGTAGCATTGATTATATAAAATGTACTTATGGTTATGCCTTTCTTTTTGGATCAGGGGTTGTATCATGGGCTTCAAAGAAACAACCCATTATCACTTTTTCTTCACCATAAATGATGTTTGTGGCAGCCACAGGAGCACCATGTCAAGTGGTATGGATGACAAAGATTCTAGTTGATTTGATGCATAAAAATGATTAAGCAAAAAATACTTATTGTGATAATAACTCAACCATTGCATTGTCTAAAAATCATATTTTTCATAAAAGAAGCATGGACATATACACTAGATACCATTTTATAAGGGAGTTAGTGAATAACAAAGAAATGTGTTTAGAGTTTTGTAGATTAGAAGATAAATTTCTTGATATTTTCACTAAACCATTAGGAAAAGATTTATTTTAATAGTTGATAATTTTTTTGGGTGTTTGTGTTGAAGATAGATGCACCAGAATGTTTTGTGAACAAGATGGATGCGCCATAATGTTTTTGAAGAAGATGGATACGATGAAACTTTTTGTGATGAAGAATGTTGGGAATGAAGATGAATGTTCTAAAAGTTTTTTGAGCAAAATGTAGATTAAGGGGGCTTGTCAGAAATATAATCTCTTGATTATTTAATTATGTCAGTTCTCTCTAGCTAACCTCCATATCAGGATTAGAGGAAATCTTATTGAGAAATTTTTTGGAAAGATTTTGGGAGATTTGATATGATATACATTAACTCCCTATTTAATTAAAAATGCTCTATGGGTAGTAAATATATTAATATTGTATTCCTCTCTTCTCCACTTTAGTCTTTTAGTTTTATTGTTGTTTTGTAGTCATTTGATAATATGTAAGAAGAAGAATAAAAAGAGTAATGTATCTCTAAAACAACAAGAAAGTAAGAAGAACAAGAATCAGGAAGAAGAGAATTGAAGCTCTGTTGTAACAAGGAAGAAAGCTTTACTATTTTGTATACATATAGGAGTCTAAATTTTTTACCTTCTATTGCATAAATCTAGGTGTATTGTGTGCAACATTTAAATGATTTTTATTTGTTTCCTTTTACTACTGTTTGCTTCTTCTTTTTTATCTCTTTTTATATCAAATCCTCTACCCCTTTCCCCACAGAGATTTTAATTGAAGCTTAAAACTTGAAATGTGATGAATTTTTGGTTGGATCTTTAATAAGATTTTTTTCTTTGCTTATGATGTGTTATTGTTCAATTTTATGTGTTCATATTTATTAAATTATTTTTAATCTATCTTCTTAATGTGCTCAAGCTTTATGAACATAGTAATTTTTACTACTATTGATGGATTTATTAGCAAGAAAAAATAAAGTTATTAATTAAAAGTCTTAGACGAATATGGAGACATTTCAAAACAACAATAGCCATCATGGAAAATAGGATTACAAAAAATTAAAGACATTTTCCACCAATCCACCACAACCAAGAATCAATAAAACAATTAAATATTGGGATGAATAAAATGAATAAATTTTTGAGGGGATAATAAATCCCATGCAAAATCATTCCATCCTTGATGAGCCACAAAAGCCCATTTAGGTAGACATTGTTGATGGTTTGAAAACTTTAGGTGATGGGTTTTCTAAAGATTTGTTTCTAAATTTTTCATACGGTATGAACTCTAAGTATCAGTTGGATCTGGTTTTTATCATTTTGGAATTTCGTAGTTCTTAGAAATGAATTGACTATTTTATTTCAATAGGTTATTTTACTAAGAGAAGTCCTCTTAAAAGCATGGTTATGAATTGGGTCAATAAGAATTTGGTCCATGATGGGGTCCATCATGATACAATAAAGAATATTACCAAAGGTTTTTAATTTTTTCTCTTTTCTAAAACAAGCCAAACAAAATACATTATGAAAGATTCTGCTTGGTATGTAAAAAGCATATAATTTAATATCTATTCAATGATCAACACAATATTTTAAACAATATAAGATACAAAAATTGGGGAAGCAATTAGTTTTCTTAAATACCTCAACTATATACCATTAACAATGTAATATATAGTTATGTTATCACACTCCCCTTATTACATTGATCCTGCAAAAGTACCTATAAAAACTTGATTTAGTGACTTTGTTAGGGGATCACCCCTTAATTTTTATATAACAAAACTTGTTGATTACTATATGTGTGTGTATATGTGTGTGTCTATGTGAGAAGATAATTCCTTGAGGAAATAAATCCTAAATCAAGTGGAACTTTGGAATAATTTTCCTCGTAAACCTTGTAAAAGTGTAGCTCTACGTTGAATTCCTGAGTTGTATTTACCTTGAATTTCAACAAGGAAAACAAGGCCAATTATACAATCTAAAAACTTGGAAGGAGGCTTGGTGCATCCCATAGTATGCCACAAGCCTATCCTCCATCCCAAGGGTTTACACAAGTAGTGAACCTACCATAAATCAGTTGATTGTGACTTCAATCACCTATAGGCCACTAGAGAATTTTTTTCATCTAGGAAGAAGTAGGTCCCAAAATATACCACCTTGTGACCTTAGTGGTATTTCCAACTATCTTCTTCACAATATTTGGTAACACTTGGCATTGGTCAATTCCATTCTTATCAATTCCATCATGCGAACCTCCTCAATACAATAGCTAGCCCCAAATTAACATTACATACATGGATGGGTCCGTATTAGTGCAACCATTATGGTTGTATCATAACCAAGGTATCCCATAACAACCTTCACCTCCATGAATTGATTGAATGCTAACTATTCCCTAGGAGTAGCCCAAACATTACTCATTGGCATAATCCAATGATTTCCTTTCATTACTCAAATATCCCAAAGGTTCACACTTGGGTAGGTCATACATAACATAAATCACAATCACAATCAATAGATACATCAACCTATACATAGATATCTAAAGATATGGGGTTGAATTACTATAAAATATAAGAGACAAACAAAACCAACACAATATGGCCTTTCGCGAATATATACATATATCAAATAATGACTATAAAGTAGTCATATTCATTATTTCATTCAAATTAGTATCGAAAAGAATATTATTTATTAATTATAAGTCAAAAAAAAATCTTAATTCCTTCATAACCATCTAGTACTCATTTTCTCCTTGAACTAAATTCTACTAAAGAGAGAAGGCTAAACTGATTAGGAACATCCCTAAAACCCAAATTTATCACCCTAACCCCCCCTTGGACTTGATGCAATAGAGCCATTGTGCACCCAAGAACCACCTATGTACCCACTTCCAATTAGATTGAAACTATAGATAATTATCCTCACATGGTCTCTAAGAGGTTGTATATACACTATTTCCCATATTCAAGGTTTTGCTAAAACTCAATATAACTAGTAAAGGAGGTTATTTAACTATAGTCAACTAGTATTCATTTTTCTTTCCAAATGCACCAAGGTTCAATCATAGGGATTGGGTTTAGTACTCAACATAAATATAGTATGGTTCACACAAACTCATTAGGTTGAATGAAGAGTTATACTAGTTCAATAAACCCTAATCATATTTTCCAAGGGTATACAATGTTAATGTTGTTGATGCCAATGTAAATTTATCATTATCGAATAAAGCTATGATAAAATTACTGGGTCTTGAGTTTTAATTATAATTATATATTGAACTCCATGGGCTATCTTACCCACTTGTAAAATCAATTACTTCCAAATGAGGGTAATGTATGAATCACCATTGTTTAATTTTTACATAATAGTAACCAATGATATGATAGTCTTAAGGTAATATGTCAAATTTCCCATGCTTAGTTGACCAACATTATTTTTTCTAATAATTTCCTAACCTTAAAATTTTACCACTCACATATACCCCAATATAGGATTATGCCACCAATTATAGTTCCCCACATGGATAAAATGATACATTTTTTTTTTAACACATATAATTATTGTACTGTCTTATTCTCGGACCAATAAGATAAATGGTTGAATATATATTTATTTCAACTTATATTAATAACCACTTAATCTCCAATCTTATTAAACAAGATTCAAGTTTAATTGTTGACCAACAAGTTTCATTTTACTAGCTCTCAACTATTAATAGTGATTAATAATATGTAGGGAAATCCAACCCTATTCCCAATACCCAATTACCATTATAGAATTTGATAGAATTCCTTATTATTGCATTAAGTAAGAAGGATAAAACGACACTAAAGGAACTTATTATGCCTATTTCCAATACAATACAATTTCCTAAATGATCCTTACATAATTATGTACAACATGACATCTTCTCAATAAACTTTGTGTTTCATATTTTCCAATATTACCAACATCTAAAATATCATAGGTTTATTGAGTTAAAAGATGCACTGATATTATGCTTACAAAGATGAGCAATAACCAAAAATTGGTCATATGATAAAGTGTTTATTAAATAAATTCCATGCATGATTATGGTCATACGACACATTTAACGAGGCTAGAATCCTAATTTTAATTATTTTAATTATTTTAATTAGAATATATATAGTTTTATATTTTAGAGAGAATGGTTATGAGACACTTTACAAGGATTAAATTCCTTCCACTTGTTTTCCTTTTAGCATACACTGAATCATGTGATAGTAGTTTATAGTTATTATTTTGTAGGTTATGTACCTCTAGGTGCGAGTGAATATATTTCATAATTGATTATATGAGTGACAATTATGAGTACCCATTAGCTATCAATTAATTGATCTAATAATATTTTTTTGAGGTTGGTTGCTCATTGCAATTAGCCTTAATAAATAATATCCATAGGGAAGAGAATCACAATGACTTGAATAGTCTACATATCTTACAACTACTTGAAATTTATGAAAGCTATTTAATTTTTTTTCCAATATCAATTTCTCACATGAGGATAGTAATATAACTTTCAATAATCCATATATAAAATAATTACCAAGTAATTTTGAGAAATTTCATGGTTTATGGAACACAACGAAGTGAATTAAGTTGGAAATATTACTTTAGTTATGAATTGTTATAATCATTATTATTTATAAAATAATCTTCATTACAAACATTGAAAATCCTTTAATGACAAGAAGAAGAGTAATACTCTAAACTCAATTATGTTTGAAAAAATTTTATACTTAGCTTTATGGATGGAGTTGAAGATATTCTTGATTTAGGAAATGGAATCTAAAGTTCTTTCTCCTCATACATCTAATACTGAGTTTCTTCCTCCAATGCCACTTTATATTGGGATGATTTCCTCATTATTGTGTTTTTGTAAGTTTTTCTCAAAATTCACCTCTCCCCATGTCATAAAAATCCACCTATCCTTTATACTTCTCTAGATATCCATACCTTATTCTGAACTCTCATGGTTGCATAATAAGGAACAATGTGGGCAAAATTTGTCTAGTTTTTCTTCACACGCACCAATTGCTTTTTTTGAAATTTTCTAAATCCTTTCCAAAATAATCAATTTTGTGCATACCTCACAATTTTTTGCATTCCACGAGACTACCTTCTACCCTCAAAATTTTTCCTGCTTTTTTCTTTCAAAAATAGATCTCTAAATTGTAGATTAGTAGAGGCTTGCAAGTTTCTTTCCTTCTATGCACCATCCTTCATTCATAACTAAAAATATATCTTTTTTCTCCCTCCCCAATGCAATTCTATCCTTATCCAACACTCTATGACTTATCTCCCCATGTGAATCTTCTTCCTCATACATTACTCTCTCTCTTTTCACCCATTTTATTTCTTGCATTCTTTTTTTGGTTTTTCTCCCAACCGAGCTTGGATGTACAGTTATTGGGTCATGAGGGTTTAATTTGTCTAGAACTCCTCTTGTTTTCCACGTTACCTACATAGTTTCTAGTATCCATGGGCTAGAGGTTTCATTCTTGTTAATGGAATGACCACTTTTTTTTCCTCATCCACACCATGCCCTCTATTGCATGGCCATTCCTTGGTATTTGTGCACCAATATTATTTATTTCAAGTTGTCTCCTCACTATAATAAGGAGAACAACCATTATAAATGCTAAGTATTCTTGACCCTCATAAAAGGTTCATGACCTCTCTATTCATTTTCTTAGTTTTTATTTTATTTTCTTTAATATTTCTATTCATCAATGTGTAGGATGTGACAAATTTATCAATACTAAGGTTAATTAATTAAAAAATGGCATAATCCTACCTATCCATTCCTTAGATAAAAGAACCATTATTTTCTAATCATTTCTTTAGTATGTGAAATAACATAATTTCATAGTATCATTATAGTTGTGATTATATTTAACATCATAAAAAGTATACAACTTGTTATATACACTATTGCCTATATTTCTAGGAAATAGTTCTTAAAAAATTCCTAAGCTATGAAAAATGGTGAGGGCCACACCAAAAAACTTTAATATATCCTAGTGATGAGAATTTTTTTTTTGTGTGTAGTTAGCCTTTCACCCTCTTAGCCTTCACCATTTCTTAAAAATATAGAAATTTAGAAACTAGATTTGAAATACTACAATTCTTGTTCTTATTGCATTTCAAAGATTTGAGTGTACACATAAAATTAGTCAATTATGTTTAGTTTTATTTTATTTTAAGAATAAATATCCAATTTGAGCTTCCTTTTGTCCAACATTTCAATGCACTTACCTAATAGAAGAAAATAGTCCAAAAACTTATGATGGTAGACCTTTCAAATTTTAGGATATATTAGAGATGATAGGATTATCCCAAATGCTTCTATATGACAATTAGAAAAAATGAATCAATGTGCACTATTTTAGTAAACTAACCAATTTTGAGCACATAGAATCTCAAAGTTTATCACTAGACCTTATTGTGTAAGTTTTTAGTTTCTAAGACTTTTGAACCTCCTAGAACATATAAAAAGTGAAATATATGCAAAATTTATTGAATTATATTTAAAAGGCCACAAAGAAAATACTATTTAAAAATCATAATTCATGTATGAAAATATAGAAAATCAATTTGAAATAAACCCTATAGAGTTATATAGTGTAAATTCTCATTATATAAAATATAATCAAGTTTGTTATCATGCTAATTCACATCAAAAATTTTAAAAATGAGTTAATTTCATTAATGTAGTGATAAGATACCCAACAAAATGTACCTATATTGGAGGGATTCTAGGAAAGAAACATTTCAAAGTTTTCAACATATTGGAGTAGTAAATTAATATAAGGAAATGGAAATGGTTTCCAAAAATTGGAACACAAATGTGTAAGTCTTAGTCCCTAATAAGGAATATGTGGAGTACTTTTAATGTTTATCAACCTTTATGTTTGTGCGACACCAAATGCACTAAGCAAAGATTCTTCTAAATGATAAATCTGAAAGTAAATATGGTTTTAATTTTTTTATTATTTGTAGTGTAGGTTGATTCCTCCTAGTCATAATAGATTAGAAAAATTAACTTACATCCATGAACTAGTGTGTAGTTTTTGATTCAACTTGTCATTGAGATAAATTAAATTGAATATAATTTTGTTACATATGCTTGGTAATTTCAATGAACACAACCACTTTAAGTCTGATGTAAACGATTAAAAGTACGTTATTCATCATTTATGATTGTAAGATCTATTTTATGTATTCATCAAAATTGTCATCTTTTCAACTTATAATTGCATGATAATGTTGTAATTAACATGAATTTACAATTAAGTTCTTAAAGGGAAAATCTATAATTGCACACAAGAGTTATAATTTTGATTAATGTACGGGTTTGACAAAATAAAATACATACTTTCATGGCATAGGGCATAATAAAAATGTCCAACTCAGCCTCATTAAAAATTACTATGAATATTATTTAATTATTAATGACTTAACCTTGAAAATACAAAGATTTAATCTATTTAAGAAGATTATTCAAATAAAAAATAAATTATTATGACAATCAATACTCCTCAACCATCAAAGTGAACAATAGTACAACAAATTATTCTATTTCGTTTTGGGTTTATTAGCTTATCCCACTCTCACCCAAAATGCCCTTTTGATGTTAACTCTTTTTCAATTTTGTCACAGGATTTCATTTCACTAACCACACTATCAAGATGCAGCACTAGACCCATTGAAATGTCGTAATCCATATCTTATTTTTTCCAATTCCATCCATTCTTAGAAAACAAAAATAATAATAATTACTTTCTATAACCCAAAAAATTAAAATGTACACTCCCAAAACTAAAATACAAAATATCCAGAACTAATAAAAAAAAAATTGAACTCAGACCAAAAGTAACATTAATAAAACCACTATGGAATATGCATTATCTATAGCCTAAGCGACTGCTTAAGTTTTTGCTCTAATAGATTCGTTTGCATTATAATCTCACTCATAACTATGCTATGAAGAGAAGGGATTCCTTATATCTGAAACTCGAATTCCCAGTATGCATGTCTTTATACAAATTTTATTATAGTAGTCATGAACATAATTTTAGTTAGCTTTGGTATTGAGAAGGCCTCTATTATGATAGTAGTGCTCATATGGATTTGATGATTATCTTCTGTACGTGGTCATGCTTTTCTTTTTGCTATCTACGAATGTTTCTTGCTTTCAACGTTGTGTGTCCTTGAATTAAAGTGTACTGCTGGTTCATGTGCTTTGGATGTGCATAAAAAACAGATAATTCAATTCATAAAAATCAGGTCTTAAAATAACATAAACCAAGATAAAAATCAAGCCATGATTTCTTGTATTGGTTTATCACAGTCTATTTTAATGTACTATTGTGGATGATTTTACAAAAGAAACGAAAATTGAAATCGAATCAAAATTTATTATATTGGCATAGTCCAATCTCTTTTACAAGCTGAGTGTGTTTACCGCAATGTAATGGACAAAGAAAAGATTTATGGTGTGTAGGGAATATGTTCAGATGTACGTATACTAAAAGTGTTTTAACTTGCTTATTATACCTCAAACTTTAAAGCATATTATGGTCCAAGACCTGAACTAGTGACCGCATTTAAGATTGTAGATACTTTGCAGTCATATCATAATCCTTAGTTATGTTAGAAACCAAATTGGCAGGGGACACAAGGCAATACCTCATGTATTCAAAGTTACAATGAATCTTAGAAGACTATGTTGGAATATGAAATTCCAACCTACATAAATTCTTTTGCATTTCTTTTATGTATAGTATGATGTATAACATATTTGAAGAATTATTATATATGGATATTTTATTGAAATTTTCATTAAAATGATGTTATGGGGTTAATCAAATTTAAAGAAAAATAATTTGTATAAGCATAAGGGAAAGCTAGTGGTAAAAAAAGTTTTCACAATCTAAAATTGACAAGAATGGACTTTTTTCTCTAGTAGCCTATATGTGCATAGTAACAATAGCATTCATATTACAAATATATTCTTACCTTTTACAAAATTGATTTACTAGGTGTAGTAGTAAGCTCACATTGTATATAAATATTAATGAATAAAGTAAAATTTTAATTTTTTCTTGTAAACATAGTTTATTTGTTGATTAATTTATTTGAAGAAGTCATGAAGAATGAATTTGAGATCACCAATTTGGATCTCATGAAGCATTTTTGTAAAATCTGCCACTTGGGCACTACAATTTTTTTTAAACAATTTACCACAACTACCAACATAATCGATCAAGCATTCTTGATCTAAATTTGAAGTGCTAATATAAAATTTTCTTCATTCCCCATGATGACAACAAATCAATGTCACCACTTATGTGCTTACACTCAATCGTGCTAAGTTCCTACAACTGGGATCATTTCTGGAAGCAATTGTAAACCTTGAGGGTTAATGGTGGCCTTGCCTATGTATGTTGGAAGTCTATGTGTTGTTATTGATGTCAACAAGTCTATGTTGGTTGAAATTTTTGGAAGTCTATTCAAAGATGATTTGATTAGTTGCATTATGTTGTCATTAGTAGTTTCACTGGTGGCAACCTCTAGTGTTTCTTTGATAAGTGTGTGTGTGGTTGAGTTGTCATATTGTAGTTGGTTTGGTTGTGATGAGGAAGAATTGTAGATGATGAGAATGTGTTTGTGGTGCTTGGTTTCCAAGTGCTTTTGAGGAAATTTGAATAAAAGAGGAAACAGTGTGTTAGAGAGGTGTTTAGTATGGTAGAGTAGTGTTATGGTGTTTGCTCCATGTAGACATTGAAAATTGTCCTAGGTCCCTGACAACACTTTTCACTAATTCTTTGTCTAAAATTGATTAAATAATTTATTATTTAATTATTGTTAATATTCTTCTTCTAATTCCCTATAGTTAAATAATATTTAATTATTTAATTATTGCTTTTCTAAACCATTAATTAAATAATTTTTATTATTTAATTAATGTTCATCACTATTTCTTCCTAACTATTCATCTCAAATTAAATAATTCTTTAGTTATTTAATCCCTTAATCTTTCCTCTCAAATTAAATAATTAAATCCTCAATTTCAATCATCCCTCTCATCAGTCCAAATTGATTAATTCATTCAATCGACTAACTCTTTCAATATTAACATGTCCTAGGGGAATTAATTATTTAATTAATTCCATTCCCCCACCCCCCCCCCCTCCCCCTCCCCATATCCTAGTGGGATAAATAAATAACATTTATTTATTCCCTTTTATCTTCTTTGTAATTGAATAAACTCATTTTATTTTATTACCTAATAAGGGCTCATAAATTAATAAATTGTATTTATTAATTTATTGCATTTATCCTTCTAACTTTGAAAGGTGAGGATAATTCATCTTATTTAATTATAAAAACTTTAATTATCCTCGCCTAGATTTAATTCCCACTTTCTCTCACTTCACTTCCATTTTTTTCTTCCACTTTCCAATTTTCATTCTGAACCACAAAAAACCCATGTAATCTAACAAGGGAAAGAGGATTCCCTTACTAGGCTCCTAGGATTTTTCACCCTAAGGGCACTTGGTTAGGAATAACACTCTTTCCTCTATGTTTATATGTGTATGGGTAGGTTCCATCAAAGTGGGGGTTTGATGATTGGTTTGTGCTAAGTGTGTGTGATGTGTGGCTAGAACTGAGAGTAAAATGATGCTAATCTAAATGTATGCAAATCTGAATAAATTAAAAATTAAACTAATGCAAAACTACTCTAAAATGACCTAAATGTATACACTACATAAAGTAAATAGAAAAGTTAGGAACTGTGTACCTGGAAATGAGATGTTGCAAATGAAAGGCTCTAAAATCCTTTGGAAAATGTTTGAAATTTCTTCATAGGGATATTCCCCCCACTTTGGGTGACCTAGTCCTCTTGTCGGGAAACTTGGTTGGACTGGGTTTCTATCAAATGGGTACCGAGAAATGTGAAAATCCTCGAAAAAAAACCTTAAAGGGACTATTTCACCATTATGGGAAACCTAGACCTCTTTTGGGTTTTTTAGAATCTAAAACATGAGATTGGAGTCCTTCGTCTGTCACTCTGGATCCCAACAGATATCTGGTTCAAATTGTACTGGAAAATAGGTAGAAAGAGGCCTTGAAGCTAGAACTAGGGATTCATTGACTTGAATGCTTTTGATGAGTTGAGGGAACCTTTCTAACACTTTTCTTCTTCACAAACCTACATACCAAAATATTGCAAATCACACATACAAAGAAGAGACAAGGGTTAGGGTTAGAGATTAGGGTTTGCCTTAGTCAAACCCCATTTTGATAATCAAATCTAAAGGATAAATAAATGAAAGATGATTGAATGATGAATCAAATACCAACACTTACTAAATCCTTTGTTGAAGATGTTTGCAACATGCAAGAGCAGCTCCAATGGAAATAGCTTGTAAAACCCTAATGCTTGTATGCTTGCTTATGAAGTCTTGGATGCTTGAGCACTTGAGAAGAGATGTAAAAATGAGCTTGGGAGAGAGGAAAAATGGAGGTGAAAACCCTTATTTGTACATTGGAAACCCTAATTTTCCCTAAATGCAACCTAATAGGCTGACCCTATGGTTTTGGAGGAAAGATTCATGTTGAATCTTATTTAAAATTTGAATTTTATGCCTAAGGGGACTAGGTTGCCCAAAGTGGCGACCTAGTCCAACTAGGAAAATTTTGGAGGTGGTCAGGAATTAATTTGTGCTTAATAAAGTTAATCAATTTTGCCTCCCAAAATACACTTAGGTCAGGAGTAATGAAGTGTTAAAAGGGAAAATTAGCATATAAAAAGGGTTGTTTTAAGGGTGATCAGCCTAGATATGTGAGAAAATTCAACACAACACTTTACAACACTTTGTCTTAAGGCTTAAGAAGGTGTAAGAATGTATTATTTAGGTGAATTATGTTGAAAGGGTCTTAGAAAAATGAGGAAATGCATTACAACACCTTACAAAACCTTAGTAAAACACCGTTAGGTTATTGATGAATTGCAAGCTTACATGGCTGAATCAAGGTAAACAAGGCCAAAATGCATTGGAAAAGGCCAAAATGAGTGAAAAAGTGCTAAGGTATACACTTTTTGGCAACACATTTAGCCCCCACTTTAGTGAGAGTATGAACGTTCTTCAAACTTGCACTGAAGTAGTTGAATCATGTGTGTCGAGAGAGATCTAATGCACTCATCCTAGTAAGGTTAGATGTCTACTATCAAGAGGGATGATCAAGCCCCCAAGATCAAGATCATGTTGCCAACGAAGCATAAGTATAAAAAATCACCCAAGGAGTGATGTGAAAGGGTCAGACCTAGGTTTTTTTTTTAAAAGAAAATATGTACTCACTATAGGCTAACAAGACTTTTCATTGTCTGTCAAGTGAGAATTCCAAAAGGTGGTGAGATACATACACATAGTTGGTATGCAGTCACACACAAAAATATGGCTATGGGGAAATTCATTCCGCTAGTTTGGCTTATCGCTCAACCATACCAAAGTTATACCTCTTAGTAACTTTGATAAGGTTCCAAAAAATATAGGGATACAGTTCATGAGACAAGAAAAGCCTTGGATGCTTAGAACCCATGAGCTAGTGCAATATGGCACTACAATCATGCAAGTTTTGTTATGCAAGGTCGCCATGTACGCACAAATGCAAAGGTGCAACATGCAAAAAGTGAAAAGTGCAAAAAATTGAATAATTAAAGTGGTTGAAGGAGTCTTGTTTAGTTCATATGAGGTCTTTAACTTAGGGGAACATTGTGTGTAATGTCTCCAAAAGAGGACTGATCAAAGGATAGAAGATTCACAACTTAGGGGATGCAGTGCATCACATCAGGCCATTAAGACAAATATAATATGCTGAGATTAGTCACACCTATGATAGAAATCATACCAAATGACATCCATAGAGTGAGAAACACATCATGTGAAGTGAAAAGGCTACACTGGGAAGCACAGACAAAGAAAAGAAAATGAAAATGCAAAAAATAAAGGTACCAATGTATGCCCCCACTTTAAATGGATTTCTACACACCGTTTTGTGAGAAATTTATTTAAAGTACAGAAAGGAAAATTGCAAAGGGACATGAGATCCTACCTGAAGAACCCAATGTTAAGCGATGAGTATCCAAGAAAGGCTACATCATGTGCAAAAGAAGAAGGAAAGAGGAAAAAGGGGGATATGCCCCCAAAATGAAAACACCAAACACAAAAGGGATCTACGGATTTGGGGTCAGTATGTTCATTGCTACAATGTTTATTGTAAAGAGAACATAATTATCATCATTCCCCCAAATACATAGAGTTAGAAGAAGGACACATACAGAGAAAAAAAAAATGGAAAAGAAGCCATTTTGGGTCAACATGGAGGAGATAGAGGATGTCTCATCGCTATGTAGGGTCCCCGAAAAAAGGACCATAGAAAGGAAAAGAAAAAGACAAAAGAAAAAAAGCCTTGGTTTTTGAGTCAACATGAAGGAGACATTGCGGTCTCAATGCTATGCATCATCCTCAAATGAAAGGAAAAATATAAAAGAGAAAAGAATCATTTAGGTCAACATGAAGGAGACATTGTGGTCTCAATGCCTCAAATCATCCCCAAATGAAGGAAAAAACGAAAAGGGGAAAAGAAAAGAGAAAAAATTGAAAAGGCATGCATGACATATAGAAGAAGGGAGATACATATAGAAGAATTTTTTAAAGAGTGAGAAAACATCAAACAAAAACAAGGAGTACATAAAACATAAAAAAACACAAGACTAGTAAGGAAAGTGTAAGTAAACCGTGAAGCAACACATCCACCTCCCAATCTTGGTGGGGAAAAGTGGGAGGTGGAAAACGAAGCTAAGGGACTAAGATAATTACATTACTAGGGAAAGACTAATGACCTCTTTCCCCCACTAAGTGCAAGACTAGAGGGAGCCAAGATAGCTGATGAGAGGGGTAATGTTATAGTCAGAAACACATGTTCTACAACTATTACATCAATGAGTACACGAGATTGTACAATGGGCCAATAGGGTAGCACTCATAAGTGACGAAGTGATACTTATTCAGTATCTCTCATAGATGGCGACATTCATCACTTTGATGGCCAAGAACATGATGATCAGAACAATGTGGTGCATTCTAATCTCTAGGATGGATGACTAGGTTATTAAGATGAGGTAAGATAATGAGGCCTTTATTTAAGAGGATGTATAATTGTCTCTCACATTCAGGTGGTGGGTGGAGAGGAAATCTAAGTTTTTGCAATTTATATGGTCTCTTGCAGTGGCTAGACTCACCAAATTCAAAGGATGGGATTGGAGTAGGAGGTCCTGAAATGATTAGAGGTGTGGCATTGTTAATAGGAAGAGATGGTGGCTTTTCCTAAGGGAGGAGAACATCCAAGTCAGGAGGTTTATCAAATATTTATGTGTCATCGTTACAGAGCTTAAGACACTCTCTAGGGTGCACTCGAGGAAGAGGGGGATCATGATAACCGATGCCCGTATGGTGCTCATCAGGTTGCAATTGATCATAGTATTTATGAATTTCATGTTCATTTGTAAGGTCACCACCTTGTTTGCTTAAAATGGTGAATCATTTTCCATAAGTTTGTTGCAGGTTGATGGAAGGGTGGGTGATCGGGTTATGGTAAAAGGGTTTAGGAGAGACAAATTGAGAGGAAATAGGCTCACCTTGGGTAGATGGTCGAGCTCCATTATGAACTTTCGGATGAAGATAAGGAAATGAGTCAAGAGGTGATATGTTAGGGATCACAGGTTGGTTCATTGAGGGGTAAAAAGAAGTATTGGCTTCAAGGTTTTCAAGGCACTCATTAAGGAGCCAGTAATTCTAGCATCATCATTCCCAATGACTTCTACTATTGTAGGAGGATGTTCATGAGGAGTTGGTGGAGCAAGAGTGGGTTCAAGGTCATTAGGATTAGTGGAAAGGTGCAACTTGACATGTCCATTGGGGATTTGAGGGAGGTCCATAACTTATTTAAGTATATAGCCATGATGAGGTTAAAGTAATAACAATAAATAGATCAAAATAGAAGACCTAGAAAGGACCAGAGATGAAAAATTATAGAAACTCGAAATACAAACAAGGTGCTAAAAATGACAGATAGTGGGATGCAAACTAGGAAAAAGGACTAGGTTTCCCAATGTGGTGACTTAGTCCCAAGAGTATTGTTTTGGAAATATTTTTGTACTTTTGGTTAATGTTTATGTTTTTTCTAATGTTTAAGTGCAAATAGAAGCTGAAAATGCAGATTTTTTGGTATTTTCTTATTAAAATTAAAATGCAATTTGCAAATTTATGATGAATTTTCACTAAATGCACTTTTTTCACTAACCCTAGGATACAAACAATGCAATATTTCAATTAAATGCAAGCTATCTCTAAGATAAAATGAAAAAAACTAAAAGCTAGCTAATGGTCTACAATTGGGTTCACCAAAATGAACCACCAAAAACACATATAATCTAACAAGGGAAAGAGTATTCCCTTACCAGGCTCCTAGGGTTTTTCACCCTATGGCCGCTTGGTTAGGAATAACACTCTTTCCTCTATGTTGATATGTGTATTGGTAGGTTCATTCAAAGGGGGGGTTTGATGATTGGTTTGTGCTAAGTGTGTGTGATGTGTGGCTAGAAGTGAGAGTAAACTGATTCTAATCTAAATATATGCAAATGTAAATAAATCAAAACTACTCTAGAATGACCTAAATGTATACAATACAAAAAGTAAACAAAAAATTAAGGACTTGTGTACCTGAAAAATGAGATGTTGCAGATGAAAGCCTTTGAAATTCTCTGGAAAATGTTTAAAATCTTCACAAGGACATTCCCACCAAGTTGGGTGACCTATTCCTCTTGTCGAGAAACTTGGCTGGACTAGGTTTCTACCAAATGGGTACCCATAAATGTAAAAATCCTTGAAACACAAGCTCAGAGGGACTAGGTCGCAATTATTGGTGAACTAGTCCTCTTTTCAGTTTTTTGGAATCTGAAAGAGGAGATTGGAGTCCTCGATCTGCACTTTGGATCCCAATAAATATTTGGTTCAAATTCTGCTGAAAATAGACAAAAAGAGGCCTTGAACCTAGAACTAGGTCTTTGTTGACTTTAATTCTTTTGGTGAGTTGAGGGCACCTTTATAACACCTTTCTTCTTCACAAACTTGCATACCAAAATCATGCAAATCACACATGAAAAGAAGAGACAAGGGTTAGGGTTAGAGATTAGGGATTTTAATTAGTCAAAACCCATTTTGATAATCAGATCTGAATGAGAAATAAAGGAAAGATGATTGGATGATGAAGAAAATACTAACACTTACCAAATCCTTTGTTGAAGATCTTTGCAACATGCAAGAGCATCTCCAATGGAGATAGCTTATAAAACCCTAATGCTTGTATGCTTGCTTGTGAAGTCTTGTATGCTTGAGCACTTGAGAAGAGAGATGTAAAAATGAGCTTGGGAGAGAGGAAAAATGTAGGTCAAAACCCTTCTTTATAAATGTGAAATGCTAATTTTCCTCAAATGCAACCTAATAGTTCAACCCTAGGGTTTAGGAGGAAAGATTCACATTGAATCTTTTTTAAAATTTGAATTTTATGCCTAGAGGGACTAGGTCGCCTAAAGTGGTGACCTAGTCCACCTAGGAAAATTTTGGTGGTGGTCAGGAATAAATTTGTGCTGAATAAAGTTAATCAGATTTTCCTCCCAAAACACACTTAGGTCGGGACTAGTGATGGATTAAAAGGGGAAAATAGCATATAAAGAGGGTTGTTTTAAGGGTGATGAGCCTAGATAAGTGTGAAAATGCAACACAACACTTTACAACACTTTATCCTAAGGCTTAGGAAGGTGTAAGAATGTATTATTTATGTGAATTATGTTGAAAGGGTCTTAGAAAAGTGAGGAAATGCATTACAACACTTCACAACACCTTAATAAAACACTATTAGGTCATTGATGAATTGCAAGCTTATAAGGTTGAATCAAGGTAAACAAGGCTCAAATCTGGTGGAAAAGGCCAAAATGAGTGAAAAAGTGCCAAGGAATACACTTTTTGGCGACACACATTCCTTCTTATCTCTCCTACTTTCCAGCACTTAACTCTTTCTTCTTTTCCACTTGTGACTTATTATCCAAACCCACTCCCCACTTTCCAAATGGCAGCTTTTAGTTGAAAATAAATAGTTTTTTTTTTTTTAAAAATAACTCTTCTCTTTCTTAATTCAACTCATCCTTTAGTCTTTCATTCCTCCACTTTCAAAAAAGTATATTTTGATGAAAATAAATACTATATTTATTTTCGATTAACTCATTTTGTCCTCCACTTTTAAATGTAACTTTCCTTTCTAACTTATCCTCGCATTCAATCTTATTCATTGATTATCATCCAATCTTGTCCATTAAATTATTTTTTAGAAATCTATAAATTGAGGAATTATTTCTGAATTTAGAGACATTACATCTTCGATTTCCTTGCCATGATTTTGTCAAATTATTTTCAGTATTTAGTGTATTTGATCACATTTGAGAGATACACGTCAAATCTATTGAAGGAATAAGAAGGACAACAAAATGGAGTGAAAGAAACACATAAAGAGGGTTTTCATTTCTATTTCTTTCTTGATGCATTTTTTCTAACATTTTTTTTGATGTATTGGGGTTTTATTTCATGATATTTGCTTTGTGGTCTTAGAATTTTTATATCATGTATGCTTTAACCATATTCCCTAGATACACTCTATATTTATTTTGTATTGAATATTTACTTCTATGGTTTGGATATATTGATGAGAGCTGTTCAAAGTTGTTATATCCAGAGTTTCTTGTTCTAGATTATTGTGTAGAGAAAGTTGTGTTCACCAATATGTGAAGAGTGAAAGCAATGTTATTTAAGAGAAATGGTTTTTCTCTACATTTCTCTACAAAGTAATTTTTGGTCTTGTAGATTTGATGGTGTGCTTGTATTGCTCATATCTACCTTTAGTTTTATTTTCTCATAATTTGATTCTTTGTAAGGTTGTATTCATGTGTTATAGTATGTGGAAGGTTGATTGGGTGTATAACATGAGTATATTCTTCAAGTGAAAGTTGTTGTGAAGGAACATTTTCGATTTCAAGATGTTGATTGAATATTCTACATTATTTTCAAGTGATGTGTGTGGTATCTAGTCATCCTGAATCAAATGAAGTCTATACTTGATTGTTTAATAATGTTCACTTAGGTTCTTCTGACCTTGCATGTTTAAACTAATTGCATATTTTTTTTGGTGTTTGTGGAAGCATGTTGTAGCATGTATGTATTCATTTAGGTCCAAGTTTCGGTGTGATGTGATCCTCCTTCATTCCTTTCAACCACAAGAATGTTTTGGTGTCGAATTAATTTGAATATGCACATTCCAGGTGCATAGCCAACCTTGGAGATTGTTGTGGATGGTATATATGAGTTGAACTGATAAAGGATTAATGTATAAGGTGTGTATGATGAGAAATGTGATGTGAGGTGTGAAATTATGAAAGGTAGTGTGATCATTAAAGTTTTAAACTATTGGAAGCAATGAGAAGAAGGTTTCTACATTCTTCAAAGAGTACAAATGTTTTGGAGATGTGCCAATGGATCTTCTTTGTTTCTTCGATATGGATTTCTCATTGTAACAATCTTCTTTCTTCTTTTCTATTATTTTTTTCTATCGAGGAAAGATATGTAACAAACTAAAGACTAATGATGGTTTTATTAATAATGTTTTCATACCTTTGTAGCTTATGTGGCCCTCTTTGGCTTTTCTTTAATAGGTTGAGATGTTTGGGCCTCTATTATATTATTTTTCTTCTATTGAACCTTTGGGATCAAGGCCCTTTCCTGCTTTAATATGGTCAATAACATCAACAAGAATAGTTAAATTATGTCAAATATTCTTGAGACTTCATAAACATGAATATTTATAGTAAAGTAGAGTTGACCACATGTTTTTGTATCAAATATATTGAAATTTGATTATTCAACACAATAATCCAAGTATGTCACTCCATGAGAATTTTTATGTGAATTATTTATAAGGACTTATGATATTGTAAGACTATATTCTTTTAAACAATGAAAAAAATTAATTAATTCAATTTAAAAAATAGTGTAATATTTTTCAAGGTCACAAGATTGTCATGTATGGTATCAATTTTTTTTTAAAATAAGGAACTTATAGAATATTCATCATAATATTCTAGAACTCTAATGATATTGGTTATCATTAACAAAAAGCCTAGGGTTAGACATAATCTTATTGATAATTGATGAAATTATTAATGTTTGTAGAATTAATCTTCTAGATTCCAACTCTCTTGGTACTTAGACTCCAGATTCAAAATTGGAACTATAACTATCTAATGATAACAATAATATGGAGGATGATTGGTGTTCATTATATTTTACACCACTTTTCATGGGGGAGTCTTAAAAATCTCTATCAAAGCATAAAGAGTCAAATGTTGTAGCATCAATGCAATCTAATACAAGTGATAACCGAACTAATGCTTCATCTACAATTTTTTTTTTTACGGTTATGGTTAACTATATACTATACCCTCCTTTGTAGGAGAGTAAAAATTCTCGCAACATCAACCTAAGCAGTCTTGTGTTTCATTTTCTCAATCTTGTTCTACATCAAAATTCAAAAAACATCATCCCATAATAGTGATGGTAGCTCTTTAGCTTTCACCCCCCATATTTTGGTGATGTATAAAAATGATTTACATTCTTTCAAAATAATTGGTTCTTCTCATAATCATTTAAATACGATTTCTCCAACTAATTTGGAAGCATGTTATGGGCTTCGATATAAAATTATTTATAAAAGTGGATATAATTAAAACAGGAAACTTGGGGTTAAGGATCATATGCATTCCACACCATATATTTCTCAAAGGTATTTAGGATTCCAAACCTTTCCATTATCTACATCTCATCCTCAATCATCTATGATATTTATAAAATATTTTGTTAGGGGAGAAAACTTTTCTTCACAAGAGAAAGGATTGTATCCTACTCCTTATCCTTTATTAGAGTAATTCCATATTTTTTTGAGGCTCTTGAAGCCCACTCGATTACTCTTCATTGTCCAATGTATAAGAAATTTTATAAAAAATAACTCTTTTGTGCCTAGTCATTCCACTAGTGAAATTTAGGCCTTGCATAATAAAATAAAATTTATTGACTATGGTGCTCTTCGATATTTTGATGCACCTAATAATTCTAAATAATTATCTCTTCTATGGTGTTTCTCTCTTCAATATGTTGATACGCCTGATAATTCTAAATAATTATATCTCTTCTTTGGTGTTTCTCCTCACTATCCAACAATAATAGATTCATATGTTTTCTCCTCTTCATCTTTTATTTCCTTAGATTACAAACATACCAAGTATATTGATATTTTAAGGGTAAAAATAACACTGTATCCATTTTATTGGTGTCTTATTACTTTTGACCTATTAACATACCCCCTTTGGTGGTGGTGTTATTTATAATGCCCGAGAGGAATGGTTACCAATTCATCCATTATGATGTTAATATATTATTTGTCCTTTGTAATGATAATATTTTATGTGATCCTTGAGGAATGACTAGAAAAAATGTCTATCGATTTGACATAATGTATCTTTTTCATTTTATGAATTTGAGCAATTTTACATTGAAACCTAGTAGAACACAACTTTCTTTCCAATGGAGTGATATGTTTCATTAGTCCCCTAGCATAGTGTAGCTCGATAGCCTTTTGAAACCATTCATATTGAATGAACACCTAGTTTAAAACTACTTTCTATCTAGTAGGTCTATGTATCTCATCATTTTATCATTTTATATTTTTATGTTTGATGGATGATGCTCGGTAATTGAGACACCTTATAGACTAAGGTATATTTACCTTTTTGACTCAAATCTTTAGTTTTTTAGTTTAATAATATGTGTGTTTTTATGTTCCATGTGGGTGCTATATTTTATTTATGTATGTATTATGTTTGTTTTAATTCCTTATGTATTTTTGTATGTTTAATTCATGTGTTTGGTGTTTCTGCTCCCCGTATTATGCATTTTTTTCTCTTTGTATTCCATGATTGTTTGTGTATTACTTTTATGCATGGTATTTACTTTATGTGTGATTTATGTATTCTTATATGTGTACTTCATTGAATTCTTTATGTATAACTAAATATTTATTTGTCTCTTGTGCATGGTTGTATTAACATTGTGGACTGATAGGATCCTAAGTTCGGGGTTTGTGTATACCTCAACTTGTAGTACTCACTCTTGTCTATATTTCTAACAAAAAAAATTATATAAATACCTAAGCTATGAAAAAATGGTGAGGGACACACCAAAAACATTAATTTATTTTAGTGATGATTTTTTTAAATAAAAAATTGTAGTTAGCATTTCACCCTCTTAGCCTTCACCATTTCTCATAAAATAGGAATTTAGAAACTAGGTTTAAAATACTACATTTATTTTTCTTATAAAATCTCAAAAAAATTGAGTGTACATATCTAAAATTAGTCATTTGTGTTTAGGTTTATTTTATTTTGAGAAAAAATATCCAATTTGAGCTTCCTTTTATCCCCCATTTCAATTCACTTACCTAATAGGAGAAAAAAATAGAGAAACATACTTATGATATGATAGGCCTTTCAGATCTTAGTATATATTGGAGATGATAGGATTGTTCCAAATACTTCTATATGACAATTAAAAATAAATGAATCAATATGAAGTATTCTAGGAAACTAAGCAGCGTTGAGTAGATAGAATCTAAAAGTGTGTCATTAGACCTTATTGTGTAAGTTTTTTTGTATGCAATACTTGTTAACATCCTACATCATATAAGAAGTCTCATGTATGCAAAATTAAAAGTCAATTTAAAATAACCCCTATAGAGTTATCTAGTATAAATTCTCATTAGATTAAGTATAGTCATGTTTATTATATAATTCTAATTGATATCATAAATAAAAATAAGAAAAGAGATGAATTAATTTCATTAGTCTAGTGATAAGATAAAATGCTCCACCAAAATGCACCTACATTAGAGGGATAATAAAATTATTTCATAGGTTTTAAAATATAATAATAACTAATTATATTATAGAAGTGAATTAATATAAGGAAATAAAAAATGGTTTTCAAAAATTGAAACACAAATTTGTAACTCTCAGTCCCCAATAAGGAAGATGTTGAGTAATTTATTTTTTGTGAACATTTATATTTGTGCAACACCAAGTAGGCTAAGCAAAGATTCACTAAATGATAAAAGTGAAAATATATATCATTTTGATTTATTAGATCATTTGCAATGTTGGTTGATTCTTCCTAAACATATTAGATTCGAAGAATTAACTTATATGCATGGACTAGGGTGTAGTTATTGGTTCAAATTGTCAATGAGATAATTTAAATTAAATATAATTTTGTTGCATACGCTTGGTAACTTCAATGAACACAACCACTCTAAATATGATGTGAATCTCTAAGTGTAACTTATTCATCATTTATGATTGTAATCTATTTTATTTAGTGATCAAAATGATCATGTTGTTTTAAACTTCTAATTGCATGATAATATTCTAATTAACATGAATTTGCAAGTAGGTTCCCTAAAATGAAAATCTAGAATTGCACACAAGTGTCATAATTTGGATTAATCTATGAGTTTGATAAAATGACCTACATAATTTCATGGTATGAGCATAATAAAAGTGTGCAATGAAACTTCATTAAAATTTATTATGAATATTATTTAATTATTAATCACTTAGTCTTGTAAATACATATATTTAAAATATATAAAAAAATATTCAAATAAAAATAAATGGTCATGACAATTAATGCTCTTTAACCATCATAAGAGAACAATTGTCCAACAAAGTATTTTATTTCATTTTACATTTATTAGGTGAGGCTCACCTTTGATGTTCATTCTTTTTCAATTTTGCCACAGCATTTCATTTCACTAACCACACTACAGCATTGCAGCACTAGACCCATTGAAATGCCACAATCCATATCATAATTTTTTCAATTCTGCCCATTCTTATAAAAAAGTAATTAATTTCTTTCTATAACCCAAAAAAATTCAAATTCACACTCATTAAACTAAAATACAAAATATTGAGAACTAATTTTTTTTTTTTTTTTTTGAACTCGGACCAAAAGAAACATTAATAAAACCACTATGGTAGAATATGCATCTATCTATAACCTAAGCCACTGCTTAAGTTTTTGCTCTAATAGATTCGTTTGCATTATAATCTCACTCATAACTATGCTACGAAGAGAGGGATTCCTTATATCTGAAACTCAAATGCCCAGTATGCATGTCTTTATACAAATTTTATTTTAGTAGTCCGACATAATTTTAGTTAGATTTGGTATTTAGAAGGCCTCTATTATGATGGTAGTGCTCGTATGAATTTGATGATTATCTTCTGTACTTGGTCATGCTTTTTTCTTTTCTATCTACGAATGTTTCTTGCTTTCAACATCTTGTGTCCTTTGATTAAGGTGTACTGCTGATTCATGTGCTTTGCATGTGCATTAAAAACATAGAATTCGATTCATAAAAAATGAGGTCTTAAAATAGGATAAATCAAGATAAAAATCAAACCATGATTTCTTGTATTGGTTTACCACAGTCTATTTTATTGTACTGTTGTAGACGATTTTACAAAAGAAACTGAAATTGGAATCATTTTGTTTTTATATTAGCTTAGTCCCATCTTTTTTACAATTCTAGGAAAATTCACCATCAACAATTCAACTTCAAAAAAGTCACCAGCAACAATTTATCGGCATGACAAATTCACCTCATGAAAAATCACAACCATCAATTCATGACAGTGAATTTTTAATGAGGTGAATTTGTCGTGACAATGATCCCTCAATTAATTGTTGACAGTGAATTTGCCTAAAACTCTCTTTTTACAGAGTGAGAGTGTGTTTACGGCAGTGTAATGGACAAGAAAAGATTTATGATCGATGTCTACTGATTATGTAGAGATGTACATATACTAAAAGTTTTTTAACTTGCTTATTATACCTCAAAGCATATTATGGTCCAAGACCTAAACCAGTCATCCCATTTCAGATTCTAGATACATTTCAGTCATATCATTAGCCGATAGACTATTTACGTGGGCAGAGCCCACCGAGATCTCCAACAGTCTGATGCCGACGGGAACCCCACAAACTTTACGGCAGAAATAAAATATCATGTTGGTTTTTTACTTATTTTGCCCGTTTTCCGTTAATTTAAAATATGGATATTAACGTAAATTACTATGTCCTTTTGCGAACCTATAATAATAAATACCCTGGCTCTTGTTTGTGCAAAAAGGTAAAGGCTAAGATAGATCTAGAATATAGAATATATTCCTTCAAACAAATTAGTTGCAGGCGAACTTCCACCAATTTTGATTATTATAATATTATTTAGACAAGATACTTTGTGGAAATGAAAAATAAATAAAGAAAATATAAATATAAATAATTTATATAATAAATAAAATAAAATAAAATAATTTATATAATAAATAAAATAATAATTTATGTAATAAATAAAAAATAGTAATTTATATAATAATTTATTTATAAAATAATTTATATAATAATAATTTATGTAATAATTTATTTATCAAATAATTTATATAATAAATAAAATAAAAAAGATTCTTTAAATAAAATAAATATAGCAATAATTTATGTAATAATTTATATAATATAATAATAATAAATTAATATATAATAAATAAAATAATATAATAATTTTAAAAAAAAATTAAAATTTGTTTTGTGTTATAAAATCCAAATAATAAACAAATAGAAAAATGAAAAACTAAAGTTGTATAGGAAGTGTTGTTTTTGGAATGAATTGGAGAGGAGGGTAGAGAAGTAGAGAGGGAAGGATAGAGAAGGAGAGAGAGAGGTGGGAAAAGTAGAGAGGGAAGGATAGAGAAAGAGAGAGAGAGAGGAGGGGAAAAGAGTAGAGAGGGAAGGATAGAGAAAGAGAGAGAGAGGAGGATAAAGGGAGGGATAAGTAAGAGATAGAGATGGGGAGGAGAGAGAGGTGGGATAGAAAAGTAGAGAAGGAAAGAGAGAGCCAAAGAGAGTGAGAGAGAGAGAGGGAGAGAAGTAGAGAGGGAAGGAGAGAGTGGTAGAGAAATAGGTGGGATGGAGGGAGGGAAAGGTAGAGAGGGATATGTGATATCAAGAGAAATATCAAGGGAAGAGAGAGTAAGAATAAATTATTTTATAAATAAATTATAATAATTTATGTAACAATTTATATAATATAATAATAATGTATGTAATAATTTATTTATATAATAATTTATTTATATAATAATAATTTATGTAATAAATAAAAATAATAATAATTTATATAATAAATAAAATGATATAATAATTATTTTTTTAAATTAAAATTTGTTCTGTGTTATAAAATCCAAACAATAAACAAATAGAAAAATGAAAAACTAAAATTGTATAGGAAGTGTTGTTTTTGGAATGAATTGGAGAGGAGGCTAAAGATGTAGAGAGGGAAGGATAGAGAAAGAGAGAGAGAGAGAGGAGGTAAAAGAAGTAGAGAGGGAGGGATAGAGAGAGAGAGAGAGGAGGGGAAAGAAGTAGAGAGGGAAGGATAGAGAAAGAGAGAGAGGAGGAAGGTAAAGGGACAAGAGGGAGGTAGAGAGGGATAAGTGAGATAGAGATGGGAGGGAGAGAGAGGTGGGATAGAAAGAAGTAGAGAAGGAAAGAGAGAGCCAAAGAGAGTGAGAGAGAGAGGGAGGGAAGAGTAGAGAGGGATAGGGGAGATATAGAGAATTAGAGGGGGAAGGAGAGAGACGTAGAGAGGAATAAGTGAGAGAGGGAGAGAGAAGGAGAGAGGGAAGGAGAGAGTGAGAGAGAAATAGGTGGGATGGAGGGAGGGACAGGTAGAGAGGGATATGTGATATAGAGAGAAATAGAGAGGGAAGGAGAGAGAAAGAGGGAGAGAGAAGGGGGGAGGGAGGGAGGGAGAGGTAGAGAGGGATAGGTGAGATAGAGAAAGGGAGAGGAGGGTAAAGAAGTAGAGAGGGAAGGATAGAGAAAGAGATAGAGAGGAGGGTAAAGGGATGAAGAGAGGTAGAGAGGGATACGTGAGATAGAGATATGGATGGAGAGAGAGGTGGGATATTAAGAAGTAGAGAAGGAAAGAGAGAGCTAGAGAGAGTGAGAGAGAGAGGGAGGGAGGGAGAGGTAGAGAGGGATAGGGGAGTTATAGAGAATTAGATGGGTAAGGAGAGAGAGGTATATAGGAATAAGTGAGAGAGGGAGAGAAGTAGAGAGGGAACGAGAGAGTGAGAGAGAAATAGGTGGGATGGAGGGAGGGAAAGGTAGAGAGGGATATGTGATATAGAGAGAAATAGAGAGGGAAGGAGAGAGAAAGAGGGAGAGAGAAGGGGGGAGGGAGGGAGGGTGGGAGAGGTAGTGAGGGATAGGTGAGATAGATCAATACTTTCTTCATGTCATCCACTACTTTTCACGGTCATAAATAATGTGGGTTCATCCTATCGGCATAAGTATTGCACCTTATTGGGGTGCAAGTGCTAGTAGTACTTTATGTTAGAAATCAATTCGGCAGGGGACCCATGTCAGTACCTCATGTATTCAAAGTTACAATGGATGTTAGAAGACTATTGAAATATGAAATTTCCAACCTCTATTATTGTTTTTTTCATCCTCTTAAAATAATGAGCCCAAGTATGAGGGATAATTAAGTCAAAAGGTCTTGAATTTCTACAAAGTGAAAACTAAATTATGGATGATTGAAGAACCTTATGAACTTAATTTTTTTAGATTGTGGTACTTGTCACAATATATATCTAAGGCCTTGAGGGTACTTAAGTTGTATGCGATTTCTTGTATTAAACATAAGAAGTAACCAAGAAGTAGGTAAAATCACCTTTTAAAACATACTCTTAGGGAAATTTAAGTGTCAAATACATTTCATCGAAATGAATGATAAAAAGTGCAAATACAACATTAAATCCATTTAGGTATCTAGTAAATTATATCCTTAAGATTTGATCACCCATGAAACTGAGATCTAGAGAGTGATTCATTTATTTTCTTTCATTAATTAGGATAGCTAACAAAATAAAGATAATTCTCAACTAAAATGATGCTCAAAGTAGCTAAATTCAAATCTAAATGGATTTTTAACTATCATCCAAAATTTCTCCAATTATTATTAGAATAATTACTTTATCCTTATCAAATATTCATAAAGTCCTATAGGATAAACATATAAGATTATCCCAAATAATCTATTTTTGCAAGTTTTAAATTGTGGTGTATTTTCAACTTGCAAGTTATTATTTTGTGTAAGGTGATCCTACAATTGCATGTCCCTATTTTTGGTATTTGATTCATGTATGTTTAATTTATTCATTCTCTAGTAACACCTAACTAATGTAAGGGTTGTAGAACTAGCCAAGTAACACCTAATTGAGCATTGATAAAATGGGATTAGTTAAATTTGGCACTTGATTCCTATATGGGTTCATTAGATCAAATGATACTTGATAAACATGAAACTCTACATTATAGCAAGTTAGACATGACTAGACCTATGGCTCAAGTATGTTTTAAGTTTCATAAATAAAGGTCAATATAAGTGATCAAAGAAGCTAGGTACAACACCTTTAAGTAGAATCTTAATTAAATCTACTTTATATTCTTATGTTTTTTAATTTTTTTCAAGTGAACATGGAAGTGAATTTGATTTATATGCACTTTAACTACAAATCTTGTCCTTTAAAAACATATCTTACTAAAATAACTATACCTAGGTTACAACTTGACACAAATATCTTGAGCCATTCTTGAGTTTACCAATAGATATAACCTCTTTTTCACTAGTGGTACCTTTCTACATGTTTAACTAGTTGCATGATAAGGGATTGAGTGGTTGTTAAGGGTTTAAGGACTAATATAGATTTGAATGTTAAAGAGGGTTTTAACGTTTAATGTACAACTGATTCACCCCCCCCCCCCCTCTCACTTGTCTTGTGCATTCAACACTAATAACCACATCATTTCCTTCAATATAAATACATACCCACCATTAGTATGAACATTGTTACAACTCACAATATCCATCTTTTTATTATAAACACACTTTTGGAAAAGTAGTTGCTCTAACATTGAGGACAAAATATTACAATAAACTAGAGGATAAAGAAAAAAAAAGAACAAAACACCAAGAAAAATAAAACAAAAAGTAGGAAAAACAAACAACCTATGCTAAGTATGTACAATTTAGGTAGTTCCTACACCAACTTGAGATTGAAAATATTGTTTGAGGAATTCTACATTAACAATAAATGGAACAAACTCTATAATCAATATTTATAGGTTCTAGGTGTTGTTGCTAAGAATTTCTAAAATTTGGAAGGTTCATAATCATAATTCAGAAATTTAAACGTGTTCACCTTTCTTTTCATGAACTCTAGAAAAAGTGCTAAACATTGAGGGGTAATCAAACACTAGTTTTATAATAGAGCTATGGAAACTTGGAACCCATAGTGTAGTATGGGATGTAGTGGCATTCCTTTTCTACACCAATCATGATGATGGAAAGCATTCCATTATACTTGTGATCCTCACCAAATAAGGATTAAGTGTAACAAAAAAATCACATAAGGCCATTAACAAGAAATTTCCACAACCCACTGAACCATCAAGTTTATGGATTCTAATGTTTATCACCCCTAGGCCACTAGTGACATGTTTTTCCATCCGAAAAGGAGTAGCATCTAACATATACCACCTAGTAACCTTGGTGATATTGTCAACTAAACCCTTCATAACATGGGTCAGACTTGGCATTGACCACTTTTGTGCTATATGTGATTTCCTGCTAACCCTCATGAAACAACAATTATCTCTAGTTTTTGTTACCTAAACGATAGGGGTAACAACCAACTCAACTAATCCAATATCATATTTAGGATATCCACTAAAAACCCTTCACCTCTATGATACAAATGAACGTTGGATAGTCCATAAGATAAAATAGTAGCTCCAAGAAATCATCATTTGAATGATCCAATGACAACCTACTATTTTTATAGTATTAGACTCAATTCTAACATGTGGGGGTCTTATATCCATGCAGACCTAGTATAAAAATCACAAGGGTTCACAAGTATTGGTCAAGCAGACCTAGATATGTATATCACAATCAAGTGATTCATTATATTCCTCTATGTCTGGAGTTAAAGTTACACACATAAGAATCACATTGAACCTGGACATGAGATGAACTCTAGTCAACATGCACACACATAAAAAATATTAACTATAAAATATTCAAATCCACTCACTTTATTCAAATTATTAACCAAAAAATACTATAGAAACATATTCTTTATTAAAAGATACTAGGGAAATATATCCAAACTTACTCAAAAATACTTATAATTTTTGTGTATAGGGTAGCATAGTTAATATTAAGGAATTTCTTCCCAAGCTCAACCTAAAATTATGCACATAGGTAGAACTAGTGGACCATTTTTAGTAAATACGAATACCTATTGTTCATCTCTTTAGATATTATTAGCCCAATTTTATATCATTATTAGATAATGAGTTATCAAGTTTCCTCAATTCATTCATAGCCATCTAATCCAAAATTTAGCCTCGAAATGAATTATATAAAGAGGTAATATTGAATAATTTTATGATAACCCTCCCTTATGGATGACATCATAGGGACATCCTTCACCCAAGGATTTCTTACATACCTGATTTCAAAAGGGATCAAAGTCACATGCATTTATCCTTACAAGGAACATAAACTTGGAATTCCTACACAT
The DNA here is from genome assembly GCA_007115665.2 of Sequoiadendron giganteum. Classification (NCBI taxonomy): domain Eukaryota; kingdom Viridiplantae; phylum Streptophyta; class Pinopsida; order Cupressales; family Cupressaceae; genus Sequoiadendron; species Sequoiadendron giganteum. The sequence continues at coordinate 319,196,131 of CM021100.1, read as the reverse complement.
AAAACACTCATCCAATTAATAAATAAAAGTAATAGGAGTTTCTGACAAATACAAGTTACCTTACCAACCTTTGTATATCACAGCTTAGTATTGAGATTCCTACAACTTTATCATTCCTAAAAATGACTATTAATGATAATGTCAATATTTTTCCAACCATAATGATACTAACTAAACAAGATTAATCTTGGTAAGAACATCATATGGAGTCAAATGATATAAACTTTTTCAGTAAGCTTTTCAAACAAAATCGACTTCCATAATGTGAAGCAATACTAATGACTTTATTCATGATCCCATATTTCCGGGGGTGGGGAGGTTGGTGAATCGAACGCCCGCCCACTTCAAATTTTATACAACAAATCCAAAATGCTATATATTAAATATAACCGTGCGCCGACACTGATCGACGGCATCATGAGCAGCGCAATGGTAAGCAGGGAGAATAGGCGGACTTGTGTCGTCGGATCGAATCTCTAAACTGCAATTTTCAATTTACATGTTTCAAATCATTAAATTACCACCTACCCACCACTTGTCAGCATATCATTGACCCACCTACCCGCCACTTGTCAGCATTTCATTGACCCACATCATCGCCACTTGTCAGCATTTCATTGACCCACCTATCTGCCACTTGTCAGCATTTCATTAGCCCACCTCATCGCTACATGTCAGAATTTCATTGACCCACCTATCTGCCACTTGTCAGGATTTCTGGTTGATCCAATACGTGTCAACATTTCATTGATCCACGTCTCTTTCGTTACTGGCTTTTCAGCATTTCAAATTGCCACTTTCCAGCATTTGAAATCGCCAATACGTCAGCATTCCACATCGCCATGTCAGGCGTTCACTTACATGTCAACATTCCACATCTACATGTCAACATTCCATCGCCACTTGCCAGCATTTCACATTGCCACATGTCAGCATTCCACATCACCACATGTCAGCATTTCATAGATCCACGTGTCATCATAACACGTTGCCACGTGTCATCATTTTGCGTCACCACATATCAGCATTCCATGTCGCCACATGTCAGCATTCCACATCGCCACATGTCAGGATTCAATTGATCCAAATGTCAGGATTAAATTGATCCACATCATCGCCACATGTCAGAATTTCATTGATCCTCGTCATCGCAGCCACATGGTAGGCTGCCATACATCCACATCGTAGCCACATGGTAGGCTGCCATACACCCAAGTTGCAGCCACATGTCAGACTGCCATTTGTCCACATTACAGCCACGTAACAGGCTATCATTTGTTCACGTAGCAAGTACGTTTCATCTAATGGTGACGTGGCATGTAGAGTCAGCGGTTAATGATGTGGCATTTAGAGTCAGCGGTTAATGACGTGGCATGTACAATCAACGATTGATTAGGTGGCATGTACAGTCAGCGATTGATACGTGGCATGTGCAATCTGTGATTGATTACGTGGCAGACCCAGAGTAAACATGTGGCGGTGCAGCAGAATGACATGTGGCAAATCTTTTCGATTCAATGATCGACACATAGCTCAATAAACTTATTGAGGATTCGAACTCATAACGCATGCGCGCCTATTTAGTATCTCCACCGTTGTGCCACATGCTTCCGTCGGCACTTCTGAACGAATGACTTTCCTTCTCAAGAGTCACCGATCAGCCATCGACTCATCCGAATATTTCTAGAATTTTTTTTAACTAATGTTGTTTTTGTTACAAATTGAGGGTGGCCAACGGATTAACAAAAAAAAAATCTCGTAATGAATTCGATGGTGAGGAGTTGAATTAAACAGAATTGCTTTTTCGAGTTGTTTATTAAATGAAAAAAAGAAAATTGAATTGGTAAATCTTAATATCAATTTTGTTTTAAATATAAATTAGATAAATTGTAATTCCATGTTAAAATTATTTACTAGTATTAAATATTTTAGTAAATAAGTTGTTGGCAATCTGGAAAAAGGTTTTTAAAAATATCAATTTTCTTGTGAACCTAATTAAATTATTACTAGTTATTTAGGAAAACTTGAATTAGAACTTGATAATTTTTTTAGAAAAGTAAGAAACGTAGTTTACATGAATGAACATTATTAATTATTTTTATGATTATGCATTGAATTAGTTTTGCAAGATAATTTGGCAATGAAATGAATAATTTAGTAGTAATTACAAACTATTTCGTGATTTGATTAACATTAATAAGTATAGAATGCATAAATGGTGAGAGTCTTGTATAGAATGCATAAATGGTGAAAGAATGAAATTGGAAAGAATATGATGTGAGAAGAAAAATGTAGATAGTGAAGGTTTGAGTGAATTTTTGTGTGCTTGTGAAAGAATATGAAAATCTTTTGTTCAAAAGTATATAGTGAAAATATCTCTTTGTAAAGGTAATAATGTTTTGAGTGGAAATGGAAGATATAAAAGATGAAAATATTAGTGATAAGTCAAAAATATTAAAGCGTATTAAACTATAAGTTTTTATTTTTCTATATTTGTAAATTAAATTCATTTAGACTTTGTAAAAGTATTTTGAATTATTTATTATTAAAGATATGTAAAATAGATGTATAAGTAATAGACTAGCATAGAAACAAGTTTAAATTTGAGTAGTATATTGTCTTTTTAACTAGCATAATTATTATGTCCAATTAAGTGTAATATTTTTGAATTTTTTAGCCATGTGTATTTTTTTTTGTATTTGTAAACTAAATTGATTTAGACTATTTTATTTGTCAACATAGTAAGTTTCTAGAATGGATATGTAAGACATGTGCAAAATTGCGATTATGTGATATACAATTCATATTGAATGTTTTTGCATAGGAAATTAATGAGATTATAGAATAGCAATTTGCTAGAGCAGTTATAACTATGAAATTGTTAGGGGCTCTACTACTAGGTCAATGCTTGTGGAAGCAATCAAGTCACACTTAACGCATTGAAAGCTTTTACAGTAAACAAGATTGAAAACAATATTGGATTATGTGACAACAATATACTAGTATTGTAATCCATCAATCAAGAGACACATGAGCATTTCTTTTATGTATATTTTTATGTACTATGATGTATACGAAATTTGAAGAAGTAATTAAATATTAAAAATTTGGCACAAGTCATCGAGAAAGAGACCAATAAAAAAATATTATATGTGGGTGTTTATATTAAAATTTTCATTAAAAAAATGTAATGAGATTAATCAAATTTAAAGAAATATAAGATTTGTATACGGAAGTTGATTACTATATTCATGGTTTATTTATCAATTAATTTATTTGAGAAAGCCATAAGAATGAATTTGAGATGACCAATTTGGATCTCATGAAGCATTTTTTTAGTACTAAGGTTAGTCAATTAGAAAATGGCATAATCCTATCTATCCTTTGTTTAGATAAAAGAACCCTTCTTGTCTAATCCGTACTTTATTATGAGCATGAGCATAAATCCATATTCTCATTATAGTGGGGATTGAATTTAGCATCATAAATGTCACCCCTAACAATTTCACTATACATTTAGTACCCCTTATGTGCTTGGAACTAATTATGCTATTAATTTTCTCATTTTGTTGTCATTTCAGGAAATCAAATTTGAATTGAGAATTAATATTTAATAATTATTTAACAATGAAAAAAGCCTAAACATAGGTCTAGACTAGGGTGCCAACACCCTTGTCTAGGCTATTTTATTCCAAATTAAAATATGTTATTGTCGACATTTTAAAATTTACAAATCTATATTCAAGTTGGTTTTTTATCATCAGATTTTATGGGAAAATAAATAAATGCATATAAATACGTCTTTTCAACCTTTTGAAAGCCTAGGGAATTTGAATTTCAATTGAGCATCCTAAATAGTAGTCAAGAAAAGAATAAGAATAATTTACAACACTTATTATCACTCACGATTTATGTTTTCAATGTAACAAATTTATATGTGGCTTTGTTCATGTGTTATGTCCATTTATTTTGTGAGTAATAAAACTTCTAGGACCTTCAATCAAGCAAAAAAAATTCCTCATAAGAGATTAGTATGATGAATTTAGTCCATCAAGGAAGGAAATTTGACTGGTAAGTTTCAACACTTGTCATTTGTCAATTGTTTCTATCCATTTTCCTTTTCCCGACTGAGTGTAAGAACCCTTTAAATCATCATAGCTATTGTGAAGGTGGAAACACCAAAATGGGGTTTAGCTTAAGCAAGCCCCTATATCACACAATTTTTTCTCCCCTATCTTGTGTTCAGGTGGTAAATTTGAAGTGAATCTGGGAGAATATTGAAGACCTAAATCTAATATCAATCATTTAGGCCTCCTACTTCAATAAATTAGGGTAAGTGGAACTAATCATCAACATTTTTCTTAAGTTGTTTAATAGAAAAAATAGGGTTTTCATCGAAATGAGTTGATCAAGATGATGAACCACTAAATATTCCTATAAAACATTCAATTATGTGTATGATATGATGCAAATAAAAATCACAAATCAACCCTAACTATTATAGCAACAAAAAGGGGAGTTTTGAGAGCTTGAAATGATGTGTACCTTGTAGAAAACTTGTTGGTTTTAGGCCACAAAGGACTCATTCTCCCTTAGTGGTGAATGGGTCCATGTTAGGGTTCTAGAAACTAGCTTATGGTTTTTTTTCATTGATGTCTACACTATCAAATTCCCAGTTGTTAGCTCATGAAAACCTATACTTAATTTTGTACCTTCAATTCTTTGTCCTTGCACTTTGAAGGTCAATCTTGCAACTTTACGACTTTTGTATCTTTTCTCTAAACTTCTTCTCCAGTTGATCTTCAACCTATAAATCTACAAACACACATTCCAAGAAAGAAAAAATTGTTGTTTATTAGTGAATAAGGGTTTGCCTTGGTCAAACCCCTTGTAGGAAATTAGACCAAATGATGAGATAATGAAATTGAAGCATGAAACATGAAATGATGTAATATATATACCTTGGTTATTGTCCTGTAATGCCAATCTGCAATCTAACATGTAGTGTCCATGAAGAATTTTGATCTTGATCCTTGAATATGATGTGAAAATTCTTGCAAGTAGATATTCAAGGCTACACTCACAATCTTAGCTCAAAAACATCCATGAATGCACTAAACACTTGTTATGATATGATATTGAATTGTTGCAGTAAACTCTTGATAATCTACCTTGAAATGCCTTTGAAAATGCTCTTGTGAATGTACTCTTATTACCACTTGAACTTGGTAGGAGAAACTATGTGAATTAACCTGATATTTATACCAAATTAGGAGATTAACCCCAAAATTCTGATAATTCAAGCCAACACCAGATCTGGAGATAAACATTATTAGATTCTTGCCACAACGAAATTCAAAAATGGGGTCCTCATTAAGGGAAGACCCATTCCCTACCTAGGCTAAATGGTTCCTCACATTGTTTTCTAGGACCATTCCTTCAGGGCATGAAAGATCACCAAAAACCCATGTATAATCTATTGATAAAGTGGGGGTCCTATAAAGGGAGGAACCATTAGCCACCTAGGGTGAATGGGTCCTAGCACTAGTTTCTAGGACCTTGAATTTTCTCACTTAAATGTTATGCAATTTGAATCATGCATTTCAGGATAGATGTTTAGGAGGTGTCATAAATAAGGCTTAAAATGAATTACAGTGGCTAATTAAAACCAATTAACCATAATTAATTAAGAGGACCCTAGATAATTGTGAAAGTGTGTTACAACACTTAAATAAGGTACACATTAAGTTTATTTTGTTAAAAGAGGGCCCGAGATCAATGTGAATGTGTTACAACACATTACAACATTAAACCTAGGCAAAATTAGGTTAATTCAATGAAAATTATTCCCAAATCAAATAAGGAAAAATGATACATTTTTTGTTACTACAGAAGCTAAGTCTAGGAAGGAAGAACCCACAAACTAGGATCATTTGATACTCGTCATTAGATTCTTGAGATTTGCATTCTTTGGTCTAGCATACCATCGATCCTATGAAGGAAATTTGAACCCTAATTTATATGGGAGAATCTTCTATCCTTGCACTTGATTGTTATATTATTCATTTATGTGTTTTAGTTCTACAATTATGTATATTTATACGATTTTTTTGTAGCTTCATAGTTGATCTAGGTACACATTTATGTAATCAAATCAAAGTAACTCCTTATCAATCAAATCAATATCACACATAGGAGAAAGTGGGTGTACGTGATTAATTTGTGTTCCTTTTCTAATGTAATATAGGAGAAAGTGTAATTTAGACCCTAGATCCTTTTTCTCTACATCACACATACATAACAAGTCTTGTCAAGCCCTTTGATGAAGATCTACAGTGGGTTTAAGGGGTGTATTTCCCACCTACCATGTGTAGTATCGTAAATTGTCACCCTTGATGATTACACACTAGATTTTTCTCTCCCTATGTGTTTGGACCTAATTATAAACCTAAATTCCTAATTATGTATTCAGTGGCTCATTTCTAACATTTATTAGAAAATCAAATGTTAGAGATTAAAGTATGCATTTAATAATTTTCCTTTGATACTTTGGATTCCATGAAAGAAAGGATCTAGTCTAAGGTGCTCTACACGCTAGACTACTTAACTTGCACCCAAATTTAAAAATATCAGTATTAATAATTTAATAATAGAATTTCAAATACTATTTATCGCACATCAAGATTTAATTTTTAAAAAATTAGAAACATTACATATAAATACATACTATTTTCAGCATTTTTTATTAAAAACAAGAATCCTAGCAATTCTGAAAAGAGATTCCTAAAAAGCCCTATTATAACTATACTACGAAGAGAAGGGATTCCTTATATCTGAAACTCAAAAGCCCAATATGCATGTCCTTATACAAATTTTATTTTAGTAATCAACATAATTTTTTTAGTTAGCTTTGGTATTTAGAAGGCCTCTATTATGATGGTAGTACTCATATGAATTTGATGTTTATCTTGCTTACGTGGTCATGTTTTTTTTGTTTTTGCTATTTACGTATGTTTCTTTATTTTAACGTCCTATGTCCTTTGATTAAGGTGTTCTGCTGGTTATGTGCTTTGGATGTGCATAAAAATCACGTAACTCAATTTATAAAAATCAGGTCTTACCACCAAAAAAATCAAACCATGATTTCTTGATTTAGTTTACCACAGTCTATTATATTGTACCGTTGTGGACGATTTTACAAAAGAAACCAAAACTGAAACTGAATCAAAATTTCTGATATTAGCTTAGTCTAGTGAGTATGTTCAGATGTACGTATAGTATAAGTTTTTTAACTTGCTTGGTATACCTCGAAGCATATTATGGTCCAAGACCTGAAGCAGTGATCGCATTTAAGATTGTAGATACCTTGCAGTCATATCATAGTCCTTAGTTATGTTAGAAACTAAATTGGTAGGGGACACATGGCAATACCTAATGTATTCAATGGTACAATGTATTTTAGAAGACAATGTTGGAATATGAAATTCCAAACTCATTAATGTTCTTTTCATCTTCTTGCATTTCTTTGACATATATTTCTATGTAGTATGATGTATAACATATTTCAAGAAGCAATTAAATATTAAAAGTTTGGCACAAGTCATAAAGAAAGAGTTCGATGCTATAAAGAATTATTATATATGGTTTTTTTTTTTAATTTTCAAAAAAGGATGTGATGGGATCAATCAAATTTAAAGAGAAATAAGATTTTTACAAGTATAAGGGAGCGTTAGTGGCGAAAGGTTCTACACAATCCAAAATTGACAAGAATGGACCATTTGTGTTAGCGTTTTTTAACATAATGTTCATATTACAACCATATTCTTTTGCAAAATGGATTTACTAGGTCTAGTAGTGAGTCCACATTGTATATAAATATTAATGAACAAAGTAAAATTTTAATTTTTTGTTTGTATGTTGATTACTGATTAATGAGGAAGCTATGAAGAATGAGTTTGAGATGACCAATTTGTATCTCAAGAAGCATTTTTTTTGTATTGAGATTAATCAATTATAAAATGGCATAATCCTACCCATTCATTTTTTCGATAAAAGTACCCTTCTTGTATAATCCTTACTTTAGTATGAGCATGAGCATAAGTCCGTACTCTCATTATAGTGGGGGTTAAATTTATCATCATAAATAGTCACTCCTAACAATTTCACAATATATTTGTCTCCTCCTATGTAGTTGGACCTAATTATGCTTTTAATTTTCCCATTTTGTGGTCATTTTCAAGAAATCATATTTGAATTGATAATTAATATTTAATATTTATTTAACAATGGAAAGGACCACAAAATAGGTTCGGACTAGGATGCCACAAACCTTGTTTAGACCATTTTGTCCCAGATTAAAATATGCTATTATTGAAATTTTAAAAATTAAAAATTTAAATTTATTTTTTGGATTTTGATAATTAATTTTATGTGAAAATGAATAAATGCATATAAATGCATGTCTTTTCACTATTTGAAAGCTTAAATAATTTGAATTTTTACTGAGCATCCTAAAAAGTATTCAAGAAAAGAATCAAAATAATTTACACCATTTATTATCACTCAAGATTTATGTTTGCAATGTATGAATTTTATATGTGACTTTGTTCATATTATATGTCCATTTATTTTGTGAGTAATAACACTTGTAGAACCTTCAATAAAGCAAAAATTTCTCCTCATATGAGATGAGTACAATGACTTTAGTCCATTAAGGAAGGAATATCTAAGTGGTAAGTTTAAACACTTTTCATTTTTCACTTGTTTCTATCCATTTTCCTATTCTTGATCGAGGGTAAGAACACTTTAAATCATCATAGGCATTATAAATATGGAAAAACCAAAAATGGGATTTAACTTAAGAAAGCCCCTATATGACACAAATCTTTCTCCCCTCACTTATGTTCAAGTGGTAGATTTGAAGTGGATTAGGGAGAAGATTGAAGACCTCATTGTAAGATCAACCATTTAGGCCTCCTGCTTCAATAAATTAGGGCAAGTAGAATTAGCTTCATAGTTGACCTAGGTACACATTTGTGTGATAAAATCAAATTAACTCCTAATCAATCAAATGGATATCATTACCCCCAAAGAAGAGCCAAAAGCCCTGTCCACCATTTTTTGTCTTCTATTGAGGTTAGTAGCCAAATGGGTGTATGTTATTAATTTACATTCCTCTCTAATGTAATGTAGGAGAATGTATGTTTTAGACCCTAGATCCCTTTCCCACATCACACGCACATAAAAAGTCTTGTCAAGCCCTTTGATGTAGGCCTACACTAGGGTGAAGGGGTGTATTTCCCACCTACCATGTGTAGTGTCATAAATTGTCTCACTTTACAATTTAACCCTTGATTTTTCTCCCCTATATTTTTGGACCTAATTATGTACCTAATTTCCCAATTATGAATTTAGTGGCTCATTTCTAACATTTATTAGAAAACCAAATGTGAGAGGTCGAAGTATTCATTTAATATTTCCCCCCCAATACTTTTGGATCCTAGAAAATGAGGGATCTAATAGAGGGCACCTTATGCACTAGACCACTTAAGTTGGTCCCAAATTTAAATATGTTTGTGTTAGTAATTTAATATTTTAAATTTAAATTATAATTATTTTCCATCAGGATTTAGTTTTTATAAATTAGAAGAACTGTATATAAATACATAGTAGTTTCACCATTTTAATTAGGAACATGAATCCTAGCAATTTGGAGAAGCATAATTCAAAAAATCAAATGTCCTAAAAGAAGTCAAGAGAATTTGTTTTTATATTATTATAAAATTTCATCATTCGAGCATCATGTCAAGTTTTATGTTAAATTTTTCATATTATGCATCCATTTCATTTTTTAGCACCAACACTTACAGGTATTTAAATCAATCAATTCAAGTTATAATTGATACTTTAAGGTGATGAATATGGAATTATTCCATCAAGGAGATCAGATATGAGTAAAATCTACAACAAATTATGAATTCATTACATTTTTATCATTTATCCTCTATCCCTCAAAAGCATACAATCTTTTTTTATCATTATTGTCACCTTTTTGGAGGTAGAAATATCACAACTAGGGCTCACTACCACACAAATAATACAAGAAGATATAAGAAGAAAGTTACACAAAGAATACTTCTCAATGCAACAAGAAAAGACACCATAGTGCTCCAACAATCTCATAGCCTTGCTTGAATGATTTTGTATGCACCAACTCATTGCCTTCAAAACTCCTAACATTAAAATTCATATTTCTCTGCTCAAATTCACATCACACACTTCACTTGCATTCATCTTACATATATCTTTCTTCACTTTTCATATCTACACCAGCTTACAACAACACCAAACTTATTTATATCAACCTCAACATCAAAAACCTTCTCCAATGTTGAAAACTAGTGATTATACATACAAATTCAAAATAGGTCAGCACCTAAATATTCGTATGGTGGATAGCAATGAAAGTGACCTAAAAAAATCATTAATTAGGACCCAAACAGATCCCAACATGCTTCAACATGATTCTAAAAGCCTCGCAAGTAGTACACACTTCCTTAAGTTGAATCAAAACTTCTAGAAAATAGAATTTTCTTGAACATGATATATGTAGACACCGAAAATTGGTCTACACCTGCGAACACCACTTTCGACATAATTTTATATTATCCATGGTGATGATTAAATAATGTTAATTATTTAATTACCTTTCTAACACATATTTCCTCTATTAATTAAATAACCCTTTATAATTAACTCATTAATTCATTAATGACCCTTTATTTAATTACGTCCCTAAATAATTAATTCTTCCTTCTTAATTAAATAATTTATTATTTAATTACCCCCTTTGTCATATTTCAACTATAATTAAATATTTATTATTTAATTATTCATTTAACCCCCTTTATCTATAATTAAATATTTATTATTTAATTTATTCAATTCCACCTTTACAACAATCAAATTAAATAAATGATCTTTATTTATTTAATTAAATCTTTTATTTTTGAATGTTGAATTAAATTAACATTTAATTCATATTTAATTATTTATGTCACATTCTTATGTCAATCAGTTGACTAGTCATTCACTCACCTTCACACTCAAGATCTATGTTTAGTTCTCCAGTTATCTCCGGATTCAACATTTGATTATCTCTGTGAGAGGACTCTCTCTCACAACTAGTTAGTTAACTAGTTCCAACTCATATGCATGATCTGTTTTATTAATTAAATATCTTTATTTAATTAATTAACTCATGTTTGCATTCAAATGCATTATTCTTCAAGTTCTAACTTTGTTTTTGACATTCAAAGTCTATTTCTTCTATTTTTGGAGATTAAGATCCTGAACTCGTGTTCTAACTCACATTCTAAATTAGTCTCTATCTGCAGTCTTTCCTGAACTCATGTTCTAACTCATGTTCTAACTCACGTTCTATCTAACATAGAACTCACATCGCATGGCATTCATCAATCTCATCCATCGATCTCTCTTTCAATATGAGTCGATCATTCAAAAACCCAAAATCTATAAAATGGCCTGTCATTATCATTATTCCTCCTCTCTCGAAATCACATATTTTTGAGAAGAGACAAATCTTTGATATTTTGCTTAGACACTCGACAAAGTTATGCTTGCATTCAAACACTGAAATCTGAGGGCAAGAATACTGAAAAGGAAAAATGGAGAAGAACAATCAAGATAATTCAAAGGGGTGAATGCATATTCAGTGAGAGCTTTCCATTAATTTGTTTAGTTTGTTTAGTTGATTTCCTCGTTCTTTGTTGTTTGATTTTAGATTATTATTTAGATTAGGATTAACTTTGTTATTCTAGTTGCAGAGTACTCATCACATTTGAAGATCATACTTTTAATCTATGCTACATTTGGTGAACCCAACGTGAACAAGCTCCAAAATTTGAACATTTATTTCGTCTTTCTATTTTTTCATTTTTTCATTTTTATAGGTTATCGTACGACACACCGCATCCGATAAAAAAAAGGATACATTTTCCTTCGCAAACTGTATCTGCTATATTCCGCACCACACTTGTTATTCTGCACCGCATCTGTGAACCTGTGCACCGCATCCGCCTATCAACAATCACACTTTTGCGAGAATTTTGAGATCAAATAGATAGGAGGGTTGCATCCGGAAGGGCCGAGAGATGAATTTTCATATATTATACTACATATTTTCGTTAAGGGTAGCATTTTTTACAAGCAAAACACAATTTGTTTTTGTGGCTATGAGCTGAAGTGACACATTTGTGGCATTCTGCACCACATGTGACTTTATGTGACGCATTTGAGGCTTTCTGCACCGCATTTGACTGGTAAATTTTTTCCCTGATTTTTGAAATTCCGCATTTGTGGCTTTCTAAATCGCATCCGCCTGTCAATATCGAACCACATATGTGGCTCCAAAAGCCGCAACTAGCTGGTAAATCTTATCCACTCTTGTTTATTGATTTCCGTGCATCCATAATTTCATTTTTTGATTTTTGGGTTTTTTTGATTTTTGCTAATGTTTGTTTCAGTTATGTGAAGAAGGAATAATGTAGTATTTTGCAGGATGAGCATAGAAGACAATTTTCTGCAGGACGAAAGTCGAAGAACAATGAACTACTGATAAATTTGCATGTAGGACCTAATACCTTTGTGTTTATTTATTTATTTAAGCAATGTTTTGTTTGGTAGATAGATAATCATCGTGTGGATTAAATAGAATTTTTTGATTGATAGATAGACAATTATCATTTAGATTAAAAAGAGCCACTATCTTCTTTGTCTGCTGCGTTGCACATATTTGTCACCCTTACGATTTGGTATACCAAAGTATCCTCTCCCCTTGCGCATTCATGCGATCCTAGGTGTAAGAGAAACAGTTAATAACTCTAGAACTTGGGCCTGTCTTGGTGGGAAAAATTACTCACCCCAAGACGACTCAGACCGATAGCACACTAAAGCCAAGCGACTTCTAGCCAGTATATAAAAGTGGATTCTTGGGGAAAGCCCAAGAATCATGGGAACTATTCTGACGAGATGGACAGAAATGGACTCTTGTCGACATTGGATAGTCTCCCATGAACGAAATGCCCTTATTAAATACCTTTTTGTAGAGTTACCAAAATCTTACCTACTTGTTGGCGCAACAAGGTTGGCCCTATGAAGCCATCTTATATTCTTACAGTTTATGTGTGGAAATGAAATGTATGCCATGGGAGTTTCATGGATACAGTAGCTTGGCTGCCCTGTATAAGTGAGTGTCGTGGAGGGGAGCCAGTGGGGTCAAGCTACTAGTCATTTTCCATAAATATGCATAGTTGGAGAAATCCAAATAAGAACTCAACAAGTATTGTCCAAAAAGCCTAGGGTGTAAATGTTTTTCGAGTCTTAACAATCCTACCATCACAAAATTGAAAATACATTGATTGTTGTGTTTGTTGTTTGTTGTTTTCGCCAAAATCTTGATCAAAACGAAATCAGTCAAAACAAACTTTAGGGAAAATTGCAACTGTCAAAAAATAGAGTCACAATTATTAGTTTAATCACCGCATCTGTTAGGGGAAAAACTGAATGTGTCTATCAAAACATTCATCATTCATAGTCTACATATTCTGAGTCACAAGTGTCATATTCTGAGTCGCATATGTGTATGCAAACCACATATGTCAGTTTTAAAGCCGCAACTGTCTATTAGAAAATCCAGGTTTACAGAGTCCAAAACTAGAATTGCATGTGTATCGGTAAACCAAATTTATCAGAGTAAACACCACAACTATCAGAAACACCGCATGCACTATCAAAAACCGCATCTATAAACATTTGAACCGCAAATGTTTTGTGAACCACATTTTCCTGTCAACAGAAAACATCAAAAACCGCGAGCTGAGTCTGAAACATCATTGTCACTATTTGCTTTAGGTTCTTAAGATCAACCTTGGATTAGAAACTGGAAATTTTTTCTCTAAACCTTGCATCATTAGGTGTCATATACGTCTTAGTCACAGTCAACGTCTTATTCATAGTCATCCTAAGTTGCATGCATATAGATACTTCCTAGGAAATTGCATATCACAGAATAGATAACTTTCCTCATCATTGGATACACTCATGTTCCAGTTTGTCACAATCATTGAACCTAGTCACTTTAGTCCTTTAGTGAATCTTTTCAGCTCAACAGTCTAGTTTGGAAAATTCACCTTGTCAATTGTCCTTGTCCTACAATTAGGTTCCTTGGTCAAACGTAAATAATTGCATGCATTTCTTCCATAGGTGGTAGGTTATACCCATTTTAGAATCATTTACCATCATAGTCTAATCAAAATTTTGCATATTGTCTGTCCTATCATATGTCATCTTAGTATATGTCATTTTAGAAATCATTTTCACAACATCCTTTATTGTCAGAAAATCCAAAAAAAAAAATGAACATAGACTAGAAATCATATCATTTTTAGACATAATTCCATATCATTTGCATTACCATCCATCACCATGTCTTTTGTTGACCTTGATATTCTTGCTAGTCAAGTTGAATACCAATTACTCTGCATGGGTCAATACCAATAAGCCATAGACTTCAAAAGAAAATTTATCCAATCCAAATGCCAATCAACCTCAACCCATGGTCAACTACCCACATATCCATCTTATCAACAACCCATAAACTCTAGTCTTCCATCCATGCACCCTCACTATCAAGATTCCCCTAACACCATCCATGGCACTAAGTCACAAAAAACTTTCATTAGTCATACCCACCCTAACCTTGACAAGGGAAATCAACCAACCATCAATCCAGTCCAAGTCTCCACATCATATCCTAGTCCTTCATCTTATCCTAATCCTTTATCCATGTCCTATTCTATTTCTTCATTTCATCCTAATCCTCCATTCATGTCATATCCTAGTCCTCCATCCACGTCATATCCGGGTCCTCCATCCACGTCATATCCTGGTCATGCATTCATGTCCTATCCTAGTCCATCATCCCTCAACCCATTCCAATCCTCCACATCCCATCCTAGTCCTTCATCCACTAATCCATTCCTACTCACTCCATCCCAACCTACATTTAGTCATGAGAATGCATTTATTCATGGTCTTTAGAATCACATTACATTGCCTAAACTTGAGGATACATGTCAAAAAGAAAGTTCAAAGCATGACATCATGGCTTCACCTTCATGTCAAGATCAACATAGTCCATCCCATGACCCTACCTTTAGGTCTATCCAAGAAGTCCTTCTAGATAATCATGGTAGCCAAAATACATTTATCCTTGATCAAGATTTCATTCCCAATCAAGTCATCCAAGACAAACCTATCTTTGATCAAGACACTACCATTGATCAAGAAATCCAAAACGATCCGCTCATCTACCTTTATGCCATTCATGATCAAACATTTAAGGTTGATCCTACTCAAACTTTGAACACCATCATTTCCCAAAATGAGACACTTGCCTCCTTTGGAAACATAGATGATCTTCCTCCAGAAAGAGAGTCTTCTACACTAGTCATATTTTCAAATGATCAAGCTATAGCTAAATTCACTGGACCCCATGATAATGACCATAAGGACAGTTTCTACATCGACATGGAAGCACCAATATCTTTTGAAGAACAGTAAGAATCTAATGTTTCACAAAATCAAACCAAAGATGTTAATCAGAAATATATCCAACATGTTAATGAAGCTATAAAATCTTATTAGATAGGATCATCTATATTTTGTAGAGGAGGATTTCTTGCAGAAGAGAAGATTTCAAGTAACAGTGTCCACATACACAATGATGGGTTTTCATCTTGTTTTCAAAACAAAAAATACCCCATTGCAAACAAAATTTGTTAGAACATGCAGTATCAAGGAAAAGGACCAGGCCTACACGAGCAAGGAATTTGAGAACCAATACAACTTCAAGAATATCCTAGACATCAGGGTCTTGGTTATTCATCAGTCAGAGAATCTAATGATGTTAGTGATACCTCCTTGATATTGGGGGCAACTTTATCTGATATAAACATCAAAATCGAGGCCATGAGTAGTTCTTACCATAATATTATTTTCAACACTCCTTCCATCCACACCATAAACCATCATTCCAACATGAATAAAACTTCTATTTGGAACCAACAAAAAGAAATTTATTACAAATCCAAAGTTCAGAAACAAATGTCAAAGGCCATCAAATCATTCAAAAATTTGAGTGGACAGATGAAGTTAAAATGGATCCCAAAGACAAATGGATCAAGCAAAGAAAATATTTCAAATCCAAAAGTCAATCAAAATGTGGAGCCACAAGAAAAGAGGACTCCCACATATAATAAATGTCCACCTCCTTTAAAATGGTCATCAAATAAGACATATAAAAGTGTTGGTTCCAAACGCTATCCCAATCAAATTTCCAAACTCCGTCATCCATCATCCCAAGTTTGGAAAATAAAAAGTGATTCATCTAAACTTCTTAACAATCCCCCCACATCTACCATCATCCGTCATAATCCAACATCTCGTCTAAAGTCCAAAAATCCCATGTCATAAATCCATCGCATCTTGGTAGAAACTCTTTATTGTAAGGACTCTAATGGCACTCTATCGCGATGTGTGTATTTTGATAAGGCAAACTCTAGTATCAACAAGGGTCACAATGACATCGATCAGTTAGATGAAAGTTCTATGATCCTAACAAGACAACTACTTCAAAAAGGTCATTATTGGCATATAATGGCTCCGGTCTCTACATCAGCACCTTCAATGGATTCAACACAATCAATGATTATCTAAAGTATCGAGACAATCTTGAAAAAAATTGTTACCTTATGAAAACCTGACAAACAGGCATCTTGGTGACACCAAAAAAACTGGAAAATAGTAAAGAGAAAAATTTTGTACAATAGTGAAAACCATTGTTATGGTGCTTTGGATAAGTACCATGATGAAAACCTAGTAAACAGGCATCGTGTGTAAGACAAATTATCTATGTGGATCTTTACACTTGGGGGCAAGTTGTCTCATCTCTCGTACCCTTTGAATGACATTTTTTATGACATTTCCATCTATCCATTTAAGCCCTATCATTCCCATCCATTTTCCCAACGACTTTGATCTTGATAAGGACTACAATACAAAAAAAGGTCATGCTTTGGAAAAAATTTTGAAATGTCTATCTTTTGGTCATACCTTATTCATTAAAAATCATGTCATTACCTTCATAGCCTCCTTTTTACTATGCGACATCATCCTTCGAGACCATATGATAATTCTCTAGTCCAAGCCATCCATGTCTCCTATCTTTTACCAAAGCCATCCATTGTCCTTTTATACCTATCATCCATCTTGGTTTTCCTTGTCTATGCTCTAAAGATCCCTCGTCATCCCATCCAGTCCTCATCAAGTCATTCCAAATGCAACAATATGGCAACCTGGCACATCATCCAAAACATTCCTTGACTTTGTCCTTGGCCCTGTTGCAGACTTTTATCCTCGTGTCATATCATTGTCATCTTCACATTGTTTCGAGATGTGTCCTTCCCACGTCAAACAACGTTGTTGTCATCATCACCTGTCAATTGGTATTCAGGTTGGGTAGCAGAAAAATCATGGATGTCATTGGATTCATGTGTGTCAGCATCATTCACATGCATTTGTCACGAGAGTCATAAAAAAAAAAAAAATCAGAAAATGTCTTGAAAAAAATCCAAAAACATTAGAAAACATCAAAAATCTAAAAAAAATAAAAATAGTTAGAAAATCCCAAAAAATAGAGTCAATCATGTCAATTCATCATGTCAAGTCAATCATGTCAAGTCGGTCATGTTAAGTTAGTCATAGACATAGTTGAACTACATTGCCTCTGTGACTGGGATGTAGGCAAGGCCATCAGTCGATGTGCCCCCGAGGCATTAGGTTTGTTAGTCTAGGTTTGTCATGTATCACACACATTAAAATCATGACTCTTTGTACATTCAAAGTCATTGGTCATGTTGAACTACGAGGTCTCTGTGTGTACAATGTAGGCAAGGCTAATCAATTGATGAGCTCCCGAGACCACACTAGGTCAATCCAATAGGGTTTATCACAATTCACTATCACACACATTGCATATCACTCACTTAGATGCATGTCTTTAGCCACATTAGGTCAATAATTTAGGGTATCATCTCATGTAATACACTGTCAACACACAAACACACACTTTTAATCAGTCAAGGAATCAAAACAAGTCATACAACAACAAGGCAAAACATCTCAAACAGTCATCAAGTCAATATCAAACACATTTTCAAAGCGATCAACCTATGTCTTAAGAAAGATATGTCTTTCTTGTCAACAAACGTCATCAAATTGTCATAGTCTCATGTGGCTTGTCACTTCAACGTCATCAGACTCCAACATCTTATATGACATGTGTCTTTATGAAACCAGGATTTGTCATGCCTTATACAGAAGTCACCAAGTCGAAACCAGACTCAACGTCTTATGCGGTATGTGTCATTCTCTCACATTATGCTATGTCAAACATCAAACATCAAACAATCCCACAAGATCAAGTTTTGGCGAATATATTTATTTGGCTTTATGACTTTATATCTTATTTTGTCTTATCTTTTTATCGATTTGTGCAAGATCCTATTACTAGCTTTCTCAAGGATGTCCCTTGAAGGATTTAGAGAAGCAACGATGTCTCAGGACTCTTTTTCTTTGGCTGTTGTCTGTCAGCTGTCTTTTTAACATTGGTCTTTGAGTCATGTTACTAGTTTCCTCAAGGATGTCCTATCAGGGATTTAGAGGAGCAATGACATCTCATGACCCATCTTTATATTTGTCTACTGTCTGTGGTTTGTCTCGACAAAACAACTAGGGCATCTTATCCTTAGTCTGAGTTAAGACACTCCTTGTCTACGACTATCTATTCTTCACAGATGGATGACTTTGTACACTATGGTCTATCTCATATCATGGTGTGTACTATCCATTTGTGTCATCTCCCACCCAATGATGATAACAAAGAAAGCATAGCATATTTGGCACAATATCGAAGATCATATTTTTCTCAATCAATAACCATTTTTTTCAATACTAACTTTTTGAATTATTCATGCTAACATTTCTTCTTTTCTGCATCTTCACCACCATTATCTATCCATTTCGAGAGCACACTCATGTTCTTCAAACCCACCTATCCTCTCGAGGGGGCATACCCTAACCTGTTTCATGTTGGGGCACGATCAGGGCATATTTTCTTTGACACAACGTTGAAACAACATTGTATCAAAGAGGGGCAAACTGTAGACACCAAAAATTGGTCTAGGTTTGCGAACACCACTTTTGACATAATTTTATATTATCCATGGTGATGATTAAATAATTTTAATTATTTAATTACCTTTCTAACACATATTTCCTCTATTAATTAAATACCCCTTTTTAATTAACTCATTAGTTCATTAATGACCCTTTATTTAATTATGTCACTAACTAATTAATTCTTCCTTCTTAATTAAATAATTTATTATTTAATTACCCCCTTTGTCATATTTCAACTATAATTAAATATTTTTTATTTAATTATTCATTTAACCCCCTTTATCTATAATTAAATATTTATTATTTAATTTATTCAATTCCACCTTTACAACAGTCGAATTAAATAAATGATCTTTATTTATTTAATTAAATATTTTATTTTCTAATGTTGAATTAAATTAACATTTAATTTGTATTTAATTATTTACGTCACATTCTTCTGTCAATCAGTTGACTAGTCATTCACTCACTTTCACACTCAAGATCTATTTTTAGTTCTCCAGTTATCTCCGGATTCAACATTTGATTATCTTTGTGAGACGATTCTCTGTCACAACTAGTCAATTAACTAGTTCCAACTCATATGCATGATTTGTTTTATTAATTAAATATCTTTATTTAATTAATTAACTCATGTTTGCATTCAAATGCATTATTCTTCAACTTCTAACTTTGTCTTTGACATTCAAAGTCTATTTCTTCTATTTTTGGAGATTAAGATCCTGAACTTGTGTTCTAACTCACGTTCTAAATTAGTCTCTATCTGCAGTCTTTCCTAAACTCGTGTTCTAACTCATGTTCTAACTCACATTCTATCTGACACATAACTCACATCGCATGGAATTCATCAATCTCGTCCGTCGATCTCTCTTTCAATCTGAGCCGATCGTTCAAAAACCCAAAATCTATAAAATGGCCTGTCATTATCATTATTCCTCCTCTCTCGAAATCACAAATTTTTGAGAAGAGACAAATCTTTGATATTTTTCTTAGAAACTCGACGAAGTTATGCTTGCATTCAAACACTAAAATTTGAGGGCAAGAATACTAAAAAGGAAAAATGGAGAAGAAAAATCAAGATAATTCGAAGGGGTGAACGCATATTCGATGAGATATTTCCATTAATTTGTTTAGTTTATTTCCTCGTTCTTTGTTGTTTGATTTTATATTATTATTTAGATTACGATTAACATTGTTATTCTAGTTGCAGATTACTCATCACATTTGAAGATCATACTTTTAATCTATGCTACAATATATATTAATTCATGAACTAGTTGAGATTCATCAAACACTTCATCAACCTCACAAATCATCGAAATACTTCAATTGAGAACAACTAGTAACCTAGGTTACTTGCATATTGATAAATGAAACTCACTCTATATTACAACAAATGAGGTAAACCCTTGAATATAGAAAGATGCAAGCATTATAAAAAAATTCCCAAGTCCACACAACCTGAAGCCAAACAATGAAGAAACACAAAGAAAATACATTTCTCCCAAGCCACCAAAAACATCACTGAACAACTAGTTCACATACTGGTGAAAATATCTTGCACTTTACAACAATCCAAAAAACCCAAATTCATAATATAGCTACCTATAAAAACCATGAACAACATGTTAGATTTGCACATGCATAGGATTAATATAGAATAAATTTAGAGCACAATATCGAACCACACACTGACCACTTACACAACATAGTTCTCTCTATTTATCAAATTTCCTCAAAATCACTTGGAAACCAAGCACCAAAGACAACATCTTAGCTCATTACATCATTCCAACTCATCTTTAGATACCCCAACAAGATGATAGCTCCATGTACTCACAACACTTCCTCAAGGTCTCAACTACACATTTGCACAACCTGTTTTCCTCATTTTCACAAATTTCTCAATATCCTTGACATATTCATCATGCAACAAATTCCTTAACACACATTTAACATTAATGAAAAAATTAGTTAGTAGAATTCATATTGAAATTTATGACAAAACCATCATACTTGTAACAATCTCCCACTTTATCATTGATGGCAACACAAGATGTGAAAAGGAAAAAAAACATCAAAGACAAAACAACATACATAATCTCATTTTTTTTCAAATAATATAGCATACACAACATTCCTAAACTCTTTTCCCCTTAAAAGAGTCTCTCTCCCTTTGATAATAATTATTTGACAACATACATAACTTTTTCCATTGATAACTTACATGATTCTCTCTCTCCCTCTGAGTAGATAAGCTTTTCACATGATTCTCTCTCCCCCTTTGACATCAATGGAAAAGGAAAAAGGTTTACATTATTCTCCTCCTTTGAAACCAAACCATGAAAATTTCTTTGAACACTCCTCCTTGGGAGTACACTGAAAAAAACTAGCAACACATGAGACTACGTACTCCCCCTAAGAGGTAGCCACCAACATCAGTCTGGACAAGAGATAGATCCATAGATCCACTAAACTGATGCATCTCCATATGGATCTAGTTCAAACAAGGAGGGGTGATAACCCCCAAATTCTCTTGAAGATACTCAAAAGTATCATTAGGAAGAGCCTTAGTAAATATATCAACAATTTGATCCTTTGTAGGAACATACTCATGCTTCACTTCATTCTCCATAACCTTTTCTCTCAAAAAGTGATACCTAGTAGGTATATGCTTTGTCTATGAGTGCATCAATCAATTCTTTGAAATATTAATCATGCTTGTGTTATCAAAGAAGGTAGAAGTAGGCTCATCATATATAACTCTAACATCTTTCAATGTTTTTTTTGTCCATAATAGTTGTATAGAACATGATGCTAATGCAATAGACTCAGCCTCTATAGTGGATAAGGAATCTAAATATTTCTTTTTGTGTAACCATGAAACCAATCTACATCCAAGAAAGAATGCACCACCACTTGTGTTTTTCCTGCCATCAACACAATCAACCCAATATGCATATGTATAAGCACTTTAATGTGAAATCAATATCCTTAGGACACCACAAACCATAATATCAAGTTCCTTTTAAATATCTCAATATCCTCTTCACAGCTACAAGATTTGTTTCTTTAGGATCTTCTTGAAATCTAGCCACAAGATAGACTGCATGCATGATATCTGGTCTAGTAGTAGTTACATATAGTGGTTCACCAACCATGGATATATACTTTCTCTGATCACCCTTATGTGAATCATCATCATTACTTAGTTTACAACTAGTCACCATAGGGGTACATACCAGTTTGGAGTCATTCATTCCAAAATTCTTCAACATCTCTTTGACATATTTAGACTATGAAATGAAAATCCTTTTATCTTTTTGATTGACATGTAGCCCAAGGAAGAAATTCATCTCCCCTAACATTGATATCTCAAACTCTTTCTACATTTCTTCTGCAAGCTTCTAACACATAACCTCATTTCCACCAAAGATAATATCATCCACATATACTAGTACTATCAATATTTTGTCTTCCTCGATTTTAAAGTAAATATTACTATTTGTTGTGCCCTTACTAAATCCTTGTTGTATCAAGCACTTTTAAGATCTTTCATATCAAGCTTTGGGAGCTTTCTTCAATCCATATGGTACCTTTTTAAATTTACATACCATATTTGGTTGATCTGATAATTAAATTCCTTTCGGTTGTTCCATGTAAACATCTTCCATTTGACCATTTAGAAAAGAAAACTTCACACCCATCTGATAAATGTTAAAGTCTTTATGTGCTGCAAATGCCAAAAACATTCTAATATCTTACATTCTAGCCATAGGTGAAAAAGTCTCCCAAAATTTTATACCTTCCACTTGTGAGTAGCTTTTACACACAACACTTTTTTTATTTCTTACTACTCTATTCACATTCATCTTTCTTCTAAATACCCACTTAGTTCCAATTATGTTATTATTTTCTAGTTTAGGAGCCAATTCCCAAGTCTAATTATTTTCTATCTAGATAAGTTCTTGTTCCAATACCCTCATCCAATGTTCATCCTCGCATGCACCACTCATTGTTTTAGGTTCAACTTTAGAAAGTAGACATAAATTCACTTCAACTTCAGTAGCTTTGATTTTTGTCAATACACCTTCCCTCTTATTTGTAATGATTTGATCTTCAAAATGATTCTTTTGTACATACATAGGGGTTTTAGGGGTATTCTTCAGAGCTTCTTCCTTCTTCATTTTGAACTTCTTGTTCATCAACCTTTTCTTTCTCAACTACTCTGCAATCAGGTTCATTTGATAGATATCCATCTATTGTAATTGAATTTTTAGAGTTTTCATGAACTTTAACATTTGCACTTTCAACTATCTTTCTTAGCCTTTCGTTGTAACATTTTTAAGTTTTGCTTCTATTAGAATATCCAAGGAACATACCTTCTTTAGATATTGCATCAAACTCTCCTAATTTTTCTTCTTCTCATTTTATATAACATTTTCTTCCAAATACTCTAGAGTACTTAACAATAGGAATCCTTCCATACCATATTTCATAGGGAGTCTTTGTGTTGTTAGATTTAGCTTGAAATATATTGAGTATGTAATAAGTAGTATGAATATCTTCTCTCCAATAGAATTCTAGTAGATTTTCCTCTTTCATCCTAGTCCTTGCAGCTTCTTGGACAATCTAGTTTTTCCTTTCAAAAACTCTGTTATGTTGAGGAGTTCTAGGGGTAGAAAAATGCTTCTTTATTCCATGAACTTCATAAAACATGTTAAAGTAATTGGAGGTGAATTCACCACCTCTATTAGACCTTACAAAAAATATTTTCAATGTCATTTCATTCTCAACCATAGCTTTAAATTCCTTGAATTTATCTAATGCATCATATTTTTCTCTAAGTAAATCAACCCATGTCATTCTAGAATAATCATCAATTAAAAGAATAAAGTACATGCCACCTTGCAAAATTCTCACCTTTGTAGAACCACAAATATCTATATGTACTAATTCAAGTAGTCTAATAAAAAAATATTCCTTTCTATTCAAATTACTCCTGTTTTGTTTTGAAAATTGACAACTTTCACAAACAACATTAATAGGCTTTGTGATTCTTGGTAGATCTCTTATTGCATGAAATAAACCAATTCTTCCTAGATTATCAAAATTCATGTGACACATCCTTCAGTTCCATAACCAACTATCATTAATCTAAGATATAAAGCAATAAACATAAAAACCCATAAGTTGATAGATGTTTCCATCTGTTCTCTTACCAACATAAATCATAAAACTTTTTGGACCCTTTTCTGATCTCACATGTTTCATCCTTCAACACAAGATTGTATCATTTCCTACACATTTTTCCAACACTCAAAAGGTTATGCCTTAAACCCTTAACATAATAAACATTGTCAATATTACGCTTTCTATCAAAACTTATTGAACCTATTCCATAAATCTTATCTCTTGAATCATCTCCAAATTTAACTAATCCTCCATCATACTTTTTAAGTTTAAAAAAATTACTTTTTTCTTGATTCATATGATTAGAGAATCCACTATCAACAACTAGTAATTATTATCCTCTTTGACATGAAATAAAATACCAATGTTACTTCAACCTTATCCTTCACCTCTAGAATAACTTCCTTCACACAACTTTCAAGGTTAGCAGAACCAGATTCTTCTTTTATAGCCAAAAAAGAGCATTCATCATCATCAAAATCTGCATAATTAGTTTCATCATCAGAAATACCATCTTCACTCACATAGTAAGCTCTCTTAATCAGTTTCTGGTTTTTTTTCCTTTTTGTTATTGTTTAGAGCTCTTTTTTGACATCTTGAAGCATAATGACCTATACCACCACAACTAAAATATTTGAAAGATAATTTACCTTTGTATTTACTAGTGCCCTTTTTCATCTTACTCACAAAGTTAGCTTCCAAATCATTAATATATTCTTCACTTGAATCTTCAACCTTCTTTGATTTACCAGCTTGAAATAAGTCTCTACTTTTGTACCTTTCTTCAGTTTTCTCATTTTAAATGCAGTTAGAGTACCAATCAACTGGTCTCTAGAATAATTGTCAAAATAAAAAAATTTATCAATAGAAGATACTTTTTCACTATAGCAATTTGGAAGTGTTTTGATAAATTTCTTCACTACTTTATATTTTTTA
Source organism: Sequoiadendron giganteum (assembly GCA_007115665.2). Taxonomy (NCBI): domain Eukaryota; kingdom Viridiplantae; phylum Streptophyta; class Pinopsida; order Cupressales; family Cupressaceae; genus Sequoiadendron; species Sequoiadendron giganteum. The sequence goes on along the minus strand of CM021100.1, from coordinate 319,170,682 downwards.
ACGGTTGCACCAAGGCCTCTCATGGAACTTACCAATCACCAACTCTTTGTATGTAGCTTTTAATTAACTCTTCTTTAGGCATTTGCATTATTTCAAAAATTTCCTTCAAGTTTTGAAACTTTTCTTGTTTGATCTTTGGATCTCCTTCATAAATGCTTTCTACCTTATCCCAAACTTCTTTAACAATCTTCAAACTAATAAATTTAACTAATTCAAGTATTTGAAAGACTATTCAGAGTAATAAATATTACCTTAGGATTGATCTCATGTGCCTTGATTTTTGCATTTGTACTTGGACTATTCTGAGGTGGATTATATGCCATCTGATAAGCCTTCTCAATATCATATCCTTGATTAAAAAAATATCCTTCTAGCTTAGTCTTCCGAAATGCATAATTTGAGCCATCAAATCAAGGATATTCCAAAGCAATCTTATTCACCATTGCAGATCTAACTTAAGTAGTTAAGCTCTTCTCCAATGAACCTTTCTCTAATATCAATTGTTGAAATGAAAAAGAAAACTAAGAGGGAGGTGAATTGTTGTTAGTTGTAACAATAAATACTTCAAAACCTTCAACAATAATCATATCCACATGCATTTATTAAATCCTTATTTTGTTAATATCATTAAATATGGAATACACATACCAAAAACTTAAATAGCAACACCATACACAAGAGAACACCAGATTTATATGGAAAACCAAATGAGGGAAAAATGATGGTGAGCATTAGCTCACAATATAATTAATTGTAAAATTGGTACAAGGTCTCACTACCAGAATAGGACACAATATCCAAAAGGGATCACAACTAGGGTTCACTACCATAGAAAGAAATACAAGAAGATAGAAGAAGAATGTTACATAGAGAACACTTCTCAATGCAACAAGGAAATCCACCACAATGCTCCAACAATCTTGCAGCCTTGCTTGAATGATTTTGGATGTCTTTAGATCACTAAATTTGATGAGGGATACACCACCCAAACCCCACATAAAACATAATAAACAAAAAAAGCATATAAAATGCAAGGCGGATAATAACCCACTTTCAATTATTTTCTGAAAATCAAATTACAGATTCTCAAATTACAGATTCTAAAATTGCATGCTACAACTCATGAGCTTGATTCATTACATCCAAATCAACTCTAAAAAGAAAATCTATTATTTGAAACCATAATTTGCACTAATGGAGCCACCTTCCACAACCTCCACTTAACCCTTTTATTTCACCCAATAACCTCCCTAGAATATTCTAGAAAGTGTAACTTTCCCTTTTGTTTTGGCGCCGAAAGTCTTGCCATTTGATTTCTTGCCTATGAATATATTTTAATGAAATTCACTTTGTAGTGGGGTAGTTTTGTGGGGCCATAACTTTTGATCTGGGTATCTGATTTTCTATTATAATATATCATTGGAAAGATCTCAGAGAGATCTATAATGCCAAAATGATGAGAGATCGTTTTGTCCACGTTTTGAGTTGTTTTGAGGCTTATAAGGTTTTCAAATTTAATTTGAAGCTACATTGGAGAAATTTCTCGAGGTGAAAATTTTAATCTCCTAGACCGTACAGGGTATTGAGACAATTTTTTCACCATTAGAAATATATTTTAGTTTCGTTCCTTGGGGAAAAATTTCAAGTCCATACAAGCCCATTTACACAGACTTACTAAAATTAACAAGTGACTATTTTTTATCGTTTTTGACTTTTGATTGTCTTAAAAAGCTCAAGTGTCATCATGGGACTCAAAAAATCTAAATAAGAAAAACCTTTTTTTGTCCAAGGTGATGCAAGATTGCCCCTACATCAGACACCTAGGGTGATTTGAAAGGTGACCATGTCACTTCTCGGGAGTTAGAGGGAAACCAATACATTTAACTTTAGCCTTAGACAACCATGATGGATCTTCGACATGAATTCCTCTCCATTTCACCAAGTACTTCACATATTGTTTATTTCTTGTTCTTCTACCCACACGACTATCTAAAATTTCTTCTATCTCCTCCTTTTGTGAAGTAGGTGTTGGGATTTTCCACTGTTCTCTTATCAACCTATCCTCTATATCACCTTCATGTTACTTATGTTGGAGTGAAAATACACTAAGAGGGGTGGGTGAATCAGTGTTAATAACTTCTTTAATAAATTTAACTAGAACTGAAAAGAACCATACATATGTTCTCATTTATCAATGATAGAATCATTCATGTATTTGAATGCAATCACATAAAATAAAATGAGAGTAGTGTAACATTACATTTTAAAGCAGTAAAGAACTGGAACAAATGAATCACAAAAACTCAAATAGACACAAGATATGTCAAGTGGAAAACCCTCATGGGGTAGAAAAACCACTCCTGAACCTGCTGCCTTTTTAAGGCTTTCGTTTCAATAATTATTTTGACAATGCCTCAATGGCTGATTTATGAGCACCGACTCAAGGAGCACCAACCCCTCTATTTAGAGACACCAATCTCAAGGAACACCAACCCCTTTTTTTTTTTATCAATAGAACATACAATGATACAAAGGATCTCTATGTTTCTCCTATTTATGTCAAGTGCTTCTTGACAAACAATGCATAGAATTTTCAAGAGTCAAGAATGACTCTTTAGAATTCCATTCATTATCAAATCTTGATACAACTTGAGGAAAGTAATCTAGTTACAATGTCAATACAAATTCTCATCAGAACTACATTACAATGATATGATATTTCTTTCTTTATCTGACACCCTCATTTTCAATCTTTCATGAGCAGATAACACACTGTGTTCTCAAAATTTTCAGCATCGAGTGAAGAATACCCTATCTCATCAATAAATATAACTACACTTCTCTCTTTTTTTCCGTTTGGGTTTTCTATAATGATTAAAGCCCTAATCTCACTATTTTTGCCTTTTACAAAATACATCAAAAATTACAACTTTAGGTTACAATTGGAACTATTTGTTTTCTGAAAAAAAAAGAGATGACCTTTTTTACTATTTTTACATCTTTAACAAGTTATTGTTCAAGCAATACAAAGTTTGTTTTAGCAAAATATTTCCTCCAGTCTTGACAAGAGAAGATAGACCGAACCCTATTCTATCAAGAAACCTACACAAGTAGTGCTTTTAACCAAGCAACATTAATGTAATACATATTCCATAAGAAAATAGACACCAAAAATGCTGCAAAATAAAGTAACTAAAACCCCAAACAACAATGTAACCAACAAACCAAAAAGATGCAACTAAGAATAGTTATCCACGACTCCAGGTGGGAAAATGAGAAGATATTCAAAGAATAATACATAATAAAATGGCTTCAAAACTTTAAGTAATTGAACGGGCTAAGCACTATACTCAAAATCATGTTTTTTAAGAGCAATTATCAAAGATATTAGGAAGGATCTGAAGAGTTTCAAGGATTTCATCATTACCCACAATATGAAAACACTATCCCTTAAAAAATTTCATGATAACCTTCACAATTTTTTTGATATGGTTAAATGTAACTCTGGTCATGTGAAGTCGACATGCAACATTTCAAAAACTCTCAGCAATGACCCATTTTCCATTATCAAAAATAGAAACCAAACCATGTCAGCAATGTTTTGTGCCAACAAGAGGAAACAATTTTGCAAGAAATTTGAAAAGATGAATACCTAGAGGAGATTTTTCAAGCAACCATTTACGAGACCTACAAAGTAACTGAGCAACCCGAGCTACATTCTCATTTGAGCTTTTACCCAATGGCAGTGGTGGGAGACTGAAAGATGAGATGACCATTGTCATGGTCCTCCAAACTTTCCAAAATGTTGTCGAAGATCAGTAAACTAGCAACATGAATAGTGAAACAACTATGAGAAAAAAATTCAATGTTGGCAGTCAAAATAGGGTTCCAAACCCTTCGTGCAAGTGAATTAAAATATGACCTAAACTGCCAAGAGAACAAACACATGAATACCTTTACCAAGTATGATAATTGTTTACAGTCCGAAAGGACAAAAATGATAACGTATGAACACATAAATCCCTTGGAAGTCTGCGGGCTTATCAAAGACCAACTGTCGACCAGTATTATTGCATTTGTCTATTATATGACAATGTGAAACATCGACCATAAATATGGTTTGAGGAAATTTAAAAGATTACCTTTCATATCAAATGTCGATTTCGTAAGGCATGATAATTTCCAAATGATCAAAGCTAAGTCACATGCAATGTGACATAAAATAATCAATACCTTTATACCAGTTGTCGGCCTTGAGGCCCAAACAAAAATTCAACAAATAGACCCAAATCAAATGCAAATAGGAGATCAATTTGAATGCCTTTGACCAAGGTAGATTTCCAAAATCACAATACCATATGCAAAGGAATGAACTAAGTGATTCTCTTTTTCAAAGCCCAAATGCAATATAATATCCAATGCCTTAAGAAGTATAATAAATGCTAGATATAATGCAAAATTCAGAATGCCATTCTCCCATACCAAATACAATAAACCAAATGCAAAGGAATGAGCAGTGTGCTTCTCAAAGCCAATTACCATGCACGAAGTGAATCAAGAATGAAGAGTGTGTATCTCAAAGCCCATAAGCACAGTAACGATCAATTCCATATAAAATGCCAAAAATTGAATACCGAGAGCTTGAAAAACATTATAACTAATCCTGCCAAACACTTGTAATCATGTGAAATACTGAAGAAAAAATTATCAAAATAGAAACATGTCACCTGAATAATGGAACATAGAACCTGTAACCAGAATACCTCAACCGAGATCTCCACATGGAGCCAAGATATTAGAGCCACCAAATTTAATAAAATCAATGAAGTAAATGTGTTGAACAGAAAAGTAGATCAAATGAGAAAGTAACCACCAAGATGCTCGAGGTAAAAAAAAATTGTCATCAAGGACAAAATAGCACAAGAGGGATTCAACAACTTTGTCATATCAACAATGTTAAACATAGGAGAAATATTTATTCCACTAGGCAACTCGACCTCATAAGAATTTCCTACATCATGCTTGAACTTCAAGATGTTGTATAGTCCAAACTTCTTCATTTTCAATTTTTTATATGTACCAATTGGAAACCTATCCTTTCGCAAATGAACCATGACTTCATCTCCTATTTGGAATTCCTTATATCTCGTTTTTTGATCTACATTAGCCTTCCATTGTGAGTTCATCTTATTAATATGTTTCTTCACCTCTTCATGCAAATTCTTCAAGTGCTCAACAAAATCTTCAGCCTCAGCACTACTCTTCTCCCCCTTATCCATATTTCTTAGTTCAAAAGAAATTCTTGGACTAATCCCATACACAATCTAGAATTGTGGTTTACCAATGCTCTTATTGATAGATTTTTTGTATGCAAATTTTCCATGTGATCCCATCCCTTAGGCTTATCTCCTACTAGGCATCTTAGTAGGTTACCAAAAATCATATTCACCACCTATGTTTATACATCATTATATGGATGATGTGTAGAATTGAACTTCAAATATGTCTTCAACTTCTTCCATAATCTCCTCCAAAAATAACCAAAAAATTTGGTATCTCTATCTAAAACTATACTCTTTGGGGTAGACCATGTAGTCTCATCACCTCTTTGAAAAACAACTCGACAACAAGAAAAACATCACTAGTCTTATGACATGGAATGAAATGTGTCATATTTAAAAATATTTCCACCACCATAAATATGGAATCATGCTCTTTCTATGTCCTTGTAAAGCCAAGAACAAAATCCATGTGACTGTCCTCCCATGGCCTCTCAAGTACATGTAATGGCTAATACAATCTAGTATTTTGATTTGTTCCTTTGACCATCTGACATACTCTACAACTCTACACAAACCTCTTCACATCTTGTTGCAACTGTGGCTAGTAATAGTTCTCACTAACAAGAGAAATGGTCTTATCTTGATCGAAATGTCTAGCCAATCCTCCACTATGCTTCTCCTTGATTAAATTATCTCTCATAGAACTCATTGGAATGCACAATTCTCTTCCTCTAAACAACATCCCATCTTGGATTAAGAAATCCAACCATCTTGTCCTATCCAATGTAATAGGTTCCAAACAAGCCTTCCAAGCTTCTGCAAAGTCTGTATCTTCCGAATACAAAATATTGAGTTTATTGAGCCCAACAAACTTTATATTCATCTCTATAAAAAAAAATTTCCTTCTACTCAAGGAATCTACAACTCTATTTGACATTCCACTCCTATGCTTTAAAAAAAGTATAAATCTACAAAAAAACAACCCAATTTAAGAGCCTTTGTTTCAAATTTCCTTGACTATTAAGATACTATAAAGCCTGGTGATCAGTATAAAAAAAATATTATTTTGGCAACAAATAGTTTCTCTATTTCTTATAAGTGTGAATTATAGCATAAAAATTCTAATCATAGAAAAAATATTTCTTCTTAGCATCATTCAACTTCTCACTAAAATAGGAAACATGCTAACCTTCATGACTCAAAACGACTCCCATGACACTACCACTAGCATCACAATCTACCTAAAATACCTTATTGAAATTTGGAAGTGCCCAAACAGGCTGCTTTGTGACTTTCTTCTTCAACATATCAAACCTCTTTGTTTCTCATATAGTCCATTTAAAATACTTTATATCCCCTCTCATTGCTTCAGTTATAGGTCCAAAAATACTACTAAAACTCTTAATAAATTTTTTGTAATAACTTGCTACACCATGAAATAGTCTTACTTCTATAACACTCCTTGGAGTAGTCCATTCAATGATAGCTCTCACCTTCTTGAGATCTATTTTAAGACCCTCTATTGAGACAAAAAATCCCAGAAACACAACCTCCCTCTTCACAAAACTAAATTTCTTCAAATTAATTAACTTCTCCTCCCTTATCTTCTCCAAAAATCTTTGGATATGCATAAGGTGATCCTCCAATGTCTTACTAAAAATAAAATTATCATCCAAACAAACAATTAAAAAAATTCCTAAAAATTATTTCAATACCTCATTCATAAGCCACATAAATGTGCTTGGTGCATTGGTTAGCCCAAAAGGCATGATTAACCACTCATATAGGCCCTCCCTGGTTTAGAAGGATGTTTTCCATTCATATCCTTCTCTGATATAGACCCAGTGATATCCACTCTTCAAATTTACCTTTGTGAATTACTCAACTCCACTCAAACAGTTTATAATGCCATCCATCCTTAGAAAGGGAAATATATACTTGATAGTAATCTTGTTGATAGGTTAGGAGTCTGTACACATCCTTGATTCTCCATCCTTCTTCGATGATAGTACTATAGGTACTGCACATGGAATCAAACTCTCTCGAATTAATCCCTTTTGTAATGAATCTTGCAATTGTTTGTTCAACTCTTAATTCTCTATTGGAATCATCTAATGGGCTGCCTTATTCAGAAAACTAGCTCCAAGAATCAAGTTCATTTGATGAATAATAATTCTTACTGGAGGAAAATCCTTAGGTACATTATCAGATACAATATCTTGAAACTCATCCAATAAATGTGAAACCTTTATGGGTACCTCTTTGTCATCTTCTTTATCAACTGTAGGAATCAAAGAATAACACATGTTTATGCTTCATAGATTCTAAAAACATTATTTTGTCAACTAAACATATTCTAATATTAATACATACCATTTCATTTGCCTCTTTCAAGGGCTTCAACTTATGATGAAATTCATTATTTGTCAAAGAATAGGTGTTGGAATGTCCATCATGTACTTCCCTCCGATCAAACTGCCACGGTCTTCCTAACAATATATGACAAACATCCATAGGTATAATATCTCACAATAGCTCATCATGTTAATTTCCAATCTTAAACTTTACCAAACATTGTTCTTTTACCAAAGCTTTATGGGGCTTCTACAACCAAACAATCTCATATGGATTTGGATGCCTTCTTCTCTCCAACTGCAACTTACTAACCATCTCTTCTGAAACAAGGTTATCAGTACTACCTCCATCAATAATAAAATTTCAAACTTTACCTTCACACTTACATGATGGTACGATATAAATTCTTCCTTTGAGTTGGTTATTTCTCCTCATTCAATAAGGCTCTTCTAGTAACAAGAACCTCTCCTCTTTCTACATCCTAAGAATATGAAGACTCAACATCTTCATCTACATGTACAACTCGTGCATTACCCTCAATTCTTCTACTTTTCCTTCCTTGATTTTGATGAGACTCATAGGCTCTATGTCCTTCTCCACATTAGAAACATATTCCATGAAAGCCTCCTCTTCTCAGTCCTCATCTAGATCTTCCTTTTTGGTATCCATTATTTTGATCATGAGGACGGTAGGTGTTATCTTCATTCTAGTTTTGGATACTATTGGATCATTCACCCCTGTTATGATCTTCATTTCGATCTCCATATTATCATCCACCAGTCTTTCCACCATGACCCCAATATCTTTTCTTTCTTTAAAACCTTATATTCAACTTTTCTTCTACCTTCAAAGCAAACTGATATGCATCTTTAGTGGTAGACATTCTTACCAAAACCAACTCTTCCTGAATAATCGGCTTCAATCCATTTATGTAACAAGCAATGTTTTCATCGTTGGCCTTAGATTGGCCTATTCTAATGAGGACATGGTAGAATTATTTTGTATACTCCATGGAAAATTTTCCTTATTTCTTCAACCATTTCATCTTCTTCAAAATATATAGCTTGTAGTCCACAAGAATGAATAGTCTCTTAAATTCTTCTACCATCTTATCCCATCTCATGATTTTATCTTTTCCCCTTCTATTTCTCTCAAACTAGACTTCTTTCAACCATATACTAGCATGTCCTTTCAGCTTGACCTTTGCAAATTTGACCCTCTCTGGATCTTCTATATCTTCATACTCAAAATACTCTTACATGTCATTGATCCAATTGGTCAACTCCTCTAGATTTAAATTTCCAAAAAAAATAGAAATTTCTATCTTTAGCCTCTTTCCAATCTTGAAAATGGCCCTAATGAGTCTGAATTCTCCAAGATCCATTATATCATATGCTTCTTCATCAAATGGCTCTTCATTTTCAGCCTCATCTTCACTTTCATCTCCTCTTCTAACACCATCTCCTCTATGCATCTCCTCTTGTAGTGCTTGAAATTTTCTTTGGATGGCTCTATAACCCTCTTTTGTTACCCCAACATTTCTTCCACCATAGTTTATTCATGGAGTAATCTTTTCTCATAGACCCACAACCACAAGTCCTGGTATAAACTACCTCACATTCAATGATCTATGAACACACTCAGGAACTCCCTCTTTGATACCACTTGATGAGGGATACACTTCCCAAACCCCACAAAAAACACAATAACAAATAAAAATACAAAAAAATAAAGATAGAAAACAACCCACTTTCAATTATTTTTTGAAAATGAAATTAAAAATTATGAAATTAGAGGCTACAACCTCACGTGCTTGATTCATTACATCCAAATCAACTCTAATACAAAAAAATATTATTCAGAGCCACAATCTGCACTAATGGAGCCACCTTCTACAACCTCCACTTAACCCTTTTATTTCACCCAATAATTACCCTAGAATGTTCTAGAAAGTGTAACTCTCCCTTTTCTTTTGGTGCCAAATGTATCACCATTTGATTTCTTGGCTTGGAAGATATTTTAATGAAATTCACTTGGGTGATCTCACAATAGTGGTTTACAATTTTTGGCCAAAATTGACATTGAAATGAATATTTTGAGCTTTTTCTTCACTTTCATACACCTATAGATGATAAATTTTGAGGAGTTGGAAGATGATGCAAACTGGTGATTTGTGACATTTTTCTGTAGATGCTAAATATGTATTTAAAAAAAAAATTGGAATCAAATTGCATTTATTATACCATCTCCTTCAAAAATATTTTTTAATAGTAAACACCATTTTTAAAGAGTGATTTTTACCGTATACAACATAATTTTTTTTCTATGAAGGATAAAATTCTCTTTTTTGTTTTTAATTTAGATTTGTAACTATAATATCTAGCATTTTCATTTGGTTTCATAGTTTTTTATTGAATATTTTTTTATTAATTAAGTTTTGAATTCAACCCAATTACAATTAAGACAATGGTAGACTATATGCATCATAAATTTTTTGTATGTATCAGAATTCATTTTTTTATTTGTTAGATCAAGGAAATTAATACCTAACATGGACTTATCTTTTAAATTTTTTTTGGCAATCTACTATTTTTCCACATGTGTAGAAAAGAGACCTTGATTTTCGATGAAAAGCCTGCATTCACAAGAAATAATAAATAAATATGACAATCAACTTAAATATATTTAAAATTATACTTTTTGGGAAGATTATAATAAAGACTACATGCACAAAAATAAAATTTAAATGAATTCATTTGATCCCCCAAAAGGTAAATCAAAATTGGTTTTTTATCAACATTTTGATAGGTGTAAAGGAGACTATGTTATAGGTATGGTTTTAAAATAGTTGGGTTCAATCCAAGGGGGTTTGATCTAAGGTGGTTTGATCACACCCTCTTCAATTGGAATCCTTTAAATGGAAATTTTTAAGTCTTAAATCATTATATTTTCTAAAAATATGTGATTTTAGTAAAAATCAGGATGTCCCAAAAAGTGTAAATCACTATTGTGGGATCACCCACTTTTTAGTGGGGTTGCTTCACGAGGCTATAAATTTTGATCTAAGTGTCTGATTTTCTATTATAATATACCATTAGAAACCACTCAAAGAGATATATAGTGTCAAAACAATCAAAGATCATTTCATCCACTTTTCGAGTTGTTTCAGGGCTTCTAAGGTTTTCAAATTTGAATTTGAAGTTGCATTGGAGAAATTTCTTGGGATCAAAACTTTAATATCTCCAAAACTATATGAGGTATTGAGATGATTCTTCCACTATCAAAAATATTTTTTAGTTTCACTCCTTGGGGTAAAATTTTTAGGTCCATATGAGCTCATTTAGGCCAACTTACTAGAAATAGTAAGCGACTATTTTTAAAAAAAAATGAATTTCGATTATCTTACAACCCTTAAGTGCCATCATGGGACTCAAAAATACTAAATAAAATAAGGAAAATATTTATTTTTGGTGATGCAAGATTTCCCCTACACCGGTAGATGCTCCTGCATCAACTTTCAGGAACCCGAACACTGAAATTCACACAACTCTACTCAAATTTGAATCAAACAATTCACTCACATTTATCTTGCATATATATTCAGTTTTCATACCTACACCAACTTACAACAACACCACACTTATTTATATGAACCTCAACCTCAAAAATCTTCACCAATGTTGGCAACTAATAGTTATACATACAAATTCAAAATAGGTCGACACCTAAATATTCCTGTGGTTGATATGAATGAAGGTTACCTACAAAAATACTTAACTAGAACCAAAATAGGTTCCAAGACACCTCAAAATGATTCTAAAAGCCTCACATGTAGTGCTAATACAAGGTTGGTCAATACCTATGTTAAACACCATAATCATTAAGTACACGCTTTCTTAAGTCGAACCAAAAATTTCAAACAAAATAATTTACTTGAACATGACCTATAATAATTAGTGAACTAATTGAGAATTTTAAAACACTTCATCAACCTTGCATCATTCAAATACTTCAATTCAAAATAGCTGGTGACCCTTACTTGCAAATTGATAAATGAACTCACTCTATATTGCATGAAATCAGGTAAAAAATTGAATGTAGAAAGATACAAGAATTATAAACAACTTCACAAGTCTACACAACCTGAATCTAAACAAAAAAATAAATGGAGAAAATGTATTTATCTCAAGCCATAGAAAACATCATTGAAGAACTGGTTCACCTACACGTGAAAATATCTTGTACTGTGCAATGATCTAGAAACACAAATTTAGAATATAGAAACCTTTAAAAATCATGAAAAAAATGTTAGATTCACACAAGTATAGGGTTAATATAGAATAAACACAAAGCACAATACCAGAGCACACACTGACCACCTGCACAACATAGTTTTCTCTATTTATAAAATTTCCTCAAAAGCACTTGGAAACTGAGCACCAGAGACAACATCTCAGCTCATTACATCATTCTAACTCATAGTCAGACACTGCAACAAAAAGATAGCTCCATGTACTCATAACACTTCCTAAATGTTTCAACTTCACATGTACAACCTATTTTCCTCTTTTTCACAATTTTCTCAATATCCTCAACATCTTCGTCATGCAACAACATCATTAACATAGGGTTGACATCAATGACAATACCAGTCAGTAGACTTCTTCTTGACATCAGTGATGACACCATCATACTTGCAATAACTTTTGTAAGAGATACTCAAAAATATCTTTTGGAAGAGCATTTGTAAAAGTATTTATAACTTGATCCTTTGTACGCACATATTCCAGCTTCACCTCATTCTCTGCAACTTTTTGTGGCAAAAAAAAAATTATCCCTTTTCCTTACTTAATTTAGGAGTAATTAATGTTAAAATTGTATTGTAGGAAAATACATACCCTTGCATTTTCATACTTGTTTGGGTCTTCCTTTCTTTTTTATCCTTATTTATGCTTTAATTGGTCCTATTTTGCATCCATAAGCCTAATAAATTAGATCTTTTTATGGCTAATCCCGACAAACATCGAAGGGTAAATGATAAATGAATGATTCTAGTTATGTGTCCTTGATTTTTGGACTAGGACTAAAATACAACCTAGGGCCTCTTTTTCCCCCAGAGGTCTTGGGACCTTGAATTCAAAAGCACCTTAAAAGGTCCCCTTTTCGAAGTCCTTTCCCCAAGTTTCAAGCCTTGAGACTAAGATGCCACTTAGGCCATCTTAGTCCCCCTCAAGTTATTTTTGAGATTTAATTTCAAATCTTGGTGGGATTTAGCCTCCTTTAATTAGTAAATTCATATGTTGGCCTTTTGTGGTGTAATTTAAGGATATTAAGCATGGATACATATAAATACAAGGTTCTTTCACTAATTTTCACCTAAGAATTTTTGTGAAAGCATTCATAATAGAAAATTGGAGTTCAAGAGAGATTTCAAGATAAATTAATCAAGCATTTGGAGCCATCATCAAGATTCAAGCATCATGTCAAAGATATTCTTCCATCATGTGTGTTTTTGAGCTAACATTTGTGATGTAGGGTTTTGATTCAAGAAAGCTATTCAAGTCAAGATCTATCAAGCATTCATCCAATCCAAGATCTACATTCAAGCTAGCCACTTCACACAAGTTTGTAGATTTCATAACAAGTGTTTCATGAGTTGCAACACAGTTCTTTTTTCATTCGTGATTTACCTTCATTATTCCATTTCATTCCAAAGTTTAATTACCAAAAAGGGGTTTGTCCAAGGAAAACCCCCATTTACTAACAAATCATCAAGTTTTTCTTCTCTTTCATGTTTTTGTTTGGAGATTTAGGTTGAATACTTAAGTATCATTTGAAGTGAAAAGTTGTAAAGATGCAAAGTTGCATTGAAAAGTTGTCATCTTCATGGAAAGTCACCTACATGCAAGATCTAGAAGTTTAAGGACCTGGGATTTGAGAAGGAAGTGCAAAACTCGGACCTCAGGATCACATTCTGAAATTGGAAAAATTTAGATCAAGACTAAGAGGACAATATCGACATCTTAGTCCTTCTGGAGGTATTTTGTAGAGATTCTTTCAAATTTTGTTCTGACATCTGAAGATTCTATGTTTGCCTTGAAAAATAGTAGCGGGACTAGGAAGATAGTAAGGGTACCGTAGTTATTCCTAGGATATTTTGACAACATTTTTTCATTTCCAGAATCCTCAACACATTTCCATACTTCCCAAGTACATACATCCAAGCTTGTTGTTACTTAATTTTATCATTTGCACTCATTGTTTGGCTTGTATTACTAGGTTTTATGAGTTGAATATCAAGTTGTTTTTTCCAATATTTTTGCCGGTGGTGAACCCTTTGAAGCCTAAGGAATCTTCCTAGGTCTCCCTTAATGAGAATTGATTCACCTTTGTGTTGATATTCAATCCAATTTTGGATCCTAGGGCATATTTGAATGTTAGTTGGAGAAAAGTGGTATTTTATGACCTAAACCATAAAGCATCCATTTTCTAATTAATATTTTTGGTGAACCTAAAATTTTTGGGCATTCATTTACTGACTTGGAGTTCACTTATCTCCTAGATATAGGTTGCATTCATTCTTTCATTGCATATTGCATTAGTTAAAGTGCGTACAAGTTACATTTTTTCTTTCTTGCGTCATTTTATCTCATTCAAAAACTAAAAAAGTGCATTGTCAATCATCCTAATTGCATTTAGGAACATTATTAATGTATTTAAAATTTGAAAAAAATTTATCCAGTATTGAATTGAATTGCTTGTCATTAGTCACTTTTTCCTACACTCATTTAGACACTTTTCTATTCCTAAACATCAGGTCCCTAGGTAGTCAACCTAGAAACACTATAAACAATCCATATTTTTTTGTTGTTTCTTAAAAATCCTCTACTAGGACTAAAATTTCCTTATTGGAATCTTAGTCCCTATGTGGCTTTCTACCCCAGAATGCTCTCTAGGTTGCTTTTTTTTTGTTCCATTTTTTGGAACCTCAAAATTTCATCAGTAGGACCAAGACACCATTGTTGGTATCTTGGTCCCTAATGGCTTTGAATTTATATTTTTAAGGGCCTAGATCTACTTTTATGCTTATGTATGTTGCCATTGGTTATCTATTTCAGTGGATTGGCCTTCTATTTGATGCATTTTACTAGATATAGCTTAAAGTGGTTCATTTCATGCATTGCGTCATTCCAAATTTTCATTCATAATATTTCATTGCACAGTGTAATCAGTAAGTTGCCTTGTTTGAAATCTAAAAATTGAATTTGTACATTTCATTTTGAGACTTTATAGTGCATCTTGATTTTTCATAAATTACTATTTAAAAATGTTAGTATCTATCATTTCCAAGTTGGCAAAGAAAAATTTAGTCAATAAGCATGTTATTCATTCATTCAATGCATTTCCTAGTTATGAGAGTCTCTTATTGCAAGAGATTGAAAATGTTGATGCTTGCCTTAAACCTATCCCCCCTCTTATCTCTCCTATTTATACAAATGATGTGATGAAAGAGAACACAAGCATAGATAACCATGGTCATCATGGTTGTTCTTCTCCTGATACCTCTCCTATTAGTGATGAAGGTATCTTGGTGAAAGAAGATATAATCATTGAGAATCATGGAGGTCTTGTTTGTCCTTCTCCTCATCTCCCTTTTGAAGTGCAAAATAAAAATAAAGTATTCATTATAATAGCTATTCACAATATGGAATGGATTAATTGAACCCTTGTTGATAACGACTCAACCCTTAATTTGTGTAGTGTAACCCTTTTCAATAGTCTTGGTGTGGATAGATAAAAAATTCAACCTAATTTTTTATCTATTAAGGTATTTAACAATATAGGAGAGGAACTTCTTGGAGTGATCACTTTACCTATTAGAGTTGGAAAGGTTAACTGAAAAACTCCTATTCATGTTATGCCTCATGATATTTTATATAATCTTCTTTTGGGAAGGTCGTGGATCCTTGAAATGAATGGGGTTCCCTCTACCCTTCACTATAAAATGAAGTATTTCTATAATAAAAAAGTGTACACACTTGAAGCCAACAATAAACAAAGCAATTGCTTGAATATTGAGAAAAGCAAAGAGAATCCTTTGAAAACATTGTCACTCACTACACAAGTAGAAAACATGCACCAGAAATAAAAAAAATTTGAGGAAGTCATTAAATTGTTGGAAGATTATTACGGTTCGTTATATTTCACACCTTCTTTCATAAAAGAATATAATAGCAACAACCACAATGAAGATTAAAAAGGGAAAAAAATAATTTCAACACAACAAGAGCTTACACAAGGTGAATCTTCAACATGCAATAATTACACAATTGATTTTGACACACGATTATGAGCCACTGTCGAATCTAAAAGAGACGAAGAAGCTCCATGGAAAAGGTTATGAGATTATGAAACAACTACCCAGGCTATGGTGGAAAAGGATGTGATGCTTGAGAACAAGGTATTTGTGTCCCTATAGAGCCTTACACGCAAGAAACAACTCATGGTCTTGGTTATTGTCCCTCAAAATAAATAATCAAGCCTTCACTCAATATCAACACTATTACAAAATATTCCTCTGAGCCAACTTTAACAATAGTGCATTCTGAATTTATAGACACTAGTGGTCTTGATTGTTATTCTTTAAAATAAAAAAATAAATCCTCGCTTAACATCAATGTCATCACACAAAACACTTATAATTCAAATTCCAAAGATTATACATCTTCCTTTAAAGAAGAGAACAAAATATCACAAACTAAAGAGTCTTGTGTAGGTATGACACCTTGTACTAAGCAAGAGATATCTTTGTCGCAAAATAAAGCAATATCTACTATTGATCAAGAGGATATTTTGTTGAGACTCCTCCAAGATCGTTTGATATCCCTCCCTCCAAGATCATGAGATAAATTTTACTACAAGAATTCATTTTGTGCATTATAATAGAGTTCATGGTAATGCTACTAATGAATGTAAAGCTTTAAGAGATAAAATTCAACATCTTAAGGAGTGTGGTTTTGTTCCTTGTGTTGAAGCACCTAATTCCTCTAATTTATGTTGATTTTAGTAAGCATGGTTCTCATCAATCATTTCGGCTCATCATTTTCTTGCACTAAGTGGGGGAAAGGGGCTAGGTAGCCTTGTCCTCATCTATTACCTATCATTGCCTCTTTTGGCTAGTTGATCACCTTTCATTTATATGTAATAGAAAGCTTCGCATATGGAAGACATTCCTTAAGTTGGCTCACATGTGACATACCGAGTTATACGTTTTGGGGGAAACCCCTTCCCTTCTCATGACGTAGCTTATTGGAAACATATGACATAGCATAGGGCTTTTTGAGTAAGTTCCCATTTCTTCATCTAATTTAAATTAAGTGCTCACAATAATGGTGTTAGAAACTACATTAATGTGGGTGAATACATCGAAATTCATGATTTATTGTGTGATTTTATTTCTTCTTGTGATGCATCCTTTTCTTGTTGGTGTCATTAGGTTTGATTTCCTCTGAGAGCATGATATATCTTTGATTTTTCCTCTCTTGGGGATCTTAAGAACAATGTTCCCTAAGATGAGACCTTACATTTATCCTCTCTTGGAGATGTTAGGCACAATTTTCCTTAAGATGAGACCTTGCACAAACTAAGAAAAATCCACTCGAACATCCCTCTTTCTTATTGCATTGCATTTTTGTACCTTATTAAAGTCACACGGGTATGGCTTTGATATGGTTCATTGGGGCTCACCTAGTGGACAACTAGCTTCACTAGCCCTTGTGAGTGTTCATTTTCCTTTTTTTCTTTATTATAGTCATGGGGGTATGAATTTGATATGGATCTCTTGGAGCTAACCTACTGGAAAACTATCTTCACAAGCCCTTGTGAACATGCATTTTGTTTGCATAGTCGACAATTCATTCCACTTGTAAACCTTTTTGGATAAACAACCTAGACGTGATCCACAATGTTTTAGATGGCTATTCAAAGCTTGATTTGTAGAATTTTATTTTTTCTTTTTTTCCTTTTTCTATCCTAGATGTTGTATGTTGGTGATCCGGTCATGTCTTCATATATCATCCACAAGTGTTTTCATTTGTGCCTATGTTGGTCTATCATTGGATCTTGATCCCGGGGGCTTGGCCACCCCATTGTTTATTGTCTTCCCATCTTACTAAATTTTTTACATTTGAATGCCTCTTGATTGTGTGGTTGGCTACTTTAGTGTGAGATTGAAGTAAGTTAATCCTCTAAATAAAGTGGGGGTTAAATGTAGTGTAGGAAAATGCATACCCCTACATTTTCACACTTTTCTGGGCCCACCTTGCTTTTTTATCCTTATTTATGATTTACTTGGTCCTATTTTGTATCCATAGGCCTAAAAAATTATATCTTTTTATGGCTAATCTCGACAAACATAAAAGGGTAAATGATAATTTAATGATTCTAGCTGTGTGTCCTTGATTTTTGGACTAGGACTAAAATGCAACCGAGACAGTCTTTTTCCCCAAAATTTCTTGGGACCCTATTCAAAAGCACCTTAAGAGGTCCTCTTTTTTGATTTTGTGCCCCAAGTTTCGAGCCTTCAGACTAATGTTCCACCTAGGGTGTCTTAGTCCCCCTCTAGTTATTTTCAAGATTTAATTTCAAATCTTGGTGAGATTTAGCCTCCTTTATTAATGAATTCATATTTCAGCTTATTGTGGTATAATTTTAGGATATTAAGCATGCATAAGTATAAATAAAAGGTTGTTTTACACATTTTCACCCAATACTTTTTGTGAAAGCACTCAAAATAAATTCATCAAGTATTTGGAGTCGTCATCAAGATTCAAGCATCATGTCAAAGATATTCCTGCATCATGTGTGTTTTTGAGCTAAGATTTTTGATGTAAGGTTTTGATTCAAGTAAGAAATTCAAATCAAGATCTATCAAACATTCATCCAATTCAAGATCTACATTCAAGCTATCCATTTCACACAAGTTTCTATATTTCATAACAGGGGTTTGGTGAGTTGCAACATAGAACTTTCTTCATTCATCGTTTCCCTTAATTTTTCTATTTCATTCCAAGGTTTAATTACAAAAAAGGGGTTTGACGAGGGAAAATCCCCATTTACTAACAAACCAACAAGTTTTTTATTTTTTTGGATATTTGAGTTTGCAAATTTAGGTTGAATAATTGAAGATCATTTGAAGTGAAAATTTGTAAAGTTGCATTGCAAAATTCCCATCTTCATGGAAGTTCACCTATAGGCCAAATCTAGAAGTTTTAGGACCTGAAATCTAAGAAGAAGGAATTACAAACCTCTAGCCTCGGGATCACATTTTGAAATTGGAAAAAATTAGATCAAGACCAAGAAGACAATAATAGCATCTTCAACCTCTTGGAGGTATTTTGCACAAATTCTTTTAGATCTTGTTCAGACATCTCAAGATTTTGTGTTTTCCCTATAAAAGAACGAGACTAAGAATACAATAAGGGTGTCTTAGTCCTCCCTCACATATTTTTACAACATTTTTGTATTTCCAGAATCCTCATCACATTTTCAGACTTCCCAAGTACATACATCCTAGCTTGTTTTTACTTATTTTTTGTCATTTGCACTTGTTGTTTGGCTTGCATTACTAGGTTTTGTGAGTTTAATATCAAGTTGTCTTTTGCAAGATTTTTCTTTGTGGTGAACCCTTTGAAGCCTAAGGAATCTTCCTAGATATCCCTTGTTGATAATTGATTGACCTTGTTGTTGATAGTCATTCCAATTTGGGATCCTAGGGAATCCTTGAATGTTAGTTGGAGAAAAGTTGTGTTCTATGACCTAAACCATATTTAAGCATCAATTTTCCAATTAATAAAAAATGAAGCTAATATTTCCTTAATCTAGTGTTGTAATGTGTTTTCCACCTTCACATTGGATTTAAGGCCTGTTTAATCTAAATAAACCTAAATTTTCCTTTATTTAATATTGTAAATTGTATTCATTTAAACCTTCACATTATATTTAGGGCCCTTTGGTCTAAAGTTACCTTAATCTAGTATTTTAATTTTTTGTACACATTCGCATTGGATTTGGGGCCCCTTTAAGTTAAATAGACCTAATTTTTCCTTAATTTGATGTTGCAAAGTGTATTTATTTACACTTTTACATTTAATTTTGTGACCTCTTATATTTTTTTCCTTAATATCATCTTTAATGGTCCCCTAAGACCTTATATTATGCATTTTGAGGCTTATTTCAATCAAAATCTTGACAAGATCAACAGATAGACCTAATTTCTTAACTCCTCAACACTTTCTCTCTCTAAAAAGGGCATATGAGACCCATACCCTACCTTAGTCATATGATTCATGGGTGGGAATCATATGCCAAAAATGGTGTATGAGTCCCACTTGAACCATTTTTAGTGTTTTGAGTGAGAAATCAAGGTCTCAAATTCAAATTTCTTGACTGAAGGCCTCTAGGATCTAATAAATGGTACATTGGGTTCATCTCGTATATAAAAATGGTCTCAAATCATTATTTCAATAAGCCTTCATGATATCAAGTCAAGCACTCAAGAGTTAAGCATTAAAAGACTTAACAAGAGAATCAAGAGAGTTTACAAGAGCATTTCTAGGGCTTCCAAAGGTAGGTTTCTTCATCAATTATTGTAGCAATTCAAGATACATAAAAATGTTAGGATTATCAAGCATCAAGCATTTTATTGAGCTAGTTTTATGGTGTAGCATTGAAGGTCCATTGAAAATAATTGTTTCATATCTATATTATAGATCTAGATATACATTCTTCATAGCCACTTCATGTTAGATTAATGATTTACAAGACATCATTCAATGTATAATTATTCATGTTTCATGTTTCATGTCCTTATTTCATTATCTCATCATTAGGTTTAATTACCTCAAATGGGTTTGACCAAGGCAAACCCCCATTCCCTAATAATCAACAAGTTTTTTGTCTCTCTGCATGTGTAATTGTAGATCTAGGTGTCTTGGAGATTCAAGAATCTTCAAGAAGATTAGGTTACAAGATTGAACAAAATTGTTGGAGTTGTCTCCTCACTTGCAAGGTAACATAAATACTTCTACAATTCAAAAATCAAGGCTTGAAATCCGGAAACAAAGTGTGGCAGAAAGAGAAAATGTTGGAGAGTAGAATCAAACCTTAAATTTCTAAAAAATAACACTAGAAGTGATACACCAACTTGGGCGTAGGAGTCATATTACAACCAAGTTTTAGGGTTTCAGGAGATCCATAATCAACACTATCAAATTCTAGTTTTGGGGAAAAAAACCCAATCTTGGACTAAATCGTCTAGAGTGGTGTATGAGTCCCAGTCAACATCAAAATTAGTGTTTCTAGCATTTCAATTCCTCATTCAAGCCTCTACTAGTTTCATGGTACACAATTCTGATTATGTAGTTTTTTGTTCTGATTTACTTGAATTTCTAGGTCATTTAATTTGGTCTTTCATATCATTAAGTTTCATAATTAGTTATTGTGTTTCATTAGTCTTTCCAAGCCCTAGATTGGTGGTGAACCCTTCTTTAGTTTATAATCAGACCCTAGGACAACCCTATTGCAAAGATACCTACCCCCTACTTCATCCTTGGATTGAGATCTCTAGGATTCCTTGAATGTGGAGTATAGAAGATTGTTGTTCTATGTCCTAAACCATTAGCAACGATGATTTTCTATCTTATATTTTGGTGAACTTGTATTTATAACACATCATTTCTGATTTGGAGTGCATTATCATCCTAGATCTAGCTCACATTAAGTTTGCATCATTCTTTGTATTAGTTAATTTGCATCTAGGGTTTCAAAATCTTGCATTAGTGAAAGTTCATATAGGTAGAATTTTTGCATCTTGCATCAATAAAAATCATCTAAAATCTACATTTGTATTTAGTTTAGACATCTTCAAAACCAGAAAGTGTAGAAAACACTAAAAATTTCCTTAAAATTGTAAAAAAAACCCTAACTGGGACTCATATGCCCTTCTAGGTGATTTAGTCATAGTCTAGATTTTAAATTGTCTTTTATAGAATTAAAAATCCCATTTCTATGCTTCCTAAAATTTATGGTAACATATAGTATCAATCTAGAAAGTTTCAACAACTTCTATTTTATGTATCTAAGCCAAATCATCCATGTAGTGTATTCATATTCTTTTCAATTGTAAAAATATTTACTTTTACATGCTAGTATAAATTAGATAGATTAATTTTGTATGCTATCATGTTTCCTTTTAATACATGTGGTTTTGATATGATTAAGAATGAATTGTATAGGTAAAACATCCCCTCTTATGAGTTCAATTTAGAGTACAATGACAAGGACATTAAGAAATATGTTAGTCATCCTTCTACTATCTTTCATGGTTATGAGAACATATTAGAGAAATAAGATCAAACCATTAACACAATCCTTAATATTGCATTCCTATCTCAAACCCTATTCTCTCTCCCATTGGTGAGGATGATATGATACAATAAGATACAATCATAGAAATTCATGAAAACCATAATTAATCTTCTCCTCGTACCTCTCCTACTAGTGACAAAGGTATCTTGGTGAAAGAAGATACAGTCAATGAGAATCATGAGATTATTGATTGTCTCTCTCCTCCTCACTCTTGGGAAGATACTATGACATAAGAAGATGAGATCATAAACACATTTCTAAACATCAGTTTACCTAATCTGAATTCATCCCTTGCTTGTGAGAATGTTTTAGTGAAAGAGGATAAAATCATAGATAACCATGACAATAAAATTTGTCTTTCTCCTAATATCCCTCCTTGATGTGAAGAGGATAGGTTTATTTTAGAATATGCACCTATAGAGAGTCATGAAAATATTGTTCCTCCCTTCCCTAATGCTACTACAATTTGGAAAGATCTATTTAGTAAGCATGAAAATCATAGTTGTCCTCTTGATTCCTAACCTACTTGTGATTAAGATAATTTTCAAAATCTAACCATGGAATATGATGAAAATATTACAAGCTCTCCTACTAAGGTAGAATTTATTGCATAAGAGAATGAGACCTTAAAAAGAAAGAATAAAATCATGGGAAATCATGAAGATCACATTTATCCTTCTCCTAAAATCTCTCCTAGTTCTGAAGAATATATTTTAGTTTTAGAAGATCGAAGCAATGAGAGATACAATAATCCTATTTTTGTCTCTTCCCCTAGAGAAAACATTACTAAACAAGAGAATGCCATCATTGATAAAAAATACAATTCAACCATTGATCATTTCCCTACTTGTGATGAAGTAATTTTAGGAGAACCAACCTTTGAATTTCATGAACATCTATGTTGTAGGTCTCCTAAAAGATCTCCTCCTAAGGAGGATATCATGGTTCAATAAAATGATAACATCTACAATAGTGATATAGTGTTCCTAGATAAAGATGATGAAGTAACTTTATACTCTCCTTCACTAAGGGATTTTAATATTATTCAACCTCAACTCATCATTTACCAACCTTCACACAAACCTCAAACTCAAAATAATCCCAAACTTATCTTCTAACCACTTATGAATAATGTGTCACAATATCCGAGTCATAATACCATTTCTCATACATATAACACTAGAAAAAATTTGTAACCAAGAAAAATAACTTTAGTATCCCTCCAACTTCCTAATCCTACCTTACCAGTTCCTCCTTGTTTTCCTCCACAAATTTCTAAGGAGTATGATCTTGTTGAAAAACTAAATAATACTCCTACTAATATATCCTTATGGGACCTTATTCAAACCTCCCCTCATTATCACAACATGATTCAAAGCACTTTACAAAACTTTATATCCCTTCTAATGCACAACTAAATGACATAGCAACCATGATTCAAGGAATAAATTTTGACATTATTTTCCACCAAAGTGAGCTCCCTCATTTGGAAGTACAAAAATAATGTGAGGATTTCATGACAATAGCTCAATATAATAGAATAGGCATAAAGAGAACCCTAGTAAAAAATGGCTCCATCCTTAATATGTGTAGTGTAAACATTTTGGATAGGCTTGGTGTGGATAAATAAAAAGTTTAACCTAATTATTTATCTATTCATGGATTTGACAATGTAGGAAAACAACCACTAAGTTTGATCACTTTACCTATTAAAGTTAGAAAGGCCACATTAGAAACACTGATCCATGTTATACCTCACAAACTTTCATATAATACGATTTTCAGAAGAACGTGGATTCATGAAGTGAACGGGGTTCCTTACGCCCTTCATCATGTAATGAAGTATGTATACAATAAAAAAGTATATACAATCAAAGCCGGCCTTGAACCAAACATTTGTTTAAACATTGACAAAGATAAGGAAATCCTTCAAAGATGTTGACACAAACTACACTAGTAGAACCCATGCAACAAAAAGATAAATAAAAAAACATTGACAAATTCATGAATCTCTTAGAAGGTAATTGGGGTTCCTTGGATTTCACACCAACATTCATGCGAGAATACAATATCATAAACAAAGACTCTAAAAAGGGAAAATAAAAAGTGGTAATGTCAATAGAAATTTCATAAGACCCTTTGAAATCGTCTACCTCCACCACTTTAGAAAACAAAAAAAATTACACAAAAAACTTTGATGAAGGTATTATCAAAAGCCATCGAATCCAAAAGAAATGGAAAATATTTATGGAAAAGGTTATGAACTAATGAAACAACTTGGGTAGAGTGGATAAGGATGTGGTGCTAAAGAACAAGGTATGCATGTCCCTATAGAGCCTCACACAAAAGAAAAGACTAGTGGTCTTGGTTATTGTCCCTCGAAAGAAATAAACAAGCCTTCACTCAACATCAACACTATTACAAAATATTTTTCTAAGACAACTTTAACACTAGTGCATCTTGAATTGATGGAAAATAGTTGTCTTGATTGTTACCCTTTGAAAGAAACAAAAGAAACAAAGAAATATTTTCTTAATGTGAATGTCATCACACATTACACTAATTATTCAAATTCACTAGATTTTACATCCTCCAATAAAGGAGAGAACAAATTCTCACATTCTAAAGAGTCTTGTGCAAGTATGACATCTTGTACTAAGCAAGATATGTCTTTGTTGCAAAATAAAGGAACATTTTCTACTTTTGATCAAGAGAGTATCTTGTTGAGACTCCTCCAATATCACTTGATATATCTCCCTCCAAGAACATAAAATAAATTTTACTACAAGAGTTCATTTTGTGCATATCATAGAGTTCGGGGTCATTCTACTAATGAATTTAAGGCTTTGAGTAACAAAATTCAACATCTTAAGGATTGTGGTGCTCTTCCTTGTGTTGAAGCACAATTTTAATTGATATTGATTTTCATCCTATTAGGCTCATCCTTGTCCTCCACTAAGTGAGGGCAAGGGGTTAGGTAGCCTTGTCCTCATATGTCACTTGTCGTTGTCTCTTTTGGCTAGTTGATCACCTTTAAAGTAGCAAGCTTGGGATGTGGACGACATGCCTTAAGTTGGCTCACTTGTGACGTATTGAGTTATACATTTTGGGGGAAACCTCTTACCTTTTGGTGATGTATCTTATTAGAAATAAATGACATGACATAGGGATTTATGAATAAGCTCTCATATCTTCTTCTAATTTAAAGAAATTGCTCACAGTAATGTTGTTAAAAACCTCTTTAAAGTGGGGGCATGCATTGAAAGTAATGTTTCAATGTGTGATTTTATTTTTTCTTGCAATGTGTCCTTTTTTGGGTGGTTTCATTGGGTTTGATATCCTTTGAGAGCGTGATATTTCTTTCAATTTTCCTCTCTTGGAGACATTAGGCATAATGTTCCATAAGAAGAGATATTACATTAACTAAGGAAAATCCCTTTCAACATTCCTTACAATATTTTGCATTTACAATACATGTTATAGGGCCACCTTGCATAAGAAAATTTGAATGCCTATGGAGCCACCTTATTTTTTCATGATTTTCAAGCATACAAATCTTTTCTTATGTCATAAAGCTTGAAGGCCATTGTTGTGTGACACCTTACCAAAGTTATCAGGAGGTATAAGTTTGGTTTGGTTGGATGGGAAGCCAATTTTAGGCATGAATTTCCCTTGGCCACTCACATGTGTATGTGTCTCAACCTCTTGGATTAGTCACTCATTGGAAAACCTAAAGTTATGTTGCCTTAGAGTGAGCGTGCATCTTTAGAAAAACAACTTAGATCTGATCCACATTCTATTGGAAAAATGGTCGAGGCTTGATCCACCTATTTTTATTTTTATTTGTTTTTGTTTTTATTTCTTAGTTATTAGCATTGTATATTTGTGTATCTTGTTTTTATTTAAATCATACACCTTGTGCATGTCCTTTTGTGCTTATGTTGGTTTGACGTAGGCTTTTAGACCTTGGGGGCTGGACTGCCTCCTCGATATTTGTTATCCTAGACCATCTGCATCAATACACTTGAACCTCCCTTGAATGTCTACTTTAGTGCAAATTTCAAGGAAGTCCATCCTCTCACTAAAGTAAGGGATAAATGTGGTAACAAAAAAATTATCCCTTTTGCTTACTTAATTTAAGAATAATTAATGTTAAAATTAACCTAATGTTGCCTTAATCTAGTGTTGTAATGTGTTTTCCACATTCACATTAGATTTAAGGTTAATTTAAGGTAAATAAACCTAACATTTATTTGATTTAATGTTGTAAAGTATATTTATTTATAAATTCACATTAAATTTAGGGCTCTTGGACCTAATTTTACCTTAATCTAGTGTTGTAATGTTTTTTACACATTAACATTCGATTTAGGGCCCTTTTAAGTTAAAATGACCTAATTTTTCCTTAATTTTATGTTACAAAGTGTATTTATTTACACTTTCACATTGAATTTTGGGTCATCTTCTATTTATGACCTTAGGCCCCTAAGACCCTATATTGTATCTTGAGGCTTATTTTAATCAAAATCTTCACAAGATCAACAAATAGACCTAATTTATTAACTCCCTAACACTTTCTCTCTCTAAAAAGGCCTTGTGGGACCCAGGTGGAACCCATACACCATAGATGGTGTATGAGTCTCATTTGGCCCCTTTTTTGAGGGTTTTGAGTGGGAAATGAAGGTCTTAAATTCAAATTTCTTAAATTTCATCCCCTGCAATCTAATAAATGGTAAATTTGATATGTTTCCTATATAAAAAAGGTCTCAAAATAATTATTTCATTAATAATTCATGATATCAAGTGAAGCACTCAAGATTTAAGCATTCAAAGAATTCAAAAAAAGAATCAAGAAATTTTACAAGAGCATTTGTAAATCATTCAAGGACAAGTTTCTTCCTAAATTATTGTAGCAATTCAAGATCCATCATCATGTCAAAATTATCAAGAATCAATCATGTTATTGAGCTAGTGTTGTGATGTAGCATTGAAGATACATTGGCAAGCATTATTTCATATCTATATTCTAGATCTAGATCTACATTCTTCATGGTCACTTCATGCTAGATTGCAAATTTATAAGACATCATTGAATGTATCATTGTTAATGTTTCATGTCCTTAGTTCATTATCTCATCATTTGGTTTAATTACCTCAAAAGGATTTGAGTAGGGCAAACTCCCATTCCCTAGCAATCAACAATTTTTTCTCTTTACATGTGTAATTGCAAATCTAGGTGTCTTGCAGCTTCAAGCATCTTTGAAATATAGGTTACAATCTTGAAGGAAATTGTTGGAGTTGTATCCTCACTTGTGAGGTCATGTAAAAACTTCTATAGGTCTGAAATCAAGGTTTCAAATCTAGAAACAAAGTTTGGTAGAAAGATAAGAGATTTGAGAACATTTGGACTAATACGCCATCTTGGGCGTATGAGTCCCAGTACAACCAATTTTCACGGTTTCAAGAGATCCATAATCAATACTGTCAAATTCTAGTTTTCATGTAGAAAACCCTGTCTTGGACTAAATCACCTAGACTAGCATATGAGTCCCAATCAACATTAAAATCAGGGTTTCTAGTATTTCAAGTCCTCATTCAATCCTCTACTATTTTCTAGGTGCACACTTCAGATTTTGCAATTTTTTTTCTAATTTACTTGCATTTCTAGGTCATTTAATTAGGTCTTGCATATCATGAAGTTTCATAATTATTTATTGTGTTTCATTAAGCTTTCCAAGCCCTAGCTTGGTGGTGAACCCTTCTTTAGTTTATAATCATACCCTAGGACAACCCTATTGCAAAGATTCATTTCCCCTACTTCATCCTTGGATTGAGATCTCTAGGATTTCCTTGAATGTGGAGTATAGAAGATTGTTGTTCTTTGTCCTAAACCATAAGCAATGATGATTTTGTATCTTACACCTTCTCTCTTAGAAATATACCAAATAGACATATATTTTTTCTTGAATGCATTACTAGGCTCTTTGAGATAATGATAGAGCTTTTATTATCATGTGAGATAGAAATAGGTTCATCATATGATATTGTGATATCCTTCAATATATTCTTCATCCACAACACCTATGTACAGCATGATGCTACATCAATATATTATTCCTCTACATTAGATAATAACATTGAATCTCACTTCTTACTCAACCATGAAAGAAAATTTCTTCCAAGAAAGAAATCACCTCCACTTCTACTTCTTTTGTCATCTATAGAACATGCCCAATATACATCTTTATATGCAGTCAAGGATAAATTTTTATCTCGAGGATACCTTAGACAAAAGTCTTGAGCGACCTTCAACTATCTAAATATCATTTTCTCTAATGCCACACTTGATTCTCTAGGATCTTCTTGAAATCTTGCCACAAAACACACTACATCCACAATATTTGATCTAGTAGTAGTAAGGTATAGTAGTCCATCAATCATTGATCTATACTTGCTTTGATCTGTCTTATGGGATTCTTCATTTAGAATACTCCATCCCAAACTTCTTCAACATTTCTTTGACATACACTACTATGAAATGAAATTGCCTTTCTCTACTTGACTGATTTGTTATCCAAGGAAGAAATAGATTGATCCACACAAATATCACACAAGCATATTTTATGCCTTCTTTATTGATTGATTATGAATACAAGAATGTGAATACACATAAATTGATGATTAAAATGAATGTTCATTCTTATAAAATAACAAAAATAAAACCCTAGATAATGATTGCATTATATTTTTGACAAGTTCCTTAATCTCATCCAATGAGACAACTAGACCTATATTTAGCTCAATCTAATAATTAAAAGGTACTCCTAAGTTTATCTTATGTAGTAAAATTAATAGGGTACTTAATAATTAATTAATGATTAAATTATTATCATGTGATTACCTTATTTACTCAAATAGATATATTATTTTAGGATGCATTGAAATTGAAATGCCATAAAATAAATATTCTATGAAAAATGGTGAGGGACACACCAAAAACATTAATTTATTTTAGTGATGAAAATACATCTTTTGTGTGTAGTTAGCATTTCACCCTCCTAGCCTTCACCATTTCTAAAAAAATAGAAATGTAGAAACCAGGTTTTAAATAATACAATTCTTGGTCTTATCGCATGTTCAAAGGTTTGAGTGTACACATATAAAATTAGTCATTTTTGTTTAGGTTTATTCTATTTTAAGAATAAATATCCAATTTGAGCTTCCTTTTGTCCCGCATTTCAATACACTTACCTAATAGGAGAAGAAAATAGAGAAAAAACTTATGATGATAGGCCTTTCAAATTTTAGTATATATTAGAGATGATAGGATTATCCCAAATGCTTCTACATGACAATTAAAAAAATCAATGAATGTGCACTATTTTAGGAAACTAACCAACGTTGAGCACATAGAATCTCAAAGTGTATCACTAGATCTTATCGTATAAGTTTTTAGTTTCTGAAAATTTTGAACCTCCTAGAGCATATATGAATTGTAATGTATGCAAAATTTATTGAATTATATTTAAAACCACAAAGAAAATTCTAATTAAAAATCATAACTCGGGTACGAAAAAAAGAGAAAATCAATTTGAAATTAATCTTATCGAGTTATATAGTGTAAATTCTCAATAAATGAAATATAATCAAGTTTAGTATCATTCTAATTCATATCATATATGAAAAAATGAATTAATTTTATTCATATAGTGATAAGATAAAAAAACCCCAACAAATTGCACCTATATTGTAGGGTTTCTAGGAAACAAATATTTTGAATTTTTTAACATATAATCATAATTATATTGTAGGAGTAAATTAATGTATGGAAAAGAAAATGATTTTTAAGTCTTACTCCTCAACAAGGAATATGTAGAGTACACTAATGTTTATCAACATTTATCTTTGTGCAACACCAATTAGGCTAAGAAAAATTCTTCTAAATGATAAAAGTGAAAGTAAATATCATTTTAATTTTTTATAAATTGTAATGTTGGTTGATTATTCCTAGTCATAATAGATTAGATAAAGTAACCTACATGCATGATAATGTTCTAATTAATATGAATTTACAATTAAGTTTCTAAAGATTAAATATAATTGCATACAAGTGTTATAATTTTATTTAATGTATGAGTTTGACAAAATGAAATACATATTTTCATGGCATAGAGCATAAAAAAAGTGCAACTCAACCTCATTAAAAAATATTACAAATGGGTGTGTTCAAGATCATGATGGGCCAAAATGTGGAGATAGGTAAGTGATATGATGGCCCATGTGGTTGATGGCTTTTTTTTTACCCAAAATTGATGAAATGAAAAGGGTTTTTAAAGGAGATTGTCAGCTTTCCACCAATATAAATTATGTTTTACTTTGAATTTAATAAATAATTATTATTCATTTTCTATTTGATTGAAAAGAATCTATAGCTTTCAAACGGTATCACATTTTTTGAATATAAAACATGCATCACATACTATAGGATTAAAAAAATGAATTTCATGATGTTTTGACCAAGTTAAGGTGGTTAGATATACGAGTTTTTATATTTTTTAAAATTTATAATAAAAACTTCATAATTAATTATTTACTTGGAAAAAAATTACAAAAATATATGCATCACATCTAAACAAGAATCCTCTACTTATATCTAAACTATTATAAAAGAATATTATCATTTTATTGTGATTAGGGTGGTCAGACAGACACCTAGTTCTTATTTTTTCCTTGAAATTTAAGTACTAATGCATTGAAATTTTGCACAAATTTTCACCAAATAGAATTTTTTTTGTTAAATAAACCTAGTATTGTAGAAACTAAATTCAATTTACTATAGATTCTATTCTTACATATTTTTAAAATAATATAGATAACTTAGTCAAATTTTTACGTCAAGTTGCCTAACTCTAATTTTCTGAATTTTCTTCGCCACTTAAGAGCCTGTTTTTTCCATGATGATCCTACACATACCTGAATATTATTTAATTATCAATCACTTAACCTCGTAAAAAAACAAATTAATCAAATGAAAAATAAATTATTATGAAAATCAATGCTCCTTAACCTTCAGAAGAGAACAATAGTCCAAGACAATATTTTACTTCATTTTACATTTAATAGCTTATCTTAGGATCACCCAAAAAGCCCTATGATGTTCATTCTTTTTTAATTTTTCCACAATATTTCAGCTAATTTACCACACTATGGAGATGTAATACTAGAGCCACTGAAATGCCACATTCCATATCATAATTTTTCCAATTCCATCCATTCTTTAAAAAATAAAAATAAAAAAAATTTATAACCCAAAAAATTAAAATGAACACTCCTGAAACTAAAATACAATATTTTTCACAGCTAATAAAAAATAAAAAATTAACTCAGACCAAAAAGAAACATTAATAAAACCACATATGGTATAATATGCATCTATCTATAACCTAAGCCATTGCGTAAGGTTTTTCTGTAATAGATTCGTTTTCAAATTATAATTCCACCCATAACTATGCTACAAAGGCGGGCTTCCTTATATTTAAAACTCAAAAGTATTGATAAACACACTTATATTGATTGAAGAATGATTTTAAATTGATAATCTTTTATAGAGCATTTTGAATTTTCTAGATTATAGAAGATTTGAGAGGCATCACTAAGCTTCCAAAAAATGGATGCACATACAAAATTTAATGTTCTCACCTATTTCTTGATGGTAGGTGCTAGAAATATCTAGAAATTGCATAAATTACTAGACAATTCCATATTTATTGTTTGACGGTGTGGTAGAGATTACTCTTACCAACACTCCCCCTTAATTTTGACCATGCATATTTTATCATTTCATATTTTTAGTCTTTCAAGTCTGCAGACTTAGTCACTCAATCTACGAACCAACTCGTCCCATAAGATAATTAGTCTAAAGAAAGGAAAAGGATGGGTCCCAGACTAAAGCCTTGTTAGGTGCCGATTTACAATCACTTTTTTGATGATTACCATCAAAGTTTCAAATTCTATTTTAAAAAATTCTTTTTTGTTGCAAATTCCTTTCTTGCTCATTGATCTTCAATTCTTTAATTGTGAAGTACTCTCACTATCTATATTTTCATCTTTCTTGATATCTAAAAAGACCATGACATCTAGAATCTTCAAACCTTTCTTAACTTCTATCATCTTTGACATAGGAACACTTTCACTTGAACAGCCTTTTGAAAATACCTATCAAATTTTGCTGGAATTCAGTCGAAAACTCCGACCACAATTCATTTTCATGTAGCATTTCATATATTCATTATTCCAATTTGTATTCCAACACACTTTTTTAGAGTGGTTTTTCAAACCACAAATTTTACATGGATATAAATCCCAACATTTGTCTTTTGTATGATCCCTCCTATGGAAATGTGTACACTCAACACTCTTCATTTCTTGAAGAAATTTACTTGAACTTGTAGCATCGTTACCCTAACTTGTGACATACCTGAGATCTTCATACTTTGGCCTAATTATTGGCTCAATTAGATTTATCATTCCTTGTTCATGTTTTCCTAATCCTTGACCTTTATAACCCATTCTTTTCATGATTTTTAAGCATACATTATTTTCACTAGAAACATTTATAGAATCAAATGTATTATCATTAAAATTTACAATATTCTCAGTCTTATTAACATGTTTATCTCCATCATAAACAAATTCAGCAATCTATACTCTGACTATAATTTGCAATTTAAACAACTACATTTTTCATTTCCCCACCTTAACAACAACATCAAAATAAAACACTACAACTTCAAAATAATAATATCAGATTCGGTAATTCATCAAACACAACAATTTACCTTTGTGATCTTCAAACATAATCAAAAGTTTCATAAAATTAACAATCGCCTTTTCTTTAAAGTGGTTTTTTAGAAGCTATAGCTCTTTCTTTTTCCTCCACTTAATTTGCAGCTTAAATATGCAAATCTGAAAATTTATTCTAACATATGCATCTATTCTTCTCTTTTTCACTTGAGTACATATTCTTCACTTCTTGGAAGCTTCCTTGGCCTACAATCTCGTTTAACAAACACACCAATTATTTTCTATAACATAACTTACCTTTTACATGCAACTGTCTTAATTCTCCAATCAAGTGATGGCTGGAAATCCTCTATGGAAAGCTCTCAATTCTTCATACAACTATTATTCTTATTTAGCACACTGAGTTTCTCTAGTTCAAATTTGAGTAGCGGCTATAATGACCTTCGAGAGGTGCAACTTATTCAACATATGGACTATTAGTGATGTCCTTAGAATTTTATCGACAACACTTCTACATAGAGTCTCCTTAACATCAACTATAAGAAATATTTGAGACAATACACATCCTTTGGATGCGACTCCAGTTAGTTTGACTTCTTTTATGAACACCTGCTTGACTGTTGCATCCTCACACTCAGACTCAAGAGATTCTTCTACCATACAGATTCACCATCAGCTATAATACCATATTGATAAACACCCTTGTATCGATTGAAAAATTCTTTTACATTGATCCTCTTTTATAGAGGAGTTAGAAGTTTTCATATTATAGAAGAGTTGAGAGACCTCAGGAAGCTTCTAGACAATCGACGCACATACAAAATTTAATGTTATCACCTATTTCTTGATCGTAGGTTCTAGAAATCTCCAGAACTGGCATAAATCACTAGAAAATTCCATATTTAATGTTTGACGGTGTGATAGAAATTACTCTTACCAACAAAAAGCCCAGTATACATGTCTTTATACAAATTTTATTTTAGTAGTCAACATAATTTTAGTTAGCTTTTGTATTTAGAAGGCCTCTATTATGATGGTAGTACTCATATGAATTTGATGATTATCTTCGTTACGTGGTCATGCTTTTGTTTTTTCTATCTATATATGTTTCTTTCTTTCAACGTCCTATGTCCTTTGATTAAGGTGTACTACTGCTTCATGTTCTTTGCATATGCATTAAAAACACATAATTCGATTCTTAAAAATGAGGTCTTCAAATAGGATAAATCAAGATAAAATCAAACAATGATTTCTTGTATTCGTTTACCACCGTCTATTTTATTATACTATTGTGGATGATTTTATAAAAGAAATGGAAATTCAAATCGAATTAAATATTATTATATTAGTTTAATCCGATCTCTTTTACAAGATGAGATTGTGTTTATCACAAAGTAATGGAAAATAAAAGACTTATGGTGTCTAGTGAGTAGGTTCAAATGTACATATACTATTTTTTTTTGTTTTTCTTATAATACCAGGGTGAAGCCACAATAGTGGTTTACAATTTGATGGAGGAAAGAAAACTGAAAAAAATGACCCCGTGGCAAAAAAATTGGTTTTAGGGGTTTGAATGAACCTACAAGTTCGACCGAACCAAAAAGGGGTTTGACCGAACCAAGGTTCAAGCAAACCTATTAATTACTGGGCCCACATTTCCCGCCCAAAAATAAATAAATATGCATATTCAATGGGGTTCAAATGAACCAGTGTTTGAATGAACCCCAGCTCGCTTGAACCCTATTCTAGCGAACCCCCCTTTTCCCACATCCCTACTCTCTGGCACAATGAAAATTAGAATTTTTTCCCTTCAAATCTCAGGTTGAGGATAAAAATGGAGACTTCATGAACCCAAATGGAATCAGGTAGTCCTCAGAACGAGTTATCCAACGAATATAATTTTAATATTTTTTGATTTTCTTATGTATTTGTTTTTTAGTTTTATTAAATATAGGTTTTTCATAAAAAATGAAGGTCTTTGTTCTACACATGTGGAAAAATAGCAGATTATCAAATACAATTTGAAAAATATGAGTGCACTAAATATTGAAGTCCTTGATCCAAAAAAAATAAAATTGAATTTCGATATATACAAAAATTGTTACGTGTTTTACGGTCATGCTATGTCTGAATTATAATTGGTTTGACTTTGAAACATGATTAAAGAAAAAATATTCAATAAAAAACTATCTAACCAAGTGGAAGCACTAGATATCGGAGTTAAAAATCTAAATTTGAAAGAATTAGAATTTTATCCTTCATGGAAAAAAAATTATGCGTTATATGATGTGCGTCACTTTTTTAAAATGTTGTTTTATGAAAAAAACTAGTTTTCGTGGGAGATCGAAAAAGAAGTCCAATTTGATTCCAAAATTTTTTAAAAATATATTTTTAGTATCTGCAGAAAAAATGTGATGAGAGGAATCTATAGACAAAATGTGACGAGATTCTAGTTTCCATCATCTTCAAATTCTTCGCGGTTTAGCTACTATATGTGCCTAAATGTGAATACTTAGTTAAAAAAAAATATTTCAGTGTCGAGTTTGGCCAAAAATTGTAAAACACTATTGTGGGATCACCCACCTCAAAGCATATTATGGTCCAAGACTTGAAGTAGTCATCACATTTAAGATTGTAGATATGTTGCAGTCATATCATAGTTAACCACCAAGAAAAAATTTGGAAAAGACAACTTAACATTCAACTCACAAAACCTAGTAATGTAAGCCAAATAATGAGTGCAAATGACAAAATTAAGCAACAAGTTAGGATGTATGCACCCGAGAAGTCTGGAAATTTGATAAGGATTATAGAAGTGCAAAAATACTGTCAAACTATGCTATGGAGGACAAATATGCCCTTACTATTGTCATAGTCCCACTGTTGTTTTTCGGGGTAGATGCAGAATCTTCAGATGTCATAATAAAATCTCAAAGAATCTCTCCAAAATATCAATTGGAGGACTAAGATTCCCTTAATTCTGACTTAAACTTGATCTGAATTTTGGAAACTTGGAAATGTGATCCTAAGGTTCAATGTCTGTGCTTCCTTCTTCCTAGATCTCATGTCCTGAAACTGTAAGATCTAGCCTATAGGTGACTTTTCATGAAGATGATAATTTTACAATGTAACTTTGCAACTTTACAAATTTGCACTTCAAATGATCTTTAACCTAAACCTACAAACATAAACACACAAGAGAGGAAAAACTTATCGATTTTTAGTAAATGGGAGTTTTCCTTAGTAAAACCCTTTTGTTGGTAATTAAACCTTGGAATGAAATGAAATAGAGGAGGGAAATGATGAATGAACAAAGTGTTATGTTGCAACTCTCCAAACTCTTTTTATGAAATTTAGGAAAACTTGTGTGAAGTGGATAGCTTGAATGTAGAACTTGAATAGAGTAAATTCTTGATAAATCTTGACTTGAATTGCTTGAATCAAAACCCTACATCCCAAATGTTAGCTTAAAAAACACATGATGCAAGAATATCTTTGACATGATGCTTGAATCTTGATTATGGCTCCAAATGCTTGATGAATTTCTCTTGAATGCTCTTGTGAACTCAATTATACTATAAGGAATCCTCTAACAAAATTCTTGGGTAAAAAACAGTGAAATAACCTTGTATTTATACTTATCTATCCTTAATATCTTGAAATTAAACAACAACAAGGTGAAATATGAAATCATTAATTAAAAGAGGCTAAGTCCCACCAAGATTTGAAATTAAATCTCGAAAATAACTTGAGGGGGACTAAGATGCCCTAGGTGGAATCTTAGTTCCAAGGTTTGAAACTCGGGGCACTAACACCAAAAAGGGGACTCTTTAAGGCACATTTGAAAATAGGGTCCCAATATCTTTGGAGGACAAAGACACCCTAGGTGGTGTCCTGGTATTGGTCAAAAAATCAAGGAAATACAACCATAATCATTAAATTCTCATTTACCCTTTGATGTTTGTCTAGATTAGCCATGAAAAGATATAATTAATTAGGCTTGTGGACAAAAAATAGGACCAATTAAGACATAAATAAAGCAAGGCATGCCCAAATAATTGTGAAAATGCAAAAAATATTTATTTTCTTACACTGCATTTATCCCCCACTTTAGTGAGAGGATGAACCTGCTTCAAAACCACAATAAAGTAGCCAACCACACAATCAAGTAGGTTTCAAATGTACAAATGATAGTAATATATGATCACAATAAACAAGAGGGTGGCCAAGCCCCCAAGATGAATATCCTATGGAAAAAAAAACATAAGCACATAGGAACACACTTGCAGGTGATATATGAAGCCATAACCAGATCAAAAACATACACTATCAAAGATAGAAAAAGGAAAAAAAAAAGAAACAAATCAAGCTTTGACTGGCCATCCAATGCGCTATGGACCAGGTCTAGGTTGTTTTTACAAAAAAAATTACAAGTGGAATGCGTTGTCCACTATGTAAACAAAATGCATGCTTACAAGGGGTAGTGAAGCTACTTGTCCACTAGGTGAGCCCCAAGAGATCTATATCAAAGTCACACCTCCATAACTATGATAAGGACAAAAATAAAATGCATGCTCACAAGGGCTAGTGAATCTAGTTGTTCAGTAGGTGGGCCTCAAGAAACCATATGAAAGTCAAGCATCCATGGCTTTAATAAGGTACAAAAATGCAATGTAGCAAGAAAGAGGTGTGTTCGAATGGATTTTTCTTAGTTCATGCATGATCTCTTCTTAGGGAACATCATGCTTAAAGTATCCAAGATAGGACAAATGTAAGGTCTCATCTTAGGGCCCGAAATTGTCCTTAACGTCCCCAAGAGAGGAAA
This sequence comes from Sequoiadendron giganteum, assembly GCA_007115665.2. Taxonomy (NCBI): domain Eukaryota; kingdom Viridiplantae; phylum Streptophyta; class Pinopsida; order Cupressales; family Cupressaceae; genus Sequoiadendron; species Sequoiadendron giganteum. Next base: position 319,132,990 of record CM021100.1, on the reverse strand, counting down.
AACCAAAGAGATATCACACTCTTGGAGGAAATCAAACCCAATGACACCACCAATAAAAGGACACATCTCAAGAAGAAATAAAATGACACATTGAAACATGAGTGTCAATGTATGCCCCCACTTTAAAGCAGTTGCTAGAATAATTATTGTGAGAAATTTCTTTAAAGTAGAAGAGGACATGAGAGGCTTATTCAAAAATCTCTATGCCAAGTCATTTGTTTCTGATAAGCTACATCATGCAAGGGGAAGGGTTTTCCCCCAAAATGCATAACTCAGTACGTCACATGTGAGCCAGGTAAAGGAATGTTGTCCATATCCCAAGATTTCTATTACATATACATGGAAGGCAATCAAATATCCAAAAGCGAAAATGAAAAGTGACATACAAGGAGAAGGCTACCTAACCCCTTGCCCCAACTTAGTGCAAGACAAGGGTGAGCTCAAATGAGAATCATGATCAAGTAAAAATCAATATCAAATAGAGGAATTACGTGATTCAACACAAGGAGGAGCACCAAACTCCTTAAGGTTTGTTGCATTTTATCACTTGAATATTTACATTCATTAGTAGCATGACCATGAACTCTGTGATATGCACAAAATGAATTCTTGTTGTAAAATTTATTTCATGTTTTTGGAGGGAGAGATATTAAATGATCTTGGAGGAGTCTCAACAAGATACTCTCTTGATCAATAGTAGAAGATGTTCCTTTATTTAGGCAAAATTTCATGTACACACTAAATGACAAGGATTTATATGGAAATGGAGATAAGGGAGGTAAACCTAGATATTTCTTGAAAGAGCATGGTATGTCGGTTTGCTTCATATGTTCATTATATCTATGTGTAGGAGGGAGCTTGTATATAATACCATAACAATCTTCTAAGTCAGATGAAGGGGTTCATGTTTCTAAGAAGGATTGGTTTCTTCACGAGAACAAATATCATTTTTCAAGTTATGCATCATCCCCCCATGAGGGATGGGAGTTATATAACATCACCATTATGGGTTAATATTGTAGAACTAAGTTGAGCGAATGAAAAACAAGGTTGTTTTTATTTAGATTGTGAGATCTCACACTCTCGTATAATGGGAGGTGTAAAACCCCAACCATCATTAGAACTCTATCTCAAAATGAATCATTTGTATATGACTCTTTGGACTTTGACGGTGAGATTTTGGATTCTTTATTGAAATGAGGCATAAAATATAATGACCCCCAATTATCACTAAAGAGTTTTTCTGTAGGTGTAAGGCAATTGGGATCAACTTTTATAGGTTCTACTTTTGATTTTGGAATGAAATTATTAGGGGAGTTGGAAGTGTTGTGATCGTATGATTCATAGTTTTGTCCATATACTTCAACCATGTATATCTTGTTGTTGTACTCAAATTTTAATGTACGGTGGAGAGTAGATGGGACACCTTTCATAGCTTTATTGAATGGTCTCCCTAAGATATTCATAGCTTTATTCAATGATCCTTCTAAGATATCCTACCATGATATGGATAGGGTTAGGCAACACTACAGGTCTAACCTCGATAGTTAATGTGATCATTCCTAGTAGTTGCCTAATAACATTATCAAAGTCATGAATATGATCATCATTAAGTTGAATAAGCCTATTTTCCATGCCAATTTTCTCTAGGAGGTCAATGCTACAAAAACTAATTTATGATCCATTGTCTATGAGAGTGCGCCTAACTATAGTTTCATTAATGATTACCTTTATCATCAAGGCTTCATTCTTGTTTTGAGTCTCAAGTGAGGGAAATTCATGTTTAGGGAATGTAATTTATAACTATGTGACTTGTGTTGATTGAAAGGAGGATATTACATTATTTAATTTCATATAACATTGGATCTCCTCCTCCTATGATTCACTAATGGGAGGTGACTTAGGAAGCTCACTAATTAAAGGAGATCCAATTTGTGTTGTCATAACCTCAACAAACTTGTGGCTATTTGCATGATATATTAGTGAAGAGGAGTCTAATGTCACTTTGCCATCTTCATATAAGGAATCCCCTTTATATGTGTCACTGTTTAGGATTTCTTGTACCATGATATACTCGCTAGGATGAAATATTTTAGGAGAAATACAAACTAATTTTTTGTGACATTCAAAGGTTGGTTCTTCGAAAATGACTTCATCACAAGTAGGGTTCAAATGATCAATGGTTGACTTGTCTTGCTCAATAAGGGTTTTCCTAGGTGAAGGGAGACAACTAAGATTCTCATGATCTTCATCTATTATATTTTCTATCATCAAAGTGTTTTCTTCATAGGTATGAGAGATACTAGAAGAAGAACAAGTATGATTATCATGATCATTTATGACTTCATTCCTTTGTTCCATACAGTCTTCCAAAATATGATAGGTAGGGGAAGGATAATAAAGAGGGTTGTTACAGACCTTAAAGGTTTGATCATCTAACACCAACATATCCTCATCATTTACAATATCATCTTCCACTAAATCATTCTCACAAGAAAGAGGGGGGAAATTAGGTAAGGTAATGTTTAGAAAGATGTCTATGATCCCATTCTCTTGTGCTATAATATCTTCAAAAAGGGGATGCATAGGACAAAGAAGGTCTTCATGATTCTCAACAAATGTATCTTCTTTTTCCAAGATACCTTCATCACTAAAAGGAGAGGTATTTGGAGAAGAAAAATTATGTTGATCAAGGTTATCTATGTTTGTATTATCTTCTATCATATTATCCACACAAATAGAAGAGATAAGAGGGGGTTGTAAGTTTAAGGAAAGAATCACTATTTTCACTCTCTTCTACTAAGAGACTCTCACAAATAGGGAATGTATTGGATGAATGATAAATATGCTTATTGAATATTTTTTTCTTTGCAAACGTAGAAAAGAACGATACCAACATTTATCAAAAATAATCTATGCAAACTCAAAATGCACTATAAAGGACTAAAATTAAATGCGTAGATACAAGTTTTAGATTGAAAACAAGGTAATTTACTAATTACACGATGCAATCAAATGTTGTGAATAGAAATTTGGAATGAAGAAATGCATGAAATGAACCACTTTAAGCTAGATTTAGTAAAATGCATGAAACAAAAAATTAACCTGATGAAACAGATAACTAGTGGTAGAAAACAAAATCATAGAAAAGTAGATTTAAAAATTGAAAACTGTAACTTAAAAGTCAATAGGGACTAAGATGCCAGCAACGACATCTTGGTCCTACTGAAGGAATTCTGAGGTTCCAAAAACTAAAGTAGGCAGCAAACAACTCAGACAGGTTTCTGACCCAAAACCCATAGAGGGACAAAGACACCAATAAGGGAAATTTAGTCCTAATAGAGGGGTTTTTAAGAAAAATAGAAAAATCTAAGTCAATAAGAGTGTTCCCAGGTTGCCTACTTAGGGACCTAATGTTTAGAAACATAAAAGTGTACAAATGAATGCAAGAAAAAGTAACTAATGCCAAGTAACTAAATGCAAGGTTGGATGCAAATTTTTTTCAATTTTGAATGCATTAACAATGTTCCTAAATTAAATTAGGATGATTTAAAATGTACTTTTCTATTTTTTGAGTGAAATAAAATGATGCAATAAAGAAAAAAGGCAAACTATATGCACTTTGACTAATGGAAAATTCAATGCAAGAATGAATGCAACCTAGATCTAGGACCTTATTGAACTCCAAATTAGAAAAATTAATATAAAAAATTTTAAGTTCACCAAAATGAATAATGAGGAAATGGATGCTTTATAACCTAGGTCATAGAACACCACTTTTCTCTTGTTAACATTCAAGGAAGTCCTAGGATCCTAAATTGGATTGACTATCAACACAAAGGTGAGTCAATTCTTAACAAGGGAGACCTAGGAAGATTCCTTAGGCTTCAAGGGGTTCACCACCAAGCAAGAACTTGGAAAATACAACTTAACATTCAACTCACAAAACCTGGCAATGTAAGCGAAATAATGAGTGCAAATGAAAAAAATAAGGAAAAAAGAAGTTAGGATGTATGTACGTAGGGAGCCTGGAAATGTGATAAGGATTCTAGAAATGCAATTTTTTAGTCAAAATGTGCTAGGGAGGACTAAGACAACCTTACTATTTTCTTAGTCCCATTTTTGTTTTTTGGGGCAGTTGTAAAATCTTCGGATGTCAGAACAAAATCTTAAAGAATCTCTACAAAATACCACTTGGAATTATAAGATGCCCTTAGTTCTAACTTAGTCCTGATCTTAATTTCTATAACTTTGAAATGTCATACTGAGGTTCAATGTTTGCACTTCCCTCTTCCCAAATCTTAGGTCCTGAAACCATCAAATTTGTCCAGTGGATGACTTTCTATGAAGATGAAAAATTTACAATGCAACTTTTCAAATTTACAACTTCGTACTTCAGATGATCTTCAACATAAATATACAAACATAAACACACAAGAGAGGAAAAACTTGTTTATTTTTAGTAAATGGGGGTTTTCCTTGGTTAAACCCCTTATTGGTAATTAAACCTTGGAATGAAATGAAATAAAGGAGGGAAATGATGAATGAACAAAGTTTTATGTTGAAACTCACCAAACCTTTATTATGAAATCTGCAAACTTGTGTCAAGTGGCTAGCTTGAATGTAGATCTTGAATTGAATAAATTCTTGATAGACCTTGACTTGAATTGCTTGCTTGAATCAATACCCTACATCACAAATGTTAGCTCAAAAATACAAATTATGAAAGAATATCTTTGACATGATGCTTGATGAATTTCTCTTTAATGCTCTTGTGAACTCAATTATGCTATAAGGAACACTCTCACAAAAGGGTAAAAGCACAAAGTTGTGTCACACTTTAAGCCAACTTATCGACACAATTGAATTTAAGTATTTCTAACTAAAAATCAATTTTGGTCAAACATATGATCTAATAAGATTCATTCTAGATAAGTTAGATACTTCCACAACATTTTCAACTAGAATTGTTGGATAACAATATATGGAGCACCACTTGAAGTCCAATTTTCCAAAAAAGTAAAATTGTTTGAAAAACTTGAAGTTTCAATAACTCCTGCTAATGTAAATAACATTTTTCTTAAAATATAAAAATACCCCTTTGTAGATTCATAAGTGTAGTTTTCGAAAATATATTTATTTTTAAAATAGTTTAATTATTATTTATTTATATAAAAGTAGGTTATCAGTACAAAATATTAGGTTGATTACAATGCTAAGGAAAAATATTAAAACTTATTAAAAAAATTTGAAAAAAATATGATGCATTAGATGAAAGAATCTATTTTGAGATGGTATAAATTTTTTTTCCATTTTAGATAAATATTTAATATGAAAGTTGACATCCGATGGAAACGGTCATTTTTTTATTCATGCACATTTTAATATTTATTTAAAAATTCATATTTATCAAAATTGGAAATAAATATATCCATGCACTAAAGTTTCAAGCTATAAATACACACAAAAAAATTGAAAGAAAATAAATTAAATTTACTATAAAAAGTTTGACATCCCATTCAACTTCATTTTTCAGAATTTTATCAGCAACTAAATTATAGTGTTAATTTATTAAAAACTAGTTTAAAATAATTTTTTAATTTTTTCTAAAAAATACAAACATAAAATATACTAAAAAATAAATATTTTACTAGTTTACATAATTTCAAAATTCAAAACATATATGCCACTTTTTAGTGATTCAAGTTTAAAATTTGGATCAACGTTGGTCATTTCCTTTATAAAGTGTGACACAACTTTGTGCTTTTACCCAAAAGTCTTGGGTGAAAATGAGTGAAATAACCTTTTATTTATACTTATCTATGCTTAATATCTCAAAATTACACCACAACAAGATGAAATATGTAATCGTTAATTAAAAGAGGCTAAATCCTGCCAAGATTTGAAAATAAATCTTGAAAATAACTTGTGGGGGACTAAGACATCCTAGGTAGCATCTTAGTCCCAAGGCTTGAAACTCGAGGCACCGAATCCAAAAAGGGGCCTCTTTAAGGAACATTTAAAAAGAGGATCCCAATAATTTTGGAGGACAAAGATGCGGTAGGTGGCATCAAAGTCTCGGTCCAAAAATCAAGGACACACAACTAGAATCATTAAATTTATCCTTTGATGTTTGTCAAGATTAGCCATGAAAAAATATAATTTATTAGGCTTGTGGATGCAAAATAGGACCAATTAAGACATAAATAAGAATAAGTAAAGCAAGGAAGGTCCAAACAAGTGTGAAAATGCAAAGGTATGCATTTTTCTACACTATAATTCAATAGAAATATCTCCCTATGTTGGAAAAATTTACAACTATCGAATAGCTTACGAGTGTCTCAATATATTTATTTTAAGAAAAATATTGTATTTCTACTGACATAAGGAATATTTAGGTAGTCAGTTAAGATTTTTTTTGTCGCATTTTGTACTGATCTACCATGTTTAAGGTTTGAGAGTGCCAAATTTTCATAGAATATTTTTCTTGGTAACTGTTGTTTGAAGTCAACTGGCAAGATAGGCTACCAATTCTTGCAAATGGTCACTGACGGCTTATGAGAAGTCATCACAATGCAAGTTGGGCTCATGTCAGAAACCTCCTACATGCACAAGAGTAGGGTACGATGTACCCTTTTTTGAATTATTTTTTCTTTTTCGTTAAATTATATAAAAAAATATTTAATTTTTTTAAAAGATATCTTTTTCTTTGCAATTTTTTATTATTATTTTGTTTTATACAAACCTTCAAAATTCGTGATGAACTAGAAAAAATTTGAAACCTTGGAGTTGGATCACTTGCCCCTAACTTTTTGTTTTCCCTTTTTAGCAACTACTCATATTTGAGAAAATTGGCAAGTGCTCTTAAGGTTTTAGATTGTTAATGGTAATGCTAATTTTACCTCAAGATGAGATGAATTTTCCTCAAAGTTTAATCTCTCAAAATTTAGATAGAAATTCATAGATCAAGTGCTTTGGTACCATGTAAGAATTTATTTTTGAACCCCGTGTAGCTCCCAATGATCCTCTACTACCAAAAAACATATCATACATAAGAGAACAAAGCAATGTTTATGCTATGCAACCTTCAGAAGAAAGATATTTATCCACACAAATATCACACAAGCATATGTTATGCCTTCTTTATTTATTAATTGTGAATAAAAGAATGTGAATACATGTAAATTGATTATTACAATGAACGTTCATTCTTATAAAAGAATTAAAAGAAAACCCTTGATGAGGATTTCATTAGATTTTGACAAGTCTCTTAATCTCATGCAATGATAAAACTAAACCTATATTTAGCTCAATCTAATAATTAAAAAAGTGCTCCTAAATTTAGCTTATGCAATTAAAGTAATAGGGAACTTAATAGTTAAGTAATGATTAATTAATTATCAAGGATTATTTACTCAAATAGATATATTATTTTAGGGATGCATAGACATTGAAATGTCGCAAAATAAATATTCAATCAAAAATATAAAACTAGATAACTTGTTGTACTCGCTCTTGCCTATATTTCTACCAAATAGTTTTTCAAAATACCTAAGCTATGAAAAATGGTGAGGGACACACCAAAAACTTTAATTTATCTTAGTGATGAGAATACATTTTTTGTGTGTAGTTAGCATCACCCTCTTAGCCTTCACCATTTCTAAAAATATAGGAATTTAGAAACTAGATTTAAAATACTACAATTCTTTTTCTTATCACATGTTCAAATATTTGAGTATACACATCTAAAATTAGTCATTTTTGTTTAGGTTTATTTTATTTTAAGAATAAATATCCAATTTGAGCTTCCTTTTGTCCCCCATTTCAATGCATTTACCCAATAAGAGAAAAAATAGATAAAATACTTATGAAATGATAGGCCTTTGAAGTTTTAGTATATATTAGAGATGATAGGATTATTCGAAATGCTTCTATATGAAAATTAAAAATAAATGAATAAATGTGGACTATTCTAGGAAACTAACCAACCTTGAACACATAAAATCTCAAAGTGTATTATTAGACCTTATTGTGTACTTTTTTATTCTCTAAGACTTGTGAGCCTACTAAAAATATATATTAATTTTTGTGTATGAAATGCTTATTGAATTAGATGTAAAACGTTAAAAAAAATTCTATTTAAAAATCATAATTCATGTTTAAAAATTTGGAAAATCAATTTGAAATAAACCTTATAGAATTATCTAATATACATTCTTATTAGATGAAATATAATCAAATTTATTATATTATGCTAATTAATATCGTAAATTAGAAAACATAAAGATAAATTAATTTCTTTAACATAATGATAAGATAAAATGCACCACCAAAATGCACCTAGATTGAAAGGGTTCTATGAAAATATTATTTCAAAGGTTTTAACATGTAAATAAAAATAATTTTCTTGTAGTATTAAATTCATATAAGGAAACAAAATGGTTTTCAAAATTTGGAACTGAAATTTGGAAGCCTCAATCCCCAATAAGGAAGATGTGGATTACGTTAATGTTTATACACCTTTATATTTGTGCAACATCAAGTAGGTTAAGGAAAGATTCTTCTAAACGATAAAAGTGAAAATAAATATTGTTTTTTTTTTTCATCATTTGCAATGTTGGTTGATTCCTCTAGTCATAATAGCTTAGAAAAAGTAACTTACATGCATGAGCTATTGTGTAGTTTTTGTTTCAAATTGTTAACGAGATAATTTAAACTAAATATAATTTTGTTGCATATGTTTGATAACTTTGATGAACACAAGCACTCTAAATATGATGTAAACCATTGAAACCATTGAAAGTATCTAATTTATCATTTGTGATTGTAACCTATTTTATGTACTGATGATGAATGAGAAATAAATAATTGAGGTTATAGGTGTGAGTTCTAAAGGAAAATAGATTGGTTTGAGATCAATTATTTAGGCAACCCAATTGAATGATAATGTTCTAATTGACATGAATTTAAAATTAAGTTCTTAGAGGGAAAATCTATAATTGCCACAAGTGTTATAATTTTGATTAATATATGAGTTTTACAAAATGAAATACATACTTTCATGGCATAGAGCATAATAAAAAATGTGCAGCTCAACATCATTAAAAATTACTATGAATATTATTTAATTATTAATCACTTAGCCTTGTAAATACAAGAGATTTAAAATATATAAAAAATTTATTCAAATAAAAAATAAATGGTTATGACAATCAATGTTCCATCAAAGAGAACAATAGTCCAACAAAGTATTTTATTTCATTTTACATTTATTAGGTTATCTCAGGCTCAACCAAAATACCTTTTGATGTTAATTTCATCTCACTAACCACAAGATCTCATCTCAGTAACCACACTATGGAGATGCAGAAGTAGACCCATTGAAATGCCACAATCGATATTATAATTTTTCCAATTCCATCCATTCTTATAAAAAAATAATTAATTTCTTTCTATAACCCAAAATAAAAAAAATCACTCACTAAACTAAAATGCAAAATATCCAGAACTAATTAAAAAGAAAATGACCTCGGACCAAAAGTAACATTAATAAAACCACTGTGGAGAATATGCATCTATGTATAACCTAAGCCACTGCTTAAGTTTTCTCTCTAATACATTCGTTTGCATTATAATATGACTCATAACTATGCTACGAAGAGAAGGGATTCCTTATATCTGAAACTCAAATGCCCAGTATGCATGTCTTTATACAAATTTTATTTTAGTAGTCGACATAATTTTAGTTAGCTTTTGTATTTAGAAGGCCTCTATTATGATGGTAGTGCTCATATGAATTTGGTGATTATCTTCTGTACGTGGTCATGCTTTTTTTTTTGCTATCTACGACTGTTTCTTGCTTTCAACGTCGTGTGTCCTTTGACTAAGGTGTACTGCTGGTTCATGTGCTTTGGATGTGCATAAAAGATACATTATTCAATTCATAAAAATCAGGTCTTAAAATAAGATAAACCAAGATAAAAATCAGATCATGATTTCTTCTATTAGTTCACCACAGTTTATTTTATTGTACTGTTGTGGACGATTTTAATAAAGAAATTGAAACTGGAATCAATTTTTTTTATATTAGCTTAGTCTTATCTCTTTTAAAGTTCTAGAAAAATTCACCATCAACAATTCATCTTCAGAAAAATCACCAGGAACAACTCATCGTCATGACAAATTTACCTCATGAAAAATTCACAACCAACAATTCATGGCAGTGAATTTGTCGTGTGACGGTGATCCGATAATTAATTGTTGACAGTGAATTTTCCAACGATGAAATGTTACAGTGAATTTGCCTAAAGCTTTCTTTTACAGAATGAGAGTGTGTTTACCGCAATGTAATGAACAAGAAAATATTTATGGTGTCTAGTGAGTATGTTCAGATGTGCGTATACTAAAAGTTTTTTAACTTGCTTATTATACCTCAAAGCATATTATGGTCCAAGACCTGAAGCAGTCATCGCATTTAAGATTCTAGATACTTTTCAGTTGTATCGAAGTCCTTACTTATGTTAGAAACCAAATTGGCAGCGGAAACATGGCAATACCTCATGTATTCAAAGTTTCAACGAATGTTAGAAAATTATGTTGGAATATGAAATTGCAACCTCCATTAATCCTCTTGCATTTCTCGTATGTATATTTTTATGTAATACGATGTATAATATATTTGAAGAAGCAATTAAATATTAAAAATTGCGGAATGTTCTAGAGAAAGAGATCAATGTAATAAAGAATTATTATATATGGATCTTTTTATAGAAATTTTCATTAGAAAATATGTGACGGGATAAATCAAATTTAAAGAATTTTTTTTTATAAGCATAAAGCAAAGTTAGTGACAAAAGGTTTTTTCACAATCCAAATTTGACAAGAATGGATCATTTGCTCTAGCAATCTATTTTTACATAGAAATAATAGTTCATATTACATATATTCTTACCTTTTACAAAATAGATTTACTAGGTTTAGTAGTGAGCCCACATTGTATATAAATATTAATGAACAAAGTAAAATTTAATTTTTTTGTTTGTATGTTGATTATTTATATACATAGTTTATTTTCCAATTAATTTGTTTATTTTTCAATTAATTTATTTGAGGAAGTCATGAAAAATGAATTTGAGATGTTCAATTTGGATATCATGAAGCATTTTTGTAAGGGCACTACATTTTTTTTAAAATAATTTACCACAACTACCAACATAATTGACCAAGCATCCTTCATCTAAATTTGAAGTGTTAATATCAAAATTTCTTCATTCACCATGATGACAAAAAATAATGTCGCCACTTATGTCCTTACACTGAACAATGCTAGGTTCCAACAACTGAGATCATTTGTATACCTAGATGTAAACCTCGAAGGTTAACAATGACCTTGCCTAGATATGTTGGAAGTGTGTGTGTTGTCATTGATGTCAACAAGTCTTTATTATTGGATATTGTTTGGAAGTCTATGTAGAGATGCTTTGATTAGTTGCATTATGTTGTCATTAGTAGTTTCACTAGTGGCAACCTCTATTGTTGCTTTGGTAAGCATGTGTGTGGTAGATTTGTATTAGAGTTAGTTTTGTTGTGATGATAAAGTGTTTCAAATGATGAGAATGTGTTGGTGGTGCTTGGTTTCCAAGTTCTTTTGAAAAAGATTGAATAAAAGAGGAAACAATGTGTTAGAGAGGTGTTGAGTATGGTAGAGTAGTGTTATGGTGTTTGCTCCACATTTCTTCTATATTGAAGATCTACTTATGTCATTTGGATATATTGATCAAAGGTGTTCAAATTTGTTATATCAAAATTTTCTTGGTCTAGATTATTATGCACAAAAAATTATGTTCACTAGTGTGTGAACTATGAAAGCAATACTATTTAGGAGAAATAGTTTTTCTCCACTTTTCTCTGCAAAGTATTTTCTAGCCTTGTCGATCTGAAGGTGTGCTTATATTACTCACATCTACCTTTATTTTGAGATACTTATGATTTTGTGCTCCATAAGGTTGGATTCATGTGTAATAATATGTGGAAGGATAGTTTGGTGTATAGGATGAGTATATTCTTCAGGTGAATTTTTTTGTAAATGAATTTGTTGGATTTCAAGATGTTGATGAAATATTCCATATTATATTCAAGTGATGTGTGTTTCCATGAGTCATCATTGGTCAAAGGAAGCATGTACTTAACTTTTAATAGTGTTAACATAGGTTTGGTCGACTATGGGTGTTTACACTGATTGCGGGTTTGCTTTAGTGTTTTTGGAAGTGTTTCATATCATGTATATGTTGATTTAGGTTCGAGTTAAGGTGTGATGTCATCCTTCTTCATTCCTTTCCACCATGAGAATATTTTGCTACCGACCTAATTTAAATTTGCATGTTAGAGGTGTATAGTTTATCTTAAATATTGTTGTGGATGGTATATATATGTGTTGAATTGACAAAGGATTAATGTTTGAGGTGTGTATGATGCAAAATATGATTTGAGGTGTTAAATTAAGTGTGAGCTTTAACGTGTTAGACTACTAGAATCTTTCAGAAGATGGTGTATACATTCTTCAAAGAGATTGTCAATGTTCTAGTGACATTGTGGTGGATCTTCTCTATTTCTTTGAGATGGATTTGTCATTTTTACAATCTCCTTTCTTCATTTTTGTAATCTAGTAGTGAGCCATTGGTAGTGATCCCTTCATTCTTTTGGGTAGTCAACATTTTGTATTTAGTGTTGCAATTGATTTATATTGTGAGATAATCCTCACCAAGGTATTTCCCTTCTTCCATTTATCACATAAATATTGTGTTATGTTAGGTATGGTTTTTTTTTTTTTTTTGTTTCTATTACTTACCTTCATGATAAATCAGTTCAATGGATTAAGGGCTAACAAGAATTTGAATGTTGATGAGGTTTATTATGTTTCAATGTACAAATAATTCACCCTTCCCCTCTTAGTTGTATTTTTCTTAAAACAATTTATATCAAAGATATTCCCTAGAAGATAGATTAACTATTTAAGGAAGATCTAGGATGGTACACAAGAAGACGACTCTTCTATTTGAGGGATCAAACTATGCATTTTGAGAACTCTAATGGAAGGTTTTCTTATCTCCCTATGATTTTGCATTTGGAATTCTATTGAAGATGGATATACTATGCCTACAAGTGGACCATCAATTAATGATGAGATCAAGGCTTATGAGAAAAATGGAAAAATAAGGTATTCTCTTTCAAGTGGTATTTCTAATACATAACTGGTGAATGTTATGAATCTTAAAACTACTAATGAGATCTGAAAAAAGATGGAAAGTGTCTATGAAGGAGATGAAAAATTCAAGAAATAAAAAATGCATAATGTAAAAACCATGTTTGAGAACATGCAAATGTCATAGGATGAATATATTACAAGCCACATGCATAAATTTGATGAAACTATCAATTATATCAAAGGTCTGGTGGAAGGAAAAATGAGGATGAAGTGGTAAAGAAGGTATTGAGAAGTCTTCCTCAAACTTATAGTCATAAGTTTTCTTCTATTTGGGAAGCTCAAGATTTAAGTAAATACATTAGAGATCAATTTTATGGTGCTTTAATTGATTTTGAATTGAAAGAGTTTGGTCCAAGTGATGCAAAGAATGAGACTAATTTCAAAGCTGGAAAAAACATAGAAAAAAGAGGAATCAAATCAAGATGATCTTGATGATGTAGAGGCAATTTTTTTAAGAATGTTGAAAAAGGGAACTAGAAAATATAGAGGTAAGTTAACTTTCAATTGTAGAAAAATAGGTCATTATGGTTCAATATGGCCACTCAAATATTCAACTGATAGACATAAGGAGAATAAAGGTAAATCAATTGAGAGAATCTATTATATTAAAGAAAAATCCGATATATGTAATGATAAATCCAATTATGCAGTTGATGAAGATAATGAATTCTTGTTCATGGATATAAATGTTGTAACTAATTCTACTATCTCTGAGGGATGTATGAAGGAAAGTTCTCTAGATGTAGGTCATAATGTTGAAGGAACTATGGTGATTACTTTTCATGCTAGAGAGGATAATAATTTATATATTATTGATAGTGGATGCTCAAATCACATGACATGTGATAAGAGTAATTTTTGAAAACTTGAAAATTTTGAATGTGGTTTAGTTAAATTTGGTGATCATATATTTTCTAGGATGTATGAAATTTTTTCAATCAATTTTCATGGAAAGCATAATATGAATGATTTTATTTATGTTAAGGGTATGCAACATAATATTCTAAGTGTAAGAAAATTATATAGCAAAGGATATAAGCTTATATTTTAGGACAATGGTTGTGAGATCGAAAAAGGCTCTAGAGCTCTAGTTTTTGTAAGAAGGACAAATGCAAATGTTTATCAGCATAAGGGTGCAAATGGTCATATGCCTTATGACTTAAATCAATAAAATTTGGCTATAGCATAGGAGAATATGTCACATCAATTTTGATATATTAATGAGGATTAGTTTAGTTCAAGCTATGAGAGATCTAAAAGAGATTAAAAACCCTATCACTGCTCTCTATAAGGAATTTTAGATTAGCAAGCAAGCGAAAAAGAGTTTCAAATTCAAAGAATAATCGACTGTAAGACCTTTGCATTTGGTGCATACATGTCTTTGTGGACCTACCAAAATAAGAAGTTTTCAAGGTGACAGGTATCTCTTGTTATTTATTGATGATTATTCTAGAATGACTTGGGTTACTTTTCTAATATAAAAATTAGAATTTTTGGATAATTTTAAGGCATTTAAAGCTATGGTTGAGAATGAAATGGGTATGAAAAATAAAATTTTTTAGCTCTAAAATAGGTGGAGAGTTCACCTCCAATTAGTTTAATAATTTTTGTGAGGATTATGAATTAAAGAGGCATTTTTTAGCCCCTAGGACCCCTCAATAGAATGGAGTGGTTGAAAGAAATAATATAATAGTTAAGAAATTAGCAAGAACAATGGTGAAATAAGAAAACCTAATAATAGTCTATAGGAGATAATCAATTCATACTATAGTCTACATACTTAATAGAACATAAGAAAGGAAAAAAAATTCAATGAATCGCAATGAATATGGTATGGAAGGACTCTGAAAGTTAAATAATTTTCAATATTTGGTAGCGAATGTTATATCAAAAGAGATGAGAACTTTAGGAATTTTGATACAAGATTGATGAAGGTATCTTCGATGGAAAATCCACAAAAACTAAAGCTTATCGTTGCTACAACAAGAGGCTAAAAAAGGTTGTTGAACGTGCAAGTGTTAAAGTGTATGAAGACTTACATAAAGGTTTAGTGAAGATAGATGGATATGAATTAGATGAATCCTCTTGTAGAGATGAATAAAAATATAAGAGAAAGAAGTGCAAGTTGAAGAGGAAGAACCTTTGGAAAGGATTCATAAGACCCTTAAGTATGTATAGAAGAAACACTCTAAAGATCAGATCATTGGTGACAAGAGAAGCGGTGTGTTCATAAGAATAAAGGCCACCATGGTAGAAGAAAATGTAAACCTTTGTTTACTTTCCAAATTTGAACCTAAAAAGGTGGTTGAATCTTGCAAAGATGAATATTGGATCAAGGCTATGGAAGAAGAATTAATGTAGATTGAGAAGAATGAGACTTGGGAACTTATCCCAAGACCAATTAAAAACATGTGATTAGAACTAAGTGGGTATTATAGAAAAAACTAAATGGCAGTGGAGAAGTGGTGAGAAACAAGTTAGGGCTTGTGTGTAAAGGCTAGCCACAATTGGAAGGAATAGACTTTAAGGAGACATTTTCTCTTGTGGCAAAAATGAAAGCTATTAGATTTTTTTATAGATTTTCTAGCATATAAGGATTTCAAAGTTTACCAAATGGATGTGGCTCACATTCTTGAATCGTGAGTTTGAAGAAGAGGTATACCTTGAAGAACTAGAAGGATTTCAATTATCAGATAAACCTAATATGGTTTACAGATTGAATAAGTCATTGTATGGACTGAAACAAGCTCCCAAAGCTTGGTATGCAAGACTGGTTAGGTACTTGTTACATTAGGGATTCAATAAAGGTACCACATATAGTAATATTTATTTCAAATTTGAAAAGGACTAAATATTTATTGCGGTTGTGTATGTTTTTAATATAATCTTTTGATGATATGAAGCTATGTAGGTGATCTCACAAAGTTGGTTTACAATTTTTGAGAGGAATTGATTTTTGCTGAAATCACATATTTTTAGAAAATATAATGATTTAAGCCTTAAAATGTTCCATTTTAAGAATTCCAATTGAAGAGGATTTGAAAAAGCCACCTTAGATCACACCCCCTTGGATAGAACCTCGCTAGTTTTAAACCATACCTATAAATGAGTCTCCTTTACACCTATCAAAATGCTGATAAAAATCACTTTTGATTTACCTTTTGGGTGATCAAATGAATTCATTTAAAATTTATTTCAAATGATTATGGTAGTACTCAGAATGATCTATCCAAAAAATATAATTTTAATATATTTTGGTTTTATTATGTATTTGTATTTTTAGTTTTATTAAACATAGGTTTTTCACCTAAAATGAAGGTCTATGTTCCGTACATGTGGAAAAATAGTAGATTATCAAAAAAAAAAATGAAGAATATGAGTGCACCAGATATTGAAGTCCTTGATCCAAAAAAAAAACCTTTGGATTTTGATATATACAAAAAACGTTACGCATTATACAAACGCGCTATGTCTGAATTGTAATTGGTTTGACTTCAAAACTTGATTAAAGAAAAAAATATTCAATAAAAAACTATCTAAACAAGTGGAAGCACTACATATCACAGTTGCAAATCTAAATTTGAAAGAATTATAATTTTATCCTTCATGGAAAAAAAATTATGCATTATATGATGTGTGTCACTTTTAAAAAATGTTGTTTTCTGAAAAAAAAACCAGTTTTCATGGGAGATGGAAAAAGAAGTGCAATTTGATTCCAAAAATTTTGAAAAAAATATTTTTAGAAGCTATAGAGAAAATTTGATGAGGATCTAGTTTGCATCATCTTCAAATTCCTCATGGTTTAGCTGCTATAGGTGCCCCAATGTGATGATTTAGTTAAAAATAGTAATTTCAGTGTCGAGTTTGGCCAAAAATTGTAAACCACTATTGAGGGATCACCCTATAAGATGTTTGAAGAACATATGAAAAATGAGTTTGGAATGCCAATATTTGGGGAGATTATTTTTTCTTTGGACTACAAATTAATCAAACAGAGGGTGATCCCACAATAGTGGTTTACAATTTTTGGCCAAACTAGACACTGAAATATTTTTTTCTAACCAAATCTTCACGTTTGGGCACCTATAGTGGCTAAATCGTGAGGAATTGGAAGATGATACAAACTAGTGATTTGTGAAATTTTGTCACTAGATTCTAAATATTTTCTTTTAAAAAAATTGGAATTAGATTGCACTTATTTTCCATCTCCTTTGAAAACTAGTTTTTTTCAGTAAACAACATTTTTAGGGATTCATGCTCACCATATACAACATAATTTTTTTTCCATGAAGGATAATTTTTTTTTTTTTAATTTATATTTTTAACTATGATATAGAGTGCTTCCAATTGGTTTTATAGTGCTTTATTGAATATGTTTTCCTTAATCAAGTTTCAAAGTCAAAAAAAATTACAATTCAGACATAGGTGGACAGTATACAATGTAACATTTTTTTGTATATATCAAAATTCAATCTTTTTGTTGGATCAAGGACTTTACTATTTGTTGCACTCATATTTAAAAAAATAAAAAATTGATAATCTACTATTTTTCCACATGTGTAGAATGGAGAGCCTGATTTTTGGTGAAAACCTATGTTTGATAAAACTAAACAAAAAAATGTAATAAAACCAAAACATATTAAAATTATATTCATTGGATACCTCATTGCAAGGAATACCATCATCGAGTTAGTTATATGAAGTCTCCTACATTTTCATCCTCAACCTGAGCTTTGAAGCAAAAAATTCTCGACATATTTGGTGCCTGAGGGGGTGAAGGGGGGAAAAGCGGGGTTTGAGAAAACCCCTAGATGTTTTTAGCGAACCCCCTTTCTTTTAACATTTTCTTTATTTTTTTAACAAGAAATTAGGGGCCTACATTTAATGCATTTTTTTGAACCCTGGTCTAGGTGAATCCCTTTTGTGTATGCTCGAACCAAATGGGCATGTGCAAGATCATCATGGAAAAATAGGCCCTTAAGTGGCAATAAAATTTAGAAAAATCAGAGTTAGGCAACTTGACATAAAAAATTGAATAAGTTAACTATATTATTTTAAAAATATGTAAGAATATAATCTATTGCAAATTCAATGTAGTTTCTAAAATACTAGGTCTATTTTTATTTTAAAAAAATCTATTTTGTGAAAATTTGAAATTTCAATGCAATAGTACATAAATTTTAGGGAAAAAATAAGAAGTAGGTGTTTGTCTGACCACCCTAACCACAATAAAATGATAAAAAAAAATTACAATATTTTAGATATAATTAGAAGACTCATGTACCGATGTGATGCATATTTTTTTTGTAATTTCCTTCTAATTAAATAATTAATTATGATTTTTTTATTACAACTTTTAAAAAATATAAAAACCCGTACATCTGACCACCTTAACTTCGTCAAAACTTCATGAAATTCAATTCTAGTTTTTTGAATCCTATATTATGTGAAGCGTAGAATGTGACACATGTTTCAGATTCAAAAAATGTTATACCCTTTGAAAACTATAGATGATTTTCAATCAGCCTATCAATGAGGACTTTAGTCGTAATTCAAATAGAAAATAAATAATTATTATTTATTAAATTCAAATTAAAGCATAATTTATATTGGTGGAAATCTAATAATCTCCTTTAAAAACCCTTTTCATGTCATCAATTTTGGGTAAAAAAAAAGTCGTCAACCACATCGGCCATCATATCACTTACATATTGCCACTTTTTGGCCCATCATAATTCTACACATACCTAAATAGTTCATTCAAACCCCAAAAAACAATTATTTTTGCAACTTTTCCTTCCTCACTCTAATTGTAAACCACTTCTTTGCGTGTACCGCAGACAAAGATATCTTCATTTCACAATCAATTTTTTTTAAGGAAACATAGAAGAATTTTGGAATGAAAGACTATAAAGCAGTATGTACTAACATGGTTACTTGTTGAAAGTTGAGAAAGAATGATTAATCTCCTAAGGTTGATCAAAGATAGTATAGATCAATGATTGGAGGACTATTATACCTAATTACTACTAGATGGGATATAATGCATGTAGTTTGTAGATAGTGGATATATTTCAAGAAGACCTAGAGAGTCACATGTGGGAGTAGTGAAGAGAATATCCAAATATTTGAAGGGCACTTTGAGACATGGCTTGTAGTGTCCAATGGATACTAATTTCTCTTTGAGTTCTTATATAGATGTAGATTGTGTAGTTTGTGTGGATGAAAAAAGAGTACAAGTGATGTTGAATTCTTTCATGGAAGCAAGATGGTGGTCTTGGCTAAGAAAAAGAAGGATTTAGTGTTATTATTTACTACAGAGGTAGAGTATATTTTTGTAGCTTCTTGTTGCACCCATGTGTTATGGATGAAATAAAATTTGAAGGATATCAGAGTAATATATGATGAACCAATTTCTATCTTCTCAGATAATACAAGTGTTGTTAACACTTCAAAGAAACTACTAATACATTCAAGGAAAAAACATATCTCAATCCGGTATCACTTTTTGAGAGAGAAGGTTGCAAAGAATGATGTGAATTTAGAGTATGTGCCTACAAAGTATCAAGTTGTAGATTTTTTTGTTTTGTATTGATTATAGCGGAATCAGCAAATACGGTTCAAAATGATCCAAGATACTACTATTGGATTAGTTCTATTATACCCCCATACAACAATATCCCCCATTACAATGCTTAAAGCATCCAAGATACTACATAGGATCAGTTCTATCACCCCCCCATACAAAAAGAATCCCAAATCAGACCTAGATTACCCCATTACAACATATTAACAGTGGCCAAAAAAGAGGAAGCCAACTTAGTTACATCACTTGTACCAGTTCAACGTTAGTTACATCATAAACTCAACATTAAGGAATATAAATATATACCATTTCCTATATAAATAGTCACTGATAGTCAAAAAGGATATATACAAAAAAAAAAGCTCCTTTCAACTAGAGAATTACACCTCTCGGGTCCCAACTCTCATATCAAGCAGGGTCTCTACTACTACCAAGTCTTCTTCAGATGGAAGATCTGACCTTTGTTGCTCCATGAGAACAATAACCACTTCTTTACCTTTTCTTGAGCCTGGATTATTATTCTGTACTTCCTTAAGTTCCTCTTTGAAAGCCTAAAGTGCCTTGAGGAATACTTCTACCCCTGGCTGCCCATTTTGCCACATATGCCCATATCTAGTTTCTAGGATATCAATAGACAACTCTCTATTTTCTAAGTACTTATAGAATATTTCCTTCAAGATCTCCACTGTAAGATAGACCTACATAGCAGTATTATAAAACATGAGACCTTTGTAGGAATCAGTAAGAAATCTCCTCCTATTTTGAAATTTGTCTTCATTTTGATCTTTCCAAATTGCCCACAAAATTTCGGTTGAGAGGATGTGCCAGAATAATAGACCAACTTTGCTTAAGTTACAATTATGTGGAGGAAAGAGTAAATTTTCAGGGGACAAACCCCCATTATTCCCCCATGTACATCATGTGAGATATTGAACAAGTTCCAAATTTCCTTAGAAAAGATGCAGTCAAAGAAAATATGCGATATAGATTCATGCTTTCTACATAAAGAGAAAATATCACTGTCATCCATTTTAGTTTTATGAGGGAGTCTTTGCAGGTTCAAGAGCCATCTAAAACAAGCCTTTTTGGCCTCCAATTCTTTTTTGTAGTTTTTACAAAAGAATTTATGCCATTGTTCCCTGATTAGATTCATATTCCAGGATTTTCTCATGTGATTAGTGATGTCGACTTCTTCTATAAGCATATTATAAACTTCTTTCACCTTGACATTCATAATTTTACTTCCATTGTGCCATAAGAAATCTTTGTATTGGAGAGAGTCATCTATGGTTTCAACAGGGAATTTGAGAGATCCCCAAGCCTCTCTCAACATCATGTAGGTTCTCCAATTGCTTTGGGGAATGTTATATTCTTCCTGTAGTTCATTCCATCCTTTTAGATTGCCTTCTTTCAGAATGTCATTAAAGTAGAAGAGCCCTTTTAGGGCCCAATTCCTCATAGAGAAACCTTGCATTAGTGCAAGAGGTTTCCCCTTATGCTTCTGATTCCACCAAATAGACCTGTTGGCATATATTAACTTATTGCCTCCCTTGGTGAAGTGATAGTTATAAAGGTTCTTTTTGACAATTTCCCAAGCTTTCCAAATGGTCTTAAAGACATTGGATCCTGCAAGTGACATATACTACTCACCACTAAGGACATCACTAATAGGTAGAAGCTTTGACAATTTGGCATGTTTTGGTACTACATTGACAATGTTGTTTCTGACGAGAAATTTCCATGGCTCCTCACCATCCAAGCCACCAATTACCCATTTGGTTTCTAGGGCAATGCCTTGCAACCTGAGATCCTTTAAACCAAGCCCACCTTTATATTTGGAGATTGTGCACCATTCCCACTTGACTGAATGCTTTTTCTACTTCCCTTTATTGTCGGACCACAAAAATTCTCTTATTCATTTTTGGATATCATTTATTTGATAAGAGCAAAGGAACCAAACCGATGCAAAGTATATACTATAAGAGGACAATAGTGTTTGAAAAATCTGAAATCTCCCAACAAAGTAGAGGTACTACTTATTCCATCTTGTTATTTTCTTTTCAATCTTATCCCTGATCCAACACCACATTTCCTTCAAATTTGGCTCAACAGCAAAGGGGATACCCAGGTATCTTACTATCTTGTGGGGCCCTCCCCATTGAAATCCATACATATTAATCCACTCAGGTAGTTTATCTTCCCACCCAAGGAGGCAAGATTTTGTAGGAGCAAGCTTTGCCCCTGAAGAAAAACAAAAGATCTCAATATTCTTCATTAGAATTGACAAATTCTCCTCTTTTAACTGTAAAAAGATAGATGTGTCGTCTAAAAATTGGATATTGATGAGCTCATTTGAATCTAGTAACCTGACACCTCTTACCCTTGGGTTCATTGTGTTGTCCCTTAATATGTAGTGAAGTTCATCAGAGGCTATGAAAAAGAGGGAAGGTGCAAGAGGGCACCCTTTCCTTATTGATCTCCCGAGAAGGAGCTTTTGTGAAAGAGACCCATTGACCTCCACTTGAGCAGATGCATCCTGAAAAGAGTCATGACCATGGTGTAGAAATTTCTTGGGAAGCCAAATTCCTCCAAGACAAGAAACACAAAGTCCCATTCTATCCTATCATATAATATTTTTCAAAGTCTAAAAGCAGCATGAGGTGAAGCTAGAGTATGTGCCTACAAAGGATCAAGTTGTAGATATTTTCACTAAGGCTCTTCCTAAAATAATTTTAAGTATCTCTAGGGTTGGTTTACATCAATCTAGTGGATTTCAAGATTCATTCTATGCTAGGGTTGGTTTATCCAAATTTCTTCTTCTCATATTATAATTTTTAATAGGAAACAAACTCATATAATAACATGCATTAAAGATGGAGGTGTATTTATATGTTGTGGTCCTTACAACACATGTTCTTTAGGATTAATAGGATACTTATTTGTACAAGGTATCTGATTTAAAGTAATTCACTATTGTGTGTGATGATTTGGAACATGTGCAATTTGGGTGGTGTTCCAACATGCTAGAGCTTGCATGGTAACATTAGGAAGTAGAATTTTTACTTTCATATGTGATGTCTACTAGAGGCATGTGTTCTTTCATCAATTTCTCTTGGTCTAATGAACTTGGAATATTTTTTTTCACTCGACACTAAAGGTCACATATTTTTTGTGTGTGACCTATTTGGTGGTTGTATCCCACATTTGGTAATAATATTTCTCATCTATATATCAAATGAAGAAACATATTTTGGTTTTCACATCAAAATTCATTCATATTTTCTTGAGAAATGTGAATGAGTTATTTATACCCAAACACAAACAAATGATTTTATGAAATCCTATTTGCTATCCAGTCTTCAAGAACTTTAAAATATAACCAATAGGATGGGCTTCCATTAATTAAATGAATGGTTGTGTTGATATCATTTTCAAATTTTTTTTTCCTAAACTAGTATTTGAGAGCATGCCCCATGCTCTTTCCCAAATAGTCTTGTTCATATTCAGAGTTCATTTTCTTGTGGTGTAAAAGAAAAAAAAAAATACTATGAATACCATTCTTTGCACAAAATTGATCAAGTTTTATAAAACAAAATTATTCAACATTATCTATTTTAAAGAGCTTAATTCTATTACTAATTTGGTATTCTCCAATCTCCTTGAAATTTTTCGACATATGAATGGCTTCATATTTCTTTTTCAACAACTAAATAAAACCATTTCTAGTATAATCATCATAAAAGTGACAAAGTAGTTTGACCCACCAATTGATATTGACTCCATTGGGGCAAACACATTGAAATACACTAAATCCAATGGTCATAAATTCTTCTCATGTTCGTTGGTATAGAATATAGTGCTCTTTTAATTTTCATATATGTAATGCTCACAGAACTCTAAATCTACTTGTTTTATCCCTAAATGTTGATCCTTTTAGTGAAAAATCTCTAGGCCTTTGTTACCTATGGGATTGATCCTTTTATTCCAAAGATCCATAATTTTTTATATATTTTTTGTTATAGCTCCAACTTCAGCCTATCTCTAGATATCAAATAAAAAGTGCATGATTATGTTCCTTTAGAAATTACCAAGGCTCCTTTGGACACCTTTCACATACTTGACTGAAAATTGATGTTACAAGTTTGAACATCGAACTACCTAGCTGAAATAAAACTCCTTTTGAGTTAAGGGACATGTATAACATTCCTTAGCATCAATCTATTACCATTTTTAAATTTCAATACAACATCTTGTTTTCTAACAATATTTTAGTAGTCATCATCAGTAAAATAACCTTTTCTAAATCTACCATCTTAATAATTTTATAAGAACTCCCTATAGAATGTGGCATGAAATGATTCTTTGAAATAAAGAGCCCAAATAGTTGTTATAGATTCTCCTATATATAGAACAAGAAAACCTAAATCTTCTTTATATTTTGCATTTACGTCAATTTCCTTAATTTAATTTTAGCCTTCTTGAATGACCATTTCATTTCATTTGGCCTTGTTTACCATAATACCAAAAAAAAAAAAAAATTAGTTTTATATTTTTATATTTTCTTCACTTAAATATTCTTGTATAATTGTTTTTACCTTGTTCTTGTGATCTTATTTTACTTCCAATTAATAAGGCATCCCCCAATTATGTAACATTATTTTTCCTTATCATATCCTTACTGGGAAGAATCCCAACAATGCCATCAAATTTTATCTTATTTCCTTACTAGATGCTAAGTTTCTAAAACTCATTAAAAATGCTTCCTAGCTTAAAGTAACAAGAAAAATATTAAAATTATCTTGATCTCATCATCCAAATTTATTCTCATGAAAATTAATTGATTAATCAATGTATTAAATTCATTCAAATGATTTGATACATTACTACCTTCCTTCATCTTCAAATTGTATAATGTGTTCATTAGGAAAAAAATGTTAGATTTGAAATCCATCTCATAAATGTTAGATAATAAATACCATATGAACCGCAAAAAAACATATAAAATGGACCAAGGAAAGAGGATTCCTTGACTAGGCTCTTAGGATTTTTTCAACCTAAGAACACTTAGGTAGGAGAATGACTCTCTTTCCTCTCTATGTTGATATGTTTAAGGCTAAGTTCATTCAAAAAGGGGAGGAGTGGTTTTGATAATGGTTGTGAATGTGTGTGATGTGTGGCTAATGCTGAATGTAAAATGAAACTATTCTAAGTGTATGTAAATTTAAATCAAAACTAAACTTAACTTAACTAATGGTAAACTATTCTAGAATGACCTAAATGTGTAATTTCTAGAAAATGACAGAGCGAGACAAAAAATGCGTACCTGGAGAACTAATGTGACAATTGAATGATCCTGGAAGCTCCTGGAAATTACTTGATCTAAGAAAAAGGACACTTATGCCGACTAGGGAGACCTATTCCTCCAACTAGAAAACTTTCCCGAAATATGTTTCAGGGAACTAGGTATCCAAAAACATAAAAATGCTTTTTTGGGCCTAGCACAGGGACAAGGTCGCCAATAGGGGCAACCTAGTCCTCTTGTGTATTTTTGAGGATTCAGGATTTGGTTTTGTGGGTCTCGGTTGATGTTCCCCTTTTCTACAACAATCCATGACAGGAAGTCCCGAAAGTGACCTGCAATAAGTCAAACCCAATTCAAACCCCTTTGTAGGTGATTAAACCCAAATGAGATAAACACAAAGGTAAGAAAGGTTGAATGATAATAGAATAGAGTAGCTTACCAAACCTTTTTTGATGATCTTCAACTTGCATGATCAACTTCAATGGAGGAGGTCTGAAAACCCTAATGCTTGTAGGCTTGCTTCGTTGCTTGAGTGCTTGATGATTGTGAGCAAGAGAGTGAAAGTGAACTAAGAGAAAAAAAATGCTAGGAGAGTAAAAATAAACCAAGAGAGAGGAAAAATAGAGATGAAAGCCCTTATTTGTACAAGTGAAACCCTAGTTTTCCTGAAATAGAACCTAATAGGCCGACCCTAGGGTTGAGGAGGCAAGATTCCCATTGAATCTTATTTAAAATTTGAATTTTATGATTAGAGGGACTAGGTTTCCCAAAGTGGTGACCTAGTCCTCCTAGGCAAAAATTGATGTTTGTTAGGAATTAATTTATGTTTAATAAATTTTGTTCTATTTGCCTCCCGAAACACACTTAGGTCAGGACTAAAGATGCATTAAAAGGGAAAATTGGCATATGAAAAGGGTTGATTTAGGGGTGATAAGCCTAGATAAATGTGAAAGTACAACACAACACTCTATATTAAGGCTTGGGGAGGTGTAAGGATGTATCATTTAGGTGAATTATGTTGAAAAGGTCCTAGAAAATTTAGGAAATGTATTACAACACTTCACAACACCTTAGTGAAATACCACTATGTTATTGATGAATTGCAAGCTTACAAGGATAAATCAACGTGATCAAGACCAAAATCCATTGAAAAATGCCAAAATGAGTGAAAAAGTGCCAAGGTATACACTTTTTGGTGACACATTTAGCCCCCACTCTAGTGGGAGTATGAACGAGTGAACCCCAATCCTAGACCTGCACAAACACAAGAAACAAACACATTAGTAGGCTCATATGCAAGTTAGAACTAAGATTCCCCATGAAATCCATTTATAATGCTCAATAATAGGAAAAAATGAAGAACAAACATAAAAGATAAATGAAATCCTAATTAAGAAATGAAAACTCTTGATCGCATGAGGAAATTGGTGCTAATTATGTGTAGAAATTGGTCCTTTCCCAACTCCTATGCAAGCTTTGATGAAGATTTGTACATGATTGAAGCTCCTTAATGAAATTTTGGCATAACCTTGCTATGAAACCATGCAAATGATGAACACATGATATGAAAATGGATAGGTTGTGGATGAAATGAAGTATAGTATACTTTCTTGGATTTGTGGATGATAGAATAAGAGGAAGAGTCTCTAATTTATAGATTTTCAAGTTGGAAGAATGAGTGAAATTGAGCAATGTGGGATCATTCAACATCCAATGGCCAAGTTCCACTTGTCAAGATGTGAATGGTTGAAGGTTGTGCACATTTTGATCAAAGTGCCAATAAATGATATTAGGTGGAATTTGGAAATGAGGAAATGACATGCTGGAGAGGGAAGAAAATGGAGTTATGGCCACTTGGCTCAAGGAAAAATGACTTGTAAGGTGAAATAAATGCCTTTTTGGAAGGACGAAGCCCACTTGAATTGGAATTCAAATTTGAGGGAATATTCCTCTTTTATGGCATGTGAGAAAAAATAGGAGATTTAATAAATCAAAGTAATTGATTTATTGTGCAAGTTGTATTCTCTAGAGGATGTGACATTAAATTAACGAAAGTTTGATTAATTTAATGAAGAATTAGGAGATGTGACAATTTAGACTTAAATTTATGTATTGATTTAGATCAAATTTAGAGGAAGGTTTTAATTAAATAAATGTTTTGAATTATTTAACTAAAGGGGATAATGTTAGATTAAATAAAATAATGTTTAATTTATTCAATTTAATAAGAGGACTTTAGAGATTTAATTTAAATAAAACAAATTATTTAAATGACCGGAGATAGAGGATTAATTAATTTAAATTGATTAACTTAATCAACAAGGGAGAAAGACCTAATTAAATAAATAATGATTTATCTACTTAAGAGATGAAAAGTGATGATAAGCTAAGAGTATGATTTAGGATGAAGCGATGTTAGTAATCAGGATCAAGTGCGTTGGTAAATTTTCCATGTCTACATTTTCCCCCTCTTTGAAGCAATGCACTTGTTCTACTGGTTCAAAGAATGAACTGCTCTGATCAAAGTTCAAAATTCCTTGATTTTTTTGAATTCCCCACTATTGCCCCAGCAGAACGATTATGCTGATATGTTGGCCCCTCAAGAGATCGAACAAAAATTTTGATTTTTGGATGATCTCGCGAAAAGAGGACAAGGTGCCCGATAGGTCCCAAAATGCCGCAAGATGCCAAAAATACGTTAAAATTTCAAAAAAGATGCAACATGGTCCTTGGTTGGAGAAAAATGGGAACGGGGGACCAAAACCCTAGCTGGATGGTCAAATTGGGTCACAAAACCCTAATTTGAAGGCTTAAATAGACCTTGAGTGATCAATTTCAATTCATTTCCACACTTAGCCTTTAGAAACTTATTCACTTTGAGCTTTGAGTTCTGATCGAGATGGCACAACAATAGCTTATGAGGCACATGTCAGAGAGGGTACGAGTGCACCAACAGCTAGCTGGTGCAGGACCCATGGTATGTACCCATATCTTGACTTTTGATTTTATCGTTTTACGTGAATTTAATACGGTTTAGGTCAACTTTAGGTCAAGCAGTGCTATATAGCACCCCTACAAATGCTCAATCAGCACCACGCGGTCTCAAACTATGTTGCATATGAGGATAATGCCACCGCAGGCCAGTTAGGAGATTAGGTTTTCTTGTCAAACTCAACCGCATATGAAAATTGGACCGCGTGACGCAGTTTGGAGTTTAGAATTTGGAAAAATTCATCGTGGTGATGCAGTTTGAAACTTTTCAAACATTGCCACATTTGTTGTTTCAAATGTAAAAAGCTAACTCGGGGAGCATATAGACCTGAGGCGATGGTTTCCCTTGTGCAGGAGGAGCTCGACATACTTCATTCGAGGGAGAATAGATGGTTGGTGCTCTTGAGATTATAGGGTATGCACATATTCCTTGAGGAGCAACTTGGTATGCTCGACCTTTAGTTCATTGCTTATGTTCATCTTGTTCAGACCCACTTAGGGATGATGACATCTTTGGTGGAGCAATGGCATAGTGAGACCTCATCCTTCCACCTTCCTACTAGCGTCGTGATTGTTACTCTCGAGGATGTTTAGTGCATCCTACGACTGCCTATCCATGGAGCGAGAGTCATTTACAATCCAAATTTCAGTAGGGATGCTTGGTACGATGTGATGGGTGTTGATGAGATTTACTTTTCTTAGGGACAGGTAGACTTGGAGAGGTATCGGGGCGTAGTGCCCACCTACAAATTGATTGTTTCAGCCATCATTTCAGGTCTAGTGGCATCATCTTATCATTTCTATTATATCTTTTAATGATTCATGTAATGTATGATGTCAAATGAATGTAATGCAATGAATTCTAAAGATACTTAGAATAACAAATATATATTATTCCTCATAATTTGAGATGATGATAATGTGAGATGATATTATGTGGTATGATATATATGATATGATATCACTTATGCTAATTATTTTACGCATGCAGGGCGGATGCATTAGCAATGCTCTGATTAACTTCCATGATACCATGTTAGTATGGAAAGAAGATAGAAGAAATGAGATCCAACAAGTCATTAAGATGATAATGATTTGCTTACCAGGAGTTGGGGTTTTCAAAGGGCCAATTACTTTATGTTTGATAACACACATAGGTATGATGCATCAAGGTATAAAGAACCATGATGACGTTGCACCTAGTGTGATGGAATTTGACTCAGCAATCAGATAGTAGTATTCTTGTTCACACTTACCATAAAAATCCTTTTTTAGGATGTGGTTCAGATATTCTAAGCATCTCAGACCAAAAAATAGAAAATAAAGCCTTTCTATGTGGTAAAAAAGATACCTTGAACACCCTCCCTACAAACCAAACAAAGTATGAATAGCTAAGTTATTTTACAAGAGTATCCCACAAGCATAGCAGATAAAAATATATTTATCGTTACCCCCATTCCTTTCTCTCTAAACATGTTTTATTTAGGCATCATTGAGAGGTCTTTGGAATGAGCACAATAAAATAAATCTAAAGAAAAGAAAAAGTAAAAAAATAAGCTAATGTTCTTCATACCGCTAGCAAAGACTAAACCATAGTGGGGTACCTGATGCTGATGTACATCATGGGAAGGACGCATCCTAGGACATGTTGTGATCACGTTTTTGATGAGATTGATTGGATGATAAGCTATTGATACTCTGATTTTATCAACCTACTTGCTTACTAGCCTAGACTTGAGACTTTGATGATTAGGCGTTCACTTTGGAACTTGCTAGACTTGCCTCTAACTAAATCACCAAATAATGAAGGTGATGATTGATTTATTATGAACAAAGATTATTGCGGGTGAAAGTGAGATGAGATGAATGCACCATTTTTTAATTTTTAGATATTTGCACGTTTTTGGTATTTTGAAAATATTTTGAGGCTATTTTGATTTTCAGATTTTTCATTTTTTTGGATTTTCAAGATTTATGATGAAGAGACTAACTTAAATACCTATCCTAGGGGTCTCGGGAGATGATCCATAGATTAGGTTTGCCTACGTTATACACACAGAGACCACGTAGTTTGACTAACAATTGACTTGACTCAATGATGAGATAGATGGTAAAATGGATTTCCAATGTGGCAGATGCCTAAGGGACTGACCTAAAATTTCTCAAGGGATGATCAAAGGTCAACCTTGCCTACATTCAAGTTCAGAGATGACATAGTTCGACAGGATGACACTATTTTTTTATTTTTTCGATTTTTGACATTTTTTGGATTTTGGATTTTTTGAAGGTTTTGGATTTTTGGATTTTAAGGGAGATCACTGACAAATTCATGTGCCTCTCTTTCCATTTTTGGCCAGTAGTACCCAGTTCTCAACAACTTATTAGCCAAGGTCATACCACTTGAGTGTGAACTACAAGTGCCATTGTGTACCTTAGTTAGAGCAGTTAGGGCTTCTTCAGGATTTAGGCAATGCAAGAAGGTTCCTTCAATGATCCTACAATAAAGGGTTTCTCCTAGGATGACAAAGTGGGTGGAAATTTTGATGAAGGCTCATTTGAGTTTTGGGGTTATATCAGCAGGAAAGACTCCTATTCTTAAGTAGGTGTAAGTGTCATGATACCAAGGATTACTGGGACCAACGATTTCACACACAAATTTAGACTCTAGTACCTTGAATGCTGGTATGAGAAGTTTCTCTACCAGTAATTCTTGCTTTGGGACGTTGTGGAGGATTTTCAAGAGTGATATAATTTTCGCCATTGTGTTCATTGCTCTATTGTTTTCTCTAGGTAACTGTTCAATTGTTATCTCAATGAATGACTCTTTGAGGCTCTCGACTAACTTCTTGTATGGAGTTAGCTTATTATCCTTTGTATGATATTCATTGTTTACCTAATTGATTACGAGTTGAGAATCCCCATATACCATTAAAGCCACAATATTCCATTGCACTGCAATCCTTAAGCCGATGAAGAGAGCCTCATACTCTGCTATGTTATTTGTGCATGGAAATGATAATTTATAAGACTTAGGTATGCAGTCTCCTTGGGGATTATGAAGAAAATTAATTCCCTTGATCTATGTTGCATGTGAGATCCATCAAAATACATCTTCTAGTGGTTTACAACACTTAGGTTAAATATTGATTCGTTGGGAATTATCAAATGAGTGGGTTATCTGCATAAATATGAGATTTTTCTAGTTGATCTACAATTACTTGTCCCTTGATAGCCTTGCACTCCACATACTCAATGTCATGTTTCATCAATATCATGACCCACTTGGCTTCTTGTCCTGTGAGGGTGGCTCTAGAAAGTAGGTATTTGAGAGGGTCTATCTTTGTAATTACCTTGATTTGGTGAGCCAACATGTAGTGTCTAAATTTTTGTTCTACAAATACAACTGCCACACAAGCCTTTTCAATGGGAGTATAGTTTAGATCATTTCCCACCACAGTTATGTTGATATGGTATATTGCTCTTCCTCTTCCATTTTCATCGTGTTGAGCTAATAGAGCACCGAGAGATGCCATGGTTTCTGAGATGTACGTGATCAATGGCATTCCTAGAGTAGGTTGAATTAACACTAGTGGCGTAAGTAGATATTATTTGATTTTACTAAATGCCTAATCGCACTTGTCATCCCACTTGTATGTTACTCCTTTGTGGAGTAGATGAGAGTATGGGATCTTTTTATCCGCTAGCTATGCTATGAATCTCTGGGTAGATTGGAGCCTACCTTGTAGGCCTCTGAGCTATTTTAGTGTCCTGGGTGCTTCCATGTTGAGGATCGCCTTGAATTTGGTGGGATCCACTTCTATTCCTCTCATTCATACTATATATCCCAGGAGTTTTCTTGATTGCACCCCAAAAACATATTTCTTGGGGTTAACTCTAACCTTGTATTTTTCCAATCTATCAAAGATGGCACATAGAGCTGCTATGTGATCTTGTCTTTTATTTGACTTGGCCAATATATCATCCACGTAATCTTCCACAATTTTTGGAATCATGTCATGAAAAATTAGTATCATGGCCCTTTGATATGTTGCTCCCACATTCTTTAGCCCAAATGGCATCATGTTCTTGCAGTAGGTGCCCCATGGACATGTAAATGTTGCCTTATGTTGGTCTTCCTTTGCTATCACAATTTGGTTGTATCTTGAGAAGCCATCCATCAACGATAGCATATCATGTTTGGATGTCATGTCCACTATCATATCAATGTTGGGTAGTGTCAAATCATCCTTAGGACATGATTTATTTAGGTCTCTAAAATCAGTGTAGATATGGATGACCCATTCGGTTTTGAAACTAGCACAAGATTTGATACCCATTCTGGATAATCAATTGGGCGTATAAAGCCAAAATCAAAGAGTTTATGTAATTCCACCTTGACTAGAAAGGCTATTTGATCATGTATCTTTCTTAATTTTTTTCTTGCTGCCTTTGCTCATGGGTAAATAGCCAAGTGATGAACCAAAACTTCCGGATCAAGACCCGACATGTTGGCATAGGTCCATGTGAAGTTCACCTTTCTTTCTCTTAGAAATGCATCCAATAATTCTTGTTCTTCTATCAGAAGTGATTAAATATAGAAGGTGATGTGTGGTGCTACATTTGTTCCTAGATTGACATGATTGCATTGTTCTGCTAAGACTATTGATTTCTCTTGATGAAGTGCAATAGGGGGAGATTGAATCCTTCATCCTCTGGCACCTCAAAGAGCTTTTCACTACTGGATGCATCCTTTATTTTTACTATTCTTTGGTTAGAGAGTTCCACATTGTGGTTTTCACTCAATGACCTTGACCTTATTCTCATTCTTTTTCTTTTGCAACTGAAGGACACAATCATCTCCCCATAATAAGCCTATGTGTCCAATGTGATGTCAAACCAAACTTTTTGATCTTTGTATGGTATTGTATCCCTTAGTCCCATGAATTCTAAGAGTGCCTCATCATTTTTTAATGTGTTTAGAACCGATGGTCCTCATTGGTCATAGTCGATGAGTTGGGGGT
Organism: Sequoiadendron giganteum; assembly: GCA_007115665.2. Taxonomy (NCBI): domain Eukaryota; kingdom Viridiplantae; phylum Streptophyta; class Pinopsida; order Cupressales; family Cupressaceae; genus Sequoiadendron; species Sequoiadendron giganteum. The sequence continues at coordinate 319,099,826 of CM021100.1, read as the reverse complement.
AAACTATGTTTATTTTGTGACTTTGGCGGTTTGACTCAACAATTGAGGCACTAATCATGAGTAAGGATGAATCTTCAAAAATAATGGGAAAGCTTGTTATGGTATCCTCATCATCACTACTACTGCGGACATCAGTTATGTCGAAAGTGAACCTATCTAGGGGTAGATCTATTGATACAGGTAGTTGAAGGGCAGTTGTCAATAACTGAGGAGGAGACGTGACTGCTCTACTAGGGGTACCTCTGCCATGTACAGTTATACTCGGAGGGGTACATCTAAGGCGAATATTTCTCAATTTTCTTTCTACAATGATGGGCTCTATTTGTCCATCACTGTTCTTTCCAAGGCTTTCCTTTCTATTGTAGCCCATACCAAGCATCATGTGCAATCCTCTGTTAGCTTCATCCATGGGTAGGGTGGGTGTGGGCCTTTAATCTTGGTATAGTGTGCTTGAAATGTCTCTTTCATCCACATTTTCTTGACTTAGATCCCCCCAATGGTGGAATCGAGAAGGGTGTGCCCTAAAAGTGTGGATAGGTGTTTCAACTGATTGGGGTTGCCCATGTGACCTAGGAGATTACGGTAACTCTCCTACAACAAAATCATTTTTCTTCATTCTATAATCTCCACACCCATTGTCCTCGATCATGAGCTTGATGATGGATATATTGGGGATGGAGGGTGTCTCTATCGCAGAAGTGGAGGCGAGGTTAGATGGATCTATATAGGGAGTGGATGGGCCTTCATCATTATTTGGTACTTGGGGAATTTCGTAAAACTTGGCTTCCAAGTTTTTGCAATAGAAAAATGGCTCTGGATCACCATGTATTGTGACTTCCTCATTCTAATATGAAAATTTTACACATTGGTGAAATTTTGAGGTCATCGCCTTCATCCCATGGATCCATGGGCATCCCAGGAGGATATTGTAGGGAAAAACAAGATTGAGGACCTGACATGTCATTTCCATAGTGACTAGCCCCACTTGGATTGGGATCTTGATAGTGCCTTGAGAAACTCTTTCCTAGTCATCATATGCTTTGATGGAAATGCATTTGTTTTCGTTGATGTATTCTTTTGAGATTCCCAAGTTCTTTATAAGTTTAAGTGAATAAATATTAAGGCCCGCACCTCCATCTACCAAGACCATTTTGACCTTTTTCTTGTGAACCAAGACTTGAAGGTGAAGTACACGATTGTGAGATGGTTGGGTGGGAAAGTCTTGATCGGAGAAGGTGAGGAGATTTGGAGTGATGATGTTACCAACCATAGCCTGGAATTGTTATGTATCAAGGTTAGTGGAGATAGAGGACACAACTAATGCTTCATCAAGTATTTTTCTCTGGGCGAATTTTTTTTTCAATAACTCCATGATGGAGATTTGAGCGGGGGTTATTTTTAGCTAGTCAATGACGTTATAATCATAGGAAATAGATTTTGGATTTGAGATGGGGGTCTTAGATGGATGTGATGCCTCTGTAAGAGTAAATTTTTTGCCATGTGTGGTGACTCCACAATCAACATTGTCTCCTTTGACGCTAATGACAATGACCATTTCATCTATGCATGCGACGATGTCCTCATATACAAGGTTTGCACTGGCATAATTTTTTTTCCCTTTATTGTTTCCTTGGTTATTTCCTTGATTATTTCCATGATTATGATTAGACATTAGATTCGTGTATATTTTGAGGTCTTGATTTCTAGTGGGTTATTCGACATTTATAATTTTGTCTTCAATAAGATCTTGGATGATATTTTTCAATATCATGCAATTTGTGGTTGTGTGCCCTTTGATTTTGTGAAAATCACAAAGAATATTTTCATTGTACCATGGTGTTTTTATCATGGGTTCTTCATATTGCTCAGAATTAAATTTTTTGATAAGGTTCTCTTTAACCAACTTCTTCATTATAGATTTCATTGACTCTCCAAGGGTGGTGAACTTCCTCTTAGGAGGATACTTGTTTTGGGGAGGTGGTCCTCCTTGATTATTCAAGTTATTGATTTGATTGTTTGGAGTCAGTTGTTGTTGTTCCATTGTATTAGTTTGCACATTGTTGTGGTTGTGATTATGTTGTTGATAATGGGTTTGAATATTTTGCTTGGAAGCACTGATGAGAACCTTAGCATCAACCACTTCATCATTTGTGACACTTTTGTTCCTTGACCATGTGCAAGGTTTATCGTTATAACTAGTGGATGGGTAGTTATCCTATTGTGCAAGAAATGTAGATTCACCCCCTCACATAGTAAGGGATCTTTCAATATTGAGTGCCTTTGGGATCAATTGATCATATATTGTAATGCATATCATTTTAAAATAGACCGCCAAGTTTTCATCTGAATTGTCTATGATTGTGCAAATTTTTTGTTCTTATAGCATGGTCCACTTGCTCTAATTGGCCTTGGATTGTCATCTTCACAAGAAGGAGGTGAATAACTCTCCTTTTCTTTGTTTCGGTGCTGATAGTTCCTCCAAACTAACATATGTACCCATGTTGAATGCATAGTTTTTGAGAAATGCGTCCACAATTTCTTGGAATGTTTTGATGCATGTGGGTGGGCGAGAGAACCATTCCATGGCACGACCAGTTAGACTCTGAGGGAATATTCACATTGCATATGTGTCATCATATGAAACTTCCATGCAATGCACTTGAAACTCCCTGACGTGATTTTCAGGGTTTCCCATCCTATTATATTTATTGAATTTGGGGATTTCAAATCCCTTTGGGAATGGTACCATTTTAAGACTTCTATCAAAAGGATAGGGGCACAAATGTCCTGGCATTCTAGTTATTTTTCCTGACTGGAGGTCCAACACTTGTTGTGATAGTAGTTTGATCTATACTGCAACATCATTTTATGGATCAGGAGGTGGGATGAATGTTTTTTGAGGCATTTGTGATGTTTGATTGATGAGTGGGTATTGGTGGGGATTTTCTGTAAGCTTTGCTATGCATTTAAGGCCTATTGATATGCCTGAATTTGTGCCAGCAATGCTTGTAGTTGGTCATGTTGTTGTTGCTCCAACAAAGCTTGTTGTTGGTCCTGCTGATGTTGTTCTTGTTAAGATTGTTGTTGGTCTACCTGTTGTTGTGCCAACAAAGCTTTTTGTTGGTCTAGTTTTTCTTGCAACAACAAAGCTTGTTGTTTAGCTTGTTGTTGTGCTTGAAAAATCTTGCAAGGCTTGTTGGTATGCCTATTGATGGATTGCTTGCAGTTTTGTGTGGTATTGTGCTTGCGCTTGTTGAGCCTAGTGTTGGGCTTGATCTTGACCTTGTGCTTGTTGAGCTACTTGTGTCACTTGCATAGCTTGTGCGGCTTGTTGGCCTTATGCAGCTTGAGCGACTTATGGGGCGGCTAACTATGCTCACACTTGCTAAGAAGCTTGTTGTTCAACTTGTTGGTTTTGTTGAAGTACTCTTTGGTTGGTGGCTTTTTAGACTGCCTAAATCATGGTGATGAATGAATTCATCATATTAGCTTTTGGTGGAATTGGTCGTGGATTTGGAATGATGTTGACCATTGTGGTGAGCGGAGGGATTGTGAGCAATGCAGGAGCAACCTTTCAAAGGGCTATGGACTTAGCATTTTCTGACTTGATCAATGCTATAATGGTAGTGTATCAAGATGACCTCACGACTTACTCAAAAAGGGCTGAAGATCATATAGGGCACCTTGAAGAAATATTCATTAAAGCTTTAGAATATGGCATCAGTTTGAACCCTAAGAAATTTCATTTTGTTGTTGCAGAGGGGAAGCTCTTAGGACACATTGTATCAAAAGAGGGAGTTAGGATAGATCGTGAGAGAGTTGAGGCTATAGATAAGGTTCCTATCCCTAAAAATGTGAAAGCCATCTAGTCATTCTTTGGGCAGATTAATTTTGTTAGGGGATTTGTATCCAACTTTGCTGAGATTGTCAAACCCATATCAAAAATGTTAAAGAAAGGACAAAAGATTGAATGGATCCCAGAAGCATTAGAAGCCTTTGTATCCATTAAAAAATCCATTAAGGAAGCCCCTTTCCTCAAGTCTCCTGATTTCACAAAGCCTTTTTAGATATTTTCATTTGCTTCCCTACATACAATAGTTGTTGTCATGTTATAGAAAAATGAGGATGGTCATGAGCAACCTATATCTTTCTTTAGTAAATCTTTATAGGGATCAGAATTGAAGTATGACATAATGGAAAAACAAGCCTTTGCACTGGTAAAGGCCACAAACGCTTTCAGGCCATATCTTGTTGGAGCCAAAATAATTGCATATGTTCCTCACGCAGCAGTCAAAGACATCTTGACACAATCAGAAGTGACAGGGAAAAGATGTAAGTGGATCAACAAAATTCATGAATTTGATATGGAAATACAGATTACTAAATTAGTAAGGGACCAAGGATTGGCCAAATTGATGGCAGAGACAAACATTGAGGCAAATCAAATCTGCAATGTACAAGGAGAAGAAAATGCAATTGCAAGCATTGAGCATACACCCTAGTACACAGACATCATGCATTACCTTAGGAACACAAAGTGCCCAGAGGGACTAAGTGATAACCGAAATATAACTTTAAAACTTCAGGCTTCTAAATATGTATTTATAGAAGGAGATCTATTCTGGAAAAACAAAGATGGAATGTTGCTATTATGTTTGGATGAATCACAAGCTGATCATGTTCTAAAAGAAATGAATGAAGGATTCTGTGGAGGACATTATTCAGCAAAGACAATTGCACATAAAATACTCAGGGCAGGTTATTACTGGCCAAAAGTTTTTAATGATTCATTTTCATATGTAAGGAAGTGTGAGGCATGCCAAAAGTTCTTTAGGAAAATGAAGTATGAGGGAGCTCTACCGCTCAGACCTATGCAGGTTGAAGCCCCTTTTCACCAATAGGGAATTGATTTCATTGGAGAAATTCAAGAGAAGTCGAGTGGAGGACATAAGTGGATACTAGTGGCCATTGATTACTTCACCAAATGGGTAGAGGCAATCCTAACCAAAAGCAACAAGTAAATTTGTGATCAACTTTCTAATGGATAACATTATTACTAGATTCGCTACACCATTGAGAGTGATTACAGATAATGGCATGTGTTTCAGGTCTGATGAGTTCAAATAATTTTGTAAGACATATGGTATCAATGTTTCTTATTCTACCCCATATCATCCACAAGTTAATGGTCAAGCATAATCTAGCAACAAGAGTCTTTTAAAAATCATAAAAAGGATGCTCGGTAAGAACAAAAAATCTTGGGATTCAAAGTAAAGATTGGTTGTATGGGCAGACAGAATTACTATTAAAAGGGCAATTGGGAGATCCCCATATGAATTAGTCTATGGAACACAAGCTAGGATGCCTTTGTAAAATATATTACCAGTTTACAAATTTATCCTTTAAGAAGATATAGATATTCCTAAACCAATGGAGGAGAGAATGGACCAAGTTTTAGAACTTGATGAAATAAGGAGAACAACTCAAAACCAGAACATGAAATTGCAAGCACAAATGAAATATTTGTTTGACAAAAAAGAAAAAGGTAGAAAAATTGAAAAGGATGATCTAGTATTGATGTGGAACGCTAGATGCCAAGAGAACGGAAAACATAGAAAATTTGAGGCATTCTGGTTAGGACCTTTTGTTATTATTGGAAAGCAAGGAGAGGATTCATACTATTTACAAAATATGAATTGTGAAAAACAGGAGTTTCCTATACATGGGCAATTTCTAAAAAAAAATTTTCTTAAAAGTCACAAAAGATCAAGGGTTGCCAGTGCATAGACAACTTTTGAAGAAAATTTTCTCTTAAAATTTTCCATGCATATTAGTATAGGAAGTAAAGGATACAGGAGATTGCTAGTACATGGACAATCCTAGAAATCCTTATTTAATCTTTTTTCCATGTGCAGTAGTTTAGGATCATTTGTCATCTCGACTTGCTCTAATCACAATGTTTGGTCTACTCTCCTAGAGATCTGGATCCTTGCAATGATCTCACAATCATTCATCCCCAGATGGAGCCATTGTTAGAACTAAACTTTTCCACAAGAATTCCTAGGATTTTCCTATTATTTTCCATGAAAATCCATCAAAACCTTAAGATATTTTATTTACTCATGCCTTACATTTTCATTATCTTTCCCGTAAAGGTCATTAACTGCCTTCTACTTTTTTCCCCCATCTATTTTCTTATATTTCATTACCTTCTCATGGAAAATTTAGCTTTAGTGCCATTCAAAAGGGCCAAAAGAACTTATAACCCTTACCGCCCCTTTAATTTTTACTATATAAGTCTTTACCGCTTTACTGTGGCCTCCCACAAAGGGGCTCACAGTATAGCGGTGGTGGTTATAGACTATCACCACAGTACCACCGACGATCAAGTATGAGACTGCGGTGACTGCGATAAACAGTCATCGAAGGCAAGTAGTTAGCGGAAGCGGCTAAGGAGTTAGTAGAAAATATCTACCGCACCACTGCATGCAGTCAAACCACAGACCACGGTGGCCGCGGTGAATAGGTAGCGGTTAGCGAAATAGTCAGCAACGACGACGTGGTAAGCGGTTAGCGGTTACTGCTATACTGCATACATTTAATACAAAGACCACGGTAGAGTGGTAGGCGACGAGGGAAGCGACTAATGGTTACTACCATACCACGGGAGAAAATTCAAAGCCCGTGGTAGCGTAGTAAGGAAAGATGGAGACTACAACAGTCAATGTGGGGTCGGGCATCGCCATACCATGGGAGAAAAGTCAAAGTCTGCGGTAGAGCGGTAAATACAAAGGAAAGCTCGCAGTAGTATTTTAAGTAAATTATAAGGAGCGGATAAAAGTAAAATAAATGTGGGAAAAGGTATAAAGTAATAAATCAATGGTGAACTATGTAAAAATATTTGATTTTCCGATAAGGCAATTAATCAAATATTTTATTTCCTGTCAGAAAATTCAAACGGCTGTAACAAAAAATTGAAGGGTTGTGACTCTTTGAATTTTATTGTATAAATCTATTGTAAAAAGAGGTAGAAGAGAGGTAGAAGATAGATTTTAGAAATAGTAAAATCGCTGTAAGTATTTTCAGAATGATATTCAAGGAGACTATGATGCGTGTATAAATTTTGAAGGATTAGATGAATGGAATTTAATTTTGTGGCACTATTCTAGTATCAATTATTTGTTGAAGTTAATTGAAATATTATCAAGTTGTCTCCAAGGTTGATGTTTCTTCGTTATTTAAATTGACAGATCAAGTATATTCTCAGTTTATCAGTACACATTTGTTGTATTTGTGTGATTTGATTGGTTGGTTCTTTCAAGCAAAGATTAATTCCTTCAAGTCATTCACAGTAATCTAGAAGTTATCATTTGGATCATTAAGAAGAATTTGATAATTACATATATGGATGTTTATACAAGTTAGACTAAATATCATATGCCAAATAGTAAGAAACCCTGCCAGATAGAAACCATTCATTGAAAGCTTTCACTTGACTCTGTTTTACCCAACAAGGCACTGGTCTCCCCTATTTAGATTACATCAGTTCTATCCATTTCATTTGACATCTCCTAATTAAAAATATTAATTCACACCTTGATACTGCATATACAATTCATACCAAATTAGGATCATATTCTTTCCACCATCAAATTGCCATTTGTGGATAGTCAGATCAAGTAGGAAACATAATTCAAAATTTGTGTCACTCATATAGGTGCACCCACCTAGGTCTAGCTGAGCCTTAAGAGTAGAGGGTTCAACCATACAGGTTGGCCTTGTTAGTTGACCAAAAATGTAGTGAGAGTGTGGCAACCTCGCGTGGTTCATTCAACCAGCATTTTTGAGATTCAACATGGGGTTTAACCCCTTCTTTCATTAACGCACATATATATAGAGAGGGATTAAGTTTTAACATGATTTTGGCGACTCTATGATTATCGTGATTTTGAACCATTTTAGTTCTTTCCTCTTTTGTCATTTCCAATTCATTATTGGTGATGTCCTCTACATGACCTTCCTCTTGAGGGTTTTGCGATGGTAGAGAGGAGTTGCTTAGAGGATTTCTTGATCCTGCAAGGTTTACTTCAGAGGTCATTTGACTTAGGTCACTTGAATTTGATGTTTCCTTAGTGATTTACATGTTCCTTTTGTGTTGTGATCCTGTTTGAACCATAAAATAGAGATCGTTTGATATTAATTCTAGGCACAAAAGGATAAGAATCAGGAAAGTCTAAGGATCAAAAGTGATGATGCAGATGAATGAAAATCTTGAAGAACCTTGGGGGTGATGCTAAACCTTTTAGGGCTTGACTTTTATTTGGTTTTGATTTAAGGATAGTTTGACTAGGTGTGTTAAGCCAAACAAGATGATGAGGAACTTGTAAACCCTACGAAGTTGTGTTATCCTAGAGAAAAATCGTACAAGAGAATGAATTGACTAAGTGTGTTAAGCCAATCAAATTGATAATGAACTTGTAGACCTTAGGAAGTTGTGTTATCCTAGAGGTAAATTCATTCAAGAGGATTGATAATTTGAGTAAGTGTATTAAGTCAAATAAGGTGATGTTGATTTTTCCTAATAGTTTAGTATGAATGATGTTTCCAAGTTCTCAAGAGTTTGTTGGTGAGATGAGATTTGATTTTGATGATTGAAGGATGGATGAGAGTGATGATTTTGATCCTACACTTGACCTAGACAATATTCTTTCTTACAATACCTTTGTATTGAAGAACATGCCATACTTCCTATGTGAGAAAAGAAAACCTTTGAAAAAGAGCCGAATTATGTTGATAATAGAACTCATACAAAATTGGATTGTTCTTTAAATATTTCTTGTAGAAATTATATACCAATCTTTCTCTAACTTCAAGAACCATTTCAAGACTCTCCACATGATCCTTTGGGCTAATCTTATTGAACCTTGGTTTTGGGATTTTGATTTTATGGGAAATCATTTGAGAGAACACATGTGAGGTCCAATTGCATTTATCTTTGCTTAATGGGTTCCTTTTATCAAAAGTAATTTCTTGATTATCATTTCAAACTAAATGTCTATGCCTCAATTCATTTTCATTCCACATGGTCCATTATGTGAAAATCGAAGTTTCAACAACACAGTTTCCTACATTGACTTTATTGAAAACAATTGATGATTAAACCCAAGCACTTAGAAACCTCTAAGGATAGAATCCCTAGGGTAAGCAAGAGCACATGGATTCATCAAGGGTATTTGTTTCCTCCAAAGGGTTTGAACTCTTGAAGCTCTTGTGAATGTTTTTTTCTCAATGTTTTAGATCCAAGAAAAGTGTTTTGGTTTTGAGAACATGTACAATCCCTAGGTTGAAAAGATAATATATTTTGGGTTCCCACTTGGACGAATCCAGTTGCACATATTCAGTGTGGATGATTAGATGCTTGACCACACTGGCTCCCCCTTACAGTACACTCACTTCTCAGGTCAATCAAGCGTCAATACCCATGAATCTCCCATGGCATACTTTTCATCTGTACAACAAAACCACATGTATACATGGGGCGGCTTCAAAGGACATGACCTTTTGTACCAAAAAATAGATAGGATTTTGGCCTTTTCTAAACAAGGGGTTTAATGTAGGCATTTCGTTCATGGGGGACTATCCATGCGACAAGAGATAATTGCTTCGCTTCTTGTCAGAATAATCCTCATGATATTGGCCTTTGTTCCAATATCCACACTTATATCCCGGGTGGAAATCGCTTGACTTTAGCATCTTCCCAATTGGGTCGTTCTCTTGGGTGATTACTTTTTCCCACAAGGTAGGCTCGCTAAGATAAAAAAAATAAAGAAAGCATATCCTGTAGTTCCATCGAACTTCATTGAAAATAAAAGGGAGAACACTCGCAATATACCACACTCACACTCACAAGATTAGTTCAATTTTAATCCCAAAATGAAATGTGGAGGCAATTAATTTACTCAACTTAAGATCACCAAAAGAGATTTTGATTCTCAAGATCGCCGTGAGGTGCGAAAGAAGTGCATATGTCATTTTCATGATATTACTTTGAGTAAACAATTACAAAACAAAACAACACTTGTTCATTTTAAGTCCACAAAGCAAAAGTGAATTCTTTTTTAAGCACGAGATCAAATGTGGAATTTGTCTTGTTCAATTGTTAAACCTTAAACCAAATCTAGTAATTTTTTTCTAAGGTTATTTTTAAGCCCTTTGTTTGCAAAATTTGAAAAAAAATTGTACTATTCTCTTTAGAGCCCAAAAAGAAATTTAGTGTTCCCTAGAGCAAAAAAGATGACAAATTTCTTAGAAGAGATTGAGAACTCTCTAAGAGTGTTAAACAATACTAAAGTGTTTAAAAACACTTGGTATAAGATAAGAATGATTTCATAATGTAGCCTTCTATTTTTCTTTCCTTCTTGCCTTAACTTGAAAAATGATTAAAACTAGAAGATACAGAGATAACAAATAGGTTAATAGTTCAAAAAGCCATAAACAAAAAAGAACATGTCAAAAAAAAAAAATTTGAATTTTTTACTATCACTCAATGACGTAGTTAGCAAATGCGACGGAGTTTACAAACTCTAGTGGCATAATATAGCGCTTATAACAACTAAGAGTGGCACTCTGTAGCAAGACAAAGAGCACAAAGGTAGTGCTATTTCCACCTAATGGCACAGTTTAGAATTTAGGAAGCCGCGGTGTAGTTTGGATTCAAATATGTGGGCGAAAAGACTCTACCAATGAAGTTTGTAGTTTTGAGTGGTGCAATATAGCGCCACTGACCTTGCAGTGGTGCAATATGGCACTTCTGAATTGATAGCGGTGCAGTTTCTTGTAGACACAAAAGTTAACAAAAACCATAGAATTTTTGAAAAAATGTGTTGAAATCTTTGATTTTTCCCTCCTTCTAGCACAAAAATGTGAACCCCAATCCTAGACCTACGAAAAAATAAGAAACAAACACATTAGTAGGCTCATATGCAAGTTAGAACTAAGATTCCCCATGAATTCCATTTATAAAGCTCAATAATAGGAAAAAATGAAGAACAAACATAAAAGATAAATGAAATCCTAATTAAGCAATGCAAACTCTTGATCCCATGGGGGAACTGGTGCCAATTATGTGTAGAAATTAGCCCTTTCCTAACTCCTATGCAAGCTTTGATGAATATTTGTACATGATCGAAGCTCCTTGATGAAATTCTGGCATAACCTTGCTATGAAACCATGAAAATGATGAACACTTGATATGAAAATGGATAGGTTGTGGATGAAATGATGTATAGTATAATTTCTTGGATTTGTGGGTGATAGAATGAGAGGAAGAGTCTCTCATTTATAGATTTTCAAGTTGGAAGAATGAGTGAAATTGAGAAATGTAGCATCATTCAACATCCAATGGCCAAGTGCCACTTGTCAAGATGTGAATGGTTGAAGGTTGTGCACATTTTGTTCAAAGTGCCAATAAATGATATTTGGTGGAATTTGAAGTTGAGGAAATGACATGTTGGAGAGGGAATAAAATTGAGTTATGGCCACTTGGCTCAAGGAGAAAGAAATGCTTTGATGGAAGGACCAAGCCCACTTGAATTTGAAATCAAATTTGAGGGAATATTCCTCTTTTATGCCATGTGAGGGAAAATAAGAGATTTAATATATCAAAGTAATTGATTTATTGTGCAAGTTGTATTCTCTAGAGGATGTGACATTAAATTAACCAAATTTTAATTATTTTAATGAAGAATTAGGAGATGTGAAAATTTAGACTTAAATTTATGTATTGATTTAAATAAAATTCAAAAGAAGGGTTTAATTAAATATATCTTTTGATTTATTTAAATAAAGGGGATAAGGTTAGATTAAATCAAATAATGTTTAATTTATTCAATTTAATAAGAGGACTTTAGAGATTTAATTTAAATAAAATGAATTATTTAAATGAACAGAGATAGAGGATTAATTAAATTAAATTGATTAATTTAATCAATAGGGGAGAAAGACCTAATTAAATAAATAATGATTTATCTAATTAAGAGATGAAAAGTGATGATAAGCTAAGAGTATGATTTAGGATGAAGCGATCTTAGTAATCAGGATCAAGTGTGTTTGTCAATTTTCCATGTCTACAGAATGTTCAAACTCACACTAAACTAGTTGAACCATGCGCATTGAGCAGGATCTAGTGCACTTATGTTAGCTAGGTGAGATGACTATGATCAAGAGGGATGATCAAGTCCCCAGGATCAAGATCCCATGGAAGACTAAACATCAGTGAAAAATATCACACAAGGAAGGGTGGAGAGAAAGTCAAATCAAGCTTTGACCGTTTGTCCAACTAGTTGTGGATCAGATCTAGGCTATTTGTCTGAAAGGAAAGGATACTCACTTTGGGCCGATGAAATTTTTGGTTGTTCGCCGAGTGAGAATGCCAAAAGGTGGTGAGGGACACATACACCCACTTAGTATGTACTCACACACACAAAGGTGGCTATGGGGAATTTTGTGCCACTAGTTGGGCTTCCCACTCAACCATACCAAATTTTTTCTCCTTGACAACTTTGATAAAGCACCACAAGGATAGGGGCTAGATTCATGAGACAAGAAAAGCCCTGGATGCTTAAAACCCTTGAACAAGTGCAAGATGACACTATAGGCATGCAAGTTGTGTTATGCAAGGTGGCCATGAATGCAAAAATGTAAAAAGGATACAATAAGAAAAAATAAAAAGTAAAAAGGTACAAAAGAAATTGAAAATGAAAGTGTTCAAAGGAGTCTTATTTTTTTCATTTGAGGTTTTAGACTTAGGGAGCATTACATATAATGTTTTCCAAAATAGGACCAATCAAAGTATAGAATATTCACAACTTAGGGGATGCAGTGTGTCACATCAGGACACTAAGAGGAATGTAATATGTTGAGATGAGTCACACTTCCGAAAGATGTTATACCCAGTGTCATCCACCAAGTGAGGAAATGCATCAAGTGAAGTAAGAAGGCTGCACTAGGAAGCACAAATAAAGGAAAATAAATGCAAACGCAAGAAAATAAAAGTAAAATGGAATAGTGCCAATGTATGCCCCCACTTTAAAGAGACTGATGCACACCGCTTTGTGAGAAATTTATTTAAAGTAAAGAAAGGCACAATACAAAGAGAACATGAGAGCCTGTCAAGCAATGAGTGACCAAGAAAGGCTACATCATGTGAAAAGAAAGCAAGTGAAAGAGTAGGGAAAATATGTCCCAAAATGGAAAACACCAAACACACAAGGGATCTATGTATTTGAGGTCAATATTTTTGTTGCTACAAATTTTAGAGAGAACAGAACTATCATCATCTCCTCAAACACATAGAACAAGAAGGAAACATAAAGAGTAAAGACAAAAATGAAGAGTCATTTTGGGTCAACATGGAGGAGACATAAGATGTCTCAATGCTTTGCATTGTCCCCAAAAAGGATCAAAGAAAGGAAAAGAAAAAATACAAAAGCAAAGGAGCCTTAGCATTTGAGTCAACATGAAGGAGTCCTTGCGGTCTCAATGCCTTACATCATCCTCAAACAAAAGGCAAGAAGGGCATGAAAAGGAAAGAAAAAAAGGGGGTCATTTGGGTCAACATGAAGGAGACATTGTGGTCTCAATGCCTTGCATTATCCCTAAATGAAAGGTGAAAAATAAAAAAGGGAAAGGAAAAGAGGTTCATTTGGGTCAAAATGAAGGAGACATTGTGGTCTCAATGCCTTGCATCATACCCAAATGAAGGGTCAAAACAAAGAGCAAAGGAGAATCACAAATGGAAAATAAGGTTTCCTTTTCGGTCAACATGAAAGAGACTTGGTGGTCTCCATGCTTTGTGTCATCCCCAAAAGGAAGGGGAAATAGAAGGAGAAAGACAAAAAACAAATAAAATGCACAACATATACGAAAAATGAGTTATAGATAGAAGAATGTCACAAACATCAAACAATACAGGGAGTACATGATGTACAAAAACAAACACAAAAAAAGAAAAAAAGAAAAAGGAAACACCACTAGCTAGGAAAGTGCAAGTCACTCATCAAGAAATTCATCGGCCTCTCAATCTTACTCAGTGTAAAACTCGGGAGGGAAACTAGCGAGAGGAACAACAACAATTATCAAACTAGCATCCATATCAACACTTGTTCGAGGAGAATTCCCATGAATTCTCATGGAAGAGGAAAAGAGTGAATTCAAGGTGTGGTGTACCTCTTCATCAATATTGGCATTCTCCTCGTTGTCGTCATCTAAATTGATGACAATGGTGGGACGGATGACAATTTTGGTAGTGGCTTGTAAGATGGGTGGTGATGGAGAAGATATTGGATCTGGCTACAGGGGTAGATGAGGAGGATCAATGGGGATGGCCTAAAGCACCAGAGGGTTGGAATCTTTAGGTTGGTCTTCCTTGTGATACTTATGGGCCAAGGAACAACAGTGGCACCTACGTGCATGAGCCTCTTTATTCTATTTGGCTTTGTGATCAAGGTTCATAGGTGAAGGAGCAGACTGGTCCACCATGGGTGGCTTATCATTCTTGAGAGGAGGAATGGAAGGAACTAAGGGTGGCTCATCCACTTTTTGTTTGGCTTTGTGAGCTTGTTTGGTGTGAGGTGGGAGGATAAAGTTACTATCATGATCATGAGGCCTCTTGGATGATGTGGAAGAGGTTTCAAGAGTAGCTTGGCTACACACATCGGATTCAAGTGACAACATGGCTTCATTAAGGATGGGTGAATTTGAGGTAGAAGGAGGTATGTTGTACGAAGAAAGATCAGATATCTTTTTGGCTTTGAATTTTTGGTAGGCAATAAAGAAGAAATATTTTTTGGGAGTGATGGGTTCCATAGGTTCAGGCCAAAAGACATCCAAGGAAAAGTTACCCTTAGAGGATAATAGGATGAAATCGCTATGATGGACAGTAAATATGTCATTATCGACATGAAACTTTACACACTTCTGAATGATGGATGTGACCGCATTCATAGAATGAAGCCATGGAAGACCAAGTCGCAAGCGAAATTGGTCCAACTAAGGTATAATTGAAAGGTAACATCCAATGTCTTGGCACCTATTTGCAAGAGGAGGGCGATCGATCTGATCATCGAGCACACAAAACCGTTGTGTGTTTTAACCCATGTAGTAGGTTGATTATAGACATCTTGATCAAGTTTATATAATAAAAGAAACTCTTCAGTGAAGACATTATCGCCACATGCAGGATCTATGAGTATCCCATTGGTGGGCTTATCATAGATGTGGTCGACTATGTAGAGAGGGCCATTAGGAAGGTTTCATAGTATATCTTGTGTAGAGAAGGATATATAAAGAGGTCCTTTGGTTGGGCCCTTTTGATGGATAAATTCAATTGCACCGACCATCTCATTAATAGGTGAGACATGGGTGATCGGTGGAAGAGAAGCAAGATGTAAATCTTGTGAATTGACATTCATTACATCGGGTGTGGAAGTTTCACTTGACTTGACAAATGACACATGATGATTAGGCATTAGGCTGGTAAAAATCTGCAAGTTTTGATTAGGGGGTGCCACTGATGTGTTGCTCTTAACATTAACGCTAGCAATAGATAAACATTCTGAATCAATGAGGTCTTGCACTAGGTTCTTTAAACGGTTACATTTTTTAGTGTCATGGTTGTTTTGGCGATGAAAATAGCAATAAGCAGTGGCATTGTAGGAAGTGATTAATGGTTTGTTAGGATTAGGTGTACGGATGGGTCATAAACAAATCATGTGTTGCTAGAGAAATTGGGTCACGATATTGTGGAGGGTATTGGGTAGGGGTGTGAAAGTACGCTTGGGATCCTCATAATTAAAGGGTGCAACTGACTTAATAGTGGCCACTCCATTATTAATGGGTGAGGGGTTAGAGGATGAAGGGTTGAGTTTGAGGAATCATTTGTTCGGTATACGGAAAGTTCTGGAAGTGGGTTGGGAAGAGTTATCAGATTTCTCATCACAACTAGTAGTGGACCGTGAGTCACGACTAGTAGTGGACCGTGAGTCATGACTACTAGTGGAGTTATGGTAATCACAAAGTTCTTGACATAGGTGCATGAAGGAGGGGAGCTTCATGAGGGTGAGTTTATCTTGGAGGGATGTCATGAGGTTCTTGGTAAACATCTTCTATAGATGGGTGCCTGGGATATAGACATCAATCAATTAATAACGGGCTTGGTACCAAGAGATAAAGTCAGTGATCTTCTCAGTATTAGCCTATTTACATCTCATGAGGTCAGCTAGATTTTTCTTCGGAGCCATGTGCACTTGAAAGTGGTTTATGAAAGAATCCACTAACCCATTAAATGAACTAATGGAGATATTGGGTAGAGAAGAGAACCAATCTAAGGCTACATCTTTTAGGATTATTAGGAATAATTTAGTGAGCAACCTATCATCAAGGGAAAAGTCGCTACAAAGAGAAGCGTAGGCATTGAAATGGTTAGAAAGATCACCCCTTCTGCCATACTTTTCAAATCAAGGGATCTCTATTCCCTGTGGCAAGGGAGTGCGGAGGATGTCAAGGGACAATGGGTTATTGCAAACTTAATGAGAGGGAGAGCCATATTGGTTTTGGTTAATGGAAGAGAGTTGTTGTTGCATATTGGCGACGGTGTGAAATAGTTGGGTGATGAAAGGGTCACTATAATTCTTATGAGGTGGAAGTGAAAGAGGTGAGGGGGTGAGAATGGTGGAAGGATAAGTTGTAAGAATAGTGATAGGAGGGATAGTGGAAGAAGTGAGAGGGTGAGATGCCACAAGAGAATTAGGAATGCTAGCGATGATGGGGGAGGGGGTACCAAAATACTAACCGGTTGTATAGTAGTGGTTACACTAGGTAGGGTATAGGTGAGGATGGAAGCCACAATTGAAGAGGGAGGAGTGGAAGGTCCTCCATGGCTAGACCTATGGGTGGAGGAAGGGGATGGCTTAGGTCCATGTTTCTCATATATTTCTGCAATCTTCTTCATCACACTTAAGCCATTATCACGGTCAATGACACGGTGTAGGAGTTCAATGGCAGGGATGGAAGTCCTTGAGATGGGTTCAAAGCTGATTTCATGCTCATAATCAGTGAGATCAACATGAATGTGGAAGATTTAATCATGTGGGAGGGTATTATTAGTAGTAGTATCATCTAGGCAGAAGGAGTTATTAAGGATTGTGTCTAAGCCTAATGCACCATTGGGAAAACTAGGAGTTGAAGTTGGAGAGATGTAGATCTACAATGAGGGTGGTGTTAGTAGATGCCATGGGTCATTGAAATTCTTCTCATAACTGTATTGGCAAGGGGACACTAAATTCTCAGAGACAAACCCCTAAGGCAATATGAGAAAATGTGACAAAAGGTCTAGAACCAAGATTCGGGAACCAAACATAGGAAGGAAAAACAAGGGAGCTGAAAGGTAGAAAATACTGGAAAATTTATTAGAATTTGATAGAAAACAGAGCCAAAGGACTAGGTCACCCAGTATGGTGACTTAGTTATGATAGTGTTTCTTTTGTTAAATTCTAGAAGGTTTGGTTGATTTTGATGGTTTTTCTAATTTTTAAATGCAAATACAAAATAAAAGTGAATTTTTTTTTTATGTTTTCTTTTTAAAAATCAATGCAGTATGTAGAATTACCATGATATTTCACTAAATGCACTTTAATTTTTAACCCTAGGATGCGAACAATGCAAGCTTTTAATGCAATGCAAGCTATTTTAAGATGAAATGCAGAAAATCAGAAAGCTATCTAGTGTCAAAGGTTAGGTTCACCAAAATGAATCGCCAAAAAAAACATATAGCATGGACTACGGAAAGAGGATTTCCTAACTAGCCTCTTAGGGTTTTTGCACCCTAAGAGCATTTAGGTGGGAGAATGACTCTCTTTCCCCTCTAGGTTGATATGTTTAAGGCTAAGTTCATTCAAAATGGGGGGGAGGGGTTTTTATGATGGTTGTGAATGTGTGTGATGTGTGGCTAATGTTAAAAGTAAAATGAAACTAATCTAAGTGTATTCAAATGAAAATGAAACAAAACTAAACAAAACTAGAGCCAAACTATTCTAGAATGACCTAAATGTGTACTTTCTAGAAAATGACAAAGCAGAATAGAAAGTGTGTACCTGGAGAAGTGATGTGATAGTTGAATGCTTCTAGAAGCTCTTGGAAAGTACTTGATCTATGCTAAAGGACACTTACGCCAGCTGGGGTGACCTAGTCCTCCAACTGGAAAACATTGTCGAAATAGGTTTCGAGGAACTAGATATCCAAAAACATAGAAACCCTTTTCCGGTCCTAGCATAGGGACAAGGTCGCCAATAGGGGTGACCTAGTCCTCTTGTGGATTTCTAAGGAATCAAGATTTTTTTTTGTGGGTCCTGAATGATTTTCCCCTTTTCTGCAGCAATCCATGACACCTTGTTCTCTAGCACCACATCGTTTTCCACTATATCCAAGTTGTTTCATAATGAATCACCAAAAAGTATCTCTAAACCTAGGGAAAAATGATTCCTCTTGCTAGGATCTTAGGGTTTTTCACCCTAGGAGCACTTGGTGAGATAATTGCACTGTTTCTCTGGGTGGCTACAAGGGTTTTCGGTGGTTACATTCAAAGGGGGAAGGCTGATTAATGAACATTGTGATAAGTGTGTGTGATGTGTGGCTAGAATTGAAAGTAAAATGATACTAATCTAAATGTATGCAAATGTAAATGAAAAAAAACAAAACTAATGCAAACTAACTAACTATATGACCTAAATGAGAGTAATCTAGAAAATAATAGAGGAGGATAGAAGGGGTGTACCTAGAAAAGTGATGTTGCAAATGAATGCTCTTGGGAGCCTCTGGAAAATGTCTAAAAATAGTAGGAAACTTAAGCCAAGTGGGGTGACCTAGTCCCCCAACCAGGAAACTCTACCAAAATAGGTTTCGGGGAAATGGTTGCCCGAAAATACAGAAACCCTTTTTCGGGCCTATCACAAGGAAAAGGTTTCCGATAGGGGTGACCTAGTCATCTTGTAGCTTTCCAAGGAATTAGGGCTTGATTATGTGGGTCCTAATAGATTTTTCCCTTTTCTACAACAATCCATGACAAAAAACTCTTGAAAGTGACGTATAGCTTGTCTTCTTGCTCCTTCTAGGGTTTGAAGATTGGATGTGACTTGGGGAGAATGTTATTACTTCTTGCAACACTTTGTACTTCACCAAATCTACATAAAAACCTGCAATCACATGAAAAGAACAAGAGAATATTTGAGTTAGGAAATAGGAGTTTGCCTAAGTCAAACCCCTTTGTAGGTGGTTAAACCCAAATGAGATGAAAGAAAAGGAATGTAAGATTGAATGATAAAAATTAATGGAAATACTTACCAAACCTTTGTTGTTGATGTTCTACAACATGCAAGAGTAGCTACAATGCAGATATCTTGTGAAACCCTAATGCTTATTTGCTTGCTTGTGAAGTCTTGGATGCTTGAGCACTTAAGAAGAGAGATGTAAAAATGAGCTTGGGAGAGAGATAAATGAGAGAAAGAGAGGAAAAATGGAGATGAAAACCCTTATTTGTATATGTGAAACCCTAATTTCCTAAAATTAAATCTGATAGGCCGACCCTAGGGATTAGGAGGCAAGATCCCCTTTGATTTTTATTTAAAATTTAAAATTTATGCTTAAAGGGACTAGATCACCCAAAGTGGTGACCTAGTCCATTTTGGAAAATTTTAGTGGTGGTTGGGAATTAATTTGTGTTTAATGAAGTTAATCATCTTTGCATCTAGAAACACACTCAGGTCAGGACTAGAGATACATTAAAGGGTCAAATTAGAATAGAAAAAGGGTTCATTTAGGGGTGATAAGCCTAGATAAGTGTGAAAATGCATCACATCACTTTACAACACTTTGTCTTAAGGATTAGGAATGTGTAAGAATGTATTATTTAGGTGAATTATATTGAAAGGGTCTTAGAAAAGTGAGGAAATCTATTACAAAACTTCACAATACCCTAGTAAAACACCATTAGGTTATTGTTGAATTGCAAGTTTACGAGGCCGGATCAAGGTACACATGGCCATAATCTAATGGAAAATTCCAAAATGAGTTAAAAAGTGCCAAGGTGTACACTTTTTGGTGACACATTTAGCCCCCACTTTAGTGAGGGTATGAGCATAATTCAAACTGACACTAAAGTAATTGAATCAAGTGTGTCGAGTGGGATCTAATGCACTCATGCTAGTAAGGTGAGATGACTCATGATCAAGAGGGATGATCAAGCCCCCAAGATTAAGATCCCATGGAAAACTAAACATAATTATAGAAGATCACACAAGGAGTGATATGAAAAAGGTCAGATCAAGCTTCGACCATCTATCTGGTAGGGTGATCCCACAATAGTGGTTTACAATTTTTGGCCAAACTGGAAACTGAAATTATTATTTTTAACTAAATCTTCACATTCAGGCACCTATAGCAGCTAAATCGTGAGGAGTTTGAATATTATGCAAACTAGAGTCTCATCAAATTTTGTCTGTAGATTCTAAAAAAAAAAATTCAATTTTTTTGGAATAAGATTGCAGTTCTTTTTCCATCTCCCACGAAAACTGGTTTTTTTCTGAAAGCAACATTTTTAAAAAGTGACACTCACCGTATACACCATAAATTTTTTTGTATGAAGGATAAAATTCTAATTTTTTTGAATTTAGATTTCTAACTACAATATCTAGCACTTTTATTTGGTCTCATAGTTTTTTATTGAATAGTTTTTCCTTAATAGAGTTTCGAAGTCAAACCAATTGCAATTCAGACATAGGCAAACTGTATACAACATAACTTTTTTTGTATGTATCAAAATTCAATTTTATTTTTTTTAATGGATCAAGGACATCAATACCCAACACAAAAATATTTTTTTTAAATTATTTTGATAATTTTCTATTTTTTCACATGTGCAAAACAGAGAGCTTGACTTTTGATGAAAAACCTATGTTTAATAAAACTAAAAAAACACATACATAATAAAACCAAAACATATTAAAATTATATTTGTGGTATAGATAATTTTGAGGACTACTATAATCATTTCAAATAAATTTTAAATGAATTCATCTAATCCCCCAAAAGGTAAATCAAAAGTGATTTTTTATTAGCATTTTGATAGGTGTAAAAGAGACTCATTTATAGGTATGGTTCAAAACTAGTGAGGTTCTATCCAAGGGGGTTTGATCTAATGTGGTTTGATCAAACCCTCTTCAATTGGAATCCTTAAAATGGAACTTTTAAAGGCTTAAATAATTATATTTTCTAAAAATATGTGATTTCAGCAAAAATCAATTCCTCTCAGAAATTGTAAACCAGCTTTGTGGGATCACCCTCCATCTAGTTACAGTGGATCAGATCTAGCATTTTTGTTCAAAAGGAAAATATGTACTGAGTCTGGGCTAATGAGAATTTCAGTTGTTCATCGAGTGAGAATGCCAAAAGGTGGTGAGATACATACACATAGTTGGTATTCACTCACACACAAAAAGGTGGCTATGGGGAAATTCGTGTCACTAGTTGGGCTTCCCGCTCAACCATACCAAAGTTATACTTCCTAATAACTTTGATAAGGTGCCACAAAGGACAGAGGTGTAATTCATGAGACAAGAAAAGCCTTGGATTCTTAGAACCCATGAACAACTGCAAGATGGCACCATAGTCATGCAAGTTGTGCTATCTAAGGTCGCCGTTTATGCACAAATACAAAACTGCAACATGTTGAATACAAAAAAAAAAAGTGCAAAATTAAAAAATGAAAGTGTTCATAGGAGTCGTGTTTAGTTCATATGAGGTCTTTGACTTAGGGAAAATTGTGTGTAATGTCTCTGAAAGAGGACCAATCAAAGGATAGAATATTCACAACTTAGTGGATGTAGTGCATTACATCAGGCCACTAAGAGGAATATAATATGCTAAGAAAAGTCACACTTATGAAGGACATTACACAAAATGTCATCCACAAAGTGAGAAACGCATCATGTGAAGTGACAAGGCTACACTAAGAAGCATGGGAAAGTAAAAATAAAATGCAAATGCAAGAAGTAAAATAGAACCAATGTATGCCCCCACTTTAAAGGGATTGCTACACACTACTTTCCAAGCAATTGCTTTAAAGTAGACAAAGGAAAAATGAAAAAGGGACAGCCTACTTGAAAACCCTAATGTCAAGACATAGGTATCCAATAAAGGATACATCATGTGAAAAATAAGAAAGCAAGAGAAAAGGGGGATATGCCCCCAAAATGAAAAACACCAAACACATAAAGGATCTATGGATTTTCGGTTACTATGTTCATTGCTACAATGTTTATTTTAGAGAGTGTGGAACTATCATCATCCCCCCAAATACATAGAATTGGAAAAAAGGACACAAAGAGAGTGAAAGGAAAATGAAAAAAAAGAGTCACATTGGGTCAACATGGAAGAGACATAGGATATCTCGATGCTTTGCATCATCCCCAAAAAGGACGATAGAAAGAAAAAGAAAAAGAGCCTTGGTTTTCAGTCAACATGAAGGAGACATTATGGTCTCAATGCCTTGCATCATCGCCAAATGAAAGGCATAAAGGAAACAAAAAAAAAATAGCTTCATTTGGGTCAACATGAAGGAGACATTGTGATCTCAATGCCTTGCATCATCCCCAAATGAAAGGAAAAAAGGAAAAGGATGAGTGAAAAGTGAAAAGGCATGGACAACACATAGCAGAAAGGAGATACATATAGAAGAAGGTCACCAAAACTAAGAAAACATCAAATTAAACAGGGAATACCTAACACATAAATAAACACAAGAATAAGGAAATTGTAAGTCAACTATGAATCAAGTCATCCACCTCCTCATCTCGGTGGAAAAAGTTTGAGGTGGGCAACAAAGATAAGGGACAAAGAAAATTGCATTACTAGGGCAAGGCTAGCAACCACTTTCCCCCACTAACTACAAGGCTAGAAGGATCCAAGATAGGTGATGAGAGGGGAAATTTAATAGTGAGAAGGGTATGCTATACAACTATTAAGAGAATTGGTACACAATAGTGTACTAGGGGTCGATAGGGTAGCACTCAAAACCGATGAAGTGGTACTTGTTCAATATCTCTCGCAGATGGCGAAATTCATCACTTTTATGGCCAAGAAGATGATGATAAGCACAATGTGGTGCATTGGAATATTTAGGATGGGTGACCAACTTATTACGTTGAGGTAAGGTGATGAGGCCTTTGTTTAAGAGGATGTATAATTATCTCTCACATTCAAGTGGTGGATGGAGAGGAAACTTAAGTTTCTATAATTTATTTGGCCTCTTGTGTCGGCTAGACTCACCAACTTCAAAGGATGGGATGGGAATAGGAGTTCTTGAGATGACCAAAGGTTTAGCATGGTTGGTAGGAGGCGATGGTGGATTCTCCTTAGGAAGGAGAATGTCCAAGTTAGGAGGGGTATCAAAGATTATCGTGCCATTGTTACAGAGCTTAAGGCACTCTCTAGGATGCACCCGAGGACGAGGGGGATTGTGATAATCGATGCCCATATGGTGGTCATCAGGTTGCAATTGGTCATAGTAGTTGTGAATCTCATGTTCATTTTTAAGATGATTTCGGGTATGTGCAAGACCATGATGGGCCAAAAAGTGGTGATATCTAAGTGATATGATGGCCCATGTGGCTGGCGACCTTTTTTTACCCAAAATTGATGAAACAAAAAGGGTTTTTAAAGGAGATTCTCAAATTTCAACCAATATAAATTATGATTTATTTTGAATTTAATAAATAATTATTAGTCATTTTCTATTTGAATTACAACTAAAGTCTTGATTGATCGGCTAATAGAAAAAAATCTATAGATTTCAAATGGTATCATATTTTTTGAATCAAAAATATGCATCACATTCTATGCTTCACATACTATAGGATTTAAAAAAAAAAAAAATGAATTTCATGAATTTTTGACCAAGTTAAGGTGGTCAGACATATGAGTTTTTATATTTTTTAAAATTTGTAATAAAAAATTCATAATTAATTATTTACTTAGAAAAGAATTACAAAAAAATATACATCACATTGAGACATGAGTCGCATACTTATATCTAAACTATTATAAAATAAAATTATCATTTTATTGTTGTGAGGGTGGTCAGACGGACACCTACTTCTTATTTTTTCCCTAAAATTTAAGTACTACTGCATTGAAATTTCAAATTTTCACCAAATAGATTTAAAAAATAAAAAAACTAGTAGTTTAGAAACTATATTCAATTTTCTACAAGTTCTATTCTTACATATTTTTGAAATAATATAGATAACTTATTCAAATTTTTACGTCAAGTTGTCTAACCTTGATTTTTTTAATTTTATAGCTACTTAAGGGCCTGTTTTTTCCATGATGATGCTACACATACCCTCACCTTATTTTCTTAAAATGGTAAACCCTTTGCCATAAGTTTGTTGAAGGTTAATGGGAGGGTGGGTGATCGAGTTATGGTAAAAGGGTTGAGGAGGGGCTGGCTGAGAGGGACTAGCATCACCTTGGGTAGGTAGCCTAGCTCCATGGTGAAATTTCAGAAGAAAATAAGTAAATGAGTCAAGAGGTGATATGTTAGGCATCATGGGTTGGTTTATAGAGGGGTAAAAAGAAGCATTGGCTTCGAGGTTTTCAAGGCACTCATTAAAGAACCAATACATCCTAGCATCATCATCTCCAATGACTTCTACTACCATAGGAGGATGTTCATGGGGAGTTGGTTGAGCAGGAGTGGGTTCTAGGTCACTGGGATTAGTGGCAAAGCTGCAACTTGACATATCCATTAGGGATTTGAGGGAGGTCCATAACTTCTTGAAGGACATGGCCATTATGAGGTTTAATTAATGACAGTAAATCGATCAAAATGGAAGACCTATAAATGATAACAAAGGAACAATTATAGAAACCAAAAATATAGAGAAGGTGTTGAAAATGATAAAAACTACGATGCAAATTATGCAAGAGGACTAGGTCACCCAGTGTGGCGACTTAGTCCCAACAGTTTTTTTTTGACAAATTTCTATATTTTTAGCTATTTTTTATTGTTTTTCTGATATTTAAATGCAAACAGAAACTGGAAATGCAATTTTTTTTTGTGTTTTCTTGCTAAAAATACAATAAATGTGCAATTCTATCATGAATTTTCACTAAATGCACTGTTTTCACTAACACTAGGATGCAAACAATGCAAGATGAAATGCAAAAATCAGAAATCTAGCTAATGGTATACGATCAGCTTCACCAAAATGAACCACAAAAATAATATCTCTAGACCTAGGGAGAAAGGATTCCCCTTGCTAGGTTCTTAGGGTTTTTCACCCTAAGAGCACTTAGTGGGAGAATTGCATAGTTTCCCTAGGTGGATACAGGGTTTTTTGGTGGTTACATTCAAAGGGGGAAGGTTGATTGATGAAGGTTGTGATAAGTGTGTGTGATGTGTGGCTAGAACTGAAAGTAAAATGATACTAATCTAAATG
The DNA here is from genome assembly GCA_007115665.2 of Sequoiadendron giganteum. NCBI lineage: Eukaryota > Viridiplantae > Streptophyta > Pinopsida > Cupressales > Cupressaceae > Sequoiadendron > Sequoiadendron giganteum. The sequence continues at coordinate 319,074,276 of CM021100.1, read as the reverse complement.
TATGAAAATGTAAATGAAACAAAATTAAACTAATGCAGACTAACTAGCTATATGCCCTATATGAGAGTAATCTATAAAATAATAGAGGAGGATAGAAGGGGTGTACCTGGAAAAGTGATTTTGCAAATGAATGCTCCTGAGAACCTCTAGAAAATTTCTAAAAATAGCAGGAGAACACTTACACAAAGTGGGGTGACCTAGTCCTCCAACCAAGAAACTTTTCCAAAATAGGTTTCAAGAAAATGGGTGCCCAAAAACATAGAAACCCTTTTCTGAGCCAAGCATAGGGACAAGGTCACCAATAGGGGAAACCTAGTCCTCTTATAGCTTTCCAAGGAATTAGAGATTTATTCTATGGGTCCTAGTTGATGTTTCCCTTTTCTGCAGCAATTTGTGACATAAACTCTTGAAAGTGACATGTAGCTTATCTTCCTGCTCCTTCTAGGGTTTGAGGCTTGGATGTGACCTGGGTAGAATGTTAGTACTTATTGCAACACTTTGTACTTCACCAAATCTACATAAAAACTTACAATCACAAGCAAAGAAAAAGAGAATATTTGTGTTAGGAAATAAGGGTTTGCCTAAGTCAAACCCCTTTGTAGGTGATTAACCACAAATGAGATGAAAGCAAAGGAATGGAAGATTGAATGATAAAAATTAATGGAAATGCTTACCAAACCTTTGTTGTTGATGGTTTGCAACATGAAAGAGTAGATCCAATGGAGATAGCTTGTGAAACCTTAATGCTTTTTTGCTTGCTTGCGAATTCTTGGATGCTTGAGCACTTGAGAAGAGAGATATAAAAATGAGATTGGGAGAGAGAGAAATAAGAGCGAGAGAGGAAAATTGGAGATGAAAACCCTAATTTGTACATGTGAAATCCTAATTTTCCCAAATTACAATCTGATAGGCCAACCCTAGGGTTTAGGAGGCAATATTCCCATTGATTTTTATTTTTATTTGAAATTTATGCCTAAAGGGACTAGGTCACCCAAAGTGGCGACCTAGTCTACTTGGGAAAATTTTAGTGGTGGTCGGGAATTAATTTGTGTTTAATGAAGTTAATCAGTTTTGCCTCCCAAAACACACTTAGGTCAGGACTAGAGATACATTAAAGGGGAAAATTAGCATAGAAAAAGGGTTCATTTAGGGGTGATAAGCCTAGATAAGTGTGAAAATGCATCACAACACATTACAACACTTTGTCTTAATGCTTAGGAAGGTGTAAGAATGTATTATTTAGGTGAATTATGTTGAAAGGGTCTTAGAAAAGTGAGGAAATGTGTTACAACACTTCACAACACCTTAGTAAAACACCATTAGGTTATTGTTGAATTGCAAGCTTACAAGGCTGAATCAAGGTACACAAGTCCATAATCCATTGGAAAAGGCCAAAATGAGTGAGAAAGTGCCAAGGTATACACTTTTTGGCGAAACACATAATTTCATAACCTTTCCCATAAAGATTTTTCATTTCTTTAGGGTTCAATGTTTGTTCATGGTTAAGTTCGTCAAATTTTGTTGTGTAATTTTCCTTATCTTCTAAAGTGTTTGAGGTTGATGCTTTCAAAGGGTCTTCTGAGGTTTGTGTTGAAATTACCACTTTTTATTTTCCCTAGTCTAAATCTTTGTTTATGATCTTGTATTCTCCCATGAATATTGGTTTGAAATTCAATGATCCAAAATCATCTAATGATATCATTGTGAAGAGTTTAGGACATCTATCTTGTTGTTTCTCTTGCATGAGTTCCACTTTTGTAGTTTGTGTTAATGTTTTCAAAGGATTTTTCTTGTTTTTCTCAAGTTGTAAAACACTATAAGGCTCATTAATATTGTCCAATTTATACACTTTGTTGTTGTATACATACTTCATTTTAAAATGAAGGATAGAAGGAACTACATGGATTTGATGAATTCATGGTCTGCATAAAAGAATATTGTATGAAAGATCATTAGGCATAACATGGATCAGGGTTTGTAATGTAACTTTTTCAACATTAATAGGTAATGTGATCAATCCAAGAGATTTATTTCCCACATTATAAAATCCCTTAATAGATAAAGATTCAAGTTAAATTTTTTATTTATCAAGACCAATTTTATCTAAAAGGATTGCACTACACACATTTAAGGTTGCGCCATTGTCAACAAGGGTTTGCTTTATCCCTATGGTATTGTATTGGGTTATGATCATGAAAGCATCATTTTTTTTTGCACTTCCAAAGTAGGAAGCTCACATTGGTGGAAAACAATGTTAGCATTTATTCCTTGAATCATGGATGTTATATAATTCAATTGTGTATTAGAAGGAAATATTTTTTTGTAAGGAACTTTGAAGCATAGTGTGATAGTTAGGTGAATTCTCAATCAAGTATCAAAGGGATATCTTTGCGAGCTTATTCTTAAGTTGTTCAACAAGATCATAATCTTTTCCACAAGTTGTGAAGGAAAATAAAGGGCAATAATTAAGATAGGATTAAGCAATGGTAGGGATGTTGAAGTTGTTTTTCTTAGTTGTGGATTGCTCCTAGTGTTGTATGTATGAGAAATGGTATTGTACCTCGATTGTTGTGAATCATTTTTCTTAGGTGGTTTAAGGATAAGGACAAGGTTTGTTTTGAACTTTTCATATTTTAGAGGGTAGATAAATAATAAGTTTAGGCTTGGGAGATTACTCAAAGGAGTATCTAATGTGCATAACCTCAAAAGACTTATCCTTATTTTCATGATCTCTTAGTGAAAAGGAGTCTAATTTTACTTCATCATATTCATCTAAGGAATTACTATTGACAATGTTTTCATTTTCTTGCACCATGATATCTTCCCTAGAAGGAGAGTTTCTAGGAGAACTAAAAACCAAATGTTCATGACCTTCAAAGGTTGGTTCTTCTAAAGTGACTTCATCACAATTAAGGGATTTATCAATGGTTGGATTTTCTCATTTATTAGGAGAAGGCTCTTTTTGATTATACCTTTTTCTTAAGGTCTCATTCTCTTGTATCATACTATCAACCCTAGTAGGAGATATTTTAATATTTTCATCACATTCCATGGTTAGATTTTGTAAAGTAGCTTCATCACAAGTAGGGGAGGCATCAAGAGAGGGAAAACTATTATTTTCAGATAAATATTTTCAAATGGTGGGAGCATTAGGGAAGGGAGGGACAAGATTCTCATCACTCTCAATAGATGCATCTTCTAGCACCAAGATAGCCTCTTCACATCGAGGAGGGGTATTAGGAGAAGGACAATTTTGATTTTCATGGTTATTTATGATATCATCCTCTTTTGATAAAACATTCTCACAAGAAACGAATGAATGGAGACTTGGTAAGGTGATGTTTAGAAATGGTTCTATGATCTCATCTTATTTTTTCTAATGTCTTCCAATGGGGGATGAGGAGAGGGATAATCAATAATCTCAATGCTTGTATCTTCTTTCACCAAGATACTTTCATCACTAATAGGAGAGGTATTGGGAGAAGAACAAGTATGATTGTTATGATTATCTACACTATCATCCTCACCAATGGGAAATGTAACTTATTAAGGATTGTGTCAATGGTTTGATGATTAACATGTGTCTTAATGACCTCATCAGTTTAATATAAATTGAACTCATAAGAGGGGATGTTGTACTTATGGGTATGTGCAAGATCATGATAGAAAAAATAGGCCCTCAAGTGGCAAGAAAAAGACAAAAATTCAGAGTTAGACAACTTGACATAAAAATTTGAATAACTTATCTATATTATTTCAAAAAAATGTAAAAATAGAATCTGTAGAAAATTGAATGTAGTTTTTAAACTACTAGACCTTTATTTTTTTTTTAAATCTATTTGGTGATAATTTGAAATTTCAATGCAGTAGTATTTAAATTTCAAGGAAAAAATAAGATGTAGGTGTCTCTCTGACCACCCTAACCACAATAAAATGATAATATTTTTTTATAAGCTTCTAGATATAATTAGATGACTCACATTCCGATGCGATGCATATTTTTTAATAATTTTTTTCCAAGTAAGTAATTAATTATGAATTTTTTATTACAAATTTTAAAAAATATAAAAGCTCGTCTATCTAACCACCTTAACTTGGTAAAAAATTCATGAAATTAATTTTTTTCTTTTTTAATCCTATAGTATGTGAAGCATAGAATGTGACGCATGTTTCAAATTCAAGAAATGTGACACCATTTGAAAGTTATAGATGATTTTCAATCAGCCTATCAATCAAGACTTTATTCGTAATTCTAATAGAAAATGAATAATAATAATTTATTAAATTCAAAGTAAAGCATGATTTATATTGGTGGAAAGATGAGAATCTCCTCTAAAAACCGTTTTCGTTTCATCAATTTTGGATTACAAAAAAGTCATTAGGCACATGGACAATCATATGGCTTACATATCGCCACTTTTTGGCCCATCATGGTCCTGCACATAGCCTTATGTTTAATCGATTTTTAACCATATCAAAGCCACATCTCTTAAAAAAAATATGCTATCAAGAAAAGTAGAGAAAGTGAAATGTTTAAATGTAATTTTCAGATTGGAAACAAGGTAATTTGTTGATTATAATATGCAATAATCTAAAATATGAAATTTTGTAAATGCAAATTTGTAATTGATTAATGCATGAAATGAAGCCCTTTATACTATATTTAATAAAGTGCATGAAACATAAAGTCAACCCACTGAAATAGATAACCAATGACAATAAATAAAAAAAGAGAAAAGGAAATTTAAACCCTAGAAACTGCAACTTCAAACTCAATAGAGATTGAGATACCAACAAGGGCATCTTGGTCCTACTAATGGAATTTAGAGGGTCCAAAAAGTGGATCAGAAATCACATAACTCAAACAAGGTTCTAAGCTAGAAACCCTTTAAAGGGACTAAGACGATAGGAAGAGCGTTTTTATCCTAGTGGAGGTTTTTAAAGAAAAAAATAAATCTAAGTTGTTAATAGTGTTCCTAGATTGCCTACCTAGGGACCTGGTGCTTGGAAATTAAAAAAATGTGCAAATGAATGCAAGAGAAAATAACTAGTAACAAGCAATTGGATGCAAAATTGAATGTAATTTTTTCAATTTTGAACATAATAATAATATTCCTAAATACAATTAGAAAGATTAACAATGCACTTTTTAATTTTTTAATGATATGAGATGAGGCAAGAAAGTTAAAATGCAACCTATATATAGTTTCACTAATGCAAATATGAGAAACCCTAGATGCAATTTCACTAATGCAATATGCAAGAAACCCTAGATGCACTTTCACTAATACAAGATGCAATGAATGAAATCTAGATCTAAGACTTTTATGGACTTCAAATTAGAAAATGAATTCTCAACAAGTTTGGGTTCACCAAAATGAATCGTCAATAAATTAGTTGTGATGTGTTCACCTATGTCTCTAGGTCATTCAATAATTTCCTAAGAACCCTAATTGGATTGACTATCAACCTCATAAGCTGAATCAATTCTCAATTAGGAGGACCTAGGAAGGGTTCATTAATCTTTGAGGGGTTCAACACCATGTAAAATCTTGGAAAAGACAAATAATCATTCAACTCACAAAACTTAGTAATGAAAGCTAAATTAATGATGTAAATGATGATATTATGCAACAAAAAGATAAGGTATGTGTACCTAGAAATTCTGGAGATATAAAAAGGATTATGGAAATGAAAAAACATTGTCAAAAAGTGCTAGAGAGGACAAAGACACCCTTACTCTTGTTTTAGTCTCGCTACTATTTTTCAAGGTAGATGTAAAATCTTTGGATCTCAAAACAAAATCTTAAACAATCTCTAAAAAATACCCCTCGGAGGACTAAGACACCTTAGGTGGCATATTAGTCCCATTCTAGATTTCTAAAAAACTCTAAATGTCATCTTGAGCTCCAAGGTTTTCACTTGCTTCCTCTCAGATCTTAGGTTCTAAAACTTTTGAATTTGACCTATAGGTGAGATTCCATGAAGATTGAAACTTTTTAATGCAATTTTGCAATATTGCACTCCAAATGATCCTCAAGTCTTCAACCAAAATTTGCAATTACAAGCATACAAGAGAGGAAAAACTTGTTGATTGTTAGTAAATGGGGGTTTTCCTTGGTCGAACCCTTTGTTAGTAATTAAACCTTAAAATGAGATGGAATAATAGAGGGAAATGATGTATGAACAACATTCAATGTTACAACCCACCAAACCCTTATTGTCAAGTCTGCAACCTTGTGTGAAATGGATATCTTGAATGTAGATCTTGAACCAATGGAATGATTTGATAGATCTTGCTTGAATTTCTCGCTTGAATTACAACCCTACATAACACATGTTAGCACAAAAAACAAATATAATGCAAAAATAACCTTTGATATGATGTTTGAATCTTGATGATGGCTCCAAATTCTTGATAAATTTCTCTTGAATGCATAAACTTTCCTTAGGAATGAATACTTAAATGCTTGTTATGAAAATGAGTGGAGAAACCTTGTATTTATACTTACATATTCTTAATATGCCGAAATTACATCACATCAAGCTGACATAGGAAAACATTGATTAAAGGAGGCTAAATTCCACTAGAATTTGAAATTAAATTTCCAAAATAAGAAAAGGAGGACTAAGACACCCTAGGTGGCATCTTAGTCCTGAGGCTCAAATCTAGGGGCACAGACTCCAAAAAGGGACATTTTTAGGTGTATTCAAAATCAGTTTCCCAAGATCTTTTGGGGATTAAGATGCCTTAGGTGGCATTTTAGTCCCAACCCAAAAATTAGGAACACATAGACAAAATCATTAAATGATCATTTTCCTTTTGATGATTGTTACGATTAGTTAGAAAAATATGTAGTTTAATAGGCTTGTGGATGCAAAATAGGACCAATTAAGACATAAAAAGGGATAAATAAAACAAGGTAGGCCCAAACAAGAGTGAAAATGAAAGGGTGTGCATTTTCCTACACTACAAATCTAGATATTGCATCCATAAACAATTACTCACTATAACCCACATATTTAGGTAATGAGAACCATTGTGGTTGGGTGTCATTTTTTAACTCTCATTTTTTTCTTGTTTGTTGGATAGTATTTAGTCTCTCTTAATGCATGTTTTTATTATTTAGTATCTAGTTTCAAGTAGTTTATTTAATTCCATTCTCTTATTCTAAAATAGGTGAGGGTCCATCCATCATTTATAATATAAAAATATGAACTACTTAACTAGTTCAAAATTAAATTTTTAGTCATTAGAATTACATAAATTAACAACATAACCCACTTTTAATGTTAAAATTGTTAAATATTAGTTTGAAATTAATCAAAATCAACACCCATGCATGTCCTCCTAATTGTGTAAGCATTTCAATCAGCATATATATGTTATATTTTGATAGTTTCCGTAAAAAAATCACATCTTCTTTTTGAGATTTTCAATGGAATTTTGTTTTTTTGTAATTGGTTGATGAGATATGAAATTTCTTGTTAACATCAAAAAAAAAATTATTCAAAATTATTTTTAGTCAGATGATTAAAAAATAATTCAAGAAAGCTTACATAACTAAATCCAAAATCACTTCCAAGTATAATTTATTTTTTTAATTTAATAAACCGTTTGATTTATTTTTATGAAAACCCAATAAAGTAAAACATTTGATTATTTTTTTCTAGAAAATCATAACATAATTTCTTATTTAAAATTGATAAAAAAATTTATTTAATTCTATAAAGAAATTGATAATAGAGTTTTCTTTAAAAGTTTAATTAAAAATAAATAAATAAAATCTACAAATTCATCCAAATCTGTAATAGATTGTTAAAAAATATAAATTAATTTAAGAAATATATATGCACTTTTTAATTTTCCTCTACCCCTAAAATTCAACATGTTTAGGTCATCTTTATGAAGTCGATCTCAGATGTGAAACAGATACATAACAAATTGAATTCATTTCCAAAAAAATAATTATTTTAGTGCTAAAATCTTCCAAATTACATTTTCCATTATTCAGAGAATAGATCGGTTCACAAATAAAAGTTCTCATCATATCTCCATGATTCAATCTAGGTGAACAAGATACACATAAAACTTTATTTTCTTTGTGGCGATCCATAAATAAATTCAAAATATTTAAATATATAAAAAAAACTGAAATTTTATTGGAATGTATGCTTGGTGTAGGGGCACGTTAATAATTCAATCATCAAGCCAATCTAAACTAAACTGGACTTCTATAATTTCTACTTCAAGAGTAGGTATAGAAATTATCTTGGCTTGTAACCACTGCTTCCTGATCTTCTCATCACACATAACATGTTTCAAGGAACTTAGTTCACAAACAGTTTTAGGAATCCTCTTCAAACTTGAACACTCTCTCATATCAAGTTCAATCAATTTTTTGAGTTTCCCTATCTCCTCTGGAATTTCTCTTAGACACTCACATAATGAAATGTCTAAATATTCCAGCAATCCAAGATTTCCAATTGATGCAGGAAGCTCTTTTAGGCCTGGTAATGCAGATAGCCTTAACACTCTTATATTGAATAGATTCCCAAGGCTATCTGGTAAATATCTTACAAGATGGCAATTAGTGATGGACCACAGCTGAGCATTTGGCATATGAAATATACTAGAGGGTAACTCCTCCAAATCACTACAGTGATCCAAGTTAAATGATCTCACATTTGTAGTATCAAAGTTGGGTATATTTCCTATCCCTCCACATAAACTGAATGATAGATTCTCTAACTTATCGAGTATTTTTTTGAATTCAACACGGATTGAATTCAACCTCTCCAAGCGAACAACCTTGAGTTGAGTGAGTGAAGATAAGGCATCTAGACCTTTCAATGTGGCCCTTTTTGAACCATAATTGAGAACCATGAAAATTTTCAGATTTTTCATGGATTTTAGAAATGGGGGAAGAAAGTATTCGCTTGCACTGAATAGTAATACCAAAACCTCCGCCTCGGGAAATGCCATTTCATGCCATTGAGCTTCCTCCATTGGTCCTGCATAAACATATCATTGATGAAAACCAATTAGAACATTTTATTTTGGCAATGGGTAAAAATTTTTGGGTTAACTGCCATCATATCATATAGGAAAATATGGAAATTAAAGCTATAGTTGAATAAAAAAATAAGATGGTGGAACATGAGATAGATAATTTTATATAGACCTATATATGAGAAGCTAACATACATGTAGCAATAAATTTTAAATAGAAGAGTACTTTGTACTCTAGGATTTGGATGAGAAGGTAGAGAATTACGAAAATAAAATATTATGTTTTTATATATGAGAAATGAAGAAAATAGAGTAATAAGTTTTAAAAAAATAGAATAGATTACATTCTACAATGTGTTTAATAGATATTCATTATATATTTAAATATAAAATAAGTAAAATAATTACTTGATTTTATGTTTGAGATAAATGAAATTTGAGAAAAATGATTTGAGACAATGTTGTGAATGAAATGTAAGATACTTGAAGGATTAACATTCAAAAAACCATAGTGATATTTTATGACTTAGAAATTGTTTTCAATAACCCACCTGTGTGAATTGAGACCATTTGAGCATTAAATTCTCTATTGCTATATAATCTCCATTTCTCTGGAATATCATGCTCCCTCCTAGGCATAAATAACCTCTTCCTATGGAGTAAATTATCTTGGCATCCCAAGTACAAGGATAAATCTCGTATTACATCATGTTGCGAAAAATTCAACTCTAATGCATTTTCATGAGAGAGATTCCTTTTGTTCCTATTTATCACAAGAAACATATTAGCTCCCAATGCTAAAATATTTTAATAAATAAAATACATACAATGAAATGAAAATTTACCTTTTATTGTTAGTTAAATTTATAAGATTTCTTCCTGCAAGTTTAAATAAGATGTCAACAGCATCCTGCCACTCTATCTTCCTAATATTCACCCAAATTTGTAGTAGTGCATCAACACATATCTTTTTACCCTTAGGAAATAATCCTAGGTCTAGGAAACATTCTTTAACTATGTCATCTAAGGAATCAATACTCGACTCCAAACATCTAAATATCCCTTCCTTGTGAGAATTAGATATAATTTCTCCATTGGAAATCTTGTACTTTGCCCTCTCCCAAGCTATATGGGTTTTTCCATTCAAAGAGCTTCCGATCACTTTTAGAGCAAGTGGCAAACCACCACATTCTTCTTGCACCTATAATACATGAAATGGGGTAAAAATTATCAAAAAAAATTATACACAATAAAATTACATATTTATTTAAATGATATATTATCAACTTCATAATTATCTACAATCATATTATTATATATAAAGAGTATTCAATAAAAAATGATTTTAGGTACATGTTTCTTTTATTATACTTAATTAAGTGTTTCAATATAGACTACATTTTTCATGTATTGTCAATTCTAGGTTAATAAAATTTGATGAATTTTTTATTAATTTATCTATTTCAAATGAAATATTAAAAAACATATATAAAGAAAACAATATCTAGATTCACGTAAATCTACAACTGTAAAAAGTTTTAAAAAATTTACCTCCTTGACTAGATTCACATTTATATTACTTGGAATTGATATTTGTCCAAAAGCCGAAAAGCAAAAAAGGGCTAGAGCATCCTGTCGATCCAATAATGGCAATTGATATGCTTCAATAGAACGCTTTTTGGGAATAATGGAACTATCTCTTGTTGTTATAAGAGTCTTGTATCTTGTTCCTTCAAAGATTAATTTCTCTAAATCTTCTTCTGACCAAACATCATCTAGTATCATTAAGGTTGGTTGTGACTGCATTAGAAGTTGTTGTTGTAGTTGTTTATGCCCATCTTCAACATTTTGGAACATGGGTTCATTTATTTGCACAATCTTCATCCACATAGTTTCCAATATTCCTTTGAGGTCTGGAAATTGGGATATGGTGATAAAAAATATATTATTCTTAAAATAACCTGATAATCATCAAGAAAAAAAGTAGTTTAGATGGTAAATTAGATAGAATAAAAATATAATGAAACCCTATAATATAAAATCACATTGAATAGTCTATTCGATGGGAAACTTGAAGAAGAAAAATACAGTGTGTTCATTCAAGCTAATGAGAAATTAAAAAGTTAAGGTCCTTAAACATTACTTCAGTTTAATGTTAGTGCACATTTCAAAATATGAAATTATTTCTTTAAGCATTTATTTAAGTAACACTATTATAAATGATATTAACATATCAATAATATAAATTTTTCCTTTAATAATTCTAAATGTTAAATAATAAAATTTGGACAACTTTCCCTCATATTTCTTTGTGATAATAATATATATTCTATTTTAATTGATGATTGGAGTAGAGCCTTCCATGGTAGCTTCTTCCATGGTTTTCATTTACATAGAGCCTTTCATGATAGATTCTTTTGGTGGTATTTTTTAACCGGTATACGGAAAATTTATTGTCAGCAATTCACCAAAGGAAAATTCACTGCCAGCAATTCACCTCACCATCATGGAAAATTCACGACGAAATATATATTAAAAAATATTAATGTCACTAATTTTCTGCCATGGTGAATTACTGACGGTAAATTTTACTTAATGGTGAATTGTTGATGGTGAATTTTCCTTCGATGAATTTTCCTACAACCTTTTTAACCTTATTCTAAAATTAATTGCTTTTTGGATAGAAGTCTTATTTTGAAAATCAACTCCTCTGTAGAACAGCTTCATCTTACGCCTATCTTGGGAAAAAAGGCACATATGTCAGTTGAAAGAGAGCCCAAAATATCACATATAAAAAAACCAATTGACTAAAAACATAGGACAATTGCAGTGAAGGGGAAAACACCTTTAATTTGAGGATCATTGCATAGAGCCAATGCGAGAGTTGTTTTCCCACCACCCCCAACGCAATGCACACCAACAACAGACACATCTCTCTCCAACAAAGGCTCCTTCAATTCCTCAATACTTCTCTTCAAACCCACAAAAAACTGAGATGTTCCGGGATTACTAGTACCACAAGAGACAACGGAACCCTCTGCCATTTCAATGCTTTCAACCATAGCAACTGAAGCCATTGTTTAAAAAATTGTCGTTGCGATTGATAACTTCTTAATATTGGACATGCCCGGGAGCAGGTTAATATAGATGTATTGGAGAATCCAAAGTTGACAATTTCTCACCTTTCATTTATATTGGGTTCGGGGAAATTACTGAGAAATAGTTTGATCTCAGCGCATACGTCGTCATTGCTTGCCTGTCAATGAGGCGCATGAAGTCATAGATTGAGCTTAACGTGGGCATCAAGTTTTCGGACCAACCGTTTTCAGACGGCACATTGTAAAATTTACAAATAGTCAGAGTAAATCTTCTAGGCCATTGGTTTAGTTGGCTGACTATTTACAGTGGGTCAAAAATTTGAATATCGAGCCCATCCTTTTGAGTACGCAGCACGTTGTGAAACAGATTTTGTGTGGACCTGAATCTATAATTTTCTGTCGTAGATGTTTCAGAATAAAACTCTAGGATTTGGATGGGTAATTGTGATATGTGAACTTTAGTGAACTTGCCGGCTTCGTGCCTTAATCTCATTAGTAACGCCCTCGTTACGTAGTACGTGTTCTGTTCTTTCGTTTGTCCGACATGGTTGCCTGTATTCAGCCGGACACTGCCGATTATTCCAACTTCTATTGAAAGCTGGGCGATCCTAAATTTTGGCCTGCAATGAAACGACTGAATTATTTACATCAGGTTGCGAGCTTTCCATGAATTGAAAGTTGATAGAGATAGTTGTTTGGTCAACTACGAACTTATGAAAAAGTCGTCAGTGGTTGTTCCAACAACCCATTACTTTTCTTTGAATTTTAGAGATTTTGTTTGTGGTTTTCTGGGTTCGGATCATGTGACTTTCAGGATGTGCCTTCTTACCACCCATCTTTTTTTTTGAATATTATATTTTTATCTTTATTAATTAATATAGATAGCTATCTATTCATTAAAAAAAAAAAAAAAATTATGTAGAAAAGTGTATATATATATTTTTTAAATTTTATTATTCAAGTATAATTTTAATTAAACGATATATATATAATGCAATTATGAAAAAGAAAGCAAGGGAAAGGGAGTCCAACATAGCTATGATCAAGTCTAGAATCAGTATAATCAATAGCAGTGGATGTTCCTTCAATGACTAGCATGTCTTCTTAGAGCGTCCAAGTCCCCATGAAAGGGAATTTGAATCCTTGTTCAACACTAGAAGCAATGGGGAGAAGCACTAGGTTGCATTAGCAATAGGTTATGCCCTATCACCTAGAAATCTTTTTTTGTATCGTTTCTCCAAGAGATTGGAGCTTTATAGAGTGGTGTTCTATTGGATCTTGCATTTCGTAATTTTAGTTCACAAGAACATGGGTCTCACTAGTTGGAAAGGAATCAATTTTACTGTGGGAGGAGGTTTAGTTGGGGAGAAAGCCTTCTGGATCATTTCCAAGCTATCTTCAAACTACATTAGCAATAATTTGATTGATGTGGTTTGATACCAACTCATTTCCATTAGCAATTGTGATTGGTTATGAAATTTTTGTAGTCCTATGAATAATTACTAGCAAAAAAAAATGGAAAAAGGAAAGGTCTTTTTATACTCTACTAAATTTGGTGATTTACTTTTGGGTCTATAAATTACTCAAGTATATGGAACTACACAGTACTCCCAGTATGCAAGAGGCACTGGACTATGCTTCAAATATGAGGTGTGCATTCCCCACCCCTACTAGAAATATTGGGTGTACATTCCCCACCCCTATAAGATTTGAACTTATGACCTATCTATTATGAGTACAAGTTCTACACCATTAACTGATTGAGGATTGACATTAAAATTAAGGTAAGCGAATAATAAAAAAAGGATGAGATGCAATAACCTTAAATTATAATCTAGGTTCATACAATGTATGGAACATGATTTGCATTAGGGAGACCAAATATGAGATGTACATTCCCCACCCCTACAAGATTTGAACTTATTACCTATCTATTATGAGTACAAGTTCTTCACAATTAAGTGATTAAGGATTGACATTAAAATTCAAGTAAGCGATTAATAAAAAAAGGATGAGATGAAATAACATTCAATTCAAATCTAGGCTCATACTATTTATGGAACATGAGTTGCATTAGGGAGACCTAGAGATATAACTCTTTCCACCCGAGCCACTCTCCTCCTCCCAACCATCATATTTAACAAGAAGAGGAACCAAAAAGAGAAGTCTTATGTTGTTGAAGCACAATGAGATAAAGCCATATAGAGAAGGCATATCTCCCTTGTGATCAATGGATGGGAGGAGGACCTAATGGGGTGGAGCCAATCTAGGCTATGATCACCTCATGTTATATTTTCCCTATTTGAACCAGTTTTAGTAGAAATAGGACCGCACCTACTTGGGATGCTCAGGGATAGGGTTTGTCAGGTGCTTTGGGTAAGAAAATAGTAGCAAGGGATAAGAATGTTAATGATGGTAGTGCTCGTGTGGGAAATAAGCGACGATAACTTGACTACCTGGGATATCCATGATAGAGAGGACAAGGAGAGAAGGAACAAATCGATTGATATGTGCATTGTTGGTTAGGGTGGGTAAAGCCAATGATGGCCCTCTAGGGCCTGCAGTTCCATTAATTCAAATATGGGATAAAAAATTAATCCATGATTTAATTACTTTGGTATATTTATTATATTATATATACATACATATATATATATATATATATATATATATATACATATATATATATATATATATATATATATACATTGAATAGGCTGTACATGTTTTTTTGATTAAAAAAATAATATTATTGTAGTGAAAAAATGAGTTGATGATTAAAATGTCTAGCTTGAAAGTGTAAATACAATTATGTCTAAACAACAAACAAAAAACAAAAAGATAGAAAAGATAAATTCTAACCATTCACTAAAAAAAATAAAACCATTATATAGCAACACTAGTAGGAGGGGGCATAGTGATTAAGTTTTTCCCATAAATTTGCAAGGATAAAACCATCATCGATAGGCTCTTATCCATTAAGAGAAACCCTCTACTACTAGTATTCAATAGTCTTATAAGCATAAATTATGGAAATAACCCATTCCAAGAGAGGGAACTTTCCAAATTTTTGGTAGTTAGGAGCAGATCATGTTTGTGGGAAAAGGAGAAAGGTGGCTAAGATATATGAGACCAACTATACGTAGCATGATCCTTTGAATCCTATAGCTTAGAGTCTTGACAATTGGGTCCTCAATTTAATCTACAAAATTCAGCATGACCATACCTATGCCCAGGCGGTGGGGAGTCAGGAGCTATGACATTGGAATTCTACAAGAAGCAATACTCCAATGATTAAAGAGTTCCTACAAATGTTCAAATTCTAGTGTAAATTTGAAATATGCGACCTATATTTGCATATGTATTGTTCAGGTTGAAAAGTGGGGTAGACCCAAATGCACAAACAAGAGGATCTACCACTTATTTTTCTAAGTCCCTAAACACCTCAAGTTATGTAAAATAAGATGCTAATAACAATCACAAATGCAACCTAACTATTATAGAAACTATGGGGGATGTTTTTAGAGCATAAAAATCTATGTACCTCGCCAAAACATTGCTATTTTTGAGCTATGGGGGACTCATTCGCCTTGAGTGGTGAGTGGTTCCTTTTAGGGTTTCGAAAAAATGATTTCAAGATCCTATTCCTTGATTTCTGCACTCTTAAATTCCATGTTATCAGATTTTGGAAGTTTGTATGCAATTTTGTAGAGCTTTCTATGATCTTGCACTTTGACTAAAAATTAGATACTATAGAATACTCATTATGGACCAATAAATTTATTATAGAAAATATTCATTGTTTAAATACTCATCAATATTTTGTAACTTACAAGCCCTAATATGTACCCCATCAAAAGTAATACAAGTAAAAGAGAACTAGTTTCTTTAAAGGTTCTATTTAATTTCTAATTAAAGGACAAAACAATAATCTTTTCACCTCTAAATAGATAGTCATATTAAATAGATATAAAATTTGCAATTGTTGTAACAAGGTTTGCACATTATGTAGATAACATAAAATTAAGCATTGGATTCTTGAATAAATTTATAATAACTTTTCTAGCTATAAGTGGAGATGAACTTTCAAATGAAATCATTTAGATTCTTGAATAAGTACTTGAATTCCATGGAACAAATATATAATTGGAAATATCTACTCAATTTAAGGTTAGATCAATGTGTTTCAACCACTAATTTGTGTCCAACCAAATTTAAAACACTTGTCATCAACTTATATTATAAGTAACTAAAACAATCTAGAGTTCAAACAAGTTACTATAAGTTCTCATCTTGAACATGTATGTACATGTACAAGTGAACTTGAAAATCATGGATATAATATAACTCAAACATTCTGGTTCAACACGCTCTTGAATAACATGTAAAAAAAATTTATGGTCATCACTATCTAGTCTCCATTTTTTTCGTCCACGTGCATGTGGAATTGCATGAAGATGTAGGGTGGTAGCAATTATTAGGTGACTATATTGATATAACTTGTTATCAACTTGATAGTCAACAAAATGAATTCCATGTTGAATAAATTTTACTTGTTTTAGATATATCCCTTGTACTACAAATAAAACTTGCATGGTAAAAATGAACCTAAGGTAAGACATGTGTACGTGTACAACATTTCTCGTGCTCAAGGTTTGTACAATATATATTTAATGTTTTTTTAAGGTAATGTACACATGTACACAATGTGTATATATATTTAAATTCAAACTCACCTATGGGAAATAATATTCCATTGCTCGTTTAAGGTTGTGTTAGCTTATTCTTCTCTTTTGTGCAACGCAGTAAATAATAGCTAACACCTTCTATGTTTCTAGGCTCTGCTATGATTACAAAAAATCTCCTATACACCAAATTTACACTTGATAAAATTATAAAAAACTTAGAATTGTCTCTAGACTTTAAAGATCATAAAATTTATATAATATTTAAATTATTGAAAACTTAGACATGTACCTTTTCTAACCAATCCTAAAATATGGTCATAATCAATTGAAATCAAAGGGATGTCTTGAAATATTTCACCCTCATTTTCGTCATATGTGTCTGAAACGAATAGTGGCACCATTTCCCGTTTACTAACATATTCAACTTCTTGGTTGTTGCATGGATGATAGTTTCTTGTAATGCACTTACTGCAAAAACAAGAGTAATCCCTCGTGTATAATGTCCATCTAGGGTGACTATCTAAACTAATAACACAATGCAAAGATCTTGTTTTGTCTACCCTCTTGCATCCATGCATCGATCTTCTATCCATGCCTAGATACATGTAATTGCAATTAACTTATGTGAACAAACATGTGTATATATATATTTTAAATTTAAATTATTTTTTATTTTTTTAAATGTAATTTATACATACCTAATATCTCCCAAAACACTCTATGTGGAATGTTTCGGTTTGTTCTTGAAGATGTTTCGACCTCATTTGAAGCAATTTTTTTCTTGCACCATTCAACAACATCATGTGCATCATCTATATGATCTTCTAAATAACTCATTTGATGCAAGCTCCTGTGCCATCATGCTCACCCTTTCCATGCCCACTCTCAAAGAAACTCCAAACATGTGATATGTTGTAAATTTTATGATATCTAGATAGTGTATAAAATTACCATGATGATTCAAATTGTGCCGCACATCCATCTAACCATGCAAAATGATTTTCAAATTTTACACCCCTACTTCTCAAAATTCTCAAAAGAATATTTTGTAAAACAATGTTGTACAAAAAGTGTGTCATGCTCTTTATCATCACTAATATAAAAGTGATATTCTTTCTTGATGGCTCGTTTTTCATCTATTCTCTCAACACCATCCAATTCTAATTTTTCAAGTCGATAACACACATGAACCATAATAGTGATTTGCTTTGAAAAGTAATATTCTGATTGAATCTCTTTTTGATGTACAAAAGAGTAATTTTTTGCAAAGTCAACTATTGATAGAATTGTTCCAAGTGGGAGTGTATCTCTTAATGTTTGAAATTTTTGTACTTTCCACTTATCATAAAAGGAATGTTGTATGTATGGTTGTATCAATTTTTGAAAATCTTCCATAAATTCCCCAATAAGTATCTCCTCTTCTACATAGTTTAACCTTGTGGATTCTTTCCCAAATTTTGTTTTAAACTTTACATACTTGTAACTCTTAGAATTTACTATCTTTGTTAGGTCAGCATATTCGTTTGTTGAAGGAAAGTTAGCCAAATTTCCACATGTTTCATAGAGTCCTTTTATGCATTTTATTTGAGGTCCATTTTCATGATCACATAACATATCCTTTATGAACAAACTTACTTGTCTAGGACGTGTATTTTGAAAACCATATCTTTCTTCTATCATCTTTCTAAACACCTAATAGTAGAGATCAAATTCAATATGATAACGACAACAACAAGTTTCAAAAAAATTATTTATCTTCACATAATATGGATTTAACCTTTCAAACATTGTTTTCCCAATCTTTATATGAGGATACATAGTACAAAAGTTCATATACATCTCAAGTTGTGTTATGTCTAGCCAATATTTAATATGTTCATAAATACCAGGTCCCATCCTGTGCCTCCTAACATATCTAGTATTTGATGACCGATAGGTCTGATCATTCAAAAAACTTGAGATCAAGTTCCTAACAACATCTTCAATCCTGTCAGAATGGGGAGCTCTACACATAATTTCCCAATTGCCTTCAGAACTATCATCCAAAACCTTTCTCTTTTTCTCACATTTTATTAGTGTGGTTCTACTATAACCAAATTCAATGGAAAGTGCTAACATTTAACTTTTTCTTGATATTTCTTTATTTAAAATAGATGTCAAAATCACCTTTCTTGCAATGGCCTTATCCACTGATCGAGATCCTTTCCCAATGGAATATAAACCTTTTTTAACATTTTCAACAATATCTTTTTGTAATCTCATGTGTTTCCTCTTATTCAATGCAAAATGTACACCCAACAATTGTAATGACTCTTTCAGCTCATTACGAAGAAGCAAACCTAATAACAATTGGCTTTTTTCAAGTGTTTCAAGATGATTGAAATGATCATGGATTATTCTATTTACAAATTTAGTCATTGACCTCTTCTATTTTTAGGTTGGTCAGCATAACATTTCAGTTTCTCCATATCTATTTCAAGTAAATGATCTAAATTTCTATAAGAAATTTGTTTCCCCACCTTTTTAGCTACTTTTATATGCTCATTCATTGGTACATAGAAGGAAGTGATCCTGACCCCCCTCCAACATTCATTGTTTGAACTAGGGCCTCCTCTCTATCTTCAAGGTCTATGTGTTCTTCAGCTGATCCGTTTGGTCAAATATCTAGATTTGGCACAACTTCTGCTTGAGAATTTCCTACTTGTTGAGAAATTTCTACATGTCACAAAATATTGTGCAAAGAAATTGAGAGATGATGATATATAAGTGGAGTTGAATATATGAAATCAAATGAAATAAAAAATTCTTGAACTTAAAAATTCCATGGAAAAAATGAATTTGAAAATAGATCACAAGCAATTATTAGGCTCTGAATGAAGAATAGAGGAACATGTAAGGACTAGGATGCAATGAAAAGGATATGATTCTAAGATGGGATATGAAGATGGTATGATATGATGTGATAAGCTAAGAATGCAAGAGCTCAAAGGAAAATCTTGGTCCAAATTTTGTTATGATGCAAGGCTTCACTTGTGTTATGATGGATAAACACAAGTGACCAATGATCAAGAGAGGGTGTGTAGGAGATGATGGACTCCAAAAGGATTTCCCTACTCAAGGATAATGGTACATGTTCCCTAACTCGAGGATGATAAACCTTAAGTGATGTGGGTGATAGATAGCCAATGGGTTGATTTTGAGACCTAAGAAGAGTAGTGGAAGTGCAACCTAAGGGTTCTATTTGATCAATGATGAATATGAAAAGGACCAAATTCATGGAAAATGCAAAGGTTAGGCAAGATGATCTTGATATTCAAGGGGTTGTACATGCAAGAATTAGGTGGAATGATATATATGTATGCAAGGACTATGTGATGTGATCTATGTATGCAATACTAGGAATATGTAAGGACTAGGATGTAATGAAAAGGATATGATTCTAAGATGGGATATGAAAATGGTATGATATGATGTGATAAGCTAACAATGCAAGAGCTCAAATACAACTCTAGGTCCAAAGTTGGTTACAATGCAAGGCTTGACTTGTATTATGATGGATAAACACAAGGGACCAATGATCAAGAGAGGGTATGTAGGATATGATGTACTCCAAAACTATTTCCCTACTCAAGGATAATGGTACATGTTCCCTAACTCAAGGATGATAAACCTTAAGTGATGTAGGTGATAGATAGCCAATGGGTTGATTTTGAGATATAGGATGAGTAGTGGACGTGAAAGCTAAGGGTTCTATTTGATCAATGATGAATATGCAAAGAACTAAATTCATGGAACATGCAAAGGTTAGGTGAGATGATCTTGATATGCAAGGGGTTTTACATGCAAGAATTAGGTGGAATGATATATATGCATCTAAGGACTATGTTCAATGTGATCTATGTATGCAAGACTAGGAATATGTAAGGACTAGGCTATAATGAAAATGATATGATTCTAAGATGGGATATGAAAATGGTATGATATGATGTGATAAGCTAAGAATACAAGAGCTCAAATGCAACTCTCGGTCCAAAGTTGGTTATGATGCAAGGCTTGGCTTATGTTATGATGGATAAACACAAGTGACCAATGATCAAGAGAGGGTATGTAGGAGATGATGGACTCCAAAAGGATTTCCCTACTCAAGGATGATAAACCTTAAGTGATGTGGGTGATAGATAGCCAATGGTTTGATTTTGAGACCTAGGAAGAGTAGTGGAAGTGTAAGCTAAGGGTTCTATTTGATCAATGATGAATATGAAAAGGTTGGGTGAGATGATCTTGATATGTAAGGGGTTGTACATACAAAAATTAGGTGCAATGATATATATGTATGCAAAGACTATGCTCGATGTGATCTATGTATGCAAGACTAGGAATATGTAAGGACAAAGGATGTAATGAAAAGGATATGATTCTAAGATGGGATATTAAAATGGTATGATATGATGTGATAAGCTAAGAATGCAAGAGCTCAAATACAATTCTAGGTCCAAAGTTGGTTACGATGCAAGGCTTGACTTGTGTTATGATGGATAAACACAAGGGATAAATGATCAAGAGAGGTTATGTAGGAGATGATGGACTCCAAAAGGATTTCCCTACTCAAGGATAATGGTACATTTTCCCTAACTCAAATATGATAAACCTTAAGTGATGTGGGTGATAGATAGCCAATGGGTTGATTTTGAGACTTAGGAAGAGTAGTGGAAGTGAAAGCTAGGGGTTATATTTGATCAATGATGAATATGAAAAGGATTAAATTAATGGAACATGCAAAGGTTAGGTGAGATGATCTTGATATGTAAGGGGTTGTACATGAAATAATTAGGTGGAGGGTATGTGTAGGATCATCATGGAAAAAAATAGACCCTTAAGTGGCAAAAAATTCATAAAAATCAGAGTTAGGCAACTTGACATAAATATTTGAATAAGTTATTTATATTATTTCAAAAATATGTAACAATAAAATTTGTAGAAAATTGAATTTAGTTTCTAAACTACTCGGTTTATTTACAAAAAAATAAAATCTATTTGGTGAAAATTTGAAATTTCAATATAGTAGTACTTAAATTTTAGTGAAACAATAAGAATTAGGTGTTTGTCTAACCACCCTAATGACATTAAAATGATGATATTTTTTTCTAAGATTTTATATATAAGTAGAGGACTGATGTCTCGATGTGATGCATATTTTTTTGTAATTTATTTCCAAGTAAATAATTAATTATAAATTTTTTATTACAACTTTTAAAAAATATAAATACTTGTATGTCTGACCACCTCAACTTGGTCAAAACTTCATGAATTTTTAAAATGTGATACTGTTTGAAAGCTATAGATGTTTTTCAATCAGCCTATCAATCAGGACTTTAGTAATAATTCAATGGAAAATGAATAATAATTATTTATTAAATTCAAAGTAAAACATAATTTATATTGGTGGAAAGCTGAGAATCTCCTTTAAAAACCCTTTTCATTTCATCAATTTTGGGTAAAAAAAAGTCGTCAGCCACATACCTAGCATATTGCAACTTTTTGGCCCATCATGATCCTACACATACCTTGGAATGATATATACGTATGCAAGGACTATGTAAGGTGATCTATGTATTAAAGACTAGGAATATGTAAGTACTAGGACGCAATGAAAAGGATGTGATTCTAATATGGGATATGAAAATGGTATGATATGATGTGATAAGATAAGAATGCAAGAGCTCAAATGCAACTCTAGGTCCAAAGTTGGTTATGATGCAAGGCTTGACTGGTGTTATGATGGATGAACACAAGGGACCAATGATCAGGAGAGGGTGTGTAGGATATTATGGACTCCAAAAGTATTTCCCTACTCAAGGATAATTGTACATGTTCCCTAACTCAAATATGATATTTACCTTAAGTGATGTGGGTGATAGATAGCCAATGGGTTGATTTTGAGACCTAGGAAGAGTAGTGGAAGTGCAAGCTAAGGGTTCTATTTCATAAATGATGAATATGCAAAGGACTAAATTCATGGAACATGCAAAGATTAGGTGAGATGATCTTGATATGCAAGGGGTTGTACATGCAATAATTAGGTGGAATGATATATATGTATGCGAGGACTATGCATGATGTGATCTATGTATGCCAAACTAGGAATATGTAAGGACTATGATGCAATGAAAAGGATATGATTCTATGATGGGATATGAAAATAGTATGATATGTTGTGATAAGCTAAGAATGCAAGAGGTCAAATATAAATCTAGGTCCAAAATTGGTTACGATGCAATGCTTGACTTGTGTTATGATGGATAAACACAAGGGACCAATGATCAAGAGAGGCTATGTAGGTGTAGAAATCCAAATTTGATCACTTCCATATGATCAAAATCGTCTATTACATTCATCTATTCCATTAACAGTGATTAAATAATATATTTAATTATTATTTTATTTTCTGCCTAAGGTTCCTAAAGTATCGAATTAAATTAAATACTTTACCTTCCCCCCTTGTCTTCTCTTCTCTAAATTAAATAAACATGACAAATTATTTAATTGTTATTTAACCTATTTGGATTAAAAACCAAATTTTAATTCTTCCTTTTTCTCTCCTTGTCACATTCTCCATAACCTTCTTCTAATCCGGATTAAATTAATTAATCTGTCATTAGGATGTGCACCACTTAATCTTAATTAAGTGTCACATCCTCTGTAATCTTCCACTTGCCTCTAATCTCTCATTAATTACCTTAATCCTATGTTTGCACAACCTTAATCAGAATCATTAACCATATTTAGCTTACCTTTTCTGGTCAACCTTTCCACTTACCATTTTTGGTATGGACTCCCTTCCCCATGTGAATTTTTAATTCACATTTATTCAACCAAGGTTCCCCTCTTCCCCATGTGAATTTTTAATTCACTTTTATCTTCCCAAAGTCTCCTCCATCCCCCATGCAAATGTGACATGTCATTTTACATGTGCCCAAGGTTTCTAGAACCTTGGACTTGTCACATCTCCCACATGTGACAAATCTCCAGCTTTTTGGAGACCTTCTTTTATCCAATGAATCCTCCATTAAATGTAAATTTAATTTACATTTATTCTTCCCACACATTTCCCCTTTTCCCATGGAGATTTTTTAGGAATTCTAAAATTCCTCAAAAGTCTCTTTCATCCTCATTTGGGGACAAGAAGTTCCTTTTTGAGGAAATCTTTTCATTCCCCAAGGTACCTCAAAGGTACTTGTCCGTCATCCACCTCATGTACTTCCCTTCCACCTCATTTCAACATCACTCCACCCTAAGACATCTCACCCTCCACATGTCAAGATGTGAGGGCTTGTGAGTCCTCAACTCACCATAGCCCTTCATCTTGATCTTTGTTGGATCAATCTCAACTGTTGAATTTTCTAGAGAATTCCAATTAGCCT
The DNA here is from genome assembly GCA_007115665.2 of Sequoiadendron giganteum. NCBI lineage: Eukaryota > Viridiplantae > Streptophyta > Pinopsida > Cupressales > Cupressaceae > Sequoiadendron > Sequoiadendron giganteum. Next base: position 319,050,056 of record CM021100.1, on the reverse strand, counting down.
ATAAATACCCCTTCAATTCTGTCATTTAAAAAAAAAAAATCAAGTCTTTTGCAAATAAACTCTTGCAAAATTGCCATTCAAGCTCTCATCCATTTTAGCACCCATATTTCATCAATTCATCTTGCATTCATTCAAATCCATTGCCATCCAAGGAGCACACAATTCTTGAAGCATCAAAGGGCCAACAAAGGAGGAGACAACAACATGAAGGTATAACAGCAACCTATTTGTTTATCTTGCTTTCATATTGTTCATTTTCTTAGGCTAATCATTAAGGTGCCCTATTATCTTGTTACTTCTTCATATTGCACTATTAGTTTTTATCTAACATCTCATATTAGGGAGTAGCATTTTATTAGGATCACATATCTGGCACGCTCAGTGGGACCCACAAAGGGGTCACTTTCTTTCATGTTTTCTATTGTTAGCTTGTTTGCAGATTCAGGTCGTAGAGGGGCGAACTTACCCTCCTGGATGTCGCACAAGGGCAACCTTGCCCTCTGTTTCCGACTGTTTTCTGTAGAGGGGCGACCTTGCCCTCTGTTTCTGACTATTTTTTGTAGAGGGGTGACCTTTCCCTCTGTTTCTGACTATTTTTTGTAGAGGGGCGACCTTGCCCTCTGTTTTTAACTATTTTGTGTAGAGGGGCGGCCTTGCCCTCTGTTTCTGACCGTTTTCTGCAGAGGGGCGACCCTGCCCTTTTGCTGTTTTTGACTGTTTTCTGCAGAGGGGAGACCTTGCCCTCTATTTCTAACTGTTTTGTGTAGAGGGGCGGCCTTGCCCTCTGTTTCTGACCATTTCCTGCAGAGGGGCGACCCTGCCCTTTTGTTGTTTCCAACTGTTTTCTGCACAGGGGCAACCTTGCCCTCTATTTTTGACTATTTTGTGCAGAGGGGTGGCCTTGCCCTCTGTTTCTGACCATTTTCTGTAGAGGGGTGACCATGCCCTTTACTGTTTCTGACTGCTTTCTGCAGAGGGCCGAACCTACCCTTTGCTATTTCTGACTGTTTTGTAAGAGGGGCGAATCTACCCTTAATAGCACATTCGAGAAGGTAAAAAGTGGCATTTGAACTTCATGTTTGTCTTCTTTCTTTTGTTATTTCATGCGCTAATCCACTAATCTTGTTTGTTGGTGAGTGAAGTTAGATTTGCTGCAAATCACAAAAAGGGCAAAAGGATAAACAACTAACATTTGCTTGCAGGGCCCTCCTTTTATTCTAATTTTTAAAAGTCTTTCCTTATTGCTTTATCTATTTACTTAGTAGAAGTAGGGGAAAGAAATATTTGCTGCTTGCTTTGTCTATTTTATTTATTTTACCTTAAGGGGGCATTAGTTTGTTTTCACCTTCCTCCTTTGCACGTTGTGTGGATCCGAAGGGGGTAGTTGGAAATGATTAGTGTCTTCTTCTTAGCGGGACCTGCTTGGGGATTTCATCACCCCAAGGGACGATTCCAACCACGCGTACCAGCGAGGTATATAAAGGGGGGAGAGTAAAGCTGTACCCCAATCTAGTTGTGTCAGAATTAGTGGAATGTCAAAACTAGGGTGATATCTAGATAGACGTGAAGATTTGGTTCGAGTCTTTCAGTATCTCGTTGGGGCTCTCGACTCACACTTGTGATGGACTGGTGTTCACGGTTGTGCCTCATGTACCGAGTGTATATCGAGGACTCCCTAGAAACCTTGTTCATCCTAGACTAAGACCTTTGCCAGCCATACCCATTAAAACATTAATCATAGGATTGTGCTTGTTCAAAGTGTCTTTTTGTGAAGAACCAGTAAATTTTGGTAAGTCAAACTGTCATTAAACCATTTTAAGTCCTTGCCAAAATCCCTTATCCAAACCAAGTTCAAATTTCCACTACAGAGGGGCGACCTTGCCCTCTGTTTCAGCCTTTTCCACTGCAAAGGGGCAACCTTGCCCTCTATTTCAGCCATTTTCTACAGAGGGGCGAATCTGCCCTTTGCTGTTTCAGCGTTTTTACTACAGAGGGGCGACCTTTCCCTCTGTTTCAACTTTTTTTGTAGAAGTGCGAATACGCTCCCTGAACAAATAGTTTCACCCGTTTGATCATTTTGAATCTCCGTTTGAATCCCCGAAACCTCCATTTGACCATTTGATCATCCTAAACACTCATTTGACCATTTTGAACCTCCATTTAACCTCTCCAATAATATCCATTTACCACATTCACATTGACCCTTCCACCATTTGGAACATCCGCCTCATCACAAGACCTAAACATCTTCAACAACATATCTTCCCTTTGCATCCATCATTATTCCTCAACACAAAAAAACCTTTAAAACCTTGTTTTAGGAGTTATTTTCCCAAATTGACCAAGGCATTAAATTGATCGTTATCCTACATAATCAATCCTTGCCTTCAACCTAATCAATATGCTTCTATCTTGAAACGGATTTGTGTTGTAATTCAATGTCATTGGCCCAAATCAATCCCCTTCCATCTCAAGGTGGATTAGGCATCATAATCATTGATTTAATCTGATCAACCAATGTTATAAGTCACCTAGGGTGATCTCTAAATTAGGTTTTAGGATCCCTTCCACCATCCAATCATCAATCCCAATCATCATTTGATCCAATCATCAATCCAAATCATCATTTGATCCAATCCAATCCAATCATCAATCCAAATCATCATTTGATCCAATCATCAAATCCAATCATCATCCAACCATCAAGTGATACATCATCACTTGATACAATCAAATCCAATCACCACCTAATCATCCAATTGGGACATCATCAATTTATCCAATTGATCCAAATCAAATCCCATCATCATCCAATCATCAAGTGATACATCATCACTAGATCCAAACCAATCCAATCATTAACAATGATACATCATCATTTGATCCAATCAAACCAACACCAATCATCATCTAATTCAAATAAATCAATCCAAATCATCACCTAAGTCATCATCTAGAAGTTGAATCTTGAAACCACTTAGTCATTTTGCACGTTCATGCCCGTTCAAACCCTCTCACAAACAAAAAATCAAATGGATGACCAGCAAACACAAGGTTCCCAACCGAATGCCCCTCAAGATCCTAATAGCATTCCACATAATCCCCATAGTGGCGTTTCATCCCAATCAAACACTGACATCCAGAATATCACACCACCCAGTGATGAAAACATGGTCAATCAACCTGAAGTCACTGTTGACGAATATCCCAACAATCTTGCCAATGCCCAAATGACGGATCACCTCCTAAATGAACATGGGGATAAGATCCTTGCCACCTTACTCATTAAGGGAGTCAAACCACCATCTAGTTTCGATACATCACAATATGCCCTTCCCCCATTTGTCGACCCGCAAACCTCACAAAATGTTCCAGAAAGATCCTACATTCCTGAAGGTGTACCCATTGAAAATTGGTACCACCCCGAACTTGGAAATGCTATCATCCATCAAGTCCAAGAATATCCTCATCTTCCAACCACAACATCTACCAGTCCACCACCCGATCCTAATGACCCCCACACCTATGGCATGTCATCATACATCCCATCTGCTCCACCGCTTCCTCCCCCATATTCTAATATTGGGGGCACACCTCCACTTACCAACGCAGTACCGCCTGCATTTCAACAACCTCCAAATAATCCACACCAATCCACTACACCACCAGCACTGCCACAATATGTTGCTACTACAATAGCTTCATCTCAACACTTACATCAACAACATCCGCAACACCCTCCTGTTCTCACACAACCACCACATCAAGTGGTGCAACCTACATCTCAACAACAACAACACATCCCACCTAACCCATCACAACAACAACAATACATCCCATCTCACCCGCCTCAACAACAACAAATCTTACCTCATCCACCTCATCAACAACAACAACAACCTCCACAACAACATATGCACATCCCTACGCAAACACACCATAACCCACTCACCAAATACCTTTATCATCCCTCTAGCACATACACTATTCCATCCCATACAAACCCTCCTCAAAATGTGCAAAACCAAACACGTACCCAACTGCCACCTTACACCAACCCTATGCAACCTCAACACAATCCTCATCAACAAACGTTAAACCCATATCCATATGCCATGCAACAAACCACCATTGCACAACAAAACCAATCCTACCCACCTTATTTTCAATAACAACTAGCTCACCAACATGGGGCACCTTACACTTCCTATTATCAACAAACATCATCACATCAACAAAGAGGCCCTACCACTACGCATTATCAAAATGCTATGCAGCAACAGGCCCCCTCTCTTTTGTTTTACTATCAACAACAAGTGGCTCCCACTCAGCACAACCAATCATCCAACCATCAACCTTCTTACAATCAACCAATACATTCATACCCGACTCAGCACATTTATGATCCAATAATGGGAGGGCCATCCCCATCATACCCACAACATTATCCATACACTCAATCCACTTTGACTCCCATCAACAAAGACTTGGAAGAAGTAAAATCCGCATTAAAGGACTTACAAGCTAGAACGGGAAAACAATCCTTCAAGTTTGAGGACATATGCCCTTATCCATTTGATCCCTCCATTTCTTTGGTTTCTTTTCCTAAACATTTCGAGATACCCAAATTTGACAAATACAAAGGAACCAAGGATCCTAGAGCTCACCTTCAAGAGTTTTATGCTCATTGCCAAGAGGTCATGCACAATGACAATTACCTCATCCGACTTTTCCCTAAAAGTCTGCAAGGGGTTGCCCTCAACTGGTTTATGGGTTTGGAAAAGGGATCTATCAAGACCTTCGCACAGCTATCTGAACATTTTTTCACTCACTTCTCTTTTAACTTAGATAAATATATTGACACACTTGATCTCCTCAAAGAAAAACAACGCGATGGAGAGACCTTTCCAAGCTACTTGCAAAGATGGCATGCCTTGGCTAGTAGGATGAAATCCCCACCAACAGAAAAAGACATGGTAACGTTGTTTATCAAAAAATCTCACCCGAATATGGCACACAATTTCCAACTCCATTGCATCACTACTTTTGTGGGACTTGTGGAGAAAGGCCCCATCTTAGAACGAGCCCTTGTCGCAAGAGGACAAGTCAAACATTTCAATTCCGATAGAGAGAAGTCCTTCGGGGATAAACCTCGTTTTTGGAATAGAAACAAAAATGTCGTCAATGATCGTGTCACTGACACTAAACATGTCCAAGTAGCCAACACCACACAAAGATATCCTTCCCAACAACAACCGTCTGTTCAGAACACCATATCCGTTCCCCAAGGGGCACCGCGACAACAAGCCAATCAAAATAACCAAGGTGGGAATAAACGACAATTCACTCAATTGGGGGAACCCCTTAGCATGATGTTTAATAAGCTTCTTCAAGCCAATTACCCCATAACATACCCTCACCAAACCCCTCGATACGTCTAAACCCAAGCCTAATTGGTTTAAATACAATGAATACTGTGAATTCCACAAAATTAAAGGACATACCTTGGATAAATGTCAAGGCTTAAAAACCTACATCCAAGGTCTCATTGATTGAGGTGAAATACATGTAGATGCTAACGTAGCATCTTCATCCAATGCTCAATTACAAATATACCAAATGCCTTTCCTAATCATAATCAGGGTCCTAGTACATCCAACTCAAATCCTAGACCTAGCAATAACAACCAGCCAGGAAACAGTACCAATAATATCAACTACAAATATGTACCATACAATTATCAAGGTGTGGTTTCATATGTAGAAAAAGTGGAACCATGTGTATCCATGATCCACGTTAAGGGAAAAGATCCACAATGTGCTATTACTACTCGGTGAACCCGCATCACCATCCCAGCAACATCTCCATCCACCCAACGACCATCCGCCAATTCCCAGTATAATATCGTAGACCATCTAGGTAAAACTACAGCCCAAATATCCATTCTAGATCTGCTTAAGTCATCTCCTGTACATCAAGATATCCTATATAAGGCTTTGCAAAGCACACAAGTACCTGATAATATTGACCCTACCCAATTTCAAGCATTGGTAGGCAATCTTTCATTGACCTATCAGCTAGCCTTTAGCCAAAAGGACATGCCGCATCTCGATTCAAACCACAACTTCCCCCTCCATCTTGAGGTCGGTGTCAACTGTCAAAAAGTAAAAAGGGTATTAGTAGATAATGGTTCAGCCCTAAATCTATGTATGTTAAAGTTTATACAACAGGTTGGATACACCCAAGCTGATCTGAGAAATCAAGTGATTGCCATCAAGGCCTATGATAATGTAGAGCGAGATTCTGAAGGCATTATTTGCCTCCCTATACACGTGGGCCCCATTGTACAATATACTATGTGCCATGTTCTGTACCTTGAACTCCCATACAACATCCTTCTTGGCCGTCCATGGATTCACTCTATGCAAGCCATACCATCCACTTATCATCAATGCCTAAAATTCCCATTTCAAGGAATGGAAGTCACCATACAAGCCGACGCTCAACCCTTTGAATATTGTCGCACCTTGGAGGCCTCTTTTCCACATTCACATTATTGCCCAGGGGTCGAAATGGGGACACCACCAACATCCGATCCTATCCCATCCACCAATACTCTGAACACTTCATCCCCACCATCATCCACACCTCCTTCCACCATCACCAAGGTCCAGATCGTAGATAAGGGATGTGGTGAATATAAAATGCACACCAAACTCAATGTGGCAACCATGCCACCTTCACCCCGCACATATGGGCAACCGATTCTGCCATTACCAGAAGTAGAAGAAAATACACTCACCCTCACTTCCAAGAACGTGGGGTCCACAACATTCAATAATTTGGGATCCCTCCAGGATCTAATGGACGATGATATCAGTCAATGGGTTTATCGGGAGGAGCCTGAACCACCACGGCCCCTTATTGAATACTTTCACGAAGCCTATCCACATGCCTCCAAATTCATTGAAAATTGCCATTACCAAGGCGGAGGCCTTGGTGCAGAAGAACAAGGAAGACGTCTGCCCATCGAAGCAACTACCATCCGACCAAGGAATTTGGGCTTGGGCTATGATACCAAATAGAAGAGTCTTACAACATCTGCTAACACCTCTAACAATGTTAGTGTTGACAACAGTTCCCTTGAAGACATACCGAAGGAGGAATCCATCATACACGCGTACGATGATTTGAATCACATTGACCTCCCCACCATGTTTGAATGCTTATCCGTTTGTACCATAACTTTATCCCTTAAACATCCTGAGCTTATCGATCATGACCTACAAGGTAGCACACCAGTTAGCACTTTTCCCTTAGAAGATACCTATGTACATCTAATGGGATTGGGGGAAGATGAACGCCCTAATCGCAAAAACAAAAAGAAACAAAAGAAGAATGGGTCATCAAGTGAAAACCTCACCGAGGCGCTTTTTGACTATGAAAAAGTAAAACAAAGGATGTATCTGACAGTGAAAACCTTGATACGGCACTGGAAGATGGGGACGTTCATCTTCCCCTTGTAGGAACATGACTATCTGAGTAATCTTTGATTCTCATTGAAGAAATGCAAGAGGTGAACCTGGGGACTGAAGAGATTCCAAAGATAACCTATGTGGATAAATCTTTATTTGAAGCAGAATACACCACCATTGTCCGAATTCTCCGTGAAGGGGTTATCAACTTTGCATGGGCTTACTCTGATATGCCTGGCTTAGATCCCAATCTTGTTTTCCACCATTTGGATGTCTGTCCAGAGACTAAACCTGTCAAGTAGAAGCTCCGAAAAATGCACCCCCAAGTGGCATTATTGGTTAAGAAAGAACTGGAAAAGTTATTGGATGCTGGTTTTATCAGGCCCATTGACTACTCTGATTGGATCTCCAATATTGTACCTATTGCTAAACCCAATGGAGACATCAAAATTTGTACGGATTTTCAAGATCTCAACAAGGCTTGCCCAAAAGATGACTTCCCCTTGCCTAACATTGACATGTTAGTCGGCATCACTGCGGGACACGAGATGCTATCCCTCATGGATGGCTTCTATGGCTATCATCAGATCCGGATTGCTCTCGACGATCAACATAAAACTGCTTTTACAACACCTTGGGGTACTTTCTGTTATAATGTCATGCCCTTTGGTCTCAAAAATGTAGGGGCAACATATCAACGGGAAGTGACGGTTATATTCCATGACCTCATTCACATCATCATGGAAGACTATGTCGATGACCTACTGGCAAAATCTAGAACCAGGGGAGAACGCCCTGCCATTCTGAAATGAATCTTTGAGCACTTAGAAGAATACAAGCTTCGACTAAATCCAAAAAAGTGTGTATTCGGTGTCACATCAGGGAAGCTCTTGGGCTTCATAGTGTCCCGAAGAGGCATCGAGGTTGACCCAACTAAGGTGAAAGCTATCATGGATATGCCTCCTCCAAGAAACTTAAGACAATTAAGGAGTCTCCAAGGGAAACTATAGTCCATCTGTCACTTTATAGCCCAACTTGCGAATAAATGTCAGTCATTTGCCCACCTTCTCAAGAAAGACACCAGTTTCAAGTGGAATCAACAGTGTCAGTTGGGCTTCGACATGCTCAAAGGATATTTGGCCCACCCGCCGATCTTGATGCCACCTATCCCTAGCAAACCCCTCCTGTTGTACATATCAGCCACGTTAGTAGCATTGGGGGCATTATTGGCACAACATGATGAATCTTCAAAGGAATGGGCGATCTATTACATCAGTCGCACACTGGTCGGGTATGAACTCAACTATTCACCAATGGAAAAGGCATGTCTTGCTATGGTCTTCAGCACACAAAAGCTATGCCACTATATGCTCAGCCATCCTATCAAATTAATCTCCAAAGTCGACCCCCTCAAGTACCTGCTATCCAAGACAGCCCTGATTGGTCGAATGGCTAAATGGATCATGCTCCTCAGTGTGTTTGATATAGAATATGTGGATAGAAAAGCCATAAAAGGACAAGCAATAGCTGATCAGTTGGTGGATGCCCCATTAGTGGACACTTATCCCATAGAAACTGAATTTCTAGATGAAGGAGTATTTGCAGTCTCAGAAACCACCACCTGGACATTGTACTTTGATGGATCACACACCCATAATGGATCAGGGGCAGGAATCTTGCTTATCACCCCCCAAGGTGACTACATACCAAAATCATTTAGACTGGCTTTTCCCTGCACCAACAACATCTCCAAATATGAAGCCCTTCTCACAGACCTCAGAATTGCAGTCCAATGGCACATCACTCATGTACATGTTTTTGGTGACTCCTAGTTAGTCATAAAATAGGTCAACGATGAGTTTCTAACAAAAGATGAAAATTTGATGCCTTATAAATGAATGTTGGATGACTTCAAGAAATATTTCACTACCATCCAATTTGAGCAGATCCCGAGACTCCGGAATAAGGCAGCAGATGCTATGGTTACCATTGGTTCTCTCCTCGACATGCCGAAGGATTGCACAAATTATCAGTTCCTAGTTGAACAACTCCTAATCCTAGCATATGATATCCCTAAGAATGACATGGTGTGTGCTATTGTAGGTCCTAAATCCCCTTGGTACCATGACATTACATTCATGACAACACCCTCCCGCCTGACCTCACAAGAAACCAACGCAAATCATTTATCCAACGCACAGCCCGTTACACCATTATCGGTGATACACTTTATCGACGTGGGTATAATGGAACTCTCCTCCGTTGTCTAGATGAAACTGAACCCCACACAACATTAATAGAAGTGCATAACGGTATTTGTGGGGCCCATTCTAATGGTATGGCCTTAGCCAAGCGGATTCTCAAAGCAAGATATTACTGGCCCACAATGGAACATGATGCTTGTGAGTACATCAAAAAGTGTCTTCTGTGCCAACAACATGCAGATCTAATTCACACTCCAACACAAGATCTCCAACCCATCATGACACCTTGGCCGTTTTCACAATGGGGTTTCGACTTGATTGGCAAGATCTACCCTCCATCTTCAGATGGTCACACCTTTATCATCACAGCCATTGAATACTTCACCAAGTGGGTGGAATCCATTCCACTCACTCAAATCACTGGTGTTCAGATCTCTAAGTTCATCCTCTACCATATTCTCTACAGATATGGTATCCCCTCCGCTATCATCACCGACAACGGAAAACCATTCAAAAATAAGTGTATGAAATCCCTTTGTGACACATATCATATCCAACATCATTGGTCCACTCCCTATTACCCCCAAGGTAATGGGCAGGCAGAAGCAACAAATAAAACATTGATCAAAATCATTAAGAAGATGGTCAATAGCACTGGCCACGATTGGCACCTCTATATCCATCCTGCTCTTTGGGCCTACCGTACATCCATTCGCACCCCTACTGGAGCCACTCCATATTCTCTTGTCTATGGCGTTGAGGCCATCTTGCCAATCGAAGTTGAAATCCCTTCACTCTGCATCTCCCTCAAGAATCTCATCACTGATGAAGACACCTGGGTGGCACGCTTGGCACAATTGGATTTGCTCGATGAAAAGAGAGTCAAGGCTTATACCCATCTGGAAGCTTACCAATATCGACTCAAAAGGAGCTACAATAAGAAAGTCCACCCTCGCCAATTCGAGATTGGTGATTTAGTCCTAAAAGAAAATCAGCGAAATCAGCAAGATCGAGAGAAGAAAGGTAATTTTGAAGGAAACTGGTTGGGCCCTTATGTCATCACCTCCAAGTATGGTTCTGGTGTCTACAGGCTCTCCACCCCTGAAGGTGAGCCTTTGGAGGAACCCATCAACATCATGCATCTAAAGAAGTTCTACACTTAGATCAGCTAGGGTATCCTTCCTGGTAAAAGTCAAAAATACAAAAAAATTAAAAAATCCAAAAAATCCAAAATAGTAAAGAGAAATAATTCATCCTATGGTGAAAACCACCCCTGTGTGGGGCCTTGGATACGTACAATGGGTGAAAACCTGGCAACGGGCGCCTCTCGTATAAGGCTAAATCATTATCTACCTCACATCTTGATTACTCTATGGCTTACCCACCGATTCCTCAATCCCCATATCCTCCCATCTGCTTGCATCACCTTGTCGCTTGGTATATTTTGGTTGAGCATTGGACGATCGTCATCCGCTATCCAACACCTTGAGCTTATTATCCTAATCTGAGCTTGTGTCATCTCTTCTTGTCTGCCTCCATCTTGGTCTCATCGTGTCTCCTTGTGAACTATGTTGCCCCTACGCTTGCACGTAGGAAAGGTTGATCTTTTGATCTGTCCTTGGGGCTTCTCCGTGTCTTCATCCTCCATCTTCTGTCATCACCACCCTCTTTCTTCTTTTCTCATCATCCCCTCTTGAACTACGACGCCTCTACGCTTGCACGTAGGCAAGGCTAATCTTTGGATCGGCCCCCGAGGCATTTTTCCCTTCATCACCTGTCCTCATGGTCCACTTTCCGATCTTGTCCATCTTCATTCTTTTGTCGTATTCGAACTACATTGCCCCTGTGCTTGCACGTAGGCAAGGTTGATCTTTTGATCTGCCCCCGGGGCTTATGTGTGTCTTGGTCTTCCATCAGTTTCCATCAGTCCACTTTTCGCTCTTTTATCATGGTCTTTTCCTGAACTACGAGGGCTCTACACTTTTACGTAGGCAAGGTTGGTCTTTGATCAAACCGCGAGCCCCTAGGTCTTTAGGTTATGTCTTGTCCTATTGTTGTCTTATTGTCAAGAATGTCCCTATCATCGCTGATTCTTCACAAACAAGGTCTCCTCGTATCAAGAAATCTACCCAGTAACAATCATCCTGCATCATCTAGGTCACTTTAGCTTAGTATCCATCATTGGTCTTAACAGGATACATCCTTCCTAACAGACCAAATCAACCTCATCCATCCTTGGGATCTTATGGCAAAGGACGCTTGTAATTGATTACTATCTTTTGGTACTTTTGGATTTTGTTTATCATTTGAGCTCCCTATAATCACTAGTCAAGATCGCCATGATCCTTCATATTGTGGTGTGTTTTGCCTAGTTAACATCGGGAAATCTCTTGACTTTTGTTTTTTTCTACTGGGATGCCCCACATGGTACCCACCAGGATTCTTTTTGGACCCCGTGTTATGTGGGGGCATCTCTTTGTGCTTGTGGTTATTCCAATACCTAGCCCAACCAAAATCATCACAACTTTGGGGTATTGGGATAGCCTTCTTGATTGTGGTGTTTGTTTTATGCATTAGACATTAATCCGTCTTGGTCTACATACCCTGACGCCGGATGTCTTATGCTATAGCAAAAATCAGTGCTCTAAAGGATGGCAAATTGCATTCATGTTGTATTTCATCTCATGCTGCATATTCCCTCTTCATCCTATCTTGCCTCTACATCTATGACTCATGGTTTTTGTTGTGCAAACTCTCATCCACTCCTACTAACTTTTCTTCTGGGGATCCTTACGGTCTTTGACATGTACTACAAACCCCACACCCTACACCTATCATCTACCCATTGATACTTATGTCCACAATCATTAGGTCTATTTATCCCTTTACATTAAACATTCGTTCATTTGCATTCACATCAATTCATTAGGTTCATTCATCCATACATCCATTCATTTATCCATTTGCATTAAATTCATTAAGTGCATTAACATCCATTTTACATTCATTCATTACATTCATTTACATTTACATACATTTATCCATTTGCATTCACATCAATTCATTAGGTTCATTCATCCATACATCCATTCATTTATCCATTTGCATTAAATTCATTAAGTGCATTAACATCCATTTTACATTCATTCATTACATTCATTTACATTTACATCCATTTATTTATCCTTTTGCATTCACATCAATTCATTAGGTTCATTTATCCATTTACATCCATTCATTTATCCATTTGCATTAACATCAATTCATTAAGTTCATTTACATTTACATCCATTTATTTATCCATTTGCATTCACGTCAATTCATTAGGTCTATATTACTCACATCAGTAACACAATTACATTACCATTCATAAATCATTTAACATAATCACACATGCATAAGTAAAACATCATATACATATGCATAACATACATAGGAACATCACATAAAATACCATATGCATACCATCCATCACCAAAATGTGTGACATCCACTATCATGGGACCATCACATATCATCATCATAATAATACACTATCCATATCCAAAATATGGTCATCACATAAACACCTCCATATCATGCTCAAAATAAGGTGCACTCCAGTACCATCTAGTACCTGTCAAAAACACCTGCATCCTGTCATCTATCCTCTGCATGTCCTGAGCTACCCACATCTGACCTCTGCGGAGACTCAGGTACTAGCCCCTTGTGTGTCGGAGTCACCTGAGACTCACGCCCTGGAGTCCCAAACCGAGGAGGAGCCGGCTAGAAATCACTGAACCCTTTGGTCCGTGTACCTAACGACTGTGATGATGCCGACATCTGAGATGTCTGCCTAACATACCGCGATGTACGCTGCGTCGGATCTGGCACTGCCTGCTCGTATGTGCACCTCCAATATGTTGCCTCCTACATATAGTCATCTCTCTGCCCAACCTGGTATCGACCAACATTTCGCTCATGCCTGTACCTATCCCTCTCTCTGCTCATAGCTCGTCGCTCCTGCTCCCATGCCTCCTGTGCCACTATCAATAAATGTATCTGCTGTGCGGATCTCTCCCTCTCTGCATGCGTAGTCTCCAGCACTGCCTCATCCCCCTGCCCTCATCGTTCCTGCATCTGTGCTATGTCTCTCTTGGCATTCTCTGCTTGGCCTGTTGCTGAGTCTCTCTGAAATTGCAGGATCTGGACCTATCTCCATAGACTATCCCTATCTCCCTGGAGTGCTTGCATCTGTCCTTGTACACGGTCCCTCTCCCCCTGTAGAGCCTGCATCTATCCCCGTGCACTCTCTATCTCCCGCTGCACCATCTCCAGTCTAACCTCTGTGGCCTCGGCCCTCGCCCTCATCTCCTCTGCAGATGCCTCTGCCATAGATGCCCTCTCCTATAGTGTTGTCCTCTCCTCCTGAAATCCTGCCACCTGAAGTCTCAATATCTCCATCTCCCCCCCTCCTGCTGACTCTGGCTGCCCTCGCATCTGTGCAACTGTCATCGCTGCCTCTAGCCTATCTCGGTCCCATGTCACCTGAGCCAGCTCCCCCTCTGCTCTCTCCCTCTTTGCTCTCATATCACTCTCTCTCTCTCTGCAGCCAATGCATCTGTCATGAGTCGGCTCACCACACAATCAAACACTATATCCTCCCTATCCTGTATCCTCCGTACCTCTGTCTCCACCCTCCTCACCTCATCCTCTAGCACCCATATCCTCACCTGGGCCCCTCTCAGTAAAACCACTGGATCATCAACTATGGCTACTGGTACTATGGCTAACGGCTCCATCACTAGTACACCCGGGTCCATCGCCTCTCCCTCTCTCTCCTCCTGCACCGGCTCTGTCTGGCGCATCAACCGAATCCTCTGCGGCTGTCCATTCCTCCACACCCTCATCAGTCTCCTACCCTCCTGCTCAACTGGCTAGACTCTCCCCTGACGACTGCTCTCAGGCCTCTCCCTAGGCTGTCCTCTAACATCCACCACCCTCTCTACCTCCTCCTGCGGATCTCTGGCTCTCCCCTCCACCGACGGCTCTAAGACTCTCCCCTCCTCCTGCTCAACCCTCACCTGCACCCACCTCTGTCATACTCTAATGCCAATCCCTGGCTGAGCAGCTCTCCCCACCACCACCCGAAGCATCTCCACCTCTAGCTCACTCTCCAATCTCACCACGTCTATCTCCTCCCCCCCATCAGCTCCTACCATCTCCATCTCCTCCCCATCAGCTCCTCGGCATCCTCGGCCTCCTCCTGACTCTCCCCCTCCTTGCCAGCCAATCTTCAGCAACACCCTCCTCCGCATCACCACTCTCAAGTGCCTCCTCCTCCTGTCCACCTTGCTCTGCCTCCTCCTGCTGTCCACCCTGCTCCGCCTCCCCTGGCCCCCCCTCTAGGGCCCCCATAGCCAGCATCTCCGGTGTAACCCTACCCCATCGATGGTTGCGAAACCACCGACCATACCGATCTGTCACTCCAGCATCCTCTGAACCCTGCCACCTCCCTGGATAGGGCACCTCACTTGCTACCACCCATGACGCCCTCACGTCTCTCGCTGCCAACGCCGCCCCGCAAGGTACCTCCCTGGTAAGCCGACGAAACATCACCGACGCTCCTGGAATATCCTGCACCAGTCCAAACTGTCGTCCCACTCGGTCAGGATGATGTAACTCCACTATGTACCCTAGGATCCTAATTAGGTAACATCTACACATGAAGAACCCTTGTTGTCTCTCCTCCTCGGTCCTCCATCCTCTAAACTGCCGAAACATATATGGCCGCCATATAATGTCCTCTCTCCGTAAATCATCAAATGCCCTCCTCCACCACTCCACCTCTCCCTGTGTCTCATACCAAAGGATATAACCCCTGGTTGCCCCGAACTGCCATGCCACTAGCTCTTTGTCATCCAAATCCCCTCCCCTGATCACTATGGGTCTTATCACCACAATGTGCATCCATCCCCATATCTACAGTAGCGTCCGGTGTGTCAAGCTCTGCCCCCACCGATAGCAGATCACGTGCATATCCCGATATAACTAAGCCAATACGCATGACCCCCAAGAGAACTGCCCATCCCCCCACTCGATAATATGTCAAATCACCCCCATATATCATAAGCTATAGAAACGCCTACTCCGGTCTAGAAACAGAATCCCGCTGGTCAGGCAACACAGAAACAGCGGTAATGTCGGCACCCCTAGATCCAGGCATCTGTCTACATCCAACCCCCCCTTCTGTATTGGCAAGTCATCTCGCCCAAATAACACCATCATGGTCTCATCTAACTGCTCTCCTCTCAACTCCCCCTCGCACACTAACCGTCCCGGTATCGGTAACCTCAGGATCCGCCACACATCCTCAAGTGTAACTGTCATCTCTCCAGTCGGCAAATGGAACGTCGATATGGCCGAGCTCCACCTCTCTATCAGGACGGTCAACATCACTCGATGAGCCCTCATCTCCAGAAACTGCACCAAGTGCAGTAACCCCACCCGCTCCAGAGCTGCATGGTCCGCTTCGTTTATCGCCTCAATCGACACTGCCAATGCCTCAGACCTTCACTCATGAGTCCGCACTCTACCAAAATCCTGCAAAAATTTCATCCCCCTTATTAGAAACTTTTTTTCGTCTCCAAATCCCATCTCCCCTCTCTTTCTTTTCTTTTCTCTCCCTCTTTTTCGTTGTCTTCCCTTCCCCCTCCCCTTGCAGTGGGGCGAACACGCCTGCTGCCCGCCGGGGCAAACTCGCCCTTGCAGCGGGGCAGTCCCACCTACAACCCGCCAGGGCAGATCCACCCCCTACAGTGGGGTGGCTCTACTCGCTGCAGCGGGGCGGCTCCGCCCCTTGCGGCGAGGCGGCCCCACCCCGAGTGGTGCCCCCGCTGTGGGGCGGCCAACCCTCGGGCGGCGCCTCCTCCGTGGGGTGGTGCCACCCTGGGCGGCGTCTCCCCCACGAGGCAGCAACGCCTATTGGCGTCACCGTCATGCGCCACGGCCGCGGCTGCCCTATAGCGAGGCGACTCCACCCCTACAGGGGCGGACTCACCTGGGCGGCGGGGCGAGTGGCGACTCTACCCCAACTGGGGGTGAACTCGCCCGCAATGGGGCGATTCCGCCCCAGTCGGGGTGAACTCACTCCGCAGCGAGGCGGCCCTGCCTCGTCCCCTGGGGTGGATCCGCCCATTGGGAGGGCATATTTGCTCCCCGACGATTGTTTTTCTTCCCAACGTCATAAATTTTTTAAAACAATTTTTTTTTTTAATTCTGTCTTCTACCCATTTTCTCATTTTTTCCCACCCCTAAAACCCATATTTTACTTTTTTCATAACTAATTTCAATTTAATGCATGGGGGGGTTTTGTCGTCTACCTGGCAGGGCCCATCCTATTGTCGGTACGCCCGTCGAACCTCATCTATCCGGTGGACGATCTCGGTGTCATTATCTCCCGGCATCTTCACTTCTTTCTGCCTTCTCTTTCTCTTCTTCTCTTAACTGCTATAGTGCAAATGAGGTGAGGTAATTTTCAAAATTACCTTATATTAACTTTTTACAAGGTATTTTTTATCTTTTATTTACCCTTTTATTCCTCTGATTAATCCCTTCTTTTCTTGGGGCTACCATTTGCACTCCGTTTGTCCGATTGACTTTGTTCATAAGGCAAACTTGCCTAATTTTTTGCCCTTTTTCCAACCATATCATCCATTTCTTCCTAGCGAGATATTTCCCGGGACCCTTCTTTTTCCCCCGTCACCCTCTCGAGGGGGCATACCCTTCACGTTTACCATTTTTTTCGACCATAATCAACACCTTCCATGATTGGGGCATCTTCATCCATTCCTCATTAATTGAATGACTCAGATCCTCTTCCTCATACTGGGGCATTTTCTTTCGGTCATTTCTTCTAATCATCTGCACTTTCTTTTCTTCGAAGCACTGTTATTCTAACGATACTTCGAAGAGGGGCAAAATGTAGACATCCAAATTTGATCACTTCCATATGATCAAAATCGTCTATTACATTCATCTATTCCATTAACAGTGATTAAATAATATATTTAATCATTATTTTATTTTATGCCTAAGGTTCCTAAAGTATCGAATTAAATTAAATACTTTACCTTCCCCCCTTGTTTTCTCTTCTCTAAATTAAATAAACATGACAAATTATTTAATTTAGTCATTTAACCTATTTGGATTAAAAACCAATTTTTAATTCTTCTTTTTTCTCTCTCCTTGTCACATTCTCCATAACCCTCTTCTAATCCGGATTAAATTAATTAATCTATGATTAGGATGTACACCACTTAATCTTGATTAAGTGTCACATCCTCCATAATCTCCCACTTGCCTCTAATCTCTCATTAATTACCTTAATCATGTGTTTGCACAACCTTAATCAAAATCATTAACCATATTTAGCTTACCTTTTTTGGTCAACCTTTCCACTTACCATTTTTGGTATGAACTCCCTTCCCCATGTGAATTTTTAATTCACATTTATTCAACCAAGGTCCCCCTCTTCCCCATGTGAATTTTTAATTCACTTTTATCTTACCAAAGTCTCCTCCATCCCCCATGCAAATGTGACATGTCATTTTACATGTGCCCAAAGTTTCTAGAACCTTAGACTTGTCACATCTCCCACATGTGACAAATCTCCAACTTTTTGGAGACCTTCTTTTATCCAATGAATCCTCCATTAAATGTAAATTTTTAATTTACATTTATTCTTCCCACACATTTCCCCTTTTTCCATGGAGATTTTTGAGGAATTCTAAAATTACTCAAAAGTCTCTTTCATCCTCATTTGGGGACAAGAAGTTCCTTTTATGGTTCTCAATTATGGTTCAAAAAGGGCCACATTGAAAGGTCTAGATGCCTTATCTTCACTCACTCAACTCAAGGTTGTTCGCTTGGAGAGGTTGAATTCAATCCGTGTTGAATTCAAAAAAATACTCGATAAGTTATAGAATCTATCATTCAGTTTATGTGGAGGGATAGGAAATATACCCAACTTTGATACTACAAATGTGAGATCATTTAACTTGGATCACTGTAGTGATTTGGAGGAGTTACCCTCTAGTATATTTCATATGCCAAATGCTCAGCTGTGGTCCATCACTAATTGCCATCTTGTAAGATATTTACCAGATAGCTTTGGGAATCTATTCAATATAAGAGTGTTAAGGCTATCTGCATTACCAGGCCTAAAAGAGCTTCCTGCATCAATTGGAAATCTTGGATTGCTGGAATATTTAGACATTTCATTATGTGAGTGTCTAAGAGAAATTCCAGAGGAGATAGGGAAACTCAAAAAATTGATTGAACTTGATATGAGAGAGTGTTCAAGTTTGAAGAGGATTCCTAAAACTGTTTGTGAACTAAGTTCCTTGAAACATGTTATGTGTGATGAGAAGATCGGGAAGCAGTGGTTACAAGCCAAGAGAATTTCTATACCTACTCTTGAAGTAGAAATTATAGAAGCCCAGTTTAGTTTAGATTGGCTTGATGATTGAATTATTTACGTGCCCCTACACCAAGCATGCATTCCAATAAAATTTCAGTGTGTTTTGAATTTATTTAATGATTGCAACAAATAAAATAATTTTTTATGTGTATCTAGTTCACCTAGATTGAACTATGGAGATATGATGAGAAATTTTATTTGTGAACCCATCTATTCTCTGAATAATGGATTCAATTTGTTATGTATTTGTTTCACATCTGAGGTCGACTTCATAAAGATGATCTAAACATGTTGAATTTTAGGGGTAGAGGAAAATTAAAGAGTGCATATATATTTTTTAAATTAATTTATATTTTTTTACAATCCATTACAGATTTGGATGAACTTGTAGAATATATATATATATATATTTTTAATTAAACATTTTAAGAAAATTGTACTATCAATTTCTTTATAAAATTAAATGATTTTTTTATCAATTTTTTAAAATAAATTATGTTATGATTTTCTAGAAAAAATTAATCAAATGTTTTATTCTATTGGGTTTTCATAAAAATAAATTCAAGAGTTTATTAAATTCTAAAAATAAATTATAATTGGAAGTGATTTTGGATTCAACTACGCAAGCTTTCTTGAATTACATTTTAATCACACTCTATGATCCATCCTCAAGATGATGATGCAGATGTGAGACAATTCTAACTAAAAATAATTTTGAATAAACTTTTTTTTATGTTAACAACAAATTTCTTACCTTATTAACCAATTGAAAAATAAAAATTCCCATTGTAAATCCCAAAACAAGGTGATTTTTTACCCAAGCTATCAAAATATAACATATATATGTTGATTGAAATGCTTACACAATTAAGAGGACATGCACGGGAGTTGATTTTAATAAATTTTAAACTAATATTTGGGAATTTTAACATTAAAAGTGGATTATGTTGTTAATTTATGTAAATCTAATGACTAAAAATTTAATTTTGAACTAGTTAAATAGTCCATATTTTTATATTATAAATGAAGAAAGAACCGTCACCCATTTTCAAGTAAGAGAATTGAATTAAATAAACTAATTGAAACTAGCTACTAAATATAAAAAATATGCATTAAGAGAGACTATATAAGATCCATATCAACAAACAAGAAAAAAATGAGAGTTGAAAAATGTCACCTAACCACAATGGTTCTCTTTACCTATATATGTTTGGGTTATAGTGAGTAATTTTTTATGGATGCAATATCTAGACTATGAAGGTATTATGTTTTATTAAGGAATATATTTGTCCACTGGTCATTTAGTGGACTAGTCCCATAATTCCTATCTTGAATCTAAAAGGAAAAAATATTAGAAAGAAGATAACTTGTGGAAAGTGGAAAAATTAATCCATCATTTCACTACTTACATGATTATCTTATAAGGCTTAAATATCCATCTTCTCCTACATTTTTTTTCCTACTTCGATGTTGAAAGACAACACCTACTTTTTTTTAAAATAGGATAATCTTAGCTTTATTATACATTAATGATGGATATGATATCATATTTTTCATTGATCATAAAGGATATTGTTCATATGTGAAGTCCATCATTGGAATTTCATATTCCAGTGTGTCTTTTTATTTGTATCTCACCATCCTTTTTTGTATATTCATGTCTCGATAAATTTTATATAAACTAGAGAATTGTCCCTTGTAACTAATTGATTATTTTTTTTTAAAATTCTTGCATTGAATAAAGAGACTAGATCACCTTATTTTCTCATGGATGTATCCTTTAATGGTGAATCAAGTAAATTAGTGTCATCTATGTGTTTTCTTTTTATTTCTTGCTACAATGTATAACAATTGAATTATTGTATATGTATTTGTAACTTAACAGTTGGTATCAAAGTTGGGGATAAATGAGGAAATGTGGAGGGGGAAAACAAGTATAGGATTAAAAATTTCTTATGTCAATACTTTAGAATTTTGAATTTGCAACTATAATCCTTGTTAGTTTGAAGAGATTTGGGAATCACATTCAAAAGCAAAGTGAAGAAGCCAACTATAATGTTCAATAAAGATTGTGATAAATTGGACAATAAGGAAATATGAAGTATTATTCTATCTCTATCTAGTAATATTCTATTTAATCTTGCAACATAGATAAAAACTAAAGTATTATGGTATTGATTGTCTAACAAGTATGAGATGGCTTTCATATCTAATAGGCTTTTCCTGATGAATACATTATACAATTCCAAGATAAAGGAAGGCAATAATGTATCAAATCATTTGAATGAATTTAATACAATGATTAGTCAATTAATTTTTGTTAGAATTAATTTAGATGATGAGATCAAGGAAATTTTAGTATTGTTCTCTTTACTTGAAAGCTAGGAATCATTTGTTATGACTTTAGAAACATAGTGTCTAGTAAGGAAACAAGCTAAAATTTGATGACATTGTTGGGATTCTTCTCTATGACGACATGATAAGGAAATATAAAGTTACATAATTGGGGGATGTGTTATTAATTGGCAGTAAAGGATGATCATAAGAATGAGGTAAAAATAATTACAGAAGAATATTTAAGTGAAGAAAATATAAAAATATAAAGGTAAAAATACTAGTTGTTGGTATTATGATAAGCAAGGCCAAATGAAAATAATTTTTTTGGTCATTCAAGAAGGTTGAAATTCAATAACAAGAAAATGAAGTAAATGCAAAATTTAAAGAAGATTTAGGTTCTCTTGTTCTATATATAACATAAGTTATACCAGCTATTTGGGTTATTTATTTCAAAGAATCATTTCATGCCACACCGTGTAGGGAGTTCTTATAAAATTATCAAGATAGTAGATTTGGAAAACATTATTTTAGTGATGATGAACCTTCAAATATTGTTCAAAAAGGAGATATTCTATTGAAATTAAAAAATGGTAATAGATGGATGCTAAGGGATGTTATACATGTCTCTTAACCCAAAAGGATTTTGGCTTCAACTAGGTAGTTGGATGCTCAAAGTTGTAACATTAATTTTCAGTCAAGTATGTGAAAAGGTGACAAAAGGAGCCTTGGTAATTTCCCAAGGAACAAAATCATGCACTTTTTATGTGATAGAGATTTAGGCTAGAGTTGGAGCTATAACAAAAAATGCATACAACATTATGGATCTTTGTAATAAAAGGATTAGTCTCATGGGTAACAAAGGCCTTGATATTTTGCACAAAAAGGATCAAAATTTAGGGATGAAATGGGTAGATTTAGAGTTGTGTGAGAATTATATATATGGAAAGTAAAAGAGAACTATATTCTATACCAAGGAACATGAGAAGAATTTATGACCATTGGATTTTGTGCATTTGGATGTCTTTTTCCCAATGGAGATAATATCAATTGGAGGGTCAAACTATTTTGTAACCTTTTTAGATTATTACACTAGAAAGGGTTTTATTTACTTGTTGAAAAAGCCTGCAATGACGCGGATGAAGTCGTAGATTGACCTTAACGTGCGCATTAAGTTGTGCGCATAGAGTTTTCGGAGCAACCGTTTTCAGACGGCACAATGTAAAAATTACCCATAGTCAGAGTACATCTTCTAGGCCAGTGGTTTAGCTGGCTGACTATTTACAGTGGGTAAGGGATTTGAATTTCGAGCCCATCCTTTTGATTAGGCAGCACGATGATAGACCAATTTTCTGTGGACCTGAATCTAGAATTTTCAGTCGTAGATGTTTCAGAGTAAAACCCTAGAATTTGGATTGGTAATTCTGATGTGTGAACTTTAAGGAAGTTGCCGTCTTTGTGCCTTAATCTTGTGAGTAACACCCTCGTTACGTAGTATGTGTTTTCTTCTTTCGTTTGTTCGACATTGTTATCTGTATTCGGACTGACGCTGCCGATTATTCAAACTTCTATTGAAACTTGGCGGGCAATGAAACGACGGACTTATTTACATAAGATGGCGTGTTTCGCAAGAATCGAGTTCTTTGGTCAACCTGTAGATCAAACTCCATGAACTATTATCAAAAAGAGAGCAATACAAGAGCACAATCTTGAGGGAAAAAATTGTAGAGAATTTGCTCTCATTTTAATGATGGATCATGGAATTTGATCTGAGGAAAACATATCAAATAGTCAAAACTACAAACTACAAACTATAATATTATGGATTGTGAAAATCATACTTCAATAATATGAAAAAATCATTTGTGGTTGTTCTAATTGTCCATTATTTTTCTTTAAATTTTAAAAAATTACAAATTTATTTAAAAAAGTATATATATATATATATTTTTAAAATTTAATAGAAATATATAATCTTAAAACACAATTTAGTTATTCGGTTATGTTTATTAAATTATTTTTTAATTTAAGTAATACTCATTTAATTTTTGTAATGTATGCAACATGTTTGAATAGAAATAAGGGAGAGGGAGTTCAACAAACCTACGATCAAGCCCGGAATCGGAAATAACTAATAGTGCCTCTCCTTAGAGAGTCTGAGTCCCCATGAAAGGGAATTTGAGTCCTTTTTCGACATCAGAAGCAACAAGGAGAAGCACTAGGATGCATTGGCAATAGGTTTTGCCCTATCACGTTAAAGATTTTTTCATATCTGTCAGTTCTCCAAGAGATTGGAGATCCATTGATTCGTGTGCCATTGACTCTTGCACATTTTAAATTTGGTTCACCAAAATAGAGTCTTACTAGTTTGAAATTCATTGATTTTCCTATGGGAGGAGAATGCTTAGTTGGGGAAAAAGCCTTTTGAATATTTTTCAAGCTATCTTCACACTAGACTAACAATTATTTGGTTGATGTGGATTCTTACTAACTCATTTATGTTGTTAGTAATGGTGATTGGTTCTATGTTAGAGCAAGATCATAACAACAAAATCTTGAAATTTTCACAAGATCACTTGCACAAAATGAACTTAATTTATATTATCTAAGAGATTGATAAAAGAGTTGATTAAAATATACAATATGACCTTGTCTAAATAGACAAGATAGTGAAAGTATTCATATCAAACACAATGACAGACTAACCCTTCTGAGAATGGTGATGTAAGAACGTCAACCTCATAAATTTTGGCCTTACAATTTTATTGTGAAGTTTGGTGTTTCGACTTGGTTTTGAAGTGTGGCGCACCTGGAGGAACATTTTGAATATGTCACTTTATAAAATTCTCGAAGTCTCATACCCACGTGAAGAAAGGCATAGAGGAAGCAACATGGCAGAAAAGTAGGAGAGAGTGATCGCGTAAGGAGGCAAAGGCAGTTACTATTGTTCAGTTATGAAGAATAGACATTGCATCGTGAGAGTAGAGGGATTCCTGGTGCAGCGCATAAGGGAAGCAACAGTTTCTTTTGAAGAGAGGAGATCGGCCTGTGTGTGAGTTAGTGGATTTGCCTTGAAGACACGGTTGTAGCTGAAGGAGCCCGAGCCAATAGCTAAGAGGCGACTGGTGCTTGGAAAACAAAAGAGAGTGAAAGTTTCAGCCAGTAAGGAGGGAGAAAAACGATTGTGGGAAAACAAAACGGAAAGCATCGACATAGCATCGACATAGTAGTGTGGGGCGGATATTCCTGAAGATATAGTGTGAGACCATCTTGGAAAGTAGCTGCTCGATTTTGGAAAGGAGGAGATGTCAATCAAAGCTGAGAAAAGAGGAGAAAAGTTTATAAGCATGAATGGATATTAGGAAAAGCATGACATGAGGAAGGAATCGCAAAGTCTTATCCAACCGAGGTTTGCAAATGGGCAGGCTTGAATGTTGATTTCCTCATATTCCTTGTACTCAGATTTTCACATAGACTTAAATGTATTATTACTCTGTTCTTTGTTTGTGGTGTTTGTATGTCATTGATGCGCGTGAAGTTATATTCTGTCTTTTGGAATAGAAAGGGATTTATAAATATATTGTTGTTGCCTTTGTCAAAAATCGGTTTCTTTGATTGGATTGGTATGTTGCAGCTTTAATTTCTGTTTTGACTGCTTGAATATGGAATGCGTTGAGGAAGATTGCTATCGCCAATATCTCGGAGCGTGGGTTTCTTGTTCATTGGATGGTTAAGCAGTTAATCATCATTTTGGTATCAGAGCATTGTGAGGCTGTGAGTGTGTGACTGTGAGTCAACAATTTTTGGTATCAAAGCAAGCAAGATCTGAGAGAGTCTAATTGGTGGTTGTTTTTTTTCTTGTTAATCTCTAGCGTGCAACCATTCCGTTCCTGGATTCTCTAATGTTCTATCCTTTTATGGTCTATAAACTTTGTGGTTTCAGGTCCTTGTAAAACCCATTTTTTCCTCAATCAAAAACACAAGCAAAATTAAATTAAATGAAACAAGCTAACTAGAACTAAAAAGAGACAAAATTATTAAAAGAATAAATAGGCAACAACAAGGAGACAAACAAAGGAAACAAAAACAAGAATGAGACAAGAGATTACAAGGAGACAAACAAGCATGAAATAGGCGTGAAAGGACAACTAAGAGAAAAGAAGGTGAATAAATAAATAAATTATATAAAAGCCAAGAAGGAGAAAAAATAAAAAAAGGAGAATCCCTCAACAATCAAGAGCAAGGAGGAAGGAGGAAACATTCAACAAACAAGAGCAAGGAAGAGAAGCAAGGAGGAAGAAGAAAACAAGGAACCCAACGAACAAAGCGAGGAAGGGGGAACCTAAAGCAAGACCGGAGAGGGTGTGAAACAAGGGGAAGGGGGAGAGGGGATGACCTAGTGGTGAGAGGTGTGAGGAAGGGTCCTCAAGCTAGAAAGCAATGGCTGCCATGAAAAACTAGAACTCCAACCCTCATCATGATTAAGGTTTAGAGGGTGATGGTTGATTTCAATAGCTTCTTTAAGTTTTTGCGTAAAGAAATTATCTTCTATGGATAAAATTTGGGTACTTTCAAGACAAATGTGATTCTTAGTGGAAGATGAGTGGTCGGAAAGGGCAGACTTGGAAGTTCGGTTGTGCCTAATGTCAACACTATGCTCCTTAATTCTAGTGCTAAAAGAATGACCACTTTCCCCAATGTAAGGAATGCCACAAGAACAAACAATTTTATAGACTCCAGAGTCAAGGAAGATGTCCTTTGAATCTTTGAGGGAGGGGATACATTTTTTCAAGGTTGAGCAGGGCTTAAAGGCACAATGAAGGCCTTTTTTAAGAAGGATCTTAGAGATTTTTTGGGAGATTCCATCAACAAAAGGAAGAGAAGCAATAAGAGGGATGGACGAATGAACAGGGATAGACCTAGATAGGAAACTAGATTTGGCTTGATTGAAGGCTCTAGAGATTTGTTTCCTTGAATATCCATTTAATGTGAATACTTGACAAAAGTGATTCAACTCTTGCATTAAGTTATCGTCATCACAAATCTGATAAGCTCTCCAAGCAAGGGTTTTGAGAACATGAATTTTTTGCTAGGATGGTGATGAGAAGACGAATGGAGGTAGAGATCAATATGGGTAGCCTTGTGAAAAAACCTCCCACCTAAGGAACCATTAGGTTTTCTGAGAAGAACATCCAAAAAGGGGAGCTGGTTGCTAGATTCAATTTCCTTAGTGAAAGAAATGCATGAGACAAGGCTATTGAGATGGTTGTGGAATTATTCTAACTTATCTAAGCCATGTGACCAACAAACATTAGTGTCATCCACATAGTGCTTCCACCATCTCGACTTGAGGGGAAAGGAATGAAGAGCCATCTCTTCAAAATGTTCCATGAACAAGTTGGCAATGACAAGAGAAAGAGGGGAACGCATAGCCACCCCATCGACTTGCTCATAAATAACATTATGAAAGGATAAGAAAGTGGATCTTAAGCAAAATTTAACCAAGGTAGCCACCTCATCATTTGACTTCTTTCTCACAATTTCTATGGAGTCAAGAATGGGAACCTTGGTGAAAAGGGATACCACATCAAAGCTAACCAAGACATCATTACTGTTTAGGCTTTGATCTTTGATGAAGGGGTCAGATTTACCAACAAGAGGGGCAAGCAGTTTGGAAAGGAAGAAAGCAAGAAGATACTTTGGGAACCCAATGGTGTCAACAATTGGTCTCAAGGGGATGCCAACTTTGTGAATTTTAGGGACTCTATAGATATGGGGGGTTACTTCCTTGGAAGAGATGAGGCATTTTTTGGTGGAATCATCGAAAGAGGAAGAAGACACAAGATGCTTCACCTTTTTCAGAATTTTGGAGCAAGGGTTATTAGGAAGGATTTTGGAGCTGCTACTATCGAAAAGGAGAACTATCATTTTAGAAATATAGTCATTCTTATTCATAATAACAATAGCATTTCCTTTGTTAGCTTTAGAAATGATGAGGTCTTTATTTCTTAATAAAGAATTGAGGGCAAAACGCTCTGATTTCGAGATATTACACTTAGGGGGTTTGGCATATCGGAGGGCCACGGCACAATCTTGCCGAATTTCCTCGGCGAAATCAGAAGGGAGACCACGAATGGAATTTTTGATTTCAATGAGGAAATCGACATGGAGAATGGAATGAGGAGAAAAATCAAAGTTCGTCCCTCTAGATAAGACCTTAATGGCCAAGGGGTCGAGCGCGACATCAGAAATATTGACAACCAATTTGCTGTCTCGGTTAAGAATTTGGGAGGCGTGGGACAAGTTGCTAGGTAGGATAAAATGTGGGGACCCCCGAGGAAGACCCAACGTGGGATCAAATGAGAGGGGGCTCAGCAGAGCCAAAGAGTATGACAGTGAGCAAATAAAAGGGTTGGTGTGCGAAGCAAGCGAGACGAGGCTGGAAATAGATGGGCTTTTAAAGGTTTTTCAAGTCCATCTCCAAGTCAAGATCTAGCATTGCCAAAGACTAATGATGGATTCCTATGGAGGATAATGAGAGATTCAAGGTTGGAGATGCAACTAGCCATTCTTCCAAGCCTAAGGACTTGTTTCTTGATTGATTCCATCTTCCACTATTGTTCTATTTTTTGCGTTAGGAAAGTAAATTTCATGTTTATGACTTATTAGGGTGATTAGAGATCTTTTTTGTAGGTCACTTTCATTTTCATCTTAGGAATTCTATTCTAACACACTTGAATAGGGTTTCTCCATGTTCTAGCTTGCATAATCTTAGACACACTTAAGATTAGGACTCACACACATTTTCATTTTTAGATCTATACTTTTTCATCAAGGTTTAATTACCAAACAAGGGATTTGACCAAGAAAAACCCCCATAAAGAATCAATAAAATTTCCTTTGTTTGCAAGTTATTTTACAGGTTTAGATTGGGAGATTTAGTGAAGAAGGGAGTGCAGACCATGGATCTTAGGATCACATCCAGAAATTGCATAAATTCAAGATGGGACTAAGTCACCACCTAGGGTGTCTTATTCCTCCTGAAGGTATTTTGTAGAGATTCTTTTAGATCTGAATCCAACATTCGAAGATTCCACATTTTCCCCAAAAAATACAAGGGAGACTAAGACAACAATAAGGATTTCTTAGTCCTCCATAGCACATTTTGGAAGCTTATTTGTAGTTCTAGAATCCTTGTCACATTTCCATACTTCCCAAGTACACATACCCTAACTCGTTGTTGCATAATTTCATAATTTGCATCCTTCATTTAGCTTACATTATTAGGTTTTATGAGTTGAATGTTAAAGTGCCTTTTCCAAGATTTTTTTTGGAGACTTCAATTCCTTGCTTCTTGAAACTCTCCTTCAAAATTGCTTCAAAAATTCTCTCAAATTTCTTCAACCTATTTGCTTCAATTTAGCTTAGGTGAAAAATGAGTGTGAATATTACTTTTATAGGCACTCCCATCTAATAACCTTTTTATTAGATGCAATTTGAGTTCAAAATTAAATCATTTTATTTTCATTTATGTTGAATCATTTTTTAATTATTAGGAAATTTGAATCTGTCGACACCTCCAAACACTCATCTCTAAGTCAATAAATTATGTGTGTAGTAAATTTTATGTTTAATAAAATGCATAATATAACCCCCTCAATTTCCTCCATCAATTCGAAGGCATTCTTGTGATTATCAAGTATAGATTTTAGGGTGTCTCAAAAATAACTTGAAATGGAAATTCAAAAATTAGTAGAAATCTTTAAAAAATATAAATGTAAAAAATATGCATTGGAAATATTTTGTAACATCATTTGAGTTTATAATATCTATAAAATATTCAATCAAAAAGAACATAAATACAAGTGGAAATTTTTTAGATATATATAGTAAGCTCATGAATAGTACATCATAAATAAAACTACCATGTAAACATGTGAAAGCCAAGAAACTATAGACACTCAAATTTTTCCTTGCAATCATTGCATTATCGTTTACATTATCATTCATGTTTGTTTGCATTATCGTTTGCATTATCATTCATCTTCATTTCCATTATCATTCATGTCCATTTGCATTATCGTTCATGTTCATTTGCATTATCATTTGCATTATTGTTCATGTCTATTTCCATAAAAAAGAATAATAGTTCATTATCATGTAATAAATCCATTATCATAATCATCAAATATTGTTTCATAATAAAATAATTATCATTAATAATTTTATTTTCATGAATAATTAAATTATTAGATCATTAAAATATTAAATAATTATCATCTCATTACCATTCATAGTGCATAATAAATCATAAACATTTCATGATCATTCATAATCAATCATTCATAAACTATTTTAAATCATTAATCATGATATCGTTTCGACAATCATTTTCATTTCATTTTCATAAATCATGTTTAAAACATTAAAATCAATGTTACATAAGTCATTTACAAAATCCATATTCCATTAAATCCATAATAAAACATTATTAAATCATTTTCATTCACATTTAGAAATGCATTTAGTCACTTCATTTAATCATTCTAGCACTTGTGTACCTAGAAAAATCCTCATGAAATTATTCTCATTTCTTGGATTTACAAAGAGAATGGGGAGGAATACAAAACAATGTTCCCTAAACTAGCATACCATCAAACCATGGTAAAATGGAAAAATTTACGACATCCAAAATGAAAAGTCTCTTTTGAGAATAGTAAATGTAGCTCCCAATGAGCCATCAATAGTAAAAATAAACTCCATATTGATAAGACATCTTTGACTTATATGTCCTCCATAATTTCCCATATCCCAATTTATGAATACAAATAATCAACCAAATTATATGGGACCCACCAAGAACATTCAAGATGCCCCAGTACTCAATTCTCATACCTAATTAATTAAAATTGCTAAAATTTGATTCGTAATCACCACTACCAACTCGACCTCCTTCATGAATGTATATAAAACCCAAATTCAAGTCTCAAGAAATATAAATTACAAAGTAATTTATTATTATTCCCTAGGAATCCAATGACACATTTAAGAAGAATTGTAGACACTTATAATACATAAGATTACAAGAGGAATGTCACCATAATCCTAATAATCCTATGATGTGTTTATCCACTATCAAGTAGTCAACTTCACTAAGGTGCTTTCCACTTTTGTCTCTCTAACTTTGAATGAGAATAGGATGGTGAAACTCTTAGACACAATTGAATTGATTTAGTCCATCACTAGAAGATGCTTGAACTCATCAATATATTTTGATTAAGATAGATATTTATCATCACCTACTTTTCTTATAATATTCACATTTTGGATTCTTCTTCTTAGATGATTGTCATTCCATCAAATAATTAAAATTGTATTGTGTTGTTTCTTTTGTGGATTTTTTATTCTTCTTTCATTTCCATTTAGAATTCCCTAGTTTATTATGTCTAGTAGGCCCACTAGCCAATAATTCTTGTTTGTTATAATACTAAATAAGACCAATTTCAATTAACTTCATTTTCTCCTAAATCATTTTAAAAAAATAAATCAAATGTATGAATTTGATGTCTTCCCTATACAAAGCCAATGCATGTGAAATCTAAAAACAAAAATTGAATATTATTTACCAAGTTTCGATATATTATAATTATGAAGGAGATAATCTCCCTTTCAAATCTAATCACAAACACACATACAACTCTATGCAAGAAGACATCAAATTAACTTAAATACATAGAAACGGAAGAGAAATTTGTAACATATATTAAGTTTCAATCTAAAAATGAATTGCACAATCATGGAGCTCATATTCTCACATACAACATGAGCTTCACACATACAAAAATATACAACTCAACCTTCCAACATCATTCTAGTAGCCCGAACTCTTGTCTAATTATATTTGGTTTTTTGTGGCATCTTGCAACCTCTTACAAATTCCTTACAGCTTGTCGGTTACACTATACATACAAAGGAATGCAAGAAACATGCAAGATTCTTTGAAACCCAATTTATGAAATTTTATGAAACATATACATTCAAACCATGCCAAAACTACTAAAAGACAAAACTATTTGTCCTCATCCTAAAGTGGACGCCCAAATGAAATATTCCCCCAGTAGATGCTTTTACCGTTTTATTGGGACCTATTTCCCATCAAATTTACATTTAAATTTTCACACCAAGGGAATTTACATTATTGAAAATTAGAATATTATTCTCCTAAAACCTAAGCCCTTATTGAAAATGAACAAAATAAAATAACAATATTTTTGGTGATATGAGATTTCTAGTACCCATAGATGCTCCTACATCGGACACTCAGGGTAGGAAAAAATTTGTGAATATGGATTCACAAAATGAAGTTGAGTGGTAGTACCACCCTTTTGAATTGCAAGAAATCCTCAGTAAACTCTATTACTGAAATCGGTACCTACAATTGTTACTTTCTTTCTCCTCTTCCAACACTTAACCAAAACAAGCAAAATCCTCTAATAACTCTTCTCTTCACCGAACCTCCTGAATGTGGAATCAATTCCACCATAAATCGACCACCTCCTACAAGTGTATACTACACTCCCCTCTGATATTGTGGTTTTCAACCCACCATAGTCCTACCACCTCCACCAAATTGTACTTGCACTAAACTCTACATACCATACATCACTAGCAAAATATTTTTGAACTAACCCATCAATAAATTGAAAATTATCATCATTATTAAATTTAATAAAATATTATTTACTAATCTCTTTATTTGCAACCTCATCACACTGGCATCCTTCTTTAGAATAATATTTAGAAAAATTAAAATTCACCTTGGTTCCATTCACTAGTGCAAATTCAACCCCGTCTTCAACATGACATGCCACTATTTTTTATACCTTTACAAAGACATATTGCTATTGAAAAGTGATCTTCAAAATTCAAAACAACATTAGAACAATAATCATGAGATTTATCATCCATATTCTCTAACAAATAATCAGGCTCTCTAACCAAGGAATCTTTACCTTCAATACTTTCAAACAAAGAATCATTGGAAAACTCCTCTTTTACCTTCACCTCTTGTTCCTCAATTTCAACCTTCTAAAATTGATTAATTGTTGCAGCAACTTTATCCATTTCTACATTCTTAGGCTTATCAAAACATACATTAAAATATGACTTTTCCTCATTGCCTTATGTTGTAACTTTCACTATTGCAATTCTTTCTTTGTTGTCACTCATCATATAACTCAAACACAAATCAAATTTTGTTCTAACCTCATCAAAATATGATATTCCTCTGTACATTATTGATGCCAAAAAAAATTCAGCCTCCTTATATTTGTTCATCCCATTCATATCATTCACATGCAAACCGGAATCATCTTCTTCAATGTCCTCAATTGCACTCAACTCTTTTGTTTCTAATGCAACCTCTATAATTTCATCCTTCATGTCTTCCAATAAAAATCCCTCAAATTTAGGTTCATGGATTTCTTCACATTCATCCTCTTCTTCTTCCTCTATGCCACTTGTTTGACACCCTACTGCATCTTCTTTCTTTCCTACAATCAAAATATCTTTAGAAGGATAATCAAAATTACCTTCAACTATTCTCTTTTCTCTCTTTCTCATTTCAATCTCTTTTCTTAATCCATCCACTTGTTTCTGCAATTTTATCTCAACTCTTATTTCTTCTTTCTCTCTCCCTAATTCTCTCTCTGATTTTCTCAAATCTAGGAATCCGTAAAATCCATACAATTATAAAAGTAATTTTTCTTCTTTCTCTTTTCAATTTTTAAGGCCTCACAAATCCTCAACACAAGTATTCAAATCCTCAAGTTTTACTTATGTAAACTACCTCCTTCGACGATCTATTTACAAAGCCCTCTTTCAATATTCACCAATATTATTATAAACTGCCTCCTTCGATGATGTTTTTACAACCATGGGAAGCATAGTTCCTCAAACCCTTTGAAAATGTCTTCTTGTAGGTTGCACATCCATCTACAAACAAAATCCACACACTCTTCGGCCTCAAGTTGTGGTGCAAACTGCCTCACATTGACGCTTCTTCTTGCACACTCAGGAAATCCAATTCCAATACCACTGATGAAAAGGGAGACTCCCCCTTTCAAATATAATCACAAACACACATACAACACTATGCAAGAAGGCAAAAAATTAACTTAAATACATAGAAATGGATGAGAAATATGTAACATATATTAAGTTCAAATCTGAAAATTATTTACACAATCATGGAGCTCATATGCTCACATACAACATGGGCTTAACACATACAAAAATATGCAACTCAACCTTCCAACATAATTCTAGCAACATCTGGATATGCAACAACCAACTTTCCAAAGTTGCCCCCTCCAAAGGAAAAGGCATCAATAAATAGAGAATGAGCAAAGAGAAAACAATCCTTGGTTTCACAAAACAACCCTCTGAAATCCATGCCCCCACCTTGGGAGTTTCAAAATTGGCCATAAAAAAATGAGGTCCAATGCATGCCAACCTTGTCTTTAGTGCCTAAACTCTTGTCCAATCAGATTTGGTTGTTTATGACAACTTACAACCTATTACAAATTTCTTATAGATTTTCGGTTACACTTTACATGCAAAGGCATGCAAGATTGTTTGCAGCCCACTTTATAACATTTTATAACACATGTACATGCAAACCATGCCAAAACCACTAAAAGAAAAAAAAAATTGTCCTCATCTTAAAGTGGATGCCCAAATGGAATATTCCACTAGTAGATGCTTTTACCACTTTATTGGGACCTATTTCCCATCAAATTTACATTTACATTTTCACACCAAGGGAATTTACATTGTTGCAAATTAGAATATTATTCTCCTAACACCTAAGCCCTTATTGAAAATGAACAAAAGAAAATAATAATATTTTTGGTGATGCAAGATTTCTAGTACCCCTAGATGTTCCTGCATCACATAACCTATAGTGTGTATCTTTTTATCACTATCATATTCATTGAATTATATTAAAATTGTCTAGATCAAATTTCATCAAACCCTTAATCTCACAAATTTGACAATGCAAATCAACAAGTTTTTCCATGTTAGCATAGCATTATTTATTATATTATTTCATCCACTGCTTGGTTTTAGTGGTTATGCCGTTTGGTATATTGCAACTACATTTCTCATTTGTATAAACAAGTTTTTTGTTTGATAAAATAAACATCGAGCATTTTGCATTTTTCATTTTGGTATTAGAGCAGAAATATATATGTGCCTTGTGAATGAGTAGTAGATAATCTAAAAATGGAATTGCAAAGCTATAGACGAGGTCATGGCATGAAGACGAAATGGTTAGGCGAAGAATTTCTATGTCCTATGAAATTTTTTGTCTCTCTTGATCGTAATGGGTTGGGCATAGTTAATAGTCAATAATTTTCCATAAATCTCAAAATTATTCAAGTTGTCCATGGTGGTGGGAGCATCGTCCTTGTCAAGGAATGCCACGAAGTGAAAGGAGAGGTGCTTCTAAGTGGCTTGATCCAAGAGAGTGGGCATTGTTGGGTTGTGAAGCCCAACTGTTATGGTTACTCTACCACAGTTTCCACTTCATTCATTTATTATGATTCCTTTACTATTCTTGGTTGGGTGTTGACTGAGTGGTGCAAGAATAATAAATCCATTAAATTGTTGAAGGTGTATAAAAAGTATGCTACTGTGTATTGTAATATGTGGAAAAAATAGTGAATAAGACATTCCTTTGCTTTGAGAGTGGATGTAGTCATTTGATGAACCACTATAAAATTTCTATGTTTTTGTTTGTATGTGTTCTTGTTCATTTATTTTGATTTTCTGAAATATTTCCTTTCATTTCTTTGTTATTATTTATATCAACAATTGGTATCAAATCTCTAGTTAAGAAGCTCAGTGAATCAGCTTGGTGGTGAAGCTGGTTGGAGTTAGATGAAGAATTTTTTAAAGAATGGACAAAGCAGACAAATAGAAAATAAAAATAAAAATTAGGGTAGAACTTCGGATTGTGGAAGGTTCAGATGGAATCGTTGTTGATTAAGAAGGATCTCCTAAATGCACTAATAGGGAAATCCAAAGGAAAAGGTTCTCTATCTGACATAGATTGGGAGAAATTAGATAGGAAAGCAAGGGCAACCATTTTTATTTCACTGTCAAGTAATGTTATTTTCAATGTCTCAGCTGAGAAGACAGTGCAAGAACTATGGGATAAACTCTCTTCAATTTATGAGATGGCATCAACATCAAATAAGGTATTCATTATGAAAAGGTTGTATAATTTAAAACTTAGCGAAGGTGGGATTATGCCAAATCACCTTAATGAATTCAATACCCTAGTCACTCAATTGATTTCAGTGGGTATTGACTTAGATGATGAAAGCAAGGAGATTTTATTATTGTGTTCTTTACCAAACAGCTCAGAAGGTGTGGTGATGGTAGTTAGCACTTTGGTGGCTATCAAAAGAAAATTAAAATATGATGATGTTGCAGACACTCTTCTCAACGAAGACGTGAGGAGGAAAATTGAGAGCCTTCATCTGGTGATGCATTAACTATTGTAAGTACTGACAATAGAGAAAGGATTCAAGATAAAGGTAAAAGTAACAATAGAGGAAAATCGAATTCTAGGGGCAGAAATGGTGATTGTTGGTTTTGTGGAAAACTAGGTCACATAAAAAAGAACTGTTGGAACTACAAAAAGGCACAAGAAAAGGTTATCAATAATGAAGCCAACAAAAAATACCAAGAAGATGCAGGCATTCTTATTTTAAGCGAAGAATAAACTCCAGCTAATGGTTGGGTGCTTGATTCAGGTACATCATTTCATGTCACAGTGCTCTGTGCAAGGAGTATTTCAAAAATCTACAAATATGTGACTTTTGTAAGGTTTTTCTTGGGAATAATGAATCTTGTGATGTTGTAGGAAAAGGGGATATTTCATTACAACTAACAAATGGATATAGTTGGTTTTTATGTGATGTTAGATATGTTCCCTAGCTCAAACAAAATGTAATCTCGAATAGACAACTAGATTCTCAAGGTTGTGAGATTAGTTTTGAATCAAATAGATGCAAGGTTAAAAAGGGGGCCTTGGTAATTACAAGGGGTAGAAAATTAGGCACCCTATATGTCATAAAGACTCATGTTGAAGTGGGAGTTGTTCATCCTACTTCAGATTCATCATTCTAGACTGTCAAGCAAAGGTTTTTGGATCAATTAGATGTTGAAACCGATTATGTTATTAATAATTTTCTTAGTATATTTGATAGTGACAGTTTTGGGGATCAGTCAAATGATTGTGAGTAGGTTGAGATTGATGCCATAGAACCCAAGGAAAATGAAATTAATGGCGATTAGAGTGAAAATTTGAAGGTGATTGCAGATGAGACCATTTGTAATGGTGGTCGAAGTGAAAGTTTGGAATCAGTTTGCAATGGTGCTAGTAGTGAAACTTGTGCATCTAGAAATATGTCCATTATGGAGAATGGAGCAGCTAAATCAAAGAATATTGTTGTCAAAGTTGGCGGTA
This sequence comes from Sequoiadendron giganteum, assembly GCA_007115665.2. Lineage (NCBI taxonomy): Eukaryota > Viridiplantae > Streptophyta > Pinopsida > Cupressales > Cupressaceae > Sequoiadendron > Sequoiadendron giganteum. The sequence goes on along the minus strand of CM021100.1, from coordinate 319,013,042 downwards.
AATTTGGTGGAATTTCTTGAATTATTGTGTTCTTGTTTCTGAATTTATGTTTTTTTAAATTTTTATTTTCTTTTTAGCAACGAAGAGCTTTGATACTCAGGCATTATATGTTGGAAATAAGACTAGTGGTTCAGTTGTAGGTGATCTCAATAAAAATCTTATCTACCAAGGGGATTTTTCTATTGAAAATGTTCAAGACAAGAAATGTGTCAAGCTATCACTGTTGCTGGCACAGGGTGCATGACTGCAAAATTCGAAGTAGAGGATTGGAAGGCTAAATTAGAAGATGCTAATACTAGAATGTATAAAGGGGTGGATGAGAAGTTTGATAAGGTGCTTAAGATTGATCGAAGATCCACTAGTGCTACTAAGAGAGGTGGGCTTAGAGATAGGCCTGTGGAGTTTTCAACGTACTAATAGGATTGGAAATGTAGAGGATATCTCTGCATACCTCTCTTTCGAGTATGACTTGTCTTCAAGTAGGAGATTATTGGCTAGTGTGAAGCCAAGTTAAGTGTAATGGCTGGAGTTACTATTTAACAACTTAGTCAGCCCACTACCAACTCTCCCTATGCATCGACCATTGCATGTTCTGCCCCTACGATGGGGCTATTACTAGTTTCCTTTGAAGGTTATTGTATTTTGTCTATTGTTAGTTATTGTGTGCAGAGTGTATTCTTAGCTGTAGAAAGAAGAAGATATATTTTATTGCAGAGCTATAGATAACATTTTGTAAGACTGTTTTATTCTTGAATTAATACATAGAGCAATCCCTTGCTCAGTGTGGACATAGCCAATTGGTGAACCAGGTTAAAAAATCCTTACTGTTCTCTTTTGCTTGATTTTGTGTTTGTATATTTATCTAATTTAATTTCTTGTTTTGTTTGTATCATTTTTTTAATTTATTGGTATCAGAGCTTGGTGAGGATGAGCAGAGATGGAAGAAGATGATGAGGCTCATTTTTTCATTGAAGAATTTCTTGGAAATTTAGTTTCAGCAAAGAGTGATGTTGTGTATGTGAAAGTTGAAAAGAAATCCCATGTACACTAGTCAGATGGCTAGAAAAAAGAGGAGGATTCATTTGAAAAGGATGAAAATGTTGGGTTTATTTCCTTTCCCACTCTTGATGTAGTTGTGGCATATATTGGCCAAACTTTTGCAGATAGTGAGGACACCCATGAAAAAAAGAGATGGGTCTCAAGCTTAGTTCCCTTGTGTAGATGTCTCAGGGGCCAGCTGGTTTGGACAAGATGTTGGTTGATTATATTGATGTGGTTGTAGGTGATTGCAAGTCTAAACAGGTTAAGGGGAGTTTGAATCTGTTTGATGTAGGCCTTATTGTGGATAAAATCCATTTAGTTGTTGATGGTGGTAGAGGAAAGAAGAAGCCTGCGAAAAAGATCTTTGAGGCTGGTCTGAGAGAAGACAAAGCGACAGAGAAGGATGCTCTTGATGACGCATAGAAGAGATTAGATAATGCTACAGTTGGAGGAGCCCCAAAAAGAGTCGTAGGCGTAGCTCCTGAAGAGATCCTGCAACACCACAAATTGATGTAGATGCCGACCCAGCGCATGACTATGCTTTATAAGAGAACATTTTGGAGGTTAATTGTCCGTGTGTTACATCGGAGGAAGTGCTTAACACCCTCAAGGAGCCAAGCCAAATGTTTGATGGCACAGCTCTAGCAAATGTCGAGGTTGAGCGGTTGTACTCCTCCCCTTCTATAAACAACATCGAAGACGCCCTCATGGAGGCATAACTTTTTGAAATGAGTGATTTTGAGGGCAGTATGGACACCATTTTGGGTGGTCCTGGTCCCTCTTATGTTGAAATTGAAGCTTCTAAGTCATCGCCTCTTAAAATTGGGAGTGAAACTCCTCTCAAGGCTTTAAAGCCCTTCCAGGAAATACAAGTGCTAGGAAATTTAATTGTCATCTTACCTGGAGTGAAAGGCGAAGATCTGTCGTATGCTCTAAAAGGGTTCCCCAGATCGGAGGACAAGTGGATTTGGAAGGTCTAGCAAAGGATGAATTTGAAAGGCTACTTGATGGATAGGTCCTTTATTTTACCGAAATCTTTGCAAGAAGGTGCCAGGCAGATCATATTTACTAGTAAGAGCCTCGTGGAAAACTATATGAGTCAAAATTTTCTAGAGATTGATCTGCAGAGATTTTTTTCTTCGTTTGTCTGGCTAGTGCGGCTTGTTGGTCAGCCCAAGGAAATATCGGGTAAGAGATGATTATTTCTTTTGAAAGCATATGAGAAATTCAGACGTTATCGTGCATGGTAGGACACCTAACAAGAGGGCTTGTAATGTTGATAATGCAAAGTGCTGCTTGGAAACCAGAAAAGGAAAATTTTCTAAATCCATGGATTGTGACATATGCTTTGTTGAGTCTATCTTTTTCCATGAATGCTCTTATATTCTTTGTGGCGAGTGTGTTGATCATAATTTTGATGAATATTACTTTATCCAGTGCCAAGAGAAGTTGAGAGAAGAGTTCATTGAATTTTTGGTGAAGGATGTGTGCAAAGAATTTACCTATGCCACACCTTCTATGGTGGCTACTTAGCATGGGGTTCTGGGAAGCCTTCAGTTGGGGTCAGACAACTATGGTAGGATTACAAGTTATTCTCTATTCAGGGTTGCAAAAAATATACAGTTTTGGGGTTTTGGTCCACAAATGGAGTCGTCGGCAAGTAAGCTTGTGTCTAAAAGTGTAATATTTGAAGATGTTTTTGACTTTGATTTGATTTGGAGAAGACTCATTTGGAGTGTGCTGGAACAGAGTCTGGTAAAATTAAAATCTTCTCAAGGTCTAGTTGTGATCTAAGATTCAAAATGGAAATGCAGGGAATGTCACGATGCATAATTGTACTGGTTGGCCTTCGGGGGGAGATTGTTGGGTGGTGAAGCCAAACCGTTATGGTTACTTTGCCACTGTTTCCACTTCATTCATTTATTATGATTCCTTTTCTATTCTTGGCTGGGTGTTGGCTGAATGGTTCCAGAATAATAAATGCATTAAACTGTTGAAGGTGTATAAAAGTATGTTGTTGTGTATTGTAATATATGGAAGAAATAGTGAAGAAGATATTCCCTGCTTTGAGAGTGGATGTAGTCATTTGACGAACCACTATAAAATTTCTGTGTTTTTGTCTATATGTGTTCTTGTTTATTTATTTTTATTTTCTTCTATCTTTCCTATCGTTTTACTTCTATTATTTATATCAACAGGCACATCTTTAATATCCCCAACTAGTAGAAATGTCGCATGAAGAACCGCCTCGTTCACATTCTCCTCCAGCCTATCAACATAGAGTGTGTTCTTCTGATGCGGTGCAAGAATTGATGTTATACCTGTTCATCAAGAGAATTACAGATGGTTTTGCAGAAGGTGCAGACCATAGAACTCTCAGTCAAAGTTGTCATTCCAAAGCCTATTACAGAGGAGCCTAGCTAGCAGTGAAGCAAGGAAATGGAAGTTATCAACAAATCAAGGAATTGCTAAAAGTTTTTATTTAAAAACACTGTTTTTCCTACATTAAGTTGGTTGCATTGTCGAGGGTAAATTTGTTTATGGTTTATTCTTAAATGGTGCATAAGCGACATGTTAAAATTTTGAGCACAATTTACAAAGATTCTTCAGAATCGGTCCTGTGCATTTTCCATGAGAAGCAGATTTGTAATCTTTGGTGGATGTCAATTGTGCTAGCCGATGGCAGCAGTGTTATGAGCAATCATAAAAAGAAGCAGCAATTAAGAGGCCAAGACGAAGTCCCAGAGAGCGGTGACTTCTACTTTGTTCTACTAGATAATCTCCAAAACATCGGTAATCTACAACTCGAGAAAATTGTTTTCGCAAGGGCTATTGAAGTAATTATCGTTTGATGTGTGATGGCAAGAAAAGAAGATCCATGCTAAGCTCGAGGAAGGCTATGATGAAGATGATGAATTTAAGGTAAAGATATCACAAAAGCATATTTATCTCACTGCATGAACATATCTAGCTCATCTCCAAGCTTCTCTTTGCTTGTGAAAGAACGTGTATGCCAAAATAAAATAAATAATATTTTTTTTGAATAAATATTTATTTTCTATGATGTCGTCATGTCAGCAGTAAAGGTGCTCCTTTCTGATGCTTGGATTCTAAAAGAGTTCAATTATATCGTATGGAAGACACAGATGCACACGATTCTTTATTTTTAAGAGCTATGGTGGGTCGTTACTAGAGAAGTGAAGCATTGAAATGATGTTAATGAGAAAAGTAAGAATGAAAAGAATAATGTGAAATTCTTGATGTTGATCACACTCAACATCCTATAAAAAATTACAGTACATGTATAAGATGCAACAATATTGAAGGTGGATTGGGACACTCTATACAACATATACGAGGTGAATAACTAGACTTAGATCCTCCATCTCTAGTCAAAGCTTCATAAACTCGGTATGAAATATGGTGAGAAAGTAGACGAGTTCTTGTATCAGGTGTCTAAACTATGAGAAAAAAATTTAGCGCTCAAAGAGGTGGTGGACAATTTTTTTGTCTTGATCACTCTAAGAGGTCTTCCTTCCTAGTTAAGGAATTTTTTCATGACATAGAACATCACAATATAGGTGGTGTCTTTTGAATAAATGGAGAATTTTCTCTAGAAAGAAGATTCGATCTAGTCAATGCAAAATTAGTAAAAGCATTGATTTTGAGACAACAACATGGTCAGTTTTTTTTGAAAGGGGACACCACAAAAGCAACCAGAAAATACACCACAACAATAGTAGAAGACTCAATATGAAAATTTATGGTATCACAATTGTAATACAAACATGCATGGCAATGATAGATGTTCATATAATACCTTGACTCAATGCAATTCCAATTAAGAAGGTACATCTAGTCATAGTAATTCTTTGAAATCAAAATTATGATCTCACCAAAAAAATTGCAATGGAAATGTCCCAACCCCACAAGATGATGCATCCAATGAGGATATCTAGTTATGACACCCATTAGAATATTGTTGGTGTCTCCCACACCATGCAGCTAACCATGAATATTTGGGTTATTGACTCTCGTGCCAACAAGAATATGCCCAACAATAGAGAGTTATTTGATACACAAAGTAATCAACACACTAGAGATTAGGTTTTGATCACAAATGTAAGGATTATGTTGTAGTAAATTTGGAAATATTATTATTTCTCTTAGGCAAAGAAGTTCTACCCTCATGAAGGATGTCTATTTCCTTGGCTTGAGAATGAATCTATTCTCCATAAGTAAGCTTGAAGTGAACATCCAGGTCAAGAAAGGCATCAAATCATATTCGATATCATGAGAAGGTGTGATAATTGCTAGAGATTTTATGAAGGATTATTTGTTTGAGCTAGATGTAGTTTCATCCTTTGTAGTTTCTCTATCTACCTCTATGGTCAAATATATTTCTCTCTACAAATTACCAATATGGGAATCTTTTTGCTAACTCGCTACATCTTTCTTGTTCTAAGGAGATGGTAAGAGGACTTCCTCCACTTTCCCATTCTTCTCCTATATGTACTATCCCCTATTCAACCTAGTATAATGGAATTGTAGAACATCACAATTAGTCTACCATGGAGATTGCTCATTGCATGCTTTCCATAGCTAAATTTGAGGATCACTTTTGGGCAGAAGCAGTTTAGACAGCTATGTACCTTCTCAACAAGGCACTTAAAAAAATCTTACAAGACAAGACACTAGAAGAGGTATGGAGTGGTCATAAGTCATCAATCTTTCATCTTAGATTATTTAGTTGTATAATATATATGTATGGCCCAACTAATAAGAGGAAAAAGATCGATCCCAAGAAACTCTAGTGTATCTTTTTGGGGTATGATAATACCTAAAAGTCATATTATCTCATGGATCTTGAGACACAAAATATTTATGAGTCAAGATGGTATGCGATGATTCATCATTTGACTCATTGACACATAGAATATTAAAAACCAACCACCTCTCATAGATTTCTCTCTTAGTTAGATGATGAACATGAAAACTCATCTCCCAAAGAATATGAGTTGCAAGGAGAATTGTTCATTGATCTTGGCTATCTAGAAAAATATTCTTCACATCAACAACAACATCACCATCCCAAATGGCTCAAAATAACCATCAAGGGAGCCCATCGGAACTCACTTCCAAATATTTCATTAAGAGTCAAAATGAGAAGACATATGAGAAAAGAGGTAAATCTCATGCTGATGAGTTCAGTTGTTCATAACACTGAACCCAATACAAATTGTGAGGCACTATGTCAGCGATAGTGGAAGAAGGCCATGGATGTCAAGTATGACTCCCTAATATAGAATTGGACATGCAAACTTGTTGATTCGCCTACAGGAAAGAAACCCATTAGCTACAAATGGATTTTTAAAACTTGTCTTCAACCATTGTTCCAGACTCATTTAATTGGTTCACTTGGGGGCTTCACTAAGAAGAATATGACTCTTACCAATTTTCTAATCAGTGTTTACAAACACCACCCCACTTCAAACACAAGTATAAGGAGATGACACAAAAAAAATTCTATGATAAGAATTCTACGAAATTACTTTATAGATTGAAGTTCAATTTTTTGAGCCAAATCGTTTTTGGACTCACAAAGATTAATTTTAAAAATGCAAATAAATTATAATAAAACATAATAAATTTATAACTTTAAATACATTTGTTTGATCAAATCTTAAAAGTTAAACACAATAATAAATATTTTTTTACATCTTCAACAATATACTCTTACCATTTAAAAATTATTTAAATTTTATAATCCCAACTAATCAACCTTACTTTTTAAAATTATTTAATTATTTATGAAAAATAAATTATAATTAAAAAATCATTTATTTTCATTACAATTGTAAAGCAACTCAAGTAATACAAATGATCAATTCTTACACACAACTTTCAGAGATCCTTCCCATAATCTGTACATTCCTTAGCGGGCTCTTTCTTAACACTTACCTTCAATTTTCTTACATATGAAAGAGAACAGTTCTTGGTGATCCAACCTTTGAATAGTCTTTGCTGATTGGCTACGCTTTACTTGACAACTTTGAAAAGTCTTTGCCGATTGGCCTCGCTTTACTTGACAACAGCGTTATCCAATTCCAGTTCTTATACTTGTGGATACCCATTTTTAATATAGCACAAGACTGACTCCTCTAAGCTGCGAACCCTACACGCACTGCCGTTGGAGTCGCAACATTCCAATGACCCACTCCGATTTTTCATTAACCATTTAATGAATGTCCTCAGATGGTTATAATTATCCTCGTTACAATCCACTAGAAAGCTGCTCCCATACGTTATGAAACGGACATCGATGTCGACTTTTCTTTCGTTTGCATAAAATGTTAATTTCACCTCTGATGGATTCTCCCCTTCACAAGGAAACCTCTCATAACCAGGAATCCCCACTTCACTGCTGGGCTGGATACTGACCAAAGATGCACTTTCGGAGCAGGCTTTTGCTCCTCCACCGATCACTGCATGCTTAACACCACTCACTACTCGCCACTCAAAGTCATTAGACGGCTTCAAGTTCTCCACCCACTCTAAGAAAGAGTACATCCACACCCTCGCCCCAACAGAAAGGTGGTCACACATGGAATGCATTGCCCAGCAGAAGATGCTATTCACTTGGGTATAAATCCACACCCTCAATGGAGTGATGAACTCCATTACTGCTGATGTAAAGCTCAACAATATTGGAATAAGCCAGTGGACTTGTTTCATTGCCTGGAGGAACAACCCTACCAAATTTAGACATTTCAATACTTTCTCTTCCGAGACCGATAAATTCATAGGGAGGAAGAGACAAAGCTTACTATGTGATAATGACTTGATAATCTCGTTTCTAAGTATTAAACCGTCCAATACTTCGGATAAATCCATCACACCACCTGTAATCACTCCTCCAAAGAATACTCTATGATCTTTGAGAAACACAGTTTCCCTATCCAGTTCTTCCAAGCCGAGAACAGAGTGCCAGATTGGATCTGTAATATAATACGCCATTTTTCCGTCAACAAACAGCTTGTTGCTTTCCTTTCGCTCTAAATGAAACTTCTTCCCTAAGTAGTGTACTTCAATAATCGTCTCATCCGGTACCTGGTTTGCTACAGTAGGCTGATCTGCCTCCTTGGTTGCAAGGCAAACACCAACCCGGAAGAAATAGAATGGGCCGGAGTCGAATTCTTTCAGTCGGGCATAAGATGGGGAGAGGAGAGTCCCCAGGCCGCCAGGTAGCTCACTGATGCACCAGCTCATAAAAGCTTTTATAACGGCTCCGAACACCGTGAGCTTCACAATCTGCCAAAACGCGAGACAAAACTGTAAGGAAAGTAGCACCTTATTAAATACTGACTCGAATTCTGCCATACTTCCACAACACTAGATCACTCCGCTACACTCTCCTCTCATTTTTGAGGATAAACACAACAGTGATAACCCACAGTGCTAATTCGTTCCTCCTTTTCGTATTCTTCATCATTAATTCATGCCAAGGGATTTCCTTCATTCCCACACAATCTTTTCCTTTTTTTTCCGGGATTTCATTTATTCCTCCACAATCTCGTCCATTCCTTTTTTCTTCATTTTACTCCTATGTTTTATTCCCGTCGTACATGTCAATCTTCCTTTTTGGCTCCCATTCCTATATTCTGTTCGTAAATAAAAACTTGCTTTTACTTAACTCAGACGAAAGAATAACGATGAGAACGATCGTACTTTTATCACAGTTCCTCCATACTTATTTCTTAAACAGGTATATTCGTTATACTTTGTATAACATTTTGATGCCTCGATTACCATTCCCAATAGGCCCTACATGTGACGTTTATCTGAATGTATTAAATTATTTTAACCATAAAATGCAATTATATTTAAAGGAAGATTGTATCATTTAAAAGGGGGAATTTTTAGTAGTGTTCAAATTTGTTTATAATTATATAGATAGTCTACAATTTTATTTTTTTTCTCAAATAAAATAAATCTTATTATTTCAAGGGCAAATTTCAAAGCGATAAACATAAAAAAATTGTCTAACATGCAAAGTACTCAAACTTAGTTCTTGATTTTCATATATTTATATTTTTTCATCTGTGTTATTTTCTTTATTCTTTCTTTCATTCAAAATTAAAAAAACATAAATGTATTTCCTTGATTTTTTTATCTAACTATAGTATTTAAACTTATCAAGTCGATTATAATGACAAGTTCTAAAGTTTATGCTAGATCAAATAGTGGGGGGGATGTTATAATTTTAGCATTTATGAATGTTGAAAGTTATAATTTTCATGTTGTAAACTAGCCTTGCATGTGATAAATTTAGATTTTGCAGGTTGAGATTTCATATTTTATTAATATTCTATTGCTTGATGGGCTATACACATTCATGATTGACCTAAATGGGCCTCTACGTCCAACTCAAATCATTTTCAAACAATTTTTTCTTAGTTGTCATGCTATTTTTTCCCTATATGAGGCTAATGCAATGCATATTGCTACTAATTTGGATCAAAAGAAACAAGTTTCTTTGAAAAAATAAATGAATTTAAATCAAATATTTCCTCTCTCAAAGCATGGAAATTTCCATAGTTATTTTGGATCCTAATTTGTGCTAAAGGTTTTTTAATTTTATAGACACCCTTATTTGCACATTATTGGTGTGGAGATACTACAAGATTGCATGCATAGAGCTTGGGGGATTCAAGGACACATGGAGATAAATATGATGCCAATAGTTTTGTCACTTTCAATAATGTTTCTAATTGTTCCTATATTTTTAAAGGAGATTCTTATTTTTTCAAAATTGTAATTATTTTCATGAAACATTGGCATTTTGATTTGTCTTTTTATCCTTGCTACTATTTTATAGAAAGATGAACCCCTAGAAGTTTTGGGTGACTCCTTGGGTTCTTATTTGGGAACTTCATAGAATACCAAAGAGAAAAAATAATAGTTATGATTGATTTGATAGCCCTTGCAAAAATTTCTTAATATTTAGTGCATGATTTTGTTTGGCATCAAACCGTGGATTATGATGCCATCTGAGGAAGTATTACCATTTTGGACTTATTTTTGTGATTTTCTATAGCTTTTGAATATAATGATACCTTCAAGAGATTGGTACATGATGATTAAAGGGATAAAAAATAAAATCAATAGTCTAATCAAGGGCTTAATTCTAGAACTTATAATGTCGATGGCTTCACCATGTTTCGCAAGAAAGGTCAAGTTTCATTCTCTCAAAACTCTAGAGGACCTAAGGATGGTAACAAAAATAAGTAAGTTTTTTATTCTAAGAGAAATCTCCACTAGTTTTTAGGATGATCACAATGTAGACCATGAATAGATAGTAGGAAAGTAGGGGACTTATGAAATTATGTAGGATCAAGAAATTCAAGAAAAAGTATATAATGCTAGTTTTTTCATGGATAAGTGACATTTTAAAACATAAAATATTAACTTTTGATGATTTTTAGTGAAAATATAAATATTCTTACTGTCATAGCTAATATCTACCATACACCTTTCACATAATGTAAGTATTTTTTATACCCATAACCCTCTATTTATTTCCAACAATTCTCAAAATACTGAATCTCAAGAGACTCTTTCTTCCTATGAAAAAATTGAATATGTTCTTTAAAAATTATTATGGACTTTGATAGACACAAAAATTTATCTATTTTTCATCCAAAAGATAACATGAAAGCATAATATTTTAAATAATATTAAAAAAATATACTTGAACTTGGTGTTTGAGTATTGAATAAAGTTAGAGTAAAAAATGGGAATATAGGAAGCACTCAAAGTAGGTCACAATATTGATGATGATAATACAAAATGTTTGAGAGAACACTTGATGGATCTAAGTGTGTGTACATATAGGAATGAGCATAAAAGAAACATGTTAAACTATACTAACCTATCCCGTCTACAATTAAGTTCAACCTCCCATTAGAGGAAAAAGGAATGCATGTATAAAATGAAGTTAACTAACTAACAACACATACAAACCTATGATAATTGGATGCACTACTTGTTATTTGATCTTTGATTACTCCTCAGACCTATAGTATGACTTTATCTTGCAAGGAGTGTCGAAATTGACTTGCATCGAGTTTAATTTATACATTTTTTGATGGGTCATTGGAGGGATAGAATTTATTGAAATTGGGAAACAAAGAGCTAGAGGCTCAAACATAACAATCAATCATTCATCTTAAATATTATTCAAATTTTTTTGCTAAAAATTTTAGTCACTACAAATTCACTTGAATAGCCTAATAGGTAGTGACAAAAATGAATCAAAAAATGGATAGATTGTTATGAGACCAATGATTCTCATATTCCTTTGAGAGGGGAAGCTCCTTCATATGATGGGGTTTTTGAGTTTTTGAGTTTTTTTAACCATAAAGTGCAAAAGAAAGTAAGCATAATCAATCTATCCAAGATCATAGTGTTAGATGTTGTGGTTGTGTTTCTGATATGTGGTTGTCATTGTTGTCAATGCTATTAGCAGTGGTGATTCTGAAGGCTATATATATGAAAGATATTGAGAAAATTGTAATAAATATGTTGCAGACAGTCGAGGAAGCTAAGATGATCAAAGGATGCCAAGTTTTGTATGTTGATGGTCAGAAGGTGCACATTAATGGGTTTATTGCTGAGCCTATCTAGTATGTTTTCTGAAATTTTCAATGGTACACATCAAGAATTGAGAAAGTTATGAAGTTTTGTGTTCCTACATTTATTCAGTTACTGTAGCAAGTGTTTCTGGAAGATGAGATTGCAATTCTGATGAATTGAGTTGTTGTGTATGTACCTGAGATGTTTTTTGATGTGTCTAGATCATGTTCTATTAGTATGGTATGCCCATGTTGATTGGCGTGTTCGTGATTGAATATTTTTCTTTGTGTGTACGAGTTTTCATGTTCTTGGCCAACATAATGATGTTAGTGTGTTGTGGATCCTTATGGATTAATCTTTTATTGTTTGGCATGTTAGGGGATGTTGATTTAGGTCCTCACTATGTTGTGACCGACTTAGGTTGGTGTGCATTAATATTTTTTCATGTATCGAGCCTGACAAGTCGTAATTCTTTTATTCTTTATTTGTGGCCAACAAATTTATTGATGTAAATCCATGTAGCGGATATATAAGAATGATTGTTTCTTCATTTTGTAGATTGTGTGAGTGTGCTCGATGTGTGTATGTGCGAAATATGTGTGAATAAAGATTAGATCATTCGAGTGCAGAGTAGAGTGTGAAGAAATATTCTTGTGCCTAACCGAAACTGTCATCAAGCTTTTGAAGAAGCTAATTTTTCAATTCAACCTCATCAGATGGATTTAATCTGATTGTCTTATGTAAGGCAGTCAACCTTCTCTTTGAGCAGTGAGCTCTAGGCAGTGTGCCTGAATGCATGCGCATTGCTTATTCATTTTTCATTATACTTCTAATAGGGTATAATCTCGTGGACTAACATCCACCGAGGTTTCTCCCCTAACAGGGTTTCCATGTATAAAATCTTGGTGTTCATGTGTTTCTGATGTGTTTTTGATTTATGCTTGCACTGTTAATTATTAGATCTAAGATTAAAGGTTGATTAACATTGAATAAGTTTAATTTCTATAACAACTGATTCACCCCCCCTCTCAGTTGTCTATCCTTCTATTTCCAACAATTGGTATCAAAGCTAGTTCCTCTGAATAATTTTTATAGCTTGACGTGATTTGAGATGGCATCATACAAGAAGGATAGTCCTAGATTCGATGGTATAAACTACTCTCTATGGAAAGCCAGAATGGAGTGTCATTTGAAGTGCATTGTTGAGCATTTCTGGAAGATTACAAAGAATGCATATACTATTCCTCAAAATGGTCCCTCTACTTTTGATGAGATCAAAGAAGGAGAAACTAATACCAAGGCTATAGAAGCATTTCTAAGTGCTTTGACAGATTCAGAGATGAAAAATGTGATAGGTTTGAATACAACATGTGAGATCTGGATAAAGTTGGAAATATTATATAAAGGAGATGCACTAGTAAAATTTTCTAAGCTATCAAGTCTGAAAGGCAAGTGGGAGAACATGAAGATGAAAACATCTTTTCTTTCATGGAAAATGTAAATGAACTAGTGATGGCTATTAGAAGTGTTGGTGGAATCTTGGAAGAAGATGAGATTGTGGCTAAAATACTTAGATATATGCCTACTTCTTATAAAACAAAATCTCATGATATTGAAGAGCTCGGGATAGTAACAAATGTGACAAGAGACATGCTAATTGGAAAACTTGTTGCCTTTTATTTGAGTGAATTTGGTGAATCTTCTCCTAAAACAGAGTCTCCATTCAAAGCTATTGTATCTAGAAAAATCCAACAGAGATATGATCTAGGAGAGAGTTCCAGGAAGACATTCAAGTATGAAGATGAAGATAGAGAGCTAGAAGAACTGGAAGCACTGATTGTGAAAAGAGAAGCTAGAGGACAAGTTAAGTACAAAGGGAAGTTTCCTATTAAATGTTTCTCTTGCAGTAAGATAGGTCATTTTGCATCAAGGTGTCCTAAAAGAGTTTCTAAGTATAAACCTGACAAGACTAGATTTCAAAAGAAATGATATTATGCTAAAGAAGGAGTTACTAATGATGAATCTGATAAAGAAACTAAAAATGAAGATGAATGGGTATTCATTACTATCAAGGAAAATGGTCTGGCATCCACTAAATTAGCTACTAATTAGAATATTGAGAAATCTCTTGCGGCCAGGATTGATGAGAAGGATGAATGGGTGATTAACAACGGATGCTCACATCATATGGCTTGTGACAAAAGAAAGTTTCTAAGCTTGGATAAATATGATGGTAGTGTTGTAATATTTGGAGATAACAATGCTGGTGTGATTTGTGGTAGAGGCACTATTTCTCTTGGTGGTAAATGCAATATTGATGATGTCCTATATTTTGAAGGTTTGAAGTACAATTTGTTGAGTGTTGGACATATGGTTGACAAAGGTTACAATCTTCAGTTCAAAGATGGTAAATAAAGGATACTTGGAAGCTCCAGAAATGTGATTGCTTTAGGTACAAAGAAAAGAGGTAATATTTTTCACTTAAATGTTTCTAGTGAAATTTGTTTGATTGCTCAAGTTGATGTAAGCTAGTTATGGCATAGAAAGTTGTGTCATGTGAACTTTGATAACATTGTCAAAATAAGCTCCACACAAGAAGTTAGAGATCTACCTAAGTTAGTGAAGCCTACTAACACTATATGCAAGGAGTGTCAGATGGGAAAATAGACAAGAATTTAATTTCAGAGAAAACAACATCATTCCAATGGAGTACTAGATTCGGTACATATTGATCTATGTGGTCCATCCAGAATTAGGAGTCTACAAGGAGAAAGGTACTTTATGATGCTTATCGATGATTATTCTAGAATGGCATGGGTTGCTTTATTCAAAGAAAAAAATGAGGCATTAGAGAAATTCAAAAGCTTCAAAGCTATGGCAGAGAATGAAACAGGTTTGAAGATCAAATTTTTGAGATCAGACAAAGGTGGTGAATTCACTTCCCGGGAGTTCAATTCATTTTGTGAAGGTCATGGAATAAAAAGATAGTTATCTGCTCCCCGGACCACACAACAAAATGTAGTTGTTGAGAGATAAAATAAAACAATTTTAGATCCTTCCAGAACTATGATGTTGGAAGGTAATGTTCCTCATTTCTATTGGAGAAAAGTTGTAAGAACTATTGTGTATATTATCAACCGCGTGAATGTCAATAGTAATTTTGGTAAGACCCCTTTTGAGCTATGGTTTGGTTATAAGCCTACTGTTAAATATTTCAAAATCTTTGGAAGTAGATGTTATATCAAAAGAGATGACTTTAGATATAGGAAAGTTTGAAGCTAGAAGTGATGAAGTACTCTTTCTGGGTTACTCTACTAAGAGCAAAGCCTACCGATGCTACAATAAAAGATTGAAGAAGATGGTTGAAAGTGAAAATGTCAGAGTTGATGAGGATATTGAAAGATCATCCAGGTATTGTGGATATGATTCAAATGACCAACAAGATAATATTGAGAATAGAAAGAATGTGCAGACACAGAATCAAGTTCAAATTGTTTCGGTGAATCAATAAAATCATGAAGGAGAAGACAATGGAAATGCAAAAGAAAGAACAAAAGAACCCAAAATTCCAAGGTATGTAAAGCGAAGTCATTCTGAAAGTCAAATCATAGGAGACACGAACAAAGGTGTACAGACTAGAAGAAGAATTGCAGAAGAATATTGTCTGATATCCAAGATTGAGCCTATAAATTTCATTGAAGTATGTAAAGATGAATATTGGATGGAAGCAATGAAGGAAGAACTGATGCAAATAGGTAAAAATGATACATGGACTCTTGTTCCTAGACCTCAAGACAAAAATGTGATTGGAACCAAATGGGTCTCTCGGAATAAGTTGAATGAACAATGTGAAGTGATCAAGAATAAAGAAAGACTTGTATGTAAGGGATACTCATAGATGGAAGGTATTGATTTTGAAGAAACCTTTTCCCATGTTGCTAGAATTGAAGCTTTAAGTTTTTTTCTTACTTATGCTACTTTCAAGAATTACAGAGTCTATGAAATGGATGTGAAGTTAGCATTTTTGAATGGTGAATTAGAAGGAGAGGTATATATTGAACAACCAGATGGATTTCAACTAACTGATGAAAAAGATATGGTTTGTTGATTGAAGAAAGCTCTATATGGACTTAAGAAAGAACCTACAGCCTAGTATGCTAGACTGGATAAATACTTGTTGAAGCTTGGATTCAATAAAGGTACTTCTGACAGTAATCTGTATTTCAAGTTGGATCAAGATAAAGTTGATCATTAAATTTTTTGCTGATGACATTATTTTTGAAGGTTATGATGACTTATGTATGAAGTTTGTTGATGAAATGAAAAGTTAATTTGAGATGTCAATGCTAGGAGAGCTGAAATTCTTTTTAGGATTATGAATAGCTTAGTTAAATGATGGAATTTTCATATCCCAGTCCAAATATGTAAGAGAATTACTAAAAAGGTTTGGCATAGAGAACTCAAAGCTAGTTGGTACACCCATGGTAACCAGATGCAAGCTAGCACAAAATGATGATTCTCCTAAGGCTAATCAAACAAGATATAGCTCAATGATTGGTGCATTACTATATTTAACTCAGACTAGACCAAACATTATGAATGTTATGTGCATGGTTGCTAGATATCAAGCTAATCCAAAGGAATCACATGTGATTGCAATAAAGAGAATTTTCAGATACTTAAAAGGAACAGCTGATTTTGGTCTTTGGTATCCTAAGGAAGATGATCTTACTTTGAATGCCTTTACAGATGCAGATTGGGCATGCGATGTTAATGACAAGAAAAATACAAGTTGTGGTACATTCTTCTTGGGGAAGAAGCTGGTGACTTGGCTAAGTAAAAGTAGAATTCTATTTCCTTATCTACTACTAAGGAAGAATATATTGCTGCTACAAATAATTATACCCAAGTGTTGTGGATTAAGCAGATGTTGAGAGATATCAGAGTTGAGTATGATGAGCCTATTGCTATATTTTGTGACAATTCAAGTGCCATAAACATTTCCAAGAATTTGGTGCTACATTCAAAGACAAAGCATATATCTATCAAGCATCACTTTTTGAGAGACAAAGTAAGTGATAAAGAGGTCAGATTGGAATATGTGCCTAAAAAGGAACCAAATGTAGATATCTTCACCAAACCATTTCCTAAGAATAATTTTGAGTATCTCAGAGGCAAGTTAGGGGTAATTTCCCCTCCTAATCTGAACTAAGATGCAATTCTTTGTATCAATCTGTGGACTTACAGTCAGATCTTGTTTCAAATTGATGTTGTGGTGGCTGCTATTCAGGGGGAGTAGTCAGATGATTTATATGATATGTGGATTAGAGCATGTGTACCTTTTTCATTGATGTCAAATGGGGAGAATAATAATGTGAAAAAATCTTGAAGAAAGGGGGAGAAGAGGCATGTAAGGAAGAGAAGAGTATTGTGTGAAGAGCTAGTTGTGTTGATGGTATATTATTTTTTTCACATCATGTATTGCCATCAATGCCAAGGGGGGATATTGTTGGATGTTGTGGTTGTTTTTCTGATATGTGGTTGTCATTGATGTTAACACTATTAGCATTGGTGATTCTGAAGGTTGCATATATTGAAGATATTGAGAAAATTGTAATAAATATGTTGTAGGAAGTCTGTGAAGCTGAGATGATCAGAGGATGAAAATTTTTGTACATTGATGGTCAGAAAGTGCGCATTAATGGGTTTGATATTGAGCCTATCTAGTATGTTGTCCAAAATTTTCAATGGTACACATCAAGAATTGAAAAAGTTGTGAAGTTATGTGTTCCTACAACTATTCAGTTACTATAGCAAGTGTTTTTGGAAGATGAAATTGCAATTCTGATGAATTGATTTGTTGCATATGTTCCTAAGATGTTCAGTGATGTTTCTAGATCATTCTCTATCTGTATGGTACATCTACATTGATCGGTGTGTTCATGATTGAAGATTTTTCTTTGTGTGTTCGATTTTTCATGTTCTTGGCCAGCATGATGATGCTAGCATGTTGCAAATCCTTATGGATTAATCATGTATTGTTTGAAATGTTCAAGGATGTTGATTTAGGTCCTCACTATGTTGTGACTAACTTAGGTTGGTGCACATTAATATTTGTTCATGTATTGAGGCCGACAAGTCGTAATTCATTTATTCTTTATTTGTGGTTGAAAGAGTTGTTGATGTAAATCCATGTAGTAGATATACAAGAATGATTTTTTCTTCATTTTGAAGAGTGTGTGAGTGTGCTCAATGTGTGTATGTGCAAAATATGTTTGAATAAAGATCGGATCATTCGAGTGCAAAGCAGAGTGTGAAGAAGTTTGAGCAAAGAGTGAAGAAGTATTTGTGTGCCTAACCAGAACTATCATCAAGCTTTTGAAGAAGTTAATTTCTCAGTTCAACCTCATCAGATGGATTTAATCTGATTATCTTATGTAAGGCAACGAGCCTTCTCTTTGAGCAATGAGCTCTAGACAGTGTGCCTGAATGCATGTGCATTCCTTATTCATTTTTTGTTATACTTCTAACAGGGTATAATCTTATGGACTAACATCCACTATGGTTTTTCGCCTAATAGGGTTTCCACGTATAAAATCTTGGTGTTCATTTTTTTTTGATGTGTTGTTTGTTTATGCTTGCACTGTTAATTATGAAATCTGAGATAAAAGTTTGATTAAGGTTGAATAAGTTTAATTTCTGTAAGAACTGATTCACCCCCTCCCTCTCAGTTTTCTATCCTTGTTTTACCAACATAGAGGTGGCATAAAAATAATTTTAGGTAATTGAAAATTCACAAATTCCTAAAGAAAATAAAAATAGTCATTACATTTCACTAATAATAGAGAAGAAAAATATAAACAAATAGAAAAACAAAAAAATTGTGATCCTACCCAAATTTTCATGGAAACTGGATGTTCCTAAGTTTAAAACTATAACAAAGCTCTCAAATATTACCTTTCATATTTTCTAGTGATAAGTACTTTTTGAATCAATTAGGCAGAAATCTAAGCCTATGGCATATAGGAAAGTATTAATAATTTTAAACTTGTCATTAATGGTTCTCCCTTTTATTTATGGTCATTAAATTATAAGGACTCTAAATGAGTTTTAATATTTAAGAAATACTTAATCATTATATGTTTGTCATATTTTTGCTCATCTCTAAATAACAATGGAATTGCAATCTTATTTGATTATTGTACACCAATCTAAATAAAGAAGTATATAAGATAATGTTTTTATTTTATTTTAGAAATTGTTTGCATAATTAAGGTTCAATATAAATAAACCTAATATATAGTGGATGATGCATGTGAATGATGGGGAAATCCATTCATTTTTCTCATCACTTAAAAATATAATAAAAAATTTAAAATATTAACAATGAAATAACTAAGTCATAATTCTTTATTTTATGAGAAATTATATATTTTTATTTTTTACTAAAGTGAAAAAGTTTTCAAACATGTAAGGTGTGGATTTAGTCCAAAGAGCTTCAAGTGTATTTTGTATATCTTAGGGTGAATGTATAGTATACCATATATTATATTTCACAAGAAATTTTAATGATGTTAGGTGAATTCTTCTTTGTGGATTCAAGGTAGTTTGAATCTATTTGAACTTGGAATTTCTAAGATTGTAAGTGCTAATTTTTTATCAT
The DNA here is from genome assembly GCA_007115665.2 of Sequoiadendron giganteum. Classification (NCBI taxonomy): domain Eukaryota; kingdom Viridiplantae; phylum Streptophyta; class Pinopsida; order Cupressales; family Cupressaceae; genus Sequoiadendron; species Sequoiadendron giganteum. The sequence goes on along the minus strand of CM021100.1, from coordinate 318,993,703 downwards.
CATATAGGTATGAAAGAACCTTTTTCTACCAACATTCCTTGGGAAATAAGGTATTTACATGAAAAAGAGTAAAATTTATGTAGTCATAAAAAACATAATATGACTCTCTTTATTACTTGGTTAGTCATAAGGATTCCTATTTAATTAATATCCTAAATTTGATGGTTGTATGACCATATTGAAGGATTTTCTATAAAATATTGTAGACATCCAAATTTGACCACTTCCATATGGTCAAAATCCTACCATTTATTTGTCTAATTAGCTTGTATTAATTAAATGACATATTTAATTAATATTATCCCATTCGCTAAGGTTCCTAAAAGTATTTAATTAAATATTCTATCCTTTACCATTTCCTCTCTACATTAAATAAATCAATCAATTTATTTAATTTAGTCAATTATCCTCTTCAATTTTAAATTCATTTTTTCTCTCTCTCATTGTCCCATCTTCCATAATCTTTTTACTAATCTAGATTAATCTAATTAATCTTTCATTACAATGTGCATATCCTTAACTAGGATTAATGTCATATCCTCCATATTTAATCACTGGTTTCTAATCTTCATTAATTTTCCTAATCACCTGTTTGCACAACCTTAATCTTAATCACTTACCTTTTCTAGCATGCCCTTAATTCAACCTTTCATGGTACTTACCTAGTTAGGTTTGACCTCTTCCCCATGTGAATTAAAAATTAACACTTATTCCCCCCATTACCTCTCATAAGTCACATCAAGTACATGGGACAAGGACCTCCTTTAGGTGGACCTTGTCTTATCCATGGGTTTCTTCCAAGTTTGTGAATTTAAAATTCATTTTTATTTCTCCAATGCCCTTTCAAATCCCCATAGTGACAGGAGTGGACTTTCTAAAAGTTCTCACTTGTCACTTTCAGCCCCACTTGGGGACAAGGAATTCTTTTTTGAGGAAATCCTCTTCAATCCCAAGGTACTTGCAAGTACCTTGGGACCACATGGCATTTTCTATGTCACCTTGTCATTTATCCATCTCACCCTCCACGTGGAAAAATGTGAGGGCTTGTGAGTCCTCAAATCACCACAGCCCTTCATCTTGTCCATGGTGGATCAATCTCAATCGTCCATTTTTCTTTAAATGGAGGGTCTTGGCCTCAAGTTAAAGACTAAGGATTTTGAAGTCATTATTGTAGCATTCAAGTCACTTAAGCCATTTCACATCTCACCTACCATCTTCCATCCTTCAAAAACCTCCATTATTGCAACCATATTTCCATCAAGGAGTATACATCAAAAGCATCTTCAAAGGCCAACCACTTCAACAAGCTAAGCAAGCAAAGGTATAATCGTTATTATTATTATTGTCATTGTTTGTTTAGTTTCAAATAGGCCTAATCATTGAGGTGTTGTTGTGTTTCCTTTATCTTGCATCAATTTAGTTTTTCATTCTAGACTAGGGGATTTTCACTACACACATTTTGGCACGCCTGGTTGGACCCACGTCACAGGTCTGGCACTTTCACGTTTTCTATTTTTTAAAGTTTTGTAGGTTCAAGAACACTGAGGCAACTCTTCCCACAAAGGGGTGACCCCGCCCATGAACAGGCGACCCCTCCCACAAATAGGTAACCCCACCCAAAAAGGGGTGAACCCACCCAACATTCTATACTCTGACTTGTTTTTGCATATTCTAGACTGAACAGGCGACCCTACCCAAAAAGGGGCAACCCTGCCCAAAATTTTGACTTTCTATTTTTATTTTTTTGCAGATTGTGGAATGAACAGGTGACCCCGCCTAAAAAGGGGCAACCCTGCCTACAAACAAGCAACCCCACCCACAAAGGGGCGACCCTGCCCATTATTTTGACTTTTTGCTTCTTTTTGTTTTATCTATTTTTTTGACTTTTATGTAGTTTTTGGACTAAACAAGTGACCTCACCCAAAAAGGGGCGACCTCGCCCTAAGAGCCAGGTGTACCCAAAACATAGAGGCGGCCATGCACGGAATAGAGGTAAAACAGGTAAACAAACAGTCAGTTTTTTATTTTAGAAACTAGAATCAGGCTATTTTTCATTATTTCTGACCTCCTAATATTTTTTTGTTGGTGAGTGTGTTGTTTACTAACATTTATGCAACTCGATTGTTGAAGAGAATAAAAATGAAACTACTAACAAATTTTTTGCAACAGGAAAAAGCTTGTTTCTTTTCTAGTTAGTTACTTGTTTTTCATTTTTAATTAGGCACATAAACATAATTAGGAAGGGTCAAAGAACTCATTTTATGTGCTTGTTTAAGTGGACTATTGACATATCCAATCCCCTTATTTCATTTGGCGATCCTGGGTGAAGAGAAATCATAGTCCACTTAAGTCCTTTTTTACCCCTTTTTTATTTTCTTAGCAGGACCTGATTAGGGATTTCATCATCCCAAGGGATGATTCCAACCATGCGTACCAATGGGGTATATAAAGGGGGGAGGAAAAATTTGTACCTCAATCTAGTTATATTATGTCTGGCAAAGCGTCAAAGCTAGGGTGATACCTAGACAAGACGTGAAGAGTTGGTTCGAGCTCTCAGTCTCTTGCTAGAAGTTCTCAACTCACACTTCTGACAAGTTGGTGTTCAAGATTGTGCCCCACGTACCATGTGTATATTGGGTACTCCCTTAGAAGCATTGTTAGGCCTAGATAGAGGACCGTGTTCACCATACCCTTAACACTAAAACTAGGCTTGTGTTATTTGAACTATATTCTTATGCAAAATCAGTGTTTATCAGTCCTTGTGCTTACCATTTTTGTCCTTTGACATAGTTGTTTTTTCATGAGTTAGAATTAGACCAACACATAGAGGCGTCCTTACCCTCAAAGGGGCAACCTTGCCCTCAAAGGGGCCACCCCACCCTTCCTGTTTTAGCCGATTTTCACCTAGACCAAGTCAAAATTCACCCATTTTCCTAAAACAGGTGACCTTTCCCTCCAAAGGGGTGACCCTGCCCTGAAACAAGTGACCTTTGCCTCAAAGGGGTAATCCAACCACCTATCTTAGTTGTTATTTATCCAGTCCAAGCCAAAATTTTAGCAGTTTTCCTTGTTTGGGTGACCCTACCCCCTGTTTGTGCAACCTTGCCCTCTAAAGGGGTGGCCCTACTCTGAAAGGGGTGACCCTTCCCTCCGAATAGTCATTTTTAACCTCTGTTTGCTAGTCATTATCCCATTTTGGATACCTGTTTCCCATTTTTGAGTGTCGTTCCCTCATTCCAGGTAGTTGTTTAGCCATTATGACCATCTGTCCACCCATTTGAGATATCCACTTGCCTATTCTGAACATTGTTCCCTCATTCTACCCATTCGTTCTCCCATTCTGGGTACCAGTTCACTCGTTCCAAGAATTTGTTCACCCATTTTGGGTACTCATTCACTCATTTTGGGAACCTATTTTCCCATTCTGAGTGTCGTTCCTCCATCTCATGCATCCATTCACCTGTTCTAAGTGATCATTCACCCATTTCGTGAACCCGTTTGCCCACTTTGGAAGTCAATTTATTGATACCACTTGACCATTTTTTGAACTAAGTCAAAACCAGGATTTGTTTAGGTGACCCTGCCCCTATTTGGGCAACCCTGCCCAAGTTTGGGTGACCCTACCCAATTTTGGGTGGCCCTACCCTAAAATTGCATCTATTTCACAACTTTGATCTAAAAAGCCAATTTCTCAAGATTCTGAAAAGCTTGTTGTCTGCCTAGCTATTTGCACATCTCGTTCATGCATAATCCTCATGTCAGTTCATCTGCATCTCGGTGCATTTGCATCCAAATCATATAGGTGCATCCTTAATCATCCTTATGATACATATCCATTATCATTTTCTTTATGCAAATCCTCTTAAATTTGTGTAAAGTTGTTATCTAAATTAACCTAGGTGCCTGAAACTGATCATCATCCTTCAACATATGCTTAGGATCGCCATCCATCCTAAGTTGATCATCATCCTCAGCCCTATCAATCCCCTTCCATCTCAAGGTGGATTCAGTGCCATGATCATTAGTTCATCCTTTAATCCGATCAATCAACACCTTAACTCACCTAGGGTGATCTCTTAACCCAATTTAGAAACCCTTCCAATCATCCAATCAATCGATCCTCAATCTAATCTCATCCAATCCTATCAATTGTTTTATCGATCAATCCAATCCAATACAATTCAATCACATCTTTATCCAACTATGCAATTAATCAATCCATCATCTCATCCAATCAATCAATCCTATCATCATTTAGATCATCTTTACATTGCATCCTAGGAGTTTAGTTACATTTTAGACAACCTAGTTGTTTTTCACTTTCATGCCTGTTCAGACCCGCTCACAAGAAAAAAAAAAATGGCAAACCAACAAGCCCAAGGTTCCTAGTCAAAAATCCCACAAGATCCTAACAATGTCCCAAATATCCTACAAGATCCCCATAATGGTGCTTCATCCCAATCCAATACTGACATCCAAAATACCACACCACCCGGTGATGAGAACATGGTTCATCAACCTGAAGTCACTGTTGATGAATACCTTAATGATCTTGTTAATGTTCAGATGATGGATCATCTCCTCAAAAAATGCGGGGATAAGATTATTTCCACACTAGTCATGAGAGGAATCAAACCACCATCCGATTTCTATGCATCACAATATGCCAGTACCCATATTCTTCCCACACCCACCAATCCGTAAACTTCACAAAACATTCCTGGGAATTCATATTTCCTAGAAGGTGTGCCCACAGAAAACTGGTATCATCCTAAGTTTGGAAATGCTATAATACACCAAGTTTCTAGTTATCCTCGTCTCCCAATCGTAACCTCTGTAGCACAACCCGAGCATCACAATCCTTACGGCTACGGAATGCCTTCATACATCCTGTCCTCTCCACCACTTCCATCTCAGCATCCTAGTCAACCACCTATCAATATTGGGGGCACACCTATCCTTGCATTAATTCCACCTCCAGGATCTGCACTCACTAACAACTTATCACCACCTACATTCCAATAGCCTCCTACTAATCCTCACCAACCCACTTCATTGCAAACACCAACATAACACACTGCTACTATTGTTGCTTCATCCCTACCACCTCATCAACAACCACCGCACGATGCTTCTAAAACAGTCCCACAAAAAACACATATTCCATCTCACCTATCTTACCAACAACTTCCACAGTAGTAACCTACACCACAACATATACATATTCCCGCACAACCGCAACATAATCCTCTTACAAAATATCTTTATCACCCATCTATCACATACACTATTCCATCCCATCCTAAACCTCATCAGGCTGCCTAAAATCAAACATGGACCTAATCACCACTTTACACCAATCCTCTGCAGTCACATAACAATCCCTATCAACAACCATCAAAACCACAACCGCCCCCATACGTCACACAAAATCCCACCGTTGTGCACCAATACGAATCCTATCCATCCTATCTCCAGCAACAACAATCCTATCAGCAGGGTGCACCATCCACCTCCTACTACCAACAACCACTGTCATATCAACAAGGGCCTTCTACCGCTTTGTATTAGAAAAATCCTACATAATACCAATAGGGTACCTCATCCACTTCTTATTATCAACAACGGTCATCCTACCAACAAGCGGCTTCTGCCTCTTATCATCACAATCCATCATCTTCCTATCTTCTATACATCAATTCCCAATCTTCTTACAACAATCAGAGCCAACAAACACCTTCTTATGCATCTCAACCCATCTATGATCCAACCATTGTAGTACCATCCTCATCATACCAACAATACCATCTATACAATTGACCTAATCCAACCCCTGCAACACCAATCAATAAAGACTTGGAAGAAGTCAAGGCTGCATTGAAGGACTTACAAGCTAGGACGGGAAAACATTCATTCAAATTTGAGGACATTTGTCCATATCCATTTGATCCCTCCATTTCCCTGGTTCCCTTTCCTAAAGACTTTGAAATACCAAAATTTGATAAGTACAAGGGAACCAAAGATCCCAAATCTCATCTGCAAGAATTTTATGCCCACTGCCAAGAAGTCATGCACAATGACAACTACCTCATGAGACTGTTCCCTAAGATCCTACGGGGAGTCACTCTTAACTGGTTCTTGGGTCTTGAAAATGGATCTATCAAATCCTTTGCAAAACTATCAAAAGAATTCTTCTCCCACCTCTGCTTTAATCTAGAGAAGGATATTGACAAGCTTGATCTCCTGAAAGAAAAATAGTGTGATGGAGAAACCTTTTCAAGGTATCTGCAAAGATGGCAAGCCTTAGCTTGTTGGATAAAATCCCCACTGCAGGAAAAAGACATGGTTACATTGTTTATAAAAAATTATCATCCAGACATGTCTCACAACTTTTGACTCCATTGCATCACCACCTTTGCAGCACTAGTGGAGAAGGGTCCTATCCTGGAAAGAGCCCTTGTTTCTAAAGGGTGGGTCAAAATTTTCAATTGTGATAAAGAGAGGTCCTTTGGAGATAAACCTCGTTATTGGAATAAGAATAAAATTGTTTTCAACTGATCTAGAATAAGTGAAACATGAGGAGGAAAGTCATCCTGACTCCCATCGCAACCGCCTACATAGCCACGTCCTCACCCTCTACCTCTTCCGTGTCTGGGAGGCATAATCCTACACAAACACACCAAGGTATTAGGTAACGTACACAACTTAAAACCTACACAACTAAAAACTTAATGGGTTCATCATAATCCCAAAGTACCTAGTGTTTAAACCTGGGCTCTGATACCATGTGTAACACCTTGCCACGTAACCCTAGAGGAAGTTGTAATTAACAACTCAAACGCACAATTTTTTTTTTGTTTAAAGTACAATTAGCATGCAAGTTCACTACCCATTGCCAACAACCTCCAAGATTATGAGACTGAGATTACTTTAAAACCCATACATACAACATAAATGAATCCATAAAATTTATCTTCATGAGGGATTAAGAACACATACATTCCATACATGATAAATTACATCATAAGAATAAGAGATACAATAAGATTTCAAATAACAATAATTTAACAAAAGATTACATCTCTCATTCCCCGAATGAGGTAGAACCAAAAGCATGATTACAAATTATAAATTTCCACCTCGATTACAATTAGGGGTAATAAATTACAAGAATCAACTGAAATGAATATAAGCATGTAATGTAACTAGATCCCACGAGCTCTCCAACTAGAAATCTTGTCAACACGAACAAGAAGAAAACCCAACAGAGTAAGGTGCACATTCCACCCAACCTAGTGGTACCTGAAGGCCCACCCCCTATGCTAGGAGATAGTAACAAGGATTCCAAGACGAGACCATCTACCTCTAGTCACAGGCTAAAACATAACTAAAATTAAACAAATACAAATACCACACTATCACAATGGTTACAATGCTTCTAGAGTTAACAAACCAATTGCATCACTATTACAAACATACTGTCGACTTAGGAGAAGTGTCATCACAATGCAACATGGGATATCCTGGTAAGTCTTTCTAGGCCTCGACCCCCACTCGGGATCTCTTGGAAACCTCTAACGACTCCTGGTCGCTCATGCAAATCAATGCGGAATAAGTTATCTCTCATAGAGACAAGATAACGATCTTGCCATTCCTGGCCTTCTCGTCCCATCCCAAGTCTATACAAGCCCTTGTATCCATGAGTGAGGCACAATTATTCTTATTAAGAGTTTGATACTACCTATTCTCCTAATAAGTTATTTTATGTTATCACTGGATTAACTAACTCACAATGAGTTATCTTGGCACCACTTTGTGTGTTGGCCCTCATTGCAAGCCACTCCTCTAAGAAAACATGTGGAACAACTCCACATCCCAAGGGTAAACTTATGCAACCTATGGATATTAAATCCCTATCCACAACATAAACACAACACATCCCCATTCGTGATAACTGGGTAGTTAACTGGACACAACTATACACACTACCCAAGGCAATTCAAAGGTTGACTTTCATAATACGACAACCCCAAATAATTAAAACCCCATCTAGAAGACTTATTAACCCTTCTAAACAGTTTCCCCCAAAGCGAAAACAAAAGAAATTTACATATAAAAGAGAAATTAACCAGGAATTAAATCTACTTTTGGATTTCCTAAATCTACTTCCCTTACTAAAATTTAGTAGTTTATTGCCTCAATAAAATTAATTTACTAATGTCTCTTTTAGAGAAGGGTTGAAATTTAAACCATATGTTTAATTCCTTAATTTCTTTTAAATAATAATAAAATAAAACAGTTACTTCTTCTATTCGAAACATAACATTTTAAAAATAACTATTTCTTCTTTTCAAAATAAATCATTTTAAAAAATCAATTAATTCATCTACTAAACATATTATTTTAAAATCAAATATATTGTTATATCAATATATATTATTTTAAAATAAAACCAAGAGTTCGACTATTAACATATTATTTTGAATTCCTCAATTGCATTTAAAACATGCCATTATTTAAAAACATCAATTAAATATATATTTAAACATATAAATATAATCATTCAATTTTATATATACATATTCAATATATATATACATTATATATATATTAATATATATATATATATATATATATATATATCTATTTTAAATCTCATTGTAAAAATTTCCAAAACAAATAATATATAATAATATAAAAATATATATACATATATTTATATATATATATTAATATATATAATATATTTTAATATTTTAATATTTTAATATTATTGAAAAAACATAATATAAAATATTATTATTATTTTTTTCTTTTAAGAAAAAGAGAAATTAAAAGGGAAGGGTACCCCATTCGTTTTAGGGAAGCATGCCAAATGTTTTAGGGAAGTGCACCCATGTTTCATTGGGGGTGACTGTGTGAATACACAGCTAATCCCATTTACATGGGGCAGCTGTATATCCACATAGCCAAACCACAACATAGTCGGCGTGGCTGAGGAGAGGGGCGTGTTGGGCCTGGCTCCCCCACAACGCCTCCCATGGGGCTGATTGTGGGGTGAGCCCCCAGCGTCTCCCAGAACTTCAAAAAAAAATTTAATAAAAAAAACACAACCCCCCCCCCTGCGGATTTCGAAATCTAAGAATTTTGATAGGGTGTTTTTTTTGTTTTATTTAAACAACCATTTCACAAAAAAGAAACTTATATATATAAATATATATATCTATATATATGTATGAATATATATATGTATATATGTTTTTCATTATATATATTTAAATACAAATTTATGAAATTTACAAAACCAGTAGAACAAATAATTTCTAAAATGATCATTTACAACTAGGTGTGCAATTTTTTTCTTGAGAACAACAGTTTGAAAACAAAGGTTTTTTTTCCAATTTCATACAAGATTTCACATGGCTTTTTTCTTCTTTCAATTTAAACAAAGATTTTTTTTGCAGCAACATATAAAAATTATGAATCTTTTCAAAAATGAAATAAATTTAAACAACATGAACCTGGTTTCCAAAAGCTTGAGGGGATGCCAAATGGTGCAATGATTCTTTCACATATTTTAGCTCCTTCCAAGCAATCCAACAGAGTTTCTCCACAATCAAAATCCAAAACCCAAAACCAGAATCCTCCCCCTTCTCCTCTTTCAATTTTCATGGTTATAGCCAAAAACTCCATAAAAAAATAAAAAATAAAAATAAAATATCTCTTTCAACCACCAACATAAATTTTGAAAAATAAAAATAGAAAATATCTTCAATTTATTTTTTGCATTCAATTTTTTTAAAAATGCAAATTAAAACCTTTTTTTTCAATTTTCAATTAAAATATCTTTCAATTCTAAAACTAATTTAATTAATTCAATAAAATAAATATAATCCTAAGATTAAATTAAATTAATTAATAAATTAAATAACATCTTCTAACATAATAAACCAGATTCATTTAATAAACAACTTAAATACTTAAGACCATTTATTTACCTTTTTTAACTTACAATTAAATAATATCAAAATGAAATTGAATAACAATAAAACAACCGAACCATACTTAAAACCAACGATACACTATGACCAGGGTGATGACTTGAGATGGGAAACCTAGCTACTATCTCTCAATCAAATACTATTGGGAAATGGACACGCTCAAACATGTAGAACCAGGTGGAGTCGATGTCCTCTACCTATAAACCTGCAAACAAAGCATATATCGAACATGCATATATATCATAATAAAACACACCGTGAAGAGGAAATCGCGAAATTGCAGGGCGCTCGCAAGCAAGTGGTGCAATTTCATCTCCTTCACCAATATAGTGTTACAAAATTGACGAATCTAACATCAATAATCTAATCGAAAGCATAAAACAACATTATTTCAAATATTCTCTATGGTAATCTAAAGCATGCCATAATGATAACATCAAAATAAAATACCATCACATCAAAATATAACATCACATTGCTTTCCAGTTAGCGATCAAATAGTAGCCAAGTACCATAGTCAAAGTACTAACAAAAAATAAAACATAACGAAGAAGAGAATTGTTCGAACAAAAGAGAAAAATGGAGGGGTGCTACATTATCTTTCATTTGCATGTAGTTTCATATGGCTACTAAATTGGGGGCTAAATGTAGTGTAGAAAATTATACTCCTTTTAGGTGATAGTACAATTTTACACTTAATCTGGACCTATTTTGGTGACCTTGCATTTATACACTTTTACCCTTCTTAAATAGGCTCCTAATTACCTTTATTATGCATCCCAAGCCCTACTTTTATTGTTTCTCGATATTAAAACATTCATTGAATAAATAAATTTAATTATTTAATGACACAAAAACAAATTGGCCCTAGACTTATATGCTAGGCCCATGGGTGAATGGGTCCCCTTTAAGTCCCAAAACTGAATTTTAAATATATTTTTGGTGGTATTTTAAAGTCTCAAATTCAAGTTTGAAGTGTTGGCTATTAGGATCTAATAATCATAAAATTAGAGAAGAATCTTATAAAACCTATTTCCTTTCACCATTTAAAACTACAAAAGAGATAACAAGTTTGAGAGATCAAGGAGAAAGGAGAAATTTTGGATAACATTAAAGTATTCAAAGTTGAATTCTTAGAGTAGCATTTTTTTTGTATTTATAAGTCTTCAAGCTCATTTTGTCAAATATTTGATCAAGCATTATTCATGATAGAAGCTTTATGTCAATGGTGAATCATGATGGATTCTAGAATTGGGAGATGCATTTGGCCATTTCCCTTAATCTAATGACTTGTTTCCTAGTGTTCCCATCTTCAAGCTTCATTCTACTAGAAACCTACAACAAGGTATTATCATACTTCAAATTTATTAGGGTGTTTTGAATTCTCCCTAATTGAATCTTTGTTAATCATCATTTCCATATAGGAATCACACTTTAATGCACTTGAGTAGGGTTTCTTTGCATTATAGATCATAATAGCCTTAGATGCACTTAAGGTTATGGATTGCACACAATGTCATTTATTAGATCTTCATCTTCTATCAAGGTTTAATTATCAAACTTGAGGTTTGGCTGAGGAAAACCCCCATACAAACAAACCAACATTTTCTCTTGCAAATTTGTTATAGATCTAGATCAAGAAGTGAATATTTATATGCACAAGAGTAGAATGTAGGCTAAGGGCTATAGTTCCAGTTTTAGAAGTTTCAAAAAGGGACACCATGACCCATTCACCCTTGGGAAAATGAGTCCATGATCAGAGTTCAAAACCTAGTTTTTATGCTAGGTGCACACCATTCTGCCCTTCTCAAATCTACCAAAAGATTATTGTTTCCATTTTTATATCATAGAATTTTTCATTTCAAGTATTAATTCATATATATTAGTTATTTAATACATTTCAAATCATCTCCTAATATTTCAAATAAATCATTTTTTTCATAAGAAAGAAGAGTCCCAAGATATCCAAAATAGGGTTGACTCACCTCAAGGTTGAAATTCAATATTATCCCCAAGTGATCTCCTCTCTTTTTAATGAAATTAGGGATTGTGTGATTTTGTTTGAACCTTTGGAAAATATAACTTTTAATCATTTCATATTGAACATCACATCTATCTCACATCTTTTTTTATGTTTTAGATAGAAATATCCCATTTCATATTGATATATGTTTCATGCTCTTTGATCTCATAATTCTCCAATAGCTCATACAACTATGAGTCCTATTCACACTAGCTTAATTTCACTTAGTTTTTTATTTGAATCAAATTATAGACACTTTACACATGCTCTCATAGTTTTTCCACATGTTCTACATGTGTTGAACATCTCTTGGAAGGTTAGTCAGTATTTTTTTTCAACTTCCTACTTCCTCCTTTTCATATATATACAAGGATGTTTCATTGTATATTTACACATTTTTTGATAATTTATTGGTTAATCCTTCATCCACATTACTCCCTATCATCTTTAACCTCCACTGATTTTAATAAATTGTATGCTTTATGAATGAAAAATCATTCCCCATAATTTTAAAAAAATATTTGTAAGCCATTGTGTGAGCTATCTTGAGAAAGTTTAATCTAGAGATACGTTTTATCAAGCCTAGTCAAAACCACATTTCCCAAGCGATTTTCAAAATAATGTGCCTAAATATTTTAGAAAAAAATAGCTAAGAGGGAAAGATTGGGTTCAAAAGAAATCTAAAGATGGGTTCCATAATAAAACTACTAAACAATGATGAGGTTACAAAAAAAATAGTCAATAGGATGGTTGAACTTTCTATTAAAATTTAAGGAACCAATGTTGATATTGTTAGGGAATTTTTTATAACTTTAAATAATACCATTAGAGATTATTCAAATAATAAATTAAAAAACCTCAAAATTCTCTACAAATTAGTTTGAATTCTTACTAAGATATTTACATTTTTCAATCCAAGTATGTTTTTGGTTATAGGAAAAATAGGTTTTGAAGGGTCCTTGAAACCCTTTACAAGATTAGCCACTACTTCATCATATAATCAAAAATAGGAAAAGTATCCAAAACGCATCCAAAAAATGACAAACAGACAACCAAGAAAAGGCACAAAAAACAAAAGCAAACTAAAGATTTTTTAGAATGTTCGCAACTTTGAGATCACTATGAATAAATTTTTGATTGGAATTCATAACTTCAACCACTTCATCAATAGGAACACTATTCTTAGCATTAAGCTTTATCTTTTTGTGAGTATGAGTAGATGGACTAGTATCATTAGTGGTTTTATGATGCACATCACCTTCAACCACCAAGTCTTTAGTTCTAGAATTGTCTACCAGCCACTTTCTTGCCCTCCTGTTGAGAAGACAAAAAATTGTAGACTCATTTCGCATGGAATGTTTTTTGACCTCCACAACCTTCTCTAACTTTCCCTCCAAAATAGAAAACTTTTACTCAAAATATTTCTTCATTTTGAGCATTTCATCAGCAACCATCTTGAGAGTATCAAAGAGCTATTTGACTTCAGCCTGAACCTTATCAATTTGAGACTACATAATCAGCCCCTTATAAGAGGAGGCCTCATCAACAGTAGTGAAATCTTCTTTGAAATGGAAATTAGTAGAATTCATCTCGTGAAAAACCAACTTAAAAAGCTTAAACAAAGAAAGGGAGTGATCCTTAACAAGGCCGAGATAATCATGCATAATCTCCCTCCTAAAATTGAAACCATATTTTTCAATAGCACAATCTAACTCAAACTCCTCACTATATGAAGCATTCTTCAAAATTTCCTTCCCTTTCTAAGCAGAAACCACCACCCCTTTATCCACATTTTGATCTAGCCCCTGGTTCCCCATAATAAGCACGCTACCAAGAAACCATGTTAATATATTGAATTACTTGATATTTTTTACAAGTGAGGTGAACTAGTTCCCCAATTAATAAAGGGGAACAAAGGAAACAAAAAAATAACTAACAAAGGAACCCTTCCCAAACTCTATAAAATTATATTTGTTTAGATAATAAAAATTTTCACTTGTGAAAGTCAATATGGAATAGATATGGGACCAATATTTCCCATGATTACACATTGAAACTATAGAATTGGAAAAATATAACACAAAATTAACCTCCTTACCTACTTATTGACCTCTTATCAAACCATGATAGATAAGTAAAGTAAAGGTACTAGCCCTTTAATAGACCATTATTTAATAATTTTACTCTACAAATATTGCATCCATAAAACTCATATGGGGAATAAGAAATGGATTAAATTTTTAGGCAATTATTATTAAAATAAAGAGTAAGGAAAATAGAATTTTGAAAACACTATTATTTTTTAATGAGCCATTTCATCTATTATATATAAAATCATTTCTAGCACTACTTAGCAATGAGTCTCCATATTGCTTCTAGAGAAACTAAATTTTATCTAACATATTCTATTGAGAAAGAAAATATTGAGGTTACACCATCAAAATATTATATATTTGTTAATGGGTCAAAAAAAATTAGACAATTCAAACCCAAGTTCTTGATTAGTTCATATTACTTTGGGTCCAATTTTCTCTATAGGGGCAAGTAGAAGTTGAAATTTTAGATTCTAAAAGGAAAAGAAAAATGAAAAATACCAAAAAGATAGTATAGATGGCCCCTCCAACTAGAAGGATTAAATAAAAAAGGGCTTAACTATTTGAAAACAATATTTTACTTCTATCTAATCTATCTCTCTAGAGGAGAGCACTTTTATAGAGGTCACTCAAAAATTATCACAATATAAAATTATTTTGGAGGACTCCACATTAGAAGAATTTAATAATAAAGGAAAGAATCCTTGTAATCACTAGGGGAGACACACTTTAAGACACTCATTTTTTAGAGAGTTACCTAGTAGACTTTGACACATAAATAAGACCTTAGATTCCACCCCTTCCTCTCTTGAGGATGAAAAACTAAAATTACATTAGAACCTCTAGAGATTGTGCAATAGGAAAGCCTTCAAGTTCTTCCAGAAAGTGTTCAAAAAGAAAATAATTGACCTTTAGAGGACTCCATTTAATGAGATATACCCTTTCAAGAGAATCTTATTAAAAAACACTTTCCTCTAAGGTAAGCTACTCCTTTTGAGAAAGATAAAATGGAAATAAGTGATAATACAAAATCTAGATTAGATCCTTCCCTTCACAAAAGTCCAATAAAGGGAAAATATCCCTTCTAACCTAATGAAGATAAATTGGAAGAATAATCTAGGTAAGAGGCTATGAATTTATGCAATGAAATTTAGCTATCTATTTTTGAACTCCTAATTCTACTAGAACAACAAGAGATAGAGAAATTAAAGATTATTATGGTTAAAAAAATGTAACAATTTTTTCTCTTAAAGGATAAATAAATAAGAATGTAGATATAGAAACTACAATAGAATATGGAATCCCTCTCAAAAAAATTTATGGAAGAAATATCAAAATTCTTTGAGAGGAATAAGGAAACTCAAAACAAGTTAATTATAGCCACCAATAAATTAGTAAAATTAAAGGAATAATTACTATGAGCAGGATCATAACCTAAGAAAAACAATGGTTGATCCACAAGAAATTAACCAAGATCTAAATAGTTAATTCAACCCCCCAATTAAATTCTTGAAAACATTAAACAAGGAAGCCATTAAACATGAAACAAACTATAAATGCATAATGGAAACTAATCTAGTGACTCGAACCTCATCCCATTGGAGAGTTGGTGCTGCATTGATGTGGAATGTCAGCCCTTTCCCAATCCCTTGGTTGAAACAATATTTCAAATGGATATCATTGATGAATATTGATGAAAATGGGTGCAAGATAAGCTAAAATAGATGTAAAGCTTAACTAAAATGGATGCTAAATGATAAAATTATTGTGAGGAATGCTCTGAAATTTACTATAGTGCAATTACTCTAAATGAAAGTGGGTCCTTTTCTCCTAGAAATGTGGACTATTTATAGGAAAAATAGTTGAATCAATGGTCAAGGTTGATTTGATCAATCTAAAAAATAGGAAATGGGTGCTTTATAACCTAGGTCATAAAACACCCCTTTTCTTCTATTATCATTCAATAATTTCCTAGGAATCCTAATTGGATTAACTAAAAACCTCACAAGGTGAGTCAATTCACAATGAGGAAGACCTAGGAAAGGGTTATTTTATATTTTAAGGGGTTCACCACCAAGAAAATGCTTGGAAAAGACAAATAAGAATTCAACCTAATAAATCAAGCAATACAAGCTAAATAATGAGATCAAATGATGAAATTAAGCTACACCAAGTTAGGGTATGTATACCAGGGAAGTGTGGAGATGTAATGAGGATCCTAGAAATACAAAGAAGCTACCAAAAAGTGCCTTGGAGGACTAAGATGCCAAAGATGGTGTATTAGTCCCACTATTGTTTTTCAGGGAAAATTAAAAATCTTAGATGTCGAAATCGGATCTGAAAGAATCTCCGAAAGATATGCTTGGGAGGACTAAGATGCCCAAGATGGTGTATTAGTCCCGCTCTAAATTTCTGAAATGTCTGAATGTGGTCCTGAGCCCCAAGGTCTGCACTTGCTTCTTTTTGGATCTTAGGTTCTGAAACTTCTAGATCTGACCTGTAGGTGAGTTTTTGTGAAGATGACAACTTTGCAATCCAACTTTCACAACTTTTCACTCCAAGTGATCTTCAAGTTTCCAACCTAGATCTGCAAACACAAATATGCAAGATGTGAAAAACCTATTGAGTTTTAGTGAATGGAGGTTTGCCTTGGTCAAACCCCTTCTTGGTAATTAAACCTTGAACTGAAATATAATAATGAAGGGAAATGGTGAATGAACAAAATGAAATTCTACAACTCACCAAACCCTTGCAAAATTTGCAAACTTGTGTGAAATGGATGCAATGGATATGGATCTTGAAATTCTTGATAGATCTTCAATTACTTTCTTGCTTGAATCAAAGCCCTACATCACGAATGTTAGCACAACAACACACATGATGTAAGAATAACCTTTGACATGATGTTTGAACCCTGGTGATGGCTCCAAATGATTGACGAATTGCTCTTGAATTCTCTTGTGAACTCAATTTGACTATAATGAATGCTCTCACAAAAGAATTAGATTGCTTAGGATGAAAATGAATGAAGAAACCTTGTATTTATACTTATCGATTCTTAATATCCCAAAATTCTATCACACCAAGCCAACATATGAATTCATTAAATGGAGGCTAAATCCTGCTAGAATTTGAAATTGGACCCCGAAAATAAGCCTAGGAGAACTAAGATGCCCTAGGTGGCATCTTAGTCCCAAGGCTCAAATCTTAGGGCACAAACTCCAAAAAGGGACCTAATTGAGAGGTTTCAAAATCAGGGTCCCAAGTACCATGGAGGATAAAGATGCCCTAGGTGTCGTTTTAATCCCAGTCCACAAATCAAGGACACACATACATAAACATTAAATGATTATTTATTTTTTGAGCTCTGTCAATATTTTCCATAAAAATATATAGTTTATTAGGCTTGTGGATGCAAAATAGTACCTAATTAAGCCATAAATAAGCATAAATAAAGCAAGGTGGGCCCAAACAAGTGTGAAAATGAAAGGGTATGCATTTTACTATACTAAATTTAGCCCCCACTTTAGTGAGAGGATGAACTTTCTTCAAACTCACAATAAAGTAGTCATCCACACAATCAAGAGGGGTTCAAATGTACAAATCTTAGTAAGATAGGATGAAAATAATCAAGAGGGTGGCCAAGCCCCTAGGATTAAGATCCTATGGAAGACCAACAAATGAACAAAGGAACATGCTTGTGGATGATATATGAAGCCAAAATTAGATCGCAAACCTACACCATCAAAGATAGGGAAAAGGAAAAATGAAAAAAGAAAAACTACAACGGATCAAGCTTCGACTGGCCATCCGACTGGCCATCCAATGTAGTTGACCAAGTCTATTTTATTTGTCCAAAAATATTTTACAAGTGGAACACACTTTCCACTATGCAAACAAAATGCACACTCACAAGGGCTAGTGCGAGCTAGGTGTCCACTAGGTGAGCCCTAGGGGACCATATCAAAGCCATACCTCCATGACTTTATTAAGGTACAAAAATGCATGCTCACAAGGGCTAGTAGAGCTAGCTTTTCACTATGTGAGACCCAAGGGGTCCATATCAAATTCATACCTCCATGGCTTTAATAAGGATAAAAAGAGAAAATGCAACACAACAAGGAAAAGAGATGTTCAAAGGAATTTTCCTTACTTCATGCAAGGTCTCTTTTTAGGGAACATTGTGCTTAATGTCTCCAAGAGAGGATAAATCAAAAAAATATCATGATCTCAAAGGAAATCCAGCCCAATGAAACCACCAAGAAAACATTGCATCATGAGAAGAAAGAAAATCACACAATGAAACATGAGTGTCTATGTATGCCCCCACTTTAAAGCAATTGCTAACACCATTGCTATGAGAAATTGCTTTAAAGTAGAAGACATGAGAGCTTACTCAGAAAGCCCTTTGCCAAGTCATATGTTTCCAATAAGCTAAGTCATGAAAAAGGAAAGGGGTTGCCCCCAAAATGTCACATGTGAGCCAACTTAAGGCTCGTCGCCCACATTCCAAGATTTCTCTTATTTGTCATGAAAGGTGGTCAACTAGCCAAAGGAAACAACGATAAGTGACATATGAGGACAAGGCTACTAGCCCCTTGATCCCACTTAGTGCAGGACAAGGGTGAGTCGAAATGATTGATGCTAGAGTGAAAATTAGTATTAATTGGAGGAATTAGGTTCCCCACGTAAGGAAGAGCACCAAACTCCTTAACATGTATTTTACTACTCAAAGCCTTGAATTCATTATTAGAATGACCATGAACTCTATGATATGCAAAAAATGAATTCTTGTAGTAAAATTTATTTCATGTTCTTGGAGGGAGAGATATCGAGTGATCTTGGAGGAGTCTCGACAAGATACTCTCTTGATCAATAGTAGAATATGTTCCTTTATTTGCGCAAGATTTCATACACACACTAAAGGATTTAGATGAAAGTGGAGATAAAGGTAGTAAACCTATATCTTTCTTGAAAAAGTATGGTGTGTCAGTTTGCTTCGTGTATTCATTGTATCCATATGTATGAGGGAGATCATATTCAGTACCATAACAATCTTCCAATTCAAATGAAAGGTGTTTATGCTTTTGAGAAGGTTTGGCTTCTTCACGAGAACACAATTCCTTTTTAAAGTTATGGATTGTCCCTCCATGGGGGACGAGAGTTAAATATCCCCCATCACCACCATGGGGTAATATTTTATAGAAAATTTGAGCAAGTGAAACACAAGGTTGTTTTGATTTAGATTGCGAGATTTTTCACTCTCCTATAAAGTGAGGTGTAAAACCCCAATCATCATTAGAACTCATATCTAAAAATGAATCATTGGTACATGACTCTTTGGATTTTGAGGGTGAGATTTTGGATTCTCTATTGAAGGGAGGCATGAAATCTAATGACCCCCAATTACCACTAAAGATGTTTATTGTAGGTGAAGGATTAACATCAACTTTTATAGGTTCAACTTTTTATTTTGGAATGAAAGTATTAGGAGAGTTGGAAGTGTTGTGATCATGTGATTCATAGCTTTGTTCATCTGCTTCAACTGTGTATATCTTGTTGTTGTATTCAAATTTCATTGTACAGTGGAGAGTAGAGGGGACTCCTTTCATAGCATGAATCCATGATCTCCCTAGGAGAAGATTGTATGAAAGGGGTACTTGCATGATATGGATAGGGGTAGGCCTTACTACAATCCTGACCTCAATAAGTAATTGGATCATTCCTAGTTGTTGCCTTTGACATTGTCAAAGCCATGAATATGAACATAATTAAGTTGAATAAGCCTCTTGTCCACATTAGTTTTGTCTAGGAGGTCCATGCTACAAACATTAATTTCTACTCCATTTTCTATGAGAGTTCGCCTAACTAAAGTTTCATTAATGATCACCCTTATCATCAATACTTCATTCTTGTTTTGAGTCTCAAGTGGGGGAAATTCATGTTAAGGGAATGAGATTTCTGATTGTGTTACTTTTGTACGATGAAATGAGGATGTTAACTCATTCAATTTTATAGATGCTTGGATCTCCTCTTGCTTTATTTGTAACATTTATTGAAAGAGGCACTTGTATGTAGGTGGTAATTGAATAAGTTTCCATATGGATATATTAGCAGGGGTCTTCTTAAGATCTTGAATTATATTATGAAAAGGTGAGCGAGGAGCACTGGGAAAAATACCTTGAGGTGATGGTGACATTGTGGGAGCTATTTTTGGTCCCCTGCATGTTCGAGCAATTGCGTTATATCTTGGTTGCTATAAAACATTATTAGATTGTACCGTAGATTTCAAGAAATCTCTTATTTTCTTATGTGATTCATTAATGGGAGGTGACCTAGGAAGCTCACTAATTAAATGAGATCCAATTTGTGTAACTAGAACCTCAAAAATCTTGTATTTATTTGCATGATCTCTTAGTGAAGAGGAGTTGAATGTCACTTCATCATCTTTATCTAAGGAAGCCTCATTACATGTGTCAATATTAATATTTTCTTGCACCATGATATCCTCCCTAGGAAGAGAGTATTTAAACGAACCACAAACTAAATGTTCATGAAACTCAAAGGTAGGTTTTTCTAAAATGACTTAATTGCAAGTAAGGGAATGATAAATGGTTGAATTGTCTTGCTCGATAAGGGTTTCCCTAGGTCTAGAGGGATAACTAGGATTTCAAGACTTTCATCCATCAAAGTATCTTCTTCACAACTAGGAGAGATACTAGGAGAAGAAAAAATGTTACTGTCATAATTACCTATGGTTGTGTTGTATTTTTTATCAATGTCTTATCCACTAAGAGAGGTAAGAGGAGAGAAATAACTAGGACTCTCACAACTCTCATTGATTAGTTCTTCTAACATCAAAATATCTTCTTCACCAGTAGGAGAGATATTAGGAGAAGAATGAATATTATTGTTAGGATTGTCCAAGGTTGTATTCTCTTTCACTAATTTACACTCTCATGGGGAAGGGATATGAAATTTTTCTTAGCGTGCATAGAAAGGTAAGGTAATAGTATTGTTTTACCAAAAATGAAAAGAACTTCTAGCCATCTTATGCAATGCTTTAAGAATGTAAACAATGCATATCCATAGATGCAAAACATGTTTATCCAATGTATACAAAACTTTAAGAATGCAAAAAATATATATCAAAAATGAAAAATACTTTTATCAAACTTATGCAAAGTTTTATGAATGTAAACATTTTATATGCAAAAGTGAAAATTACTTTTGTACATATTATGCAAAGTTTCAGAAATGTAAATATTTTCATATTTCCAGACCTAAAACAAGGTAATTTACTTACTACACTATGCAATAGACTGAAAATGAGATGTAAATGCCATTTTGAATGTTGGCAATGCAGTGAATGAAGATTAATTAAGCTAGATTCACTAAATCTGATGAAACAACAAATAAAAAAACTAAAACAAGAAAGTAACTGCAACAAATAGAAGCACATAAAAGCAATTTCAAACCTTAAAAACTGCAATGTCAAATTCAATAGGGACTAATACACTAGTAAGGGCATCTTAGTCCTCTTGGTGAAATTTTGAGTTTTCAAAAGTTGAAATAGATAGTAGATGGTTCAAATGAGGATCTAAAACAAGAATCCAGAGAGGGACTAAGATGCCACCAAGGGATTTATTCCCCAGTTAGGGTGTTTTAGAAAATCGGGCAATTTTGGGTTGATAACAGTGTTCCCAGGTTGCATATCAAGGGACCTAATGTTTGGAAATAGAAAATTCAGCAAATGAATGTGAGAAAAAGTAACTAGTAACAAGAAATTAGATGCAATTTTTTAATTTTGAATATAATAACAATGTTTCTAAATGTAATTAGGATGATGAACAATACACTTTTTTAGTTTTTCAATGAGATAGAATTATGTAAGAAAGAAAAAATGCAACCTATATGCACTTTCACTAATGCAAATGCATGAAACCCTGGATGCAATTTTCACTAATGCAAGATGCGATGCAAGAATGAATGCAACCTAGATCTAGGATTGTAATTGACTCCAAATCAAAAAATGAATGTTACAAAAAGTCTAGTTCACTAAAATGAACAATAGGAAAATGGGTGCTTTATAACCTACGTCATAGAACACCACTTTTATCCTATTATCATTCAATAATGTTCTAGGAATCCTAATTGGATTGACTAACAACCTCACAAGGTGAATTAATTTTTTGGATGTTGTGGTTGTCATTGATGTCAAAACTATTAGCATTAATGTATTAGAAGTTGTATATGTTGAGGATATTGAGAAAATTGTAATGAAATGATTTGCAGGTTGTCACTGGTGAAGCCAAGTTCAGTCTTTCGGTGAGTTTAGTACCTTGATGATTAGAGGTTGTGGACTAAACGGTTTGTTTTGGAGTATATCTATTTTATCCATGCAGAGGTTTAGAGATCCAAGTGAAGATTTGATCGAGTTATGAAGATTTATATTCTAACAGTTTTTTTGTTGCTTCAGTTTATGTTTCTAAATGAAGATGATGTGATTCTTGTAAGTTCATTTGTTGCAGATGCTTCTCTGGTGATTCATGATGTTCATGCATGTTTTTAGATCGTTCTCTATGTATGTTGCACATCAACATTGATTCTTGTGCTAGCAGTTGATGATTTTCTCTTGTGTGTTCATGTTTTCCATGTTCATGGCCAATAGGGTGATTGAAGAATGTTGTAGATCTTCAAGGAATAATTATTTTCATGTTTTCATGTTTGAGTATTTCATTTTGGGTCTTCACTATGTTGTGGCCAACCTTGGTGGATTCGTAATTAATAATTTTTATCATTTTGGGCTGACAGTTTGTATTCATTTTATTATTTTGTTGAAGCCAATATGTAGCGATGTAATTCCTTGTTGCGGATATATATATGTAATTGTTTATTTCATTTGAAAGAAGGTATGTGTGAATAATGTTCTAAATATTTGTAAAGAAAAGAAGAGTGTGAAGAAGAGTGAATAAGAGCATGAATAAGTGTTCATGTGCTTAACTAGAACTGTAATCAAGCATTAGCAGATGCTACTCTATCAATTCAAAATCTGGATGGTTGTAATTTGAATGTTTTTGTAAGACAGTGAGTCTTCCTTTGTATTTGAGTAGTGATATCTAGGTAGTGTTCCTAAATGCATGTGCATTCCCCATTTATTCTTCTTATACTTTTAATAGGGTATAAACTTGTGGACTGACCTCCACCGTGGTTTTCCCCTAACAGGGTTTCCACATAAAAATATTAGTGTTATGTGTGTTTGTGATCTATTGTTGATTTATGATTTCATGGTTATTAATTAGATCAGAGAATAGGGGTTAATAATTTTAATAAGTTTGAAATTTTGTGACAACTGATTCACCCCCCTTAGTTGTCTGCCCTTATGTTGCCAACAATTGGTATCAGAAGAGGTTCCTTGGAAGAATTTTAGCAGCTTGAGGTGATATGGGATGGTGACATATAAGAAGGATAGTCTGAGATTTTATGGATCAAATTATTCTATGTGGAAGACTCAGATGGAGTATCATCTGAGATACATTGGTGAATCTTACTGGAGCATTACAAGTAATAGGTATGTTATTCCTAAAATCAGTCCTACTACTATTGAGATTAGGGATGTTGAATACAATATCAGGGCTAAGGAAGAATTGTTGAGTGCTTTGACAGATTCTGAGATGAAAAATGTTATGGATCTGAAGACTACTTATGAGATATGGAAAAAGTTGGAAACTCTATATGATGGTTATGCTAATGTGAAGATTGCTAAGCTACAAATTCTGAAAGGGAAATATGAAATGTTGAGAATGGGTGATGATGAGAATATTACTACTTTCATGCAAAGAGTGAATGAACTTGTGTGTGGTATCAGATGTCTTGGTCGATAGTTGGAAGAATTAGATATTGTTGCTAAAGTTCTTAGATCCTTTCCTGCTACATACAAATTCAAAGCTACATCTATTAAAGAGCTCTGAACTGTGATAAATGTAACCAGAGATATGATGATTGGAGAACTTACTACTTTTGATTTGAGTGAATTTGGTGATGCCCTTTCTAAGATAAAATCTGCATTTAAGGCCACTACTTCCAGAAGAGATAATCAAAGATATGATCCAAGTGAAAGTTCTTCTAGAAAGGTATTCAAGTATGAGGAATAAATGAGACAAATTGAAGAAGAAGAGAGAGAATTGGATGAGCTTAAAGCACTTATTGTCAAAAGAGAAGCTAGAGGACAAGGTAAGTATAAAGGAAAGTTTCCTATTAAATGTTTTTCTTCCAATAAGATGGGTAATTTTGTATAAAGTTATCTGGAAAGAGTTCCTAAATCAAGACCTAACAAGCCTAAATTTCAAAGGAAG
Source organism: Sequoiadendron giganteum (assembly GCA_007115665.2). Lineage (NCBI taxonomy): Eukaryota > Viridiplantae > Streptophyta > Pinopsida > Cupressales > Cupressaceae > Sequoiadendron > Sequoiadendron giganteum. Next base: position 318,969,231 of record CM021100.1, on the reverse strand, counting down.
TGTTATTATGTTGCTAATGAAGGTGTGACAGATGACGAATGGGTATTTATTTCTATCAAGGAAAATAATCTTGTGGCTACCGAATTTGCTAGTTGTACAAATGTGGAGAAAGTCCTAGCTGCTTGAGTTGAAGAGAAGGATGAATGGGTAATTGAGAGTGGACGCTCTCATCACATGATAGGTGATAAAGAAAAATTTATAAGCTTGGAAAAGTATGATGGTGGTGTTGTAATATTTGGTGATAACAATGGTGGTATAATCCATGGCTGAGGATGTATTTCTATTGATGGTAAGAATAATACTGATGATTTTATTTATGTGGAAGGTTTGAAACATAATCTCTTAAGTGCCAGATAGATGGTTGATAAGGGATACAATCTTAAATTCAAGGATGGAAAGTGTAGAATATTGGGAAGTTCCAGAAATGTGATTGCTTCAGGTACAAAAACAAAAGGTAACATCTTTCACTTGAATGTTGCTAGTAAAAGTTGTTTGATTGCTTAAGTTGATGAAAGTTGGTTGTGGCTTTGGAGAATGTGTCATGTAAACTTTGACAATATTATCAAGATAAGTTCTACTCATGTAGTGAGAGATCTTCCTAAGTTGGTAAAGCCTACTAATTCCATATGCAAGGACTGTCAGTTAGGAAAGAAAACTAGAATTTCATTTTGGAGAAAACAACACTGTTCAACTAAACTATTGGAGCTTGTGCATACTAACTTGTGTGGCCCTTCTAGAGTCAAAATCTTACAAGGTTATAGGTATTTCATGATTCTTATTGATGATTATTCTAGGGTGATTTGGGTTACTTTCTTAAGGGAGAAATCTAAAGCTCTAGAGAAGTTCAAGATCTTTAAGGATATGGTTGAGAAAGAGACAAGTATGCAGATTAAGTGTCTAAGATCAAATAGAGCTGGTGAATTCACTTCCCATGATTTTAATTCTTTTTGTGAAGTGAATGGGATAAAGAGAAAATTATCTGCACTGCGGACCCCTTTGCAAAATGGAGTTGTGGAAACAAAGAACAAGAAAGTGCAAGATGCTGCTAGAACTATGATGCTAGAAGAAAATATTCCTCATATCTATTGGAGAGAATTTGTGGGTACTTCTATTTATATCCTCAATTGGGTACAAATCAAAAGTGATATCGATAAGACCCCTTTTGAGCTATGGTCTAGTCATAAGCCTACTGGTAGATATCTCAAAATATTTGGGAGTAAATTATATATCAGAAGAGACGAAGATATAGGAAATTTTGATGCTAGAAGTGATGAAGGAATATTTCTTGGTTATTCTAGTAAGAGTAAGGCCTACTAGTGCTACAACAAGAGATTGAGGAAAATGGTTGAAAGTGCAAATGTTAAGGTTGATGAAGACACTGGTAGACCATCCAGACCTTGTGGATATGATTTTGATGATCAGAATGACAATATAAACAAAGGAAAGAAAGTTCAGACTTCACATCAACTTTAGATCATTCTGGTGAATCAAGAAGATCAAGAGGAAGGAGAGACTAATGAAAGTGCAGAAGAGAGATCACAAGAGCCTGAAGTTCAAGAACATCCTAAAACTCCAGGGTATGTGAGATTAAATCATTCAAAATATCAGATTATAGGTGATAAGAAAAAAGGTGTCCAGACTAGGAGAAGAATTGTAGAAGAATATTGTTTGATTTCAAAGACTTAGCCTAACAGTGTCAATGAAGCATGCAAACATGAACATTGGATTGAAGCAATGAAAGAAGAATTATAGAAAATTGAGAAGAATAATACATGGATTCTTGTTCCTAGACCTAAGGACAAAAATGTAATTGGAACTAAGTGGGTCTTTAGAAAGAAGCTAAATGAGAAAGGTGAAGTTGTTAGAAACAAAGCAAGATTGGTGTGTAAAGGATACTCTCAGATGGAGGGAATTGACTTTGAAGAAAATTTTGCTCATGTTGCTAGAATTGAATCTTTGAGACTGTTTCTTACTTATGTTGCTTACAAAAACTACAAGGTTTATCAAGTGGATGTCAAGTCAGCATTTCTAAATGGTGAATTGGAAAAAGAGGTGTATGTTGAGCAACCTGATGGATTTCAATTGACCGATCAGGAAGATATGGTTTTTCAGTTGAAGAAAACATTATATGCACTCAAGCAAGCCCCTAGAACTTGGTATGCTTCATTGGACAAGTATTTTCTCAAGCTTGGATTTAACAAAGGTACTACTAATAGTAATGTGTATTTCAATATTGAAGGGAAAAACAAGGATCAACTAGAGACCCAATAGTGCAGAATACATTCCCTTAACACTAATACAACAAAGAAGGAGAACTTAAAACAAGTTTCAATAGCATGAAAAACTATTTGAGATGAATACATGTAAAAATAGAGATTACACAAAATTGAGCATTCACAGCTGACACAAGATATACGTGGGAAAAACTTTATAGGTAAAAAACCCACCACACAAAGTCAAGAAAATTGTATTACAGTAACATAAATGGTTACATACAAATTAAAGTCTTCTCTGATCAGCTCACATTAGTACTTTTAGAATTATCTCACTATTACAATGTTATCTCTAACATACAGTTCAAAAAACTCTTTTCAAGCAATATTGTACTTGACTTACTTAAGTCATACATTGCATTCAATTATGTCAACCGAGCATCAATCATTAGGTTCATGAATTTGTCATCCAATCACACAACCAATTTTCTCATGTTGATCTTCTTGCATCAAGCCACTTGAGCATTAATGCCACCACCCAAATCGGGTCCTGCTTGCTAACCAAAAATGGCCTGCAATAACTGTTGTTGCTACAAATGGCATTGGCCAACCAGAAAAAGTCAACCTGCCACATGTCTAATTTGCATTCACCTATCACTCCTGCCACCGAGTCCAAATCAGTCAATCACAAGTCTAAGCCCATCTGAGCTCCCTTCATTCTTACTGCTCCACCATCGAGCTCGGTCGACCCATCTGCGGTAAGGCGGTGAGCTCAACTAAGTTCACCCTGACTTCACCGAGCCCTGACATTCCTTCCTACTGCGCTACCATAGCTGGATTCAAGACTCACCATGGTAAGGTGGTAGGTGACTTGGCAGACTATAGGCGGTCTTACTATGGCCATCACAGTCAGTCACTTGACTATCCGCAGTGCAGCGGTAACCACTAGCCAGGCTACTGGCGGTCTTATCGTGACCACCATGGTTAGTCAGTTGACTATCCGCAGTACAATGGTAACCGCCAGATAGACTGTTCGTGGTCTTATCATGGCCACCGTGGTCAATCACTTGACTATCTGCGATGCGATGGTAACCACAAGACCCAACCACAGGTGGTCTCACCATGCTATCGCAGTGAGTGGACCCAACACTTGCTGTATGGCGGTCACCGCCAGGATAGTCACCGCGGTACTGCCAAAGCCAGACTTAGCCATCATGGTAAAGTGGTAAATGCAGGAATGAAACAATTTAATGCCAATTCATGAAAGTTGGGGCTTCAAGCTAGAATTTGAGACACATTTTCTCAACAATCTCCCACTTGGCAAACACTTCCAGCTTCCCCCATGGCTTTGAAAAATTATTGTTTGTCATAGGCCCCAAGGCCCATCGATTATGTGCACCATCTGAACTTGTCTGTGCTAACTGGCTTTGTCAAAGCATCTGCAACATTCTTCAAGGTGTTGACCTTTTCCAGATTTACCTTGCCATCTTCAACCATATCCCTCATGAAGTGATATTGCACATCAATGTACTTGGTCCTGGCATGAAAGGTAGGATTCTTTGCCAAACAAATGGCACTCTAACTGTCACAACAGATTGAAATCTTCCCAACATTAAATTCAATGTCTGAACACAAATGTTTTAACCAAAAAACCTCTTTACAGGCATGAGTTGCAACCATGTATTCTACCTCTGTCATGGATAAAGAAACTACAACCTGTCACTTACTCATCCAACTAATTGCTCCACCATTAAGCATGAAAGTGTATCCACTGGTGGATCGCTTGCTGCCAATGTCCCCTACCCAATCTGAATCAACATACCCATGAATGCTAAGAGTCCTTTGTGATGCAACAAAATTTCCATGGTAACACAATGCATAATCTAAAGTCCCATTCAAATACCTCAATACTCTCTTCACAACATCCCAATGTGATCTTCCTAGATTTTCCATAAATCGGCTTAGAACTCCCACTGCTTGGGCAATGTCCAGTCTTGTGCAGACCATAACATACATCAAACTAACAACAACACTTGCATAAGGCACACTGGTCATGTCCTCCATCTCAGTAGCAGACTTTGGACAGTCTTCAACAGACAGCTTAGTTCCATGCATGATTGGAACAACAAGCTGCTTGCAATCATCCATGCTAAACCTCTCCAGAACTGTTTTCACATACTTACTCTAACTGACCCAAAGCTTTCTACTTGTTTTGTCCCTAGTTATCTCCATTCCAAGAATGCACCTAGCTGCACCAAGATCTTTCATTTTAAACTTTGCAGACAACTGAGATTTAAGATCAAAAATCATAGTCTTGTTATTTCCAATAAATAACATATCATCCACATATAGGGTAATAACAAGCACACGATCATTCTCAGATTTATAATAAATGTAGTGATCAGATTTTGATCTCACAAATCCAATTGACAACACAAACATGTCAAATTTCTGGTACCACATTCTAGGAGATTGTTTTAAACCATAAAGAGATTTGTTCAACTTATAGACTAGATTTTGTTTACCTCTTTCAACAAAATGCTCACGCTGGGACATGAATATTTCTTCTTCCAGCTCACCATGGAGAAATGTTGTCTTCACATCCATTTGTTCAATTTCAAAATCATACTTAGCTACCAATGATAACATAAATCTGATGGATGTCAGCTTTGCTACAGGGGAAAAAATATTTCCATAATCAATTCCCTCAATTTGAGAAAAACCATTTGCGACCAATCTAGCCTTATACTTCTCAACACTTCCATCAAGGCCTATTTTCTTTTTGAATATCCACTTACAGCCAACAAGCTCTCGCCCTTTAGGCAGTGGTACCAAATTCCAGGTTTCATTCTTTTTCAATGAACCCATCTCTTCATTCATGGCATCCAACCAAGAATTTCAATCAGCCATGTTGATTGCTTCTTTAACAATCCTAGGTTCATCAGTGCTGGTAATTAAAGCATAGGCATAGTTTGAATCTAACATAGAGAAACCATACCTTTCAGGTTGCCTTTTCTCTCTTGTAGATCTTCTTATAGGCTAAGGTTGTTCTTCATCACCAGAACTTCCAGAGCTACTTGAGCTCTCCTCAGTCTCAGGTACACCATGCAACTCTTCCCTTTTTGGAGTTTGGGGAATCTCAACTGCATCCTTCTTCTTGTCACTCTGATCTATCCCAAGCTGGTGATCACTTACTGAAGGTTTCAGGTCACGAAAGATCATGCTTCAACTATATAGAACCTTCTCAATAACAGGGTTCCAAAGCTTGTATCCTTTCACACCAACTCCATAGCTGATGAGAATACATTTGACAACCTTGTTATCCAATTTATATCTCTTTTCATTTGGCACATAAACATATGCCTCACAGCCAAACACATGGACATGCCTCAGAGAGGGCTTCTTACCAGACCATGATTCCAAAGGCATCTTGTCAACAAGAGCAGAGCAAGGAGATCTATTTATTAGATAACATGTTGTAGCCATAGCCTCAACCTAGAACTTCTACTGCAGACCAGTCCTGCTCAACATACTCCTTTCCTTTTCCATCAGCATCCTGTTCAACCTTTCAATAACTCCATTTTGTTATGGAGTGTAAGGTGTTGTCTTATGCCTTTTAATTCCATGATAAGTACAATACCTTTTGAAATCTGCTGAACAAAATTCATCGCCATTGTCTATCCTCAAATATTTGATTTTTCTTCTAGTCTAATTCTCTACCAAAGATTTAAATTCTTTAAACTGACTGAACACTTCTAATTTACTTTTAATAAAGTATACAAATTCCCTTCTCAAATGGTCATCAATAAAAGAAACATAATATCTAGACTTCGATAACGAAGGAACATTAATTGGACCAAACACATCAGAATGAACATAATCCAGTATACCAGAAGATTTGTGAGGACTAGAATTAAAAAAAATATAGTGCTATTTTCCATAGATACAGTGTTTGCAGAAGTCAAACTCAAGGTAACAATCATCAAGCCCTTCTACAATATTTTTATTCTTCAAGGTTTTTAAACCTTTCTCACCATTGTGACCAAGTCTATGATGCCATAGCATAGTCTTCTTGGCTGGGAGTTTTACCTCCATAGCATTTGCAGCCAGAGAAGTGTCTTCATCTTTATCAACAGGAGCAACATTGCTTGAATTTACAAAGGCACTGTTGCAATGAACAGGCAATGCATCCAGCTTGTACAAAGTGCCATTACAAACACCCTTAGCCAACACCATTGCACCTCTATCCATTTTACATCCCTTAATTGAAAAATAAACTTCTACACTAGCATCATTTAACTTATTGACAGAAAGAAGATTTTGAGCCAGACCTGGTATGTGAAGTATGCCACCAATACCTTTCACTCTCCCATCAGGAAACTGAATTTTGACTCTTCCTCTGCCAACTATCTCCAATTTTGAATCACTTTCCAATTATACCTTTCCACCATCATACATATCCTATTTAGAGAACCATTCTCTATTAGACGTCATGTGAAAGGACACACCTAAGTCAACCATCCAGACATCATCTAATGTCTGAGTTATCAAGGCTACTGCAATGAAGGAATCTACATCACTTTGAGAGATTCATTGTTAGAAGCATTCTTCTTCTTCTTCTCCTTGCAGTCCTTCCGGATATGACTAGGTTGCCCACAATTCCAGCATCTCACCTTAAAATTTTTACCATGAGACTTTGATCTCCTTGCAGATTTGGATTTCAACTTCTTGTCCTTCTTCTTGCCTTTCTCCTTTGGTCTACCTAGAACAACAAGAGCCTCAATGGCCATCTCAGAAGAATTCCTTCGCATTTCTTCAAACAAGAGCAAAGCAGCCACATCATCCATCTTGAATGTAGTGGTTGTGCTTTCAATAGCCATCACAAGATGATCCCAACTATCAGGTAACGAACACAACAAGAGCATGCAACGATCCTCTTCCTCTATCTTTAAAACTATAGATGCTGGCTGAGTAACACTCATATTAAATGAGTTCAGATGGTCTGCAATAGATGCACCTTCTTCCATCTTCAAGGAGGACAACTTCTTCCTCAGGAATAACTTATTTACTAGAGACTTTCCCTGATAAATATCACCAAACTTCTTCCATAATGAAGCTACAGATTTCTCCTCATGGATGTTTAGGAGTACAAAATTGGCTAGACTCAGTCTTATCAAACCTCTTGCTTTTCTATCAGCAAGATCCCAAGCTTCTTGCATCATACTTTGTGGCTTAGTTCTAAACACTGCAATCCAGAGGTCTCTATCCACAAGCATGTCTTCTATCTTGAGTTTCCTTGACTTAAAGTTACTGCCATTAAACTTTTCAATCTCTACTCTACCAGATGTACTCACCATCTTTAAACCAAAACAAGTTTTAACATAGCAATACTCCCATTGAAACAATATTAACACAAAAAACTGATCTTTCCTATAAGGATAACACAACTGGCCAAGCTCTGATACCACTTGAAGGGTAAAAAAAGGATCAACTAGAGACCCAATAGTGTGGAATACATTCCCTTAAAACTAATACAATAGAGGAGGAGAGCTTAAAAAAAGTTTCAATAGCATGAAAAAGTACTTGAGATGAATACAACATGTAAAAATAGAGACTACACAAAACTAAGCATTCATAGTTGACACAAGATATACGTGGGAAAACCTTTACAAGTAAAAAACCCACTACATAAATTCAAGACAATTGTATTACAGTAACATAAATGGTTACATACAAATTATAGTCTTCTCTAATCAGCTCACAATAGCACTTTTAGAATTATCTCACTATTACAATGTTATCTCTAACATACAGTTCAAAAAACTCTTTTTAGGAAATATTGTACTTGACTTACTTAAGTCATACGTTGCATTCAATTCTATCAACCAAGCATCGATCATCAGGTTCATGAATCTGTCATCCAATCACACAACCGATCTTCTCATGTCGATCTTCCTGCATCGAGCCACTTGGGCATTAATGCCACCACCCAAATTGGGTCCTGCTTGCCAGCCAAAAACGGCCTACAATAACTGTTGTTGCTAAAAATGGCATTAGCCAACAAGAAATATACAACCTTCCACGTGTTCAATTTGCATTCGCCTATCACTCCTGCCACCGAGTCCAACTCGGTCAATCATAGGTCTAAGCCCATCTAAGCTCCCTTCGTTCTTACCGCTCCACCGTCGAGCTCAGTCGACCCGTCTGTGGTAAGGCGGTGAGTTCGACTGAGATCACCTCGACTTCACCAAGCCCTGACATTCCTTCCTACCATGCTACTACAACTAGCTTCAACACTCACCATGGTAAGGTGGTAGATGACTTGGCAGACTACAGGCGGTCTTACTGCGGCCACCGCGGTCAGTCACTTGATTGTCTGTGGTACAACGATAACTGCTAGCCAGACCGTTGGTGGTCTTATCGCGGCCACCGCGATCAGTCACTTGACTATCCATGGTACAACGGTAACCACCAAATAGGCCGCTGGCGGCCACCACGGTCAGTCACTTGACTGTCTGTAGTGTGGTGGTAACTGTCAAACCCAACCATAGGCAGTCTCACCGCGCTACCATGGTGAGTGGACCCACCACCTGCAGTATGGCGGTAACCACCAAGATAGTCACCACAATACCATCAAAGCCAGACTTAGCCGCCGTAGTAAAGCAGTAAAGGAAGGAATGAAAAAAATTAATGCCAAGTCATGAAAGTTGGAGCTTCAAGCTAGAAGTTGAGACACATTTTCTCAACAAAGATTGATGATGATAAAGATTTGATTGTGGAAGTCTTTGTTGATGATACCATTTTTGGAGGAGATGATGGTTTTTGCATGAAGTTTGATGATGAGATGCATACTAAGTTTGAGATGTCAATGGTTGGAGAGATGAAACTATTTTTGGGATTACAAATTACTCAGTTAGATAAATGGATATATATATCTCAGTCCAAGTATGTGAAAGAATTGGTAAAGAAGTTTGGTATTGAAGATTCAAAGCCAGCCGATACACCCATGGTGACCAGATGTAAGTTGACAATAGATGATGATTCTCCAAAGGAAAATTAGACTAGATACAGATCAATGATTGGTGGATTTCTTTATTTGACTCAAACTAAACCTGATATCATGAATTTTGTATGCATTGTTGGAAGATTTCAAGCCGATCCTAAGGAATCTCATGTAACTGTTGTGAAGAAAATTTTTAGATACTTGAAGGGAATAGTTGATTTTGGCCTGTGGTATCTTAAAGATGATGATCTCACGTTGAGTTCCTTTACTGATGTTGACTAGGCAGGAGGTGTGAATGACAAGAAAAGTACTAGTGGTGGTGCATTTTTCTTGGGAAAGAAGTTGATTTCATGGTTAAGTAAAAAGAAGAATGTCATTTCTTTGTCTACTATAGAGGTAGAATACATTGTTGTTGCTAAAAATTGTACTCAAGTATTATGGATGAAGTAGATGTTCAAAGATATCAGAGTTATGTATGATGAGCCTATTGCTATATTTTATGATAATTCAAGTATAATTAACATTTCTAAGAATCCGGTGCTACATTCAAAGACCAAGAATATATCTATCCAGTTTCACTTTTTATGAGAGAAGGTGAGTGAAAAGGAAGTTAGATTGGAGTATGTGCCTTCTAAGGAACAAATTGCAGATATCTTTACCAAGCTATTGCCTAGGGATACTTTTGAGTATCTCAGAGGGAAGTTAGGGGTGATTACCCCTCCTAATCAGAACTAAGATGCATTGTCTTGCATCAGTCCGTGCATTTCATAGTCATGTCTTGATCTAGATTGATGTTGTGGTGGCTGCTACTCAGGGGGAGTAGTCAGATGATTCAGATATGTGGTTCAAATCTTGTGTGTACCTTTGTCATTGATTTCAAAGGGGGAGAAGAGAAATGTGAAAAACTGGGAATGATTTGAGGAGAAGAAGTCATGGGCAAAGAGTCAGAACCTAAGGGGCAGTAAGTGTTGAAGTTAGTTGCATTGATGGTATTTTTCACATAATGTGTTGCCATCAATTGCAAAGGGGGAGACTATTGGATGTTGTGGTTGTGTTTTTGATATGTGTTTTTCATTGATGTCAACACTATTAGCATTAATGTATTATAAGTTGTATATGTCGAGCATATTGAGAAAATTGTAATGAAATGAGTTGCAGGTTGTCAGTGATGAAGTCAAGTTTAGTTTGTTGATGAGTTTAGTACGTTGATGATCAGAGGTTGTGGAATAAAGGGTTTTTTTTAGTATATCTAGTTTATCCACGTTGATTTTCAAATATCCGTGTGAAGATTTGATCGAGTTATGAAGATTTATATTTTGATAGTTTTTTTGTTGCTTTAGTTTGTGTTTCTGAATGAAGATGATGTGATTCTAGTAAGTTCAATTGTTTCAGATGCTTCTTTAGTGATTCATGATGTTCATGGATTTTTCTAGATCATGATCTATCTATGTTTCACATCTGCATTGATTCTTGTGCTCGCGATCAGTGATCTTCGCTTGTGTGTTCATGTTTTTCATGTTCATGGCCAATAGGGTGATTGAAGTGTGTTATGGATCTTCGTGGAATAATTGTTTGAAGTGTCTCATGTTTGAGTATTTCATTTTGGGTCTTCATTATGTTGTGTCTGACCTTGTTGGATTCAAATTAATAATGTTTATTTTTTTGGAAAACTATTTGTATTCATTTTATTATTTTGTTGAAGCTGACATGTAGCGATGTAATTCCTTGTTGCGGATATATATATGTGATTTTTTATTCCATTTTAAAGAAGGTATGCATGAATAATGTTCTAAATATTTCAAAGGTAGAGAAAAGTGTAAAGAAGAGTGAAGAAGAGTGAAAAAGTGTTCATGTGCTTAATCAGAACTATAATCAGGCATTAGCATATGCTACTCTCTCAGTTCAAAATCTAGATGGTTGTAATCCAATTTTTTTTGTAAGACAGTGAGTCTTCCTTTGTATTTGACTAGTGAGCTCTAGGTAGTGTGCTTGAATGCATGTGCATTCCCCATTTATTCTTCTTATACTTTTAACAGGGTATAAACTTGTGGACTGACCTCCACCATGGTTTTTCCCCTAACAGGGTTTCCACGTAAAAATCTTGGTGTTATGTGTGTTTTTGATGTGTTGTTGATTTATGCTTTCATGGTTATTAATTAGATCTCAGAATAGGGTTTAATAAGTTTAATAAGATTGAAAATATGTGACAACTGATTCACCCCCCCTCTTAGCTGTCTACCCTTGTTTTTCCAACACAATTCACAATGAAGAAGACCTAGGAAAGGGTTCTTTTAGATTTTAAGGGTTCACCACCAAGAAAATGCTTGGAAAAGATAACTAAGCATTCAACCTAGAAAATAAAGCAATACAAGCTAAATAATGAGATCAAATGAATAAATTAAGTTACACCAAGTTAGGGTATGTGTAGCTAGGAAGTCTGAAGATGCAATGAGGATTCTGGAAATGCAAGGAAGCTATCAAAAAGTGCCTTGGAGGACTAAGACACCCAAGATGGCGTATTAGTCCTGCTACTATTTTTTGGGGCAAATACAAAATCTTTGAATGTCAAAACCATATCTGAAAGGATCTCCGAAAGATATGCTTGGGAGGACTAAGACATCCAAGATGGCATATTAGTCCCACTCTAAATTTTTGAAAATATTGAATGTGGTCCTGAGCCCCAAGGTCTGCACTTGCTTCTTTTTGGATCTTAGGTTCTAAAACTGTCGGATCTGACCTATAGGCGAGTTTTTGTGAAGATGAAGACTTTGCAATGCAAATTTGCAACTTTGAAAACTTTGCACTCCAAGTGATCTTCAAGTCTCCAACCTAGATCTACAAACACAAATATGCAAGATCGGTAAAACTTCTTGAATGTTAATGATTAGGGGTTTTTCCTTGGTCAAACCCCTTATTGGTAATTAAACCTTGAAATGAAATATAATAATGAAGGGTAATGGTGAATGAAGAACATGCAATGCTAAAAATCACCAAACCCTTTCAAAATATGCAAACTTGTGTGAAATGGCTACAATGGATATGGATCAATAAATGCTTGATAGGTCTTGAATTTCTTGCTTACTTGAATAAAAACCCTATATCATAAATATTAGCACAACAACACACATGATGCAAGAATAACCTTTGACATGATGTTTGAACCTTGATGATGGATCCAAATGCTTGATGAATTGCTCTTGAATGCTCCGGTGATCTCAATTTGGCTATAGTGAATGCTCTCACAAAATACTTAGATTGCTTAGGATTAAAATGAATGAAGGAACCTTGTATTTATACTTATCTATGCTTAATATCCTGAAATTGTATCACACCAAGCCAACATATGAATTCAATAAATGAAGGAGGCTAAAGCCCACCAAAATTTGAAATTGGACCCCAAATATAATCCTAGGAGGACTAAGACACCATAGGTGGCATATTAGTCCCAAGGCTCAAATCGCAGGCCATAGACTCCAAAAAGAGACCTAATTGAGAGGTTTCAAAATCAAGGTTCCAAGACCCATGAAGGACAAAGATGCCCTAGGTTGCATTTTAGTCCTAGTCCACAAATTAGGGACACACAGACAAAAACATTAAATGATCATTTATCTATTGAGGTTTTTCGAGATTTTCCATAAAAAATATATAGTTTATTAGGCTTGTGGAATTAAAATACGACCTAATTAAGCCACAAAGAAGCATAAATAAAGCAAGGCGGGCCCAAACAAGTGAGAAAATGCAAGGGTATACATCTTACTACACTACACAACCAATGGATGAAAATCAATAAGAGGAGATGGCATGGATTAAGAATCCAATAAATGGATGAGATTGCATGTTGACAAGGATCAATGATTTTAATCAATGACTCTCATTGATTTGAATAAGCACACTTCATAAAAATTAGGAAGTTGTTACAAAGGAATATTACATTTGAATATTTCATTACAGGAGGGAGGATGAGAGAAAATAGTTAATTAAAAAATTATTTAATTGTGCTTGATGGATGAAATTCCTAACAATTAACTTGTTCAATAAAAGGGGAATTAACAACATTCAATTAAATAATTATGATTATTTAATCAAATGAGAGGACTTGGGAGGTGTAATTATATAATTCACATTATCTAATTAAATATGATGAAAATTAGTATGAAAGAGGATGAATCAACCTAATAAAATTTATTATTTGATTAATAGAACAACCTGATGAAATTTAATTAAACAATTAAGATTCTTCAATTAAATGGTTGAATAGATATGAATCATGATGAAAAATGGTGTTAGTAATCAAATTCAGATGTGCAATATTGATCGACACAATTTTAAGTGTCTACATCTTTCCCCTCTTTGAAGCGAGGTTCCTATTACATTGGTTCAAAGACTTGACACTTTTTAGATGAATGTTGTTGTTTAGATCAAGAATTTAAAAATTCATGATTTTTCGGATGCCCCACTATGCCCCAGTAGAAGGAATTTATGTTGGTATACTACCCCCTCAAGAGATTGAGAAAAAAAAAAAAAGGTTGAGATCATGAAAAAGATGCAAGATCAGTTCAGCTCAAAGATGACACAAAGATACTTCTTTAGAAAGACTAGATATTTGATGTAAACAAATTTTACAATGTATAGAAAATCATCGGTCATGGGTTAACCTCATGCATATTTTGATATATTACACATATTCGATACTTGGATATAAATGTTAGTAAAGATAAAAGAATAAGAAGAATAAGATGGATAGAAGTAAAAAAATGAAATGGATATTGATTAACCATTATTTTTGAGATTGATTTAAAAGTCCAACAAGCCTATGATTATTTGAAACTTTATTGGATATAGTGACAAGAGAATGATGATTTTCTTGTTTAAGGGATTGGGATACTTCATCTTTTTATTCCTTATTTTTGATATAACACATAGACACGATGCATCAAGGTATTGATAACCAAGATGGTGTTGTATCTAATGTGATGGACTTTGACTCTGAAAATAGATAGGATCATTCTTACTCACATCTAACATATGAAAACCTTGTTGAAATATAGTTCAAAAGTTTAAAAAAATTTAGACCAAAGCATATTCAATAGTCAACAATTTCTTCAAAACGACCTCTCTACACACAACAAAGCAAGTATTCACCAAATTTATATTACAAGAACATACAACAAGCACAACAAAATAAAGATAGTGATTGATTCCCCATTCATTTCTCTCTAAATCATGTTGATAGACATCATTGAGAGGTCCTTGGAATGGGTCAATATGATAAATCATAAGAAAATATCAAAATGAATAAACAGTCAATGTTATTCATATCTATATTGCCAAAAGATGTGATGTTTTAAGGATAAGTTTCCTAAGTGATTGCTAATGATGATGCCCATTGTAGGAAATATGTATCCTAGGAAATGTTAGTTGATTCTAGCTATCAAGTGATAGGTTTTTTAAAAGGTTTTTGATATAAGGTTCAATTGACCTATTTGATAATGATCAAGTGTGATTTTTCATGTTTAAGGTTTGCTTTGTAGTTATTGTTGTAGCTAATTCTTCTTGTGTTACCAAAGGGTGAAGATGATCAATTTATTATGGATGAAATTTTATTACTAGTGAAAGCAAAATGGGATTGGTGGTTTCGTACTTATTGGAATATTTCAATGTTTTTGGAATTTTTTAATGTTTTAAGGTTGTTTTTTATATTTTTGGGTGTATGTGAATGTTTAGGTTTTTAGTTATGTGAGGATTTTTAAGATTTTCAAATTGTTTTCAATGTTTTTGAGTTTTCAAAATTTTCAAATGTTTTTTTGCTTTTTGAGATTAGACCAAGACCTAAGGGGAAATTGACCTAACACCTTCGAGGCTCATCAATGATGGCCTTGCCTATGTTATACATGTAGAGATGACATAGTTCAATTGATTTTGACTAGTAACCATTTATTGATGAGATATGAATATTGATGGATTGTCAGTTTATTGTGATGGACTCCTAAAGGACTGACCTAATGCATCTTGGGGGCTCATTAGTGACGTCCTTTCCTACGTTCAAGCTTAAAGACAATGTAGTTCGATAACCATATTTTGATTTTCTATCTTTTTGACCTATTTAGGGATTTTTGATGTGATTTGGATGTTATTCATCTTTTGAAGATGTTTTGAATGTTTTCAGACTTTTGACTTTACAACTTTTTGAGTGTTTGTGGATTTTGGCTATACAAGATTTTGTGAGTTTTTCTTAGATTTTTAAGATTTTATGAATGTTTTTGGATTTTTAAGAGATAAATGATACCTAGATCATGATGTCGATATCACGTTATGAGATATAAGACATGGATCAAGATTTATTCGAAACAAGATTTCAAGAACTTGCCCCTTGTGTCTAGAAATGTTTCATAGTTTGATCGACAAATCAAGATAGGTAATGTATATGCAAAGAGTTCAACAAAGTTTAAGTATGCAATAGGACCAATGCTATGGATAGGAAATATGATAAAATTTGAATTGAAATGACCATGTAAAGACTTTTTCATGAATAGAGTTGAAGTATATGTCAAACCTTTGTCAAGATCTAGACATGTTGGAAGATCTAGATAAAGATGGATTGGATAGATGGAGGGAATATTGGATTTATCATAATTGGGGTGAGATACTTTCATCTGAAAAGGATCATATAGATGCTCGATTCTACTCATGATGCCTATTTTTTGGGTTTTCATCATAGTACTTTCCCAAAGTGCCATCGTAGTGGTTTTCACTCGATGATAATTTTGATCTTTACTATTTTCTATATTTTTTGATTTTTTGAAGGTTTATG
This sequence comes from Sequoiadendron giganteum, assembly GCA_007115665.2. Taxonomy (NCBI): domain Eukaryota; kingdom Viridiplantae; phylum Streptophyta; class Pinopsida; order Cupressales; family Cupressaceae; genus Sequoiadendron; species Sequoiadendron giganteum. The sequence goes on along the minus strand of CM021100.1, from coordinate 318,953,204 downwards.
ATCATGTTGAACCACCTAGTGCTACTGATGTAGATCGAACTATCATAACATGCAAATGATATCTTGATTGAAGAAGCTTCTTTGCTAAGATATAAGAACTTGAATGAAACTTTGGAGAACTCAAATCCACCTTGTTGATAGTGCAATTAACCTCTTATATATGCACCCATCATGATAGAATACCTTCAAAATCCTTATGATGAAGAGTAGTTTCCAACACACAGTTAACGCAAGAATTGGATATCATGAATGGAGTGTACGATGACATGCATGAATAAATATGAGATGCAAAGGTCAATAGTTTGAAGCCTTTGATTCTCAAAAATTGGGAAGATGAAAAATGATGGGAGGTTTTCTTGAGATTGGGACCAACTTCTTGTTGTATTTTGTACATCGCTTGAGAATCCTACTTTTTTATGTAGACATTCTTGATGGATGCATTCCCCTTTCTACTTTTCCCCATAGTTTCTTTGACTAATGGAGTATGATAGGGATGATTTTATTTGTCCTTTTTTCTTTACTACATTTTGTTTGGTGGCATTCTCCTTGATCAAAATCTTTCTTTCTATGCTAGTCCTAATTTGTGGATGGGATGATAGGTGGATGATGATTCGTGAGATGGATAGTTGTAGAATTGGTCGTGCTTTCATCATAAGGATCCTTTGTGCCCACTATGTTGATTTTTTCATAAGAAAACTTTTCCCTCGTTGTTGTATAGGCATTACTATCATGCTTTGATTTTGTTGGTTTCAAGATGTTATGTTCAATAAGACCTAATCCTTTGCCCTGGTAATGTATCCTCTGATCAATGGCCATTGAATATGAATTTTTATGGACACATGATATTTCCATTGGTACTTTCTATTCAGGAATATTAACTATCTACTCTAATTCCAAGATATATTTATACTCAATATCCTTAATTGGGATGTGTGTTTTTTTTATACCACTTTAAAAGATGATGATGATGTGAAATCACTATAAGAATCAAGAATCTCGACCACTGCTTGCTCTTGTGTGGGGATGTCAAGAGTAGGAGACTATTAGTTTGGATGAATAATTTCTATATGTGCATCAGAATGAAACATCTCATGGGTATCTTTGAAATTTTGAATGGTTTAGAATATTTCCATCAAGTCATGATCATACTTTGGGGAAGTAATCTCTTCATTTTGAATTAGGGTAGAGAAAGTACCACCTATATATTGGAATATAGTATGTAAATCATGAAAAATTTTTGGGGATATAGGATCTTGATCCTAACTCAATTCAGATAAACTTTCATTATCCTTAAGAGCCTCCTCTTGACATGATCCTTTTGTGAATGGAACGAAATTAGTAAAAGAATCTTCAGAAATTTTGGCATGTATGGGTATAGTAAGGGTTACCTCTTGTTTCCTTGGAACTTATTCAACAGTCCCAATCAAGAACTCATATATTGGGAGGGATATTACAATCTAATACATATTTGATGTCATCTTGATATGAAATATTGCTAGAAATTGTTAACTAATATGGACATGGTTTTAAGATAATATCGTGATGCATGTCTTATTACTTATGTTGTGATGAATGAATAACATGAATGTGTCCCACTATATTATCATTGGTATGGTTTAAATTACTTGAGCTTGATGTCTTTCCCAAATTTTCTCTTTTCCTTGATCAGGCATTAGAGTCTTATAGATCTCTAAGTTTCAATTCTCATATTTTTTATCAACATCGATATCACCTTATTCAATAAGATCTTGGATTAGATATTTCATTCTAAAATATTTTTGTGTGTTATGACCTAATTTGTATCGATGAAATTCACAAAAATAATCATATCTATACCCAATAGGTTTGACTTGTGGTTCTTGGCAATTTTTAAAATCTACGAGTGTGATAAGATTCCACTTTATCAATTTCTTCAATACATCTTCCATACGTCCCCTATGGGAGTGTATTATTATTTAGGAGCATTATTTGTTCTTTGTGGTCCTTTTTGAGTGTTTGCAACAATGATTATTTGTTGAATGTTTTGAAGTTTCATTTTTTGTTGTTGTGTGTTTTGATGTGTGTTTGTTGGTTGGATGTTTGTTTGTCTTGGAGCACTTAGGACAAAATTTTGAATTGATGACACCATCGTTAGTAAAAAAAAAATCTCGGCTCAAATGCAAGTCTTGTCATTGGAACTAGTAGATGGGCACTTGTCCTTGTATTCTTGTGTGTTTCCTTGTGCAATAAGGGCTCTTTCGATGTTAAGGGCCCTAGGGATGATTTCATTGTATGATATGGCACATTTCATTTTCGTTGAAAGGATAGATCTGTCTCTATGTTCACAATAATGATCCCTATTTTTACTCTTATGGAATTGGCCATTTTCTTTTTCTAGCTCTATGCCTCCATCATTGTAAGAAATTCATGAAGGATTAACCCTTGTTTTGTTTTAGGTTGTATAGTTATTCCAAGCTTACGTCCATGTCTAGGTTGTAGGAGAAGTGATCCAAAAATTGAACTATTATTTCTTGGAAGGTGCAAATTCTAGGGGTAAATGTGAAAACCCTTCTATCGTTGGGCCTCCCAAACTACATGGGAAAAGGAACAAAAAATAGGATTAATTGTATGCAACTTCCATACATGCCACATAAAAATCCTTGATATGATCTTCTGGATTTCCCATTCCTTTATATTTGTCAAATTTGGGGATTTAAAATCCGGGTGGAAATGGTATCATTGGAATGTTTCTATCAAAAGGGTATGGACACACGTCCCATTGTGCATGTGATTTCTTTGTTTTCCCTACTTGGATGTCTTGAATTTGCTGTGTAAGAATCCTGATTTGTGAGGATAAATCATCTTGAGGATTTCTTGGTGTTGGAGCATATGTGTTATATTGTGGAATGGTAGATGAGTTATATGTGGTATTTTGATAATGGGGTGTGTTATATGGTGTGTGTGGTGTATTTTGATATTGTGTATGTAATTTTGATGATGGTGGAGGTGTTTATGTTCATTGTGTGTTTTGGTTCAAGGAATTTTGTTGAGTGCTTGCATATGATAGTTGGGGGTTGTCGTACAAGCCTTATTGTTATTTTTTTTGGGAAAGAACTTGTTGTTGTTGAGCATATTATTGTGCTTATAATTTTCTTGTTGTTACACTTGCAATTGTTTTGCTTGTTGTTGCACTTGCATTTGAGCTTCTTGTTGTGCTTTTAGTTGATCTTCCAATTGTGCTTGTTGTTGTGCTTTAATTTGAGATTGTTGTTGTTGGGATTATAATTGAAACTATTGATGTTATTCTAGCAATTGCACTTGTTGTCGGTGTGCTCTAAATTGAGCTTCTTGTTGTTTTCCTAGCAATTGAGCTTGGTGTTGTTGTTGATTTACAATAGGTTTCTGATAAGCCAATACATTTTTTCCTTGAAATAATGGGATAGTTTTTTGGTTTGGGAAAAAATGAGTTGTTTGTATGTATTGGCATGAGATATTATGGGATGAGTGGTGTATTTTGGGGGATTATGTTGAGTGTTTTGTGGGTTGAGTGATTTTGAGGTGGTTGATGTGTGATGATATTTTGAGGGTTGGATATTAGATTTGGATTTGCTACATTTTTTCCTTGATTTTGTGCTATCATTCCTTGTAAAATTTTAGATTGGGGTAGAGGAATACAGGCTTGAGGTACCATTTGATTTTGCATTATTTGGGGGACCAAAGGATGGGATGGTTCCAATTGGTGTTGTGATGTTAGGGCCATAATTTAACTTCAGATTAATTGATTGGAAGTATTTCCTAGATTGATTTGATGTTGAGGGACCAATGGGTTGGATGCATTTCCTTTATGTGTTTTATTGGGGCTACTGTGTTTCCTGGATTGATTGTATTTGTGACCAATGGGTTTGATGTATTTCCTTGGTTGAATTGATTTGAGACCAATGTACTTTTTTGATTGGTTTATTTTGGAACTGATTGATTTGATGTATCAATTGGATGGTTAGATGTTTGAACTTGTAATATGGTGTTCACTTGTCCTTGTTGATCCACTTGGGGTGTTTGACTCAAATTTTTTGAACATTAGGAATACTTTGGGTACTTTTTGTAGTGGGGGTATATGGTTGGGCATGAAATGTTGGTGTCCAATTTGCATTTTGGTGGATAGTTGTGCCTTGGGTACCAAATTTGTATTATTTCCTATATTGGGAGTGAGACCAAGGTTGGTTCCTAATCAATTAGTAAGACTAGAAGTCAAATGTTGACTTGTCACATATGATGAAGATGGTTGGCTGATAGCTTGAACAATGTTTTGTACCAAGGGTTGTTTAATGGATGTTTGAGGAATAGATGCCATATTTCCCAAAGGTTGTTCCCTAATTATGTCCAAATAGAATTAGGAAGGGAGTTTTTCTCCTTCTTTTTCCAAAGCTAGCATGTACTATTTTGTGATGATGAGATGGCGAGTCTTGATATATTGTTGTGCTTCAAGTAATTCCTCTATGATGAGTTCAAGTCGGTTATTGGTAACATCTACTACTTCATGCCCCATTCATAGTGAAGTTTGTGGTTTATTTTGTGATGGAATTGAGTAACTTCTAGGATCAAATTCTTGTTGGTTGGAATCACTCATGGTAGATAATTTGTTTTTCTCCATGCCTTTCTTGTATTGTGACCTTGTTTTTACCATAAATTTTTGATCAAATTTGGGAGTATTGTGTTGATATTTGAATTGTTGGAACTCTTGAGTTGATTCAATTTTTTATAGAAGTGACCCTCTAAGGTGTTTAAGACCAACTGTACGAATGGATGATGAAATGGGTGAGTGATGTGGATGACGAACTTCTAAATATTTGACAACACTAGATTTAAGGTTTGATGTTTTTTGTTTTGACAAGGATGCTAATGAACTTGTGAATCCTAAGAGGGACTTGTTTACAAGATCAAGGCATTGAAAGACATTATTTTTCAATAGATTGATTAAACCTAAGAAATAAATATTTGTTTGATGGCAGAAATTTGATACAATGTTTTGGTATGCATTTCCTTATTTTTCTATTTTGTTGTTTTTGAAGTCAAGATGTTTGAAAATGAAAGAAAGGTGTACCTAATTTTTGGTTTCAATTGAGTTAATCTTTGATTAATGAGATTTATTTTAGCACATAAAATGTGTTGATTAATTTTAAACTAAGAATGTCTATGACAAGGAAATATATTTTCCATAAAAGCTTGACATTGTGAAAATAAAAGAGCTAATCCATAGGTCCCTTGGTTAAATTTGATATAAGTGAGTAGAGACATGATCAAATATATTGGAAAAAAATTAATGTATTATTTTGAAAAAACAAGATATATTTAGAGGTATGCAACAATATATTGTCCTTGAATTGCACTCACATATAAACAAAGGGATTGAAATTTTTGACCATGTTCATGTTTGTTTGAGTTGTTTGAATACCAAGAAATGTATTTAACTTACTGAATGGGTATGGGATATATTTCTTAAGCCTTCTTCCATAAGACTTACTAGTTTGGATCAACAAAATTAGTCACTTTAGCAATCGGGAGGAATAAAGGTATGTCACTTCTTAGTAGGCTTACCTCACTCCCAAAGGAATGATTTGAAATTTGAAATTATAGAGGGGTCAAATAGGCCATATCAAGGAAATGTACCATCTTGATATGCCTATCTTTGTACAAGAGAATGAACTCTTAAGCTTTATACCTCAACTATAAATAACACGTGGTAACTTCATGAAATAGTGTTATTTTGATGCACTACTTAAAAGGACATTTCACAAAAATTGGTTGGCCTCTTGATAAAAAAAAAATTTGGTACACCATGAACACCATAGGGTGTAATCCACATAGGAGACACTAAGGTCTCTAGCTTCCCCTAAGTGACCCATTCATTCACATGAGAGTAGGCCTATAAGGTGGCCATCCATGGATTTATGCTACTTACTTTGGTTTTTGCATACTTTATATATCCCTTTAGTAAATGTGTTTGAATGTCACCAATGATTTCTCTATTGTGAGATGTATCTCAAAGGTAGGTGCTCTTTAATAAAGATAAGAAAATGCTATTTCTCTTCACCCAAGATCACACGAAGCACAAGGGAAGAGGATACATAGAAAATCCTTGGGGTGACTCAAATCTTTTATAAACTTAGAGTGTTAATCTTCACCCAAGATCACACAAAGCGCAAGGGGAGTGGATATGCATAAATTCTACACAATCATAGAAATAAAAGAAGACATTGATTCATTTTAGTGTATGAAAGTAGATGTTATGTTCAATTTAATTGCACCAAAACTAAGTGTAAGTTTGTGTTGTTTAATTTTAAGCCAAATTGAAGTGTGAGGATGTTTGGGTTCAATTTTAAGCCAACTTTGAAAGAATCATAACATTATAAGTGTTAAAACCCAAATCAAAAGATTCATAGCATTGTAAGTTTTCAAGCCTAGATTGAAATATTCATAGAATTGTGAGTTTTAAAGCCCAAATTGAAAGATTATGGGTTCAGTTTTAAGCCAACTTTGCAAAACTCGAAGCATTGTAAGTTTTAAAGCCCAAATTAAAAGATTAAATGATGTCATGACAAGTGTTATTGAATAATTTTCTCCTCCCCTTCAAATCTACAAAATAGTTAGCCTTACAGAAAAATAAGAAGTCAATAAGTGATCAAAGAGTAGATAAACTTAAAAATTTAACTCTCTATTTTTACTTAACAATTGTTTCATTGTTTAGCAAATTGCATCACTCTAGTTTATACAATTGTGTATCTGTTTGAAAAATACATTGTTCTAGTTCAAATAAATATGTCATTATTTTTTAAATGTGTCACTCTGGTTCAGGTCAAATGCATCATTGTACAAATGTGTTACTCTAGTTTACCTGAAACACATAAAAAATAGAAACATAAATTGTGTTCGAGAAACAATTACATCACCCTATCTAATAACAATAGAAACACAATTTACAATTGCATCACAATACACAATTGATCACTTTGGTAAAATGACAATCACACACCAATACAAACAATTATGTTTTTTTTTGCAATTGCATCACCCTGCTTTACAACAATTGCATTATCAGGCCTTGCAACCCACAAATCATGAAAAATTCAAGGAAAATTCATCAAATTTGGTAATTTTGGCCCTCCTTCGAGCACTATAGTATGAGCATGATCATAATTTAAGCTAAACATGGTTGATCCATAATAAATTAACCAAGATCTAACTAGTTTTTATTAAAGGTAAAGAAGGTTTTGAAGAGGCCCCAAAACCCTTTACAAAAGGATAGATGTCTCAATAGATAACCACACAAATCAACAAAAAACCAACATGCAACAAAACATGAATAAAACAACTACCAAAAAAGGAGGAGCAAAACCAAAAACTACAGATTCTTCAAAATATTACTAGCCTCCATGTCACTTTCAATTATCTTCTGATGCACATTCGTAACTTCAAAAATCTCTTTGATAGGAACCCCGACTTATAGCTTATATTTTTTATGGGTCCTAGCACTAGGCCCCAAAACACTTACCTCTTTAATAAAAAAACCATGCAAACCAACAAAATTCCCAAGAACATCCTTACCAACTGAAGCTTCATCCATCAAATACCTATTCACAATAGCATCCTTATCAGTTGGAGTTTCCTCCATCCATTTTCCAACGTTCTCATTGAGGATAATAAGGCCCTTCGCTTCATTCCTCATAACAGATTTTGTCACTTCAACAACCTTATCCAACTTCATTGTAACCCATTCCATCTTCTCTTCCAAGATCACAATCCTTTGTTCAAAACTTTGGTTCAACTTAAGCATCTCATCAGCAACAATCTTTAAAGCATAAAAAGTCGGTTAACTTGAGCTTGTAGAGCAGACTTCAAAGTATCTCCAACTTTACTCACAGCCCTCTAAACCTTCAAATTGGTCATATTAAGTTCATAGAAAGCCAATTTGAAAAACCTAAATAGGGAGATAATACCATCCTTTTCTAGAACCAAAACATTAGGCAAATCATCTTGGTTAAAATTAAACACATCCATAGCCTCCACTTCACCCTCTTGGGAGACACTATTCAGTTCTTGACTGTCAATTACCTCTATCCCTTTAGTCCTAGCCACCAGTGTCTATATTTTACGATGAGAGCTCATAATTTCATCAGCAACAATCCTCATTTTATTCTACATCTCCATCCCCTCTTCAGGGATATCCATTGTATCTTGCTCACCAACAACATTTGGAGGAGAATCAAAAAACTCCTCCTACATAGGGCTACTAGTCTTCTTAGCCAAATTCTTGCTACTTCCATCCTTCAAACCCTTTTTTCTCTTAGACGCAGACAAAGGCGATGTAGAAATATTTTCCCCAACAAATTTATTTTCTTTCATGAGGGTCAAGGGAGAACCTACCTTAATTTTACAGGGTTTATCACCAACTCCCTCCTCACTACAAGTTTCATACTCCATAGAAGTATGGGTAGGTTTACCTCTTTTTCCAATCTTACTAGGAGTAGGGGGTTGTGAGTATACTTCCATAGAAGCCTCAGACTTAGGTTCATAATCCTCATCCTCATCCAACCCAGACTCCTCCTCCAAATCCACTTTCTTCTTTTCCCTTTAGGTTTCTTAGGTTCATCCTTTGACATGATCTCATACTCCAATTCTAGTTTCTTTTTATTTCTTTTAGAAGCCATCTCAGACTACTTAGGATCCACATAAGATTTGGTATAATCCAAAATTAGGAGAATTAAACCAACATGAAGCATAGGATTTTAGGGATTTCTCTTTTGATCCTTAATTCCACTTTCCAAAGATGCCAAAAGATAGAAAGGGAAATAAAATTTCTTCTTGTGTCTAAAGGGACTCAAAATGAAAAAATGATAACCATAAATGGTAGAGAAATGACCTTCTAAGGTTATATACCTCATAAATTCTTCAACAACATCTCCCCATAGAGCCTTGATCAAACTATGTAAGTAGCCACCTCTTTTAGCAAACTCAATCTTATTTTCTTCCTCACCTTTAAAGAAGATCTGCAGTACAACATTGGGCTCATTCTTATCTCTATACACTTTTCTTCACTCATTCAATAGACCCATGATCCTTTCAATAATGTCTTCATTAGTGTCAAATTCAGTTCCACCCAACTTTAGAACCCTATTATGCCAGCCCTTTGCACAAAAATTTGTCTCCTTCGGATCATTCCCATGGAGATGCTCAATATATGATGTAATCCCACCCAACTACAACCTTTGCCACAATTTTGACTTATATTTCAGGGTATCATAGGAAAATGGCTCAACCCTATTTCTATCTCCAGCCATGCATACCTACTCAATGAAATGCAAAAGCTTGAGGACTTTGTAGAAAATTAGAAGAAGCCTTGAGAATAAAGGCAAAGAATTACCCACAATCCATGTGAAAATGACAAGGTGGAAAAAAGTAATTATTAACTTTGAAAGCCACCCCATATGGAGGATACTGAAATTATTAGAAACCCAAGCATGATCCAAATACATATCACTCTGAAGGATAATCTGCCACATGAATAGAGAAATGTGAACATAATTCATAATGAAGCCAACACCCTCCTTAATATTTTTGGTAATCATTATTAAGACAAGCAAGGGCCTCAATAGGAAGGGGATCATTCTCATCTCAAATCCTATGATCACTAACACCAATATTAGCAAAGACATCTACAAGAACATTACCCTCCCTAAAAATATGAGAAATATAAATTCATCATATGAACTCAAAATATCAATCACATCCAACATAAGGGATTCAACAGTCTAAGAGGGAGGACTAGACTTTTTCAAGTTATTAATAATATTTAACGAATCTCCCTCTAACCAAACCTTTCTAAAACCTTTAGAATGAGAAATATTCAACCCATTATAGGAATCTTAACAAGATCTAACTAGTAATGTCAAGCTCCCAATGAAATTGTTGAAAACTTTAAACAAAGAAGCCATTAAATATGGAAAAACTAGAAATAAATAATGGAAACTAATCTAATGACTCAAACCTCATGCCATTGGGGGATTGGTGTCGCATTGATGTGGAATTTCATCCCCTTCCCAATCCCTTGGTTGAAACAATATTTCAAATGGATTATATTGGTGAAGATTGATGAATATGGATTCAAGATAAGCTAAAATGGATGCTAAATGATAAAATGCTTGTGAGGAATGCTCTAAAATTTACTATAGTGAAATTAATCTAAATTAAAGTGGACCATTTTCTCATATAAATGAGCACTAGTTATAGGAAAAATAGCTAAATCAATGGTCAAGATTGCTTTTATCAATCAATGGATAAAAATCAATAAGAAGAGATGGCATGGATTAAGAATCTAATAATTGGATGAGATTGAAAGTTGAAAAGGATGAAGGATTTTAATCAATGGCTCTCATTCATTTGAAGAATCTCACTTCTGATGGCGACAGGTAGAGCTATGTCCTTCATGAGCATGGTAGGTCATGGCTTGTTAGGCTATGACTGCATGTCATGTTTTCTCAATGCATGTTGATTATTCTTGCAGTAGGCATACCTTTATTTCGTGATCAGTGGTGTGGTGTTTTGATCTATTGGGTGGGTTTTTTTTCATGTGTGCAGGGGGTGTTATTATTATTATCCTTGGTTTTCTTTCATCTTCAGTTGCTCAGGGATTTATTTAGAGCTTTATTCTTTGAGGGTTTTTCCCTATCTCCTCTCTAGTGATGGATCGAGGGAAAGCTTCAAGGACCAATATTACTTTGGATTTCCGATCTACCTTGGGAACAAAATCTCCTTTTTCAATGAAGGTTTTTGATAATAACTTGTCCTCTAATGATTCAGGGAATGGAGGATTTGCTCTGGGTGGAGGACCTCATATCCCAAAATTTAATGGATGCTTGGAACAAAGAAAATATATGTCGGTACTAATGATTCAACTATAATTGATTGCATAGGATATTGAGTATTAATCAAAGCATGCTTTGCTCTGTAAATTTTTGGGAATGAGGGTTTCACTTCAATTTTTGGAGTCATGGGATTGTTGTACCTAGTCCTCGAAGGGTGAGATGGAAATAATATTATTAGAAAACACTTAATTTATGGTGACATTTAATTACATGGTGAATCACAATAAAGTGTTTGACATTGGGACTTATTTCCACAACTAGATTGGTTTATTTATTAAACCCTAGCATGTGGGTTTTGATCCTTCAAAGGTGCTTCTAAATCAGGTTTTGGTGTGGATTCATTTGCCTAGATTTATAGTTAAATATTGGTGCAATGACATCTTGCATTGAGTTACTTCACTATTGGGGAAACCGGTGGGTCCTTCTTAGCAAACTTAGGATAGATATATAATGGATTTTTCTTGCATTTGTGTTGAAATGGATTTAAATAACCCCCTTCTTGAGTCTTTGGAAATTCATGTGGGTCCATGTTCTTGGGTGCAACAGATGGATTATGAGATATTTCACTTTCATTCTCATCTCTATTATGAATATGACCATGTATAGAGGAGATGCCTAAAGTCTAAATCTTCTGGGTCTCAAAATATTCAGCCTCCTCACAAACCTCCTAAGATGGACAAAGGAAAGCTCTCCATTCTTGGTGATGATGTTGGTGCAAAGGGTTTTATTCCTGTTAAGGCTTGTAATAGGAACTGAGGTCAAAAGAGAACTCTTAAGGAGCATCAAGAAGGAGATACCTTTAATATATTTTAGGTTCTACATGATCTTAGTCAACAAGAGGTAAATTCGGTAATGATGTTTATGGATCAGGGTGTTTCAGAAGGGGTTCATGAAGGAATTATTCCAAACTACAACCAGTCTTCTCAAGAAACTAGGGCTTTATAAATGGAGACAGATCAAAATTTGGTGGTTCATGGGAGGTCTAAGACTCTTATGAATACGAAGCTAGGGGAGAGATCTCTACTATATTAATGAAAGTGGGGTCTAATTCGGTAAAAGGAAGCAAGGCTTCTCCTTCATTGGGAATTCTTTAGAAAGACCAAAAGAAAGGGGTTGCTGAGAACTCTTCTAAAGTTGGGAGAAAGAAATATTTAAAAAAGATAAAGATTACAAAGGAGACTTTGGTGGAGTTTGGATCTGTTAAGACCCCGAGATTCCCATTTTTCTAACCCTCCAAAATTATTGCCCTCTCTTGGAATGTAAGGGGCTTGAACAGTGGCCCTCGATAACATTTTGTTCATGATTTGGTGAGAACTCATTCTCCTAATGTTATTTTTTTACATAAGACTAAGTTAACAGTTGAAGGTATGATTGGTTTGATGCCTAAGTTGTGGGGACGAGGTTATTTCCAGTGTAATGGGGCTCATGGGAATGTTGGAGGTGTGGCCTGCCTCTGGAACCCATTAAAGATTCACCCTCTTTGGTGGATGTCCTCCAAGTATTCCATCTTTGTGGTTGCTTCAAGTCTAGAGTAAGGGGAAACTATTCTTCTTTCAAACTTATATATGCCTACTGATTTTCATGGTAAGTAGATATTGTGGTCTCACATTAATTTCATTCAGATCCTTGATCCTTTTTTCACTTGTGTTATTGTGGGTGATTTCAATGCTATTACTCAGTTAGATGAGAAGAAGGGTGGTATTGAGAGATTGGAGCCCTCTAGTTTCCTTCTTCAGGATAAAATATTTGCATTGAATCTAGTTGACATTAAGCCCCTTAATGGCCAGTTTACTTAGAATAATAGGAGAATGAGAGAGAACTGTATTGTTGAGAAACTTGATTGATTCTTAGTTTCCCACTTCTAGGTTGGATGATTGTGGTCTACTTGCTCTAAGATTTTGGACTAGAGGGGCTTGGACCACTAGCCTATTAAGTTATCTGCTACTTCGACCCATGTTGCTTGGTAACCCTCTATCAAGTTACAACTTATGTGGTTAATATATTCTTCTTTGTAGGAGCATGTGGCTAAATGGTGGCCGAGGGGAAGACCTGCTTATATGTCACTGCTATGTATTATTTTTCCAAACTATTTCAATATATAAAATATCAACTCAAAAGGTTGAATAGGTAGTGCTTTGGCAATATTTTCATGCTAAGGTTGTTTATCAAGTTGATTTGGATGTCATCACTCAAGAGATAAGAGATTTTTGTCTTTTTGAGGATTTACTCAGGGAGGAGGCAAGGTCTTTGAAAGCTTTGGAAGAGTGTGAGTAGCGAGAGGAAATATATTGCAAACAAAAGTCGTGAGTTGAGTGGTTACAAGAGAGACACAACACCACTTTCTTCTTCAACTTGATGAAGACTAGGATACATGGTAATTCTATGCCTATTCTTGTGAATGACAAGGGTGAGCATTTTTCTTCTTTGTAGGATATGTCTAGAGAGGCTTTGTAGTTATTTTCTTCTTTATTTAGAGAGGATTCTCGGTATGGTTTTGCAAAAGAAAATAAAGATTTATTTTGTATCCCATATTTGGTTATTGGGGAGAGGAATGAGCATATTCTTGGGGAACATCTCACTCGAGGAATTGGAGGCTACTATTTTATAAATGAAGAAAGGGAAAGCCCTGTCCTTGATGGCTTTTTGATTGAATTTTATCAAGAATTTTGGGATACCATTAAGCTCGACCTTTTGGAGGTGGTTCATGATTCTGAAAGGAAAAAGAAGATGTTGAGGGCTTTGAACTCTACATTCATTTCTCTCATTCCCAAATGTGATAGGGTGGATCGTCTGAGTAAATTTCGACCCATCTCCATTTGTAATGTAGTGTATAAAATCATTTCCAAGTTGATTGTCGAAAGGCTAAAGCGATGGCTTAGAGGGTTTATCTTTCAGGAGCAGAGTGGTTTTCTAGAGGATTCAAAATTTTTGGATGGGGTGGTCATTGCTACTAAAAACATTCATTCTATGGTAGCCTTGAAAGAAAAGGCTATTTTCATCAAGCTAGATATGGAAAAGACCTATGACAGAGTGATGAGGTCCTTCTTGCGAAAAATACTTATTTCTTTTCACTTTTCTGAGGAGTGGGTCCAAAGGGTTATGTGTTGTGTTACTTCCACTTCTTTCTCGATGTTGATAAATGGTGACCCTTATTCTCTTTTTATTTCTTCTAGAGGCCTTCATCAAGGGGATCCTCTCTCTCCTTATTTATTTATCCTTCTTGCTAAAGGCTTGGGGAGATTGGTGAAATGTAAAGTGGAGTTGGGTTTTATCCAAGGATGGGGGTGGGCAAATCGTTTGCCTCCTCAATCTCACTTGTAATTTTTGGATCATACTACCTTGATGGGTATGGATAAGATTAGAGAAGATATAAATTTGTTCAAGGCTTTGGATACCTATCTTGTTGCTTTTGGTCAAAGGATTAATGAAGAAAAATCTTCCATTTTCTTCTTAAATACTTCAAGGATTATTCAACAAAGGATTTCTTGTATCTTAAGGTTTCAAATTGTTTCTCTCCCTTTAACTTATCTTGGTATTCCTTTTTTTGTTGGTAGACTTCCTAGGGAATCATGACAAAATATTTTAGACAAGTTTTGTACGAAGATTAATCATTGGACTCATCTATGGTTGTCCTTTATTGTTCATGTTTAGTTGATAAAGTCAGAGGTGCAGGATCTTCCTATTTATATGTGTATGCTACAATTGGCTCTAGTTGGGTTTATGAAGGAGTTAGATTCTCTAGCTAGACAATTCTTATGGGCAAGTGGCTTGTCCTCTTCCAAGTGGAGCCTAGTAAAGTGGGATATTGTGTGTAATCCAAGGTAGTTTGTGTTGTTATATGGAACTTGATCAGACTCAGAGGTTAAATTTTTCACACTTTCATCAACGCAGTTCGCCCCCACCCCCCAAAAAATTATTTAACATGGGTTTTGGGGGTAGTCCCCTCGAAATGTCACAACTTTTATTATTTTATAAAGGTGTCGGGAGTTTTTTCTATTGATCGATATAAAAAAACCTATTTCGTAACTGACATAAGTCTTGATAAAAAGACTCAGGTTTAGGGTTTTTTGTTGATATTGTATTGAAGTATTTGCAGTGGTATTGAGTTGCAAGGATTGCTAGTTGTAATTGGTTCAATTTCCTAGATAATAATATTGGACTCTCTATTGGTGGATGTAGCCCGCGTTTGGGTGAACCACATTAAAAATTCTCTTGTTATTATTTTTATGTATTTTTTATTCCTCTATTTAATATTTATCTATATTTAATTGATATCTTCTGCACAATTCCTAACAAATGGTATCAAAGTGGGTTGTGTTCAATTATCATCTACAGGAAGGTCTCACGCTTGAGTGTGAGTCTCATAGTTAAGTGGGGCAAATGGAGGATGATGGTAAATTAAAGGGAGATAACTTCATTGGGCAGAACTATCAGTTATGAAAGATGCAGATGGAGGATTATCTCTATCAAAAGGATTTATGGAGGTTGTTGGAAGGAATAACCAAGAAAATGTCAACAATGACTAATGAGGATTGGAATCTTTTGGATAGAAAGGAATTGGGAACCATTTGGTTGTTCCTGGCACCATTTGTGGCATTCAATAGAAGAAAAGAAAAGACAATAGATGAATTGATGAAAGCTTTAGCTAAATTACATGGAAAACCCTTAACCTCAAATAAGGTATATCTCATGAAGTATTCATTTAATCTAAAAATGATTGAACATGGATCTATCACAGATCATTTAAATGAGTTTAATATGATTACTAGTAAATTGACTTATGTAAATGTAAAATTTTATGAAGAAATTAGAGCTTTCTTGATATTGTGTTCTTTGCTTGAAAGCTAGAATATTTTGGTAATGGTGGTTAGTAACTCTGTTTTTGGTTCTAATACCTTTAAATTTGATGATGTTGTTGGTGTTATTTTGAGTGAGGAAATTCATAGGAAAAACTTAGGTGGATCCATATTAGGTATTTTTTTTAATGCAGAAAGTAGGGGAAGATCAAAGAAGAGAGGAAAAGGTTCTAGAGGTCATGGGAAGTCATGAGGAAAATCAAATGACAACAGGTCCCAATCCAGAGGATGAAAGGATTGTTGGTACTGTGGGAAACCAGTTCATTTGAAGAAATATTGTTGGTCTCAGAAGAATAAAGAAGGAGACAAACAAAAAAAGGCAATACGGAGGAAAATGTGGTAAGTAATAAATCTGAAGATGATGCTTTTATTCTTTCCCTAAATAATGTTGATGGTTCATGGGTTTTACATTTAGGGTCCTCATTTCATGCTATGCCCCATAGAAGTTATTTTCTTGATTATGTCCAAGGGGATTTTGGTCTGGTTTATTTGCGAGATAATGAACATGGTCAAATTTGTGGAAAGGGAAGAATTAAGATTAATTTACAGAATGGGAATAATTGGGCACTACAAGAGGTAAGGGACATTCCAAGGCTAAGTAGGAAATTAATTTCAGTAGGGTAGCTAGCTGATGAAGGTTGCATAGTTAATTTGAGTGATAAAAATTGGAATATTTCAAAAGGTTCCTTAATAGTACCAAAAAGTGTGAAAGTAGGCACCTTATATCTTTGTACATGACATATTTTTCTTTCTACTTTAGTTGTTGCAGAGAAAAAAATAGGTTCAAGAACAGTTGCTACATGTTCACAAGGATGTTGTATTCAAGGAGAAGGTGTTGTACAAAGATTAGTTGCAGCAACATGAGAAGAAAGAAAAGGATTTTGTGGTGCTGGATGATACTCTAGATAGTGATGTTCGAGTAGTTCCTCATTCTCTACAACAACAACAAGAATTACCATAGACTACAGTGAATGTTAGATAGTCAACAAGGCTATGTAGACCTCCTGAAAATATTTCTCCCTCTTTGTATTCTATTTTGTCAACAAATTTTGGTGAACCAAAAGGGTATGATGAAGTTATGCAAGTGGATACAAAGGTTCAATGGGAGATTGCAATGAAAGAAGAAATGGACTCCTTGCTGAAAAATCAAACTTGGGAATTATGTAGTTTGTCTATAGGTAAAAAGGATTTACCAAACAAATGGGTTTATAGGCTGAAAGAGGAAGATGGAGGTAATAATAGATTTAAAGCCAGGTTAGATGTAAAAGGATTTGCACAAAAAAAAGGCATTGATTTTGCTGAAATATTTTCTCCGGTTGTTAAGATGACTTCAATTCGTACTATTTTAAGTATTATGGTTGTTGAAGATTTGCATTTGGAACAACTAGATTTGAAAACACTTTTCTTCATGGTGATTTGGAGGACGAGATATATATGGAACAACCCAAAGGATTTGAGGTCAAAGGTAAGGAGAAATTGGTGTGTAGATTGAAGAAGAGTTTGTATGGCTTGAAACAAGCACCTCGGAAATGGTACTTGAAATTTGATAGTTGTATGGTTCAGCAAGGCTACATCAGGTATAATTTTGACCATTGTTTATTTTTAAGAGGTTGGATAATTACAACTACATTATTTTATGTTTATATGTTGATGGCATGCTTGTAGCAAGGTCTAACATGGATCACATAATTGAGTTAAAACAACAGTTAGCAAAATCATTTTCTATGAAGGATTTGGGTGCAAAAAAATCAATCCTTCGTATGAGAATTTGTAGAGATAGGAAGAACAAAAAATTGACTCTATCTCAGGATGATTACATTGAAAATGTGTTGCAAATATTCCATATGGAGAATGCAAAAGCTGTCAATACACCTTTTCCTAGTCATTTAAAATTGACTAAGGAGATGTTTCCAAAGATACAAGAGGAGAAAGAAAAAATTTCCAAGGTACCATATGCTTTAGTTGTAGGAATTTTAATGTACCCCATGGTATGTATGAGACCATATATTACACATGTTGTAGGAGTCATAAGAAGGTATATGACTAATCTCAGATTGGAGCATTGGAATGTAGTAAAATGGGTTCCTAGGTATTTCAAAGGTACATCCAATAAACATTTATGTTTTCGGGGCTCTAATACTGATTTAGCAGGGGATGTTGATACCAGGTAGAGTACTACAGGTTATGTATTTATTGTAGGTGGGACAATAGTGAGTTGGATCTCATAGTTGCAAAAGGTGGTTGCTTTATCCACCACAGACGCAAAGTATGTAGTTGCAACAAAGGAAAGCAAAGAGATGATATGGATGCAATCTTTCATGGAAGAATTGGGAAAACAACATGCCAATAATTATTTGTTTATGGAAAGCCAGAGTTACATACATATTGCAAAAGATACTTCATTTAGTCGCTGTTGGATGATGGAAAGTTAAGGCTAGAAAAGATACATACAAATAAAAATCTAGTAGATATGTTTTCAAAGGCAGTGACAAAAGAGAAGCTGAGCTTCTCTTTAGCTCCAATTGGTCTTCAAGATTGAAAACAATAAAATTCGAATAGTAGGGTTCAAGGTGCTTGTTTCCAGTGGGGGCTAAATGGTCAACGGTGTTATGATCAGTCTCCAAGTGGGAGATGATATGGTGTGGAGTTTGACTAGTCTCCAACTAGGAGATTGTTGTTATATGGAGCCTAACCAACCTCATAGGTTAAATTTTCCCCACTTTTGTTGTTGTGATTTCCCCCCCAAATTATTTAATGGGTGTTTGGGGGTAGTGCACCCGAAACCTCACACGAATTTTATTATTTCATGGATGCGTCGAGTTTTTTTTTTCTATTGAAAAACATAAACAAACCCTATTTTCTAACCAAAAAAAGTCTTGATAAAATGACTAAGGGTTAGGGTTTACATTGATATTATATTGTAGCATTTGTATTAGTATTGAGTTGCAAGGATTGTTGGTTGTAATCGATTCAATTTCCTAGATAATAATATTGGACTCTCTATTGGTGGATGTAGCCCGAGTTTGGGTGAACCATGTTAAAAATTATCTCGTTGTTATTATTTATGTGTATTTTTTATTCTGAAACAACGATAAAATAGGGGGGAGGAAGACCTTTCCTATTTTATCTAGGTCATTAAAATATGTCCTAAGAACCCTAATAGGATTGACTATCAACCCATCAAGGTGAGTCAATACACAACTAGGAGGAATTAGCTCAAGGTGTTCTATTAGATTAAGGGGTTCACCACCAAGTGAATGCTTGGAAATAATAATGTTTGAAAACACACTATGATATGCAAAATACTTAAATAAGACAAATGAAGCTTCTTAATACTGAAAAATGAACAACTCCAAGTTACGATATATGTACTTGGGAAGCTTGGAGATTCTAAAAGGATTTTGGAAATGCAAATGGACTATTAAAATATGCCTTGGAGGACTAAGATGCCTTTACTCCTGTCTTAGTCTCGCAACTATTTTTTGGGGAAAACACAGAATCTTCAATTAACAGAACAAAATCCTGAAAAATCACTAAAATATTCCACCTGGAGGATTAAGACACCTTTACTCTCATCCTAGTCTCGATCTGAATTTCTAAAAAGTGTGAATGTGGTCCTCAGCTCCTAGATCTACAATTGCTTCTCCTCAGATCTCACATTCTGAAACAGTCGGATCTGACCTATAGGTGAGTTTCCATGAAGATGGAAAATTTTAAAATGCAACTTTGTAACTTTGACAACTTTTCACTCCAAGTGATCTTCAATTATACAAACTAGATCTGAAAACATAGATGGACAAGATGGGAAAAACTTGTTGATTGTTAGTGAATGGGGATTTTCCTTGGTCAAACCCCTTGTTGGTAATTAAACCTTGAAATGAAATAGAAATGGTGAAGGAAATGGTGAATTAACAACATGAAATGCTACACCAAACCCTTTCAAATATTGTAAACTTGTATGTAATGGTTGCAATGGAGATGGACCTTGAAATGCTTTCTTAGATGAAAACCCTACATCACAAATTTAATACAACAACACACATGATGCAAGAAAAATATTTGAAATGATGCTTGAAACTTGATGATGGCTCCAATTTCTTGATGAATTTCTCTTGAATGCACTTGATCTCATAAATTTTCCTTAGGAATGAATAGCAAAGTTGATAGGATGAAAATAAATGAGTGAACCTTGTATTTATACTTTTTGTGCTTAATATCCCAAAATTATATCACAGCAAGCCAACATATGAATTCAAATAGTAAAGGAAGTTAAATCCCGCAAATATTTGAAATTAAATCCCAAAAATGACTCAAGGAGGACTAAGATGCCCTAGGTTGTGTGTTAGTCCCAAGTGATGAAACTTGGGGCACAAAAACCAAAAAGGGGCCCAAAATAAATGTCTCGAAATTAGGGTTTGAGGACCTCTAGGGGACAAAGATGCCCGTAGTGGTGTCTTAGTCTTGACTAGAAATCATGAACACGCCAATCAGAGTCACTAGGGGATCAGATATGCTTGTGAGAATGTCAATATTTACTAGAAAAATATGTCATTCATAGGGCTTGTCGACACAAAATAGGGCCAATCAAGCTATAAAGAAGGATAAATAAAGAAAGGCATGCCCAAAAAAGTGTGAAAATGCAATGGTATACATTTTACTACACTACATTTAGCCCCCACTTTAGTGAGAGGATGAGGTTGCCTCAAACTTGCACTAAAGTAGCCAACCAAACAATCCAAAGGGGTTCATATGTACCAGCTTTGGTAAGATAGGATGAAAATAATCAAGAGGTTGGCAAAGCCCCTGAGATTATGATCCTATGGCGAACCAACATAGGCAGAAAGGAACACACTTGTAGATGATATATGAAGCCAAAATTAAATCACAAACATACACCATCAAAGAAAAGAAAAAGGAAAAAGGAATGCAACTAAAATAGATCATGCTTTGACTGGCCATCCAATGTGATGCACCAAGTCTAGGCTTGAAGAGGGTTTACAAGTGGAATGCGTTGTCCACTATGTAAACAAAACACATACTCATGAGGGCTAGTGGGAACTAGTTGTCTACTAGGTGAGCCCTAAGAGGTCCATATCAACATCATACCCCCATGACTATGATAAGGACAAAAATAAAATACATGCTCACATGGGATAGTTAAGCTAGGTATTCACTATGTGAGCCCCAAGAGGTCTATATCAAAGCCATACCTCCATGAATTTAATAGGGACAAAAGGAAAAGGCAATGCAACAAGAAGAGAGGATGCTCAAAGAGGTTTTTCTTACTTCATTTGAAGTCTTACTCTTAGTGGACATTGTTCCTAATGTCTCCAAGAGATGACCAATCATAGGATAAAAGATTCACCACTTAGGGAATGTAGTGTGTTATATTACCACTAAGGGGAATATAATATGCTGAGATAGGTCACAATTTTGAAGGACATTACTCCCAATGTCAAGAAAAATAGGAAAATGCATCGTATGAAGAAAGAAAATCACATCAAGGAATATGGAAAAGAAAATGTAGATGAAATCACACTGAAATAATGTCAATGCATGCCATCACTTTACAGAAATTGCTAACACCAAACTGTGAGGAATTAATTTAAAGTAGACAAAAATGGAAAAGAAAAAAAAAATAGGGTTTCCCCCCACAAACACATAAGGGATCTATGGATTCAGGGTCAATATCTATCTTTTCTACTAAGGATATTAGAGAGCTCCGAACAGGAATCATTCCCCAAATACACACAGATCTAGAATAATGGCACAAAGAGACCAAAAACAAAGAAAATCATTTTGGATCAACATGGAAGAGACATAGGGTGTCTTGAAACCTCGCGTCATCCCCAAAAGGAAGACAAAAAAAAGTAAAAAGGAAAGAAAAATCTTTTCGGTCTACATGGAAGAGACATAGGGTGCCTCGATGCCTCGCGTCATCCCCAAAAGGAAGACACAAAACAAAAGTGAAAAGATAAATGAAAAACAAAAAGCTTACAACATAGAGATGAATGCAGGTACAAATAGAGGAATGCACAAAGAGAGAGAAACATCAAATAGAAAATTATGGGGGATCATGATACGCACATGCCTACAAAAAAGAAAAAGAAAAGGACTAGTAAGGCATAGATGAGTCAACCTAAAGTAGGTTATCTACCTCCCAGTCTGAATCTGCATAAGAAAAAGGTAGATAATGAACTAAAAGGACAAAAAAAATTTCCTAACTAGGACAAGGGCACCTAATTCTTGTCCCCACTAAGTGCGGGACAAGAATGGGCCAAGATAGGTGATGAGAAGGGTCATGTAATGGTGAGAATAATAAAATTCTACAACTATTACATGATAAAAGGGGTGAAATATTATTCAATCACTGGATGGCAATCATTGCCATTGAAGTGAAAGTTTTGCAAAATTAATTTGAATGTGCAACACTCCTCGGTGCTATGTCAGAGAATTCGATGGTATGTGCAATGTGGGACTTTAGTATCCTTAGGATAGAGAACCAATATATTCAGGAGGCAATGTTATGAATCCTTTGTTGAGAAGTATTTGTAACTTCCTTTCAATTTCAGGTGGTGGATGAGGAGGTTGTAATTTTTGTAATTTGTAAGGTATTTTGTGTTTGCTAGGCTCACCAACATCCTTGTCATCATTGGGAATTAGGATATTTGTATCTAAAACCACTATACCATCACTATGAAGCTTTAGGTATTCTCTCGATATGTTTGTGTTGTGAGGGGGATCTTGATATCCTAACCCTTTTCTATTTTCAATAGTTGGAACTTGCTCTAAGATTTGGTGAATTTCAAGTTCACTTGTTGTATCACATCCTTGTTTACTCAAGATTGTGAATCCTTTGGCATATATTTCTTCAAGTTTGATTAGAGTTTTTGTTACTTTGTGATTATAAGATGGTTCAATGTTTTCTTTTCTAGAGGAACGTGATTCACCTATTAGAGGGAACTTAGGTTTAATGTTTGTTTTAGTTTCAGGATGTAAGTAACCAAACATGTCAAGAGGTGGTAATGTAGGAGGATTTGGTTGTTTCATGGATGGGTAGAAGGATGCATTAGCTTCAAGGTTATCAAGACAATTGTTTAGGAACTTATTCATGTTGTCATCATCTTCTCTAATGATGTCAACACCATGAGGATGACATGCATTAGGAGTTGAGAGAGCATGAGTGAGTTTGATGTCATTAGGATCATTACCAAAGGCACAATTTGAGACATCTACTAAAGATTTTACGGACATCCAAAACTTTCTGAAGCACATATCCATTATGCAAAATTAAGTAAATGCACTTGAAAATGAAATAAACTAGGATAACAACAATTCTAGAAATTGAAACAACAAATTGAAAGAAACCCTCAAAAACACAAAACAACAATTTCAGACCCTAGAAACTGGAGATTCAAAATAAACGAGGACTAAGATTCTATGAAGGGTCTTTTAGTCCTCCTGATGAGATTTGGCAGTTTCAAAGGCTGAAACAGGAAGCAAACAATAGGGAGATGATTCTTAGCAAAAAAAGATGAGAGGGACTAAGATGCCAGTAAGGGAATTTTAGTCCTAGTAGAGGTTTTTTTGAGAGAAACAATAAAATTTTGATTGAAAACAACTTTCTTATGTTGTCTATATAGGGACATGATGTTTGGAAACAAAAAATGATGCAAATAGAGGTAAAGAAAAGAAATATTAAACAAACAATTGAATGCAATATGTGAAATGAATTTTTCAATTTTCAATGTTTCTAAATGCAATTAAGAGGATGAACAATGCACTTTTCAATTTTTCAATGATATGTAATGATGCAACAAAGGAAAAAAACATCCTATATGCACTTTCACTAATGCAAAGATAAGAAACCCTAAATGTAATTTCACTAATGCAAGGTGCAAGAAACCATATATGAAAAATGCAATGAATGCAATCTAAATCTAGGATCTAAAGGACTCCAAAATAGAAAAGGAAGAGTTCTCAAACAAAGTCGGGTTCACCAAAATGAACCAAAAAAACAATAGGGGGGAGGAAGACATTTCCTATTCTATCTAGTCCATTCAAATATGTCCTATGAATCCTAATAGGATTGACTATCAACCCCTCAAGGTTAGTCAATACACAACTAAGAGGACTTAGGAGGGGGTGTTCTATTAGATTAAGGGGTTCACCACTGAGAGAACTTTTAGAATTTAAAGGATCTTCAACAAATAATCAATGATATGGAATGTAATTTACTATATTTAGCTTAGAAGATTAATTAAAAGATCAACCTTAAATATAAAGGTACAAGGAAATCAAGATCCACAATCAGTGGATAGGAGAGTGGTGGCAAATCACCTACCACAAAGATAGGGCCTAACCTCCCATGAGTGAAGGGAAAGACTCCTTCAACATGGAGGGGTAAAAAAGACTAAACTACCTTGACACCTAAGTAGGCTTAAGTAAGCCAAGTGTACACCTATGTGTACACCAACAACCACCAAGAAAATGCTTGGAAACAATAATGTTTGAAACCACACTGTGATATGAAAAATACTTAAAATAAGCAAAATGAAGCTTCTTAATACTAAAAATGAACAACTCCAAGTTAGGGAATGTGTACCTAGGAAGCTTGGCGATGCCAAAAGGATTCTGGAAATGCAAATAGACTGTTGAAATATGCCTTATATGACTGTGATGCCTTTACTCTTGTCTTAGTCTCGCTGCTATTTTTTGGGGAAAACATAGAATCTTCAGATAATGAAACAAAATCTTGAAAATTCACTAAAAGATTCCACCTAAAGGACTAAGATTCCTTTAATCATGTCTTTGTCTCGATCTAAATTTCTAAAAAGTGTGAATGTGGTCCTGAGCTCCCAAATCTGCAATTGCTTCTCCTTGGATCTCAAGTTTTGAAATAGCCAAATCTGACCTATAGGTGAGTTTCCATGAAGATGGAAACTTTGGAAATGCAAATTTTCAACTTTGACAACTTTTCACTCCAAGTGATCTTTAAGTCTACAACCTAGATCTACAAACACAAATGGACAATATGGGAAAAACTTGTTGATTGTTAGTGAATGGTAGTTTTCCTTGGTAAAACCCCTTGTTGGTATTTAAACCTTGAAATGAAATAGAAATACTCAAGGAAATGGTTAATAAACAACATGAAATGATACAACTCACCAAACCTTTGTAAATGATGCAAACTTGTATGTAATGACTGCAATGGATATGGATCTTGAAATGCTTGCTTAGATCAAAACCCTAAATCACAAATGTTAGCACAACACACATGATGTAAGAAAAATCCTTGACATGATCCTTGAAACTTGATTATGGCTCTAATTACTTGATGAATTTATCTTAAATGCACTTCATCTCATAAAATTACCTTAGGAATGAATAATCAAGTTGCTAGGATGAAAATGAATGAATGAACCTTTTATTTATACATGTTTATGCTTAATATCCCAAAATTATATCACACCAAGCCGCCATATGAATTCAAATAATAAAGGAGGTTAAATCCCGCCAAGATTTGAAATTAAATCCTAAAAATGACTCAAGGAAGACTAAGACGCCCTAGGTGGCGTCTTAGTCTCAAGTGATGAAACTTGGTGCACATACATCAAAAAGGGGCCCAAAATAGATGCCTCAAAATTAGGTTCTAAGGACCTTGAAGGGACAAATACGGCCTTAGTGTCGACCAAAAATCAGGAACACACCAATTAGAGTCACTAGGGGATCAAATATACTTTGGAGAATGTCATGATTTACCAAAAAAATATGTCATTCATAGGGCCAATTAAGCCATAAAGAAGGATAAATAAAGCAAGGCGGACCCAAACAAGTGTGAAAATGCAAGGGTATGAATTTTACAATAGTACACATGCTCCTCTATTTAATCTTGATCTACATTTAATTGCTATCTTCTACATGTAATTCCTAATAGTTTGGTGGTCTTAGATTGCGACGGTCAACTTGGTCCAAGTTGGTGTTCACTGCTAAGGTTTACTAGAGGTGATGTGTGGAGTAGGATCATATCTGGTCCAATATTTTAGCTCACAAGTATCTCCCAAATGTTTTGAAGGAGGATATTCCCAAGTATCCTTTGGTGGGGAAAGGTTTTGTGATTTGGGGAACGATTAAGAAAGGGGTCACACTAATCAAGGAGGGCTTGTTCTAGATATGTAATAGGGGGACTGACACTCTCTTTTGGTTTGGTTTTTGGGATGTATTTTCTATAATGCCCCACCACGTAACCCTAAAGGAAGTTGCAACTAACTACTCAACCACACAATTTTTGTTTTTAAACTACAACTAACATGCAAGTTCACTACCCATTTCCAACAACCTCTAAGATTACGAGATTAAGATTACTTTAAAACCCAAACAAAAAACATGAATAAATCTATAACATTTATCTACTTAAGAAATTAAGAACACATACATTCCATACATGATAAATTACATCATCACAAGAAGATATACAATAAGATTTCAAATAATAATAATGTAACAAAAGCTTACATCTCTCATTCCCCGAATGAGGTAAATCCAAAAACATTATTACATATTACATCATCCACCTAAATAAAAAATGAGGGGTAATAAATTACAAGAATCAACTGAAATGAATAAAAGCATGTAAATTAACTGGATCCCACGAGCTCTCCAACTAGAAATCTCCTCAACATGAACAAGAAGAAAATCCAACAGAGTAAGGTGCACATTTCACCCATCCAAGTGGTACCTGAAGGCCCATCCCCCATTCTAGGAGATAGTAACAAGGTTTCCTAGACAAGACCATCTACCTCTAGACACAGGCTAAAATATAACTAAACTGAATCAAATACAAATACAATACTAACACAATGGTTATAATGCTTCCGGAGTTAAATAATCAACTACATCACTGATACAACATACTATTGACTTAGGAGAAGTATCATTACAATGATACATGGGATATCCTAGTAAGTCTTCTTAGGCCCCGACCCCCATCTCAAGATATCCTAGAAACCTCTAACGACTCTCGGCCCCTCTTGCAAACCAATGTGGAATCAATTATCTCTCATAGAGACAAGATAACAATATTTCCATTCCAAGCCTTCTCGTCCCACCCCAAGTTTGTACAAGCCCTTGCGTCCATGAGTGAGGCACAATTATTCTTATTAAGTTTTGATACTACCTATTCTTCTAATAAGTTCATTTACATTAACATTGGATTAACTTACTTGCAACGAGTTACCTTGGCACCACTTTGTGTTTCAGCCCTCATTGCAAGCCACTCCTCTAAGAAAACACGTGGAACAACTCCACAACCCAAGGGGATGCTAGTGCGACTCAAGGATATTACATCCCCATCCAAAACATAAAGCAACACAACCCCGTTTGTGATAACCAGGTAATTAACTGGATATAATTATACACACTACCCAAGGCAATTCCAAAGGTTGACTTTCACAATACGACAACCCCCACATAATTAAAAATCCCATCTAGAAGACTTATTATCCCCTACTAAACAATTTCCCCCAAAATGAACACTGAAGGAATTTACATTTTAAAAGAGCAATTAAACAAGAATTAAATCTACTTAGGATTTCCTAAATCCACTTCCTTTAATAAAATTCAATAGTTTATTCCCTTAATAAACCTAGTTTAATAATGTTTCTTTCAGACACAACATGAAATTTAACCAAATATTTAATTACTTAATTTCTTTAAATATTAATAAAATAAGCATTTAATCGATGTAAAACATACTACTTTCAAATCATCTATTTCTTCCTTTCAAAAATAGATCATTTAAAAATCAAATAATTCCTTGATTAAAACACATTACTTTTAAATCCAACATTTGATCTGATAAAACATATTATTTTAATCATTCCAGAATTCGACTATTACATATTAATTTAAAATTTCTCCAATTTCATTTAAACACACCATTATTTAAATTGACCATTTGATATATATATTAAATTTTATAACTCAACTATATATATATATATAATAATAATAATATACATATATATATTTTATTAATTATATATATTAATATTTTAATATTATATGAATATAATTATATAAAATATTAATACATATTTTATTATATATATATATTAATATTTTAATATTATATTAATATAATATCAAATATTATATATTTAAAAAAAAAAATGAATTGAAAAGAGTTTAGGGTGCAGATTTTTCTAGGGGCACGTGCCGAATTTAGGGTTAGGGGCGACTAGTTTAACATAGTCAACCCCATTGTTGTGGGCGTGGATGTGTTAACCACAACCAACCCACCACTGTGGGCGATGGCTGTGTTAACCACATCCGACCCACCACTGTGGGCGACGACTGTGTTTAACATAGTCGACCCATCACTGTGGTTGTGGTCGTGGGTAGGGCACACTGGGCGTGACTCTCGACAGCGCCTCCCATGGGGGAAGTTGTGGGTTGAGCCCCCAACCCCCAACAGAAAACATCTCCGATCTTTTTTTTACATTAAAAAAAAAAATTCCCCAACCCTACGAATTTTGAAATCCGTATTTTAAAAATAGGGTTTAATTTTATTTTATTTTTTTGAATAGCATAAGCCCAAATCCAAACATATAAATAAAATATATGTATATCTCTCTCTGTGTGTATATATATATATATATATATATATATATATATATATATATATATATATATATTTAAATACCCACATAAGAAATTTGCAAAACTAATTGAGCAAATAATTCTTAAAACGATCATTTATAAAAACATATGCAATTTTTTCTTGAGAAAAACCAAATGGAAATAGAGGTTTAAGAATTTGATCCAAGGTTTAAAATGAATTTCTTCATCAAAATCATTTTCAGTTTTCCAAACATCATATCCAAATATATGATTTTTTTCAAAATCAAAATCAATTTAATAACATGAACCTGGTTTCCAAAAGCTTAAGAGGTTGAAAAAATGATGCAAAGCCTCCTCCTCAGATTCAAACTCCTTCCCAACAATCCAACTTGGCTTCTCCAAACTCAAAATCCAAATCCACAAAACACAAAACCAGAATTCCTTCCTCTTTTTCCCTTCTCTTATTTTTCCATTTTTCATGCTTATATAAAAAACTCTATGAAAAACAAAATATCTCATTCAACCACCATAATAAATTTTGAAAAATAAAATAGAAAATATCTCAAATTTCAATTTTGCATTCAAATTTTCCAAAAAATGCAAATTAAAACCTTTTTCCAATTTTCGAAACAAAATATCTATTAATTTCAAAATGAATAACTTCATTCAATGTAATTAATTTAATTAATTCAATAAAATAAATCTAATCCAAGATTAAATTATTTTATTAATTAAATTAAATCAATTAATTAATTAAATAATATCTTCTAACATAAAAAACTAGATTAATTTAAATAAACTTAAATATTTAATGCCATTTATTTACCCTATCTAACTTGCAATTAAATAAAATCAAGGAAAATTGAACAATATTAAAACGATCAAACCAGACTTAAAACCAATGGCTACTGTCTCTCAATCGAATGTCGTTGGGAAATGGACACGCTCAAACCTGCAGAACCAGGTAGAGTCGATGTATTGTACCTATAAACATATGAACAAAGAGTATATATCGAACATGTATATATGTATCATATAAAACACACTATGAAGAGGAAATCATGGAATCGCAGGGCACTCACAAGCGAGTGGTGCAATTTTGTCCCCTTCACCAATACAGTGTTACAAAATTGACGAATCTAACATCAATAGTCTAATCAAAAGCATTAAACAACATTAATTCAAATATCCACTATGCTAATATAAAGCATGCCATAATGATAACATCAGAATAAAATACCATCATGTCAAAATATAACATTCACATCGCTTTAAAGTTAGTGATCAAATATTAACTGAGTACCATAGTCAAAGTACTAATAGAAAACAAGACATAATGAAGTAGAACACTATCTAAACAAAAGAGAAAAATGGAGGGGTGCTACATTTTCCACCATTTTACATCAGTATCCTAATTTGGTGAATCTTTTTCAATGCTTCATGGAGGCCGGTTGGTTAGGGGTGCATGATTTTAAGAATTTTTATCCTTGTAGGTAGATGGAGGTGGCTAGGTTGAAGGATCATTGTGATTGGCCTGTTATCAGGTTGGAGGAGGTTTGTGTTGACCTCCAAAATATTTTGGCTAGGAGAAAATAAAATTCTCTTAGGCATAAGGATATTTTGGCTTGGAGCCTGAATCCTTAGGGTGCTTTCAATGTGGCTAGTGGATATCAATATTTGTTGTCTTGTAAGTTTGGGGGGGTGGAGGTCCCTTGGTGGAAACATGTGTGGAAAAAATTTTCATGGCCTAAGTGTAATTTTTTTGTGTGGTCTTTGGCTTGAAATAGATGTTTGAATTGGGATAATCTTCAGAAGTGGGGATTCTAGGGTCCCTCTATTTGTGTTCTATGTGACTGCGGTGAAGAGGATTCTTCCCATTTGTTCTTTTTTTTTCCTTATTCTATGTTGCTCTATCATTTATGGTGGGGTTTTTGGAAACATCCTTATGTTCATGCTTCTTCCCTTGTTGAGTTCTGGAGTAATCTAGGAAGACCCCCTTCCTAGGCCTTTTTCCTCCAGATTGTGTGGTGCATTGGTCCTACATTCATCTTTTGGAAAATTTTATTGGAAAGTAATAGTAGTATTTGTCATGGAGATAGGTTGATGGTTCAACAAGTTTGGCACATAATTGTTGGTATGATCCAAGAGATGGTGGAAGCCAAATGTGAAGTGGTTTTTCTGTTGGAAAGAAGTGATGACTAGATTGTGAATAGATTGGGCTTGCAGGGGTTGACTTCGGTCTCTGCTTATGTTAGAAGAGGTAGGAGGGTTAAAAAGAAGGTTCAAAGGGTTGAAATATGGTTTCCTCCTCTAACGGATTTTCTAAAGATTAATACAGATGGTTCCTCTATGAGTAACCTTGGGCCTACTGGGATTGGTGGGGTTGGAGGAGACTGTTCTAGTTCGGTTATTTTCTTTTTCTCTATTCATAAATGGAGGTATTCTAACAACTTTATGGCTTAGCGATTCTTTGGGCTATTGAGAATTCTTGTGCCTTGGGTTGGTGTAGGATTATCTATGAATCTGACTCACATATTATTGTTAATATGTTTCATGAGAAAAATATGGTTGAGGTTAATTGGCATATTGCATTGGTGGTTCGATAGATTTTGTAGAGGTGCTCTATGTTGGAAGTGGTGTCTTTTTCTCACATTATATAAGAATAGAATAGGGTTGCTAACTATTTGGCTAAGTGGGCTTCAGAGCATGCAAATGATTGGAATGTTGAGAGGTGGGTACAATTATCCCTTGATTATTTTTAGGATTTAGAAAGGGTCATTGCTGATGATATGGAGGGATAAGTTGTTGGTGGTTGTATGGATGGTGGCTTTTGTTTTGGATGGGGTTTTTGGTGTTTTTCTCTATGGGATCCTATAGGTTCCCTCATCCTTATATACTATTAATTTCTTGATTTCAATAATGTTTTTACCCCTTTTATTAAAAAAACAAGAAGCACACTTCCTAATAATTAGGAAGTTGTTACAATCTATTTCCATTGGAGAGAGTTGGTTACAAAAGAATATTCCATGGGAATATTCCCTTCGAAGTGGGAGGATGACATAAAATAGTTAATTAAATAATTAAAACAATTTAATTGTGCATTATGGATGAAATTAGGAATTTCATTAAACAAATAACTTGTTTAACAAAAGGGGAATTAATGAAATTCAATTAAATGATTAAGACTATTTAATCAAATAAGAGGACTTAGGGAATTTAATTAAATAACTTGAATTATCTAATCAAATATGATGAAAATTAGTATGAAAGGGGATGAATTAATCTAATAAAATTGATTATTTGATTAATAGAAGAAACTGGTGACATTTAATTAAACAATTAATATTATTCAATTAAATGGTCGAAAAGAGGTGAAGCAAGACAAAAAAAGATGTCAAGATGATTTTAAGTGTCTATAATTACAATAAATTAAAACTAGTAGCCTCCCTAAGAAGATAAATAAGTTCAAACCAAATCATTTTTCTTTATATTTTTTATAGTATAAATCTCCAAAATACCCTAGAATTGGGTAGCCCACTATTATTTCTCATACCATAGATTTTTTAAATTTCTATATTAAATGCATAGCTAGCAATTTTATTGGAAAATAGTGATCATCTTGAGAAATATAAAATGGATTCCTATAGAAATGGTGAGGCACTTATAGCTTGTAGAAAATCATGTCAAATCAATATTATATTTTTAAATGAGTCGTATCAAAATTTGAAATAGCTAATAATCTCTTGTAATATTCCATATAATATAGATGATATAGAGTTTTTGGAGGGTTTCAATATTAGTTGTCCAAAGAAAAAAAATATAATGTAGGACATTTTTTTTATTCTTTGTCAAAAAAGTTGTAGGGAGGTAAAAAATAAGATCCTATGTCTCCATATTACAAAAATAGATATGCTTGTAGGAAAGAAAAAATTACTATCTTAAAATAGAGAAGATTCTAGGCCCATTGATGTGACACTAAAATTCTAAACTGTGTGTTTAGAGATAAATTTGAAAGAGTATTTTATTATGGGTATGTGCAGGATAATCATGGAAAAAACAAGCCCTTTAGTGGCAATGAAAATTCAGAAAATCAGAGTTAGGCAACTTGATGTAATATTTTGAATAAGTTATCTATATTATTTCAAAAATATGTAAGAATAGAACTTGTAGAAAATTGAATCTAGTTTCTAAACTACTAGGTTTATTTAAAAAAAAACAAATCTATTTGGTGAAAATTTTAAAATTTCAGTGCAATAGTACTTAAATTTTAGGGGAAAAATAAGAAGTAGGTGTATGTCTGACCACCCTAACCCCAATAAAATGATAATATTTTTTTATAATATTTTAAATATAAGTAGAGGATGCATGTCTTGATGTGATGCATATTTTTTTGTAATTTATTTCCAAGTAAATAATTAATTATGAATTTTTTATTACAACTTTTAAAAAATACAAAAAATCATATGTCTAACTAGCTTAACTTGGTCAAAACTTCATGAAGTTATTATTATTATTTTTAATCCTACAATATGTGAAGCATAGAATGTGACACATGTTTCAGATTCAAAAAATGTGACACCGTTTGAAATCTATACATATTTTTCAATTAGCCTACCAATCAGGACTTTAGTCATAATTCAAGTAGAAAGTGAATAATAATTATTTATTAAATTCAAATTAAAGCATAATTTGTATTGGTGGAAAGCTGAGAATCTCCCTTTAAAACCCTTTTGTTTCATCAATTTTGGGTAAAAAAAAAGTCGTCAGCCACATGGGCCATTATATCACTTATGTATCACCACTTTTTGGCCCATCATGATCCTGCACATACCCTTATGAAAGAATGGAATAAAACTATACTAAAATTTAAAAATTATCATATAAAGTCCATGATGCTATCAATAAATTAGTGACACCAACTTTCTTTGCATGTGAGGATAGGTATAATCCCCTACTATAGTAATTGAAAATAGAGAAATAATTTCTCCACATAACCTCCTCTCATAACTATCGAGATCCAATTTCATATCTAAATTGATGTATATATAAGTAAAATGGTATGAGGTTTAAACCCTCAATTCTTCTCTCTCCCAACAGCTATAAATATAGTTTCTAAAACATTTGATTTAGAATTTCAAAATTTTGAAACAAAAGTAAAAATAAATAGAGGATTCATGGATGATGATAAATAAGATGGTTCCAAATTTTGTAAAAGATATAGTTTTAGTGAAAATGGGATGGATGCAATAATAGGAGAGATGAATATAGAAGAAAAATATTATTTTTTAAACCTATAGAAGGACCTACAAAATCATAGGTATGAGTGAAATTAAGAGGCCATATATATAATCATTAAATTCATAGACTATGTACCTTATTTTTCTTGTTGACCCTTTGTTTCATGTTCACTTAATATTTTCCTAATAATTTATAACTTACTTGTAATGAGTTTAATCACATAAATTTGATTTTTTTTTTCATTAATAAGTTCAAAATTCTGGTCATCTATTGTGAAAAATGTGTTCTTTAAAAAAATAAAATTTATTGGTAAATTTTTTAATGATCTCTATATAATTTGAGTTTTGGACACAATTTTAGCAACTTGAGAGACTGCATACTTTAGAGAAGATGACACAACCTAATCAAACCTCAAAATCTAGAATAAAATTCACTCTAATTAATTTTATTTTTTCATTGTCTTCCTCATGAATTATGTTCAAATCAACACTCTAACACTCTTTAGTTTATTAATTGTAGAAAATACTTTTACTAGAAGGATCCTATTAGTTTGAACACACTGTAGTACTAAGAGGGGGGTGAATCAACATATATTAAAACTTAACCATTCCTATTTTCAGATTGAACATCACATCACATAAACTAAGAGAAGAGAAGAAAAGAAAACATGCACCACACAAGGACACCAATATTTTTATATGCAAAACCCAATGAGGGAAAAACCACAGTGAGAGTTAACTCACAATATAAGAAACACACTACTTACAAAGATTACAATGTTGTTTAAGTCTCACTACCTATGGACATGTAGACTAAGCTGCACAACCTTAGGGTAAGATGCAAGGACCTAATGAGACACACTTCCTCAATTCAAGATACATGAAAAATTATAATCATAACTATGAATATGAGTTGATATAAAGAAGCATCCAACATATGTTGATGTTTTAGTTCCATGTTCACATAATTAAGCCTTCATAATGACTTCACAAACTCCATCTTAAACATAGTACTCAATCTCAATTCTTCATATCTCATGCCTCAATAAATTATTTTGATATTTTATGTCATGTGGTTGTCCATAACTCATTTTCTTTTACTTAAGGAATTACATCCATGAAATCTATCTTTAATTATTTGTGTACTTGTATATTGTATATGTCTTCTTTGTCACCTAACATTCACATGGACTTAAGGTTGTTGTTGCCCATGTCTTTGAGGATGAACTTAAAAAAATAGAAAAATACTTAAAGAATCTTCAACAATACTTAAACACTAAATGTTTGGCTAGAGAATAGTTCCATTAGTGGATAATCTTCACAAGGGATAGAAGTATTTTGTAGCCTATCTCATATAGTTGATGCAAACATTGCTACAGGATCTAGTTGTGCTCAAGCCCTCACTAATGCTCAAAGAAAATGGGAATATAAGTTTCTTCTCCAACATCCATGCATTCTATTCCTAATTTCACGCCACCAGCTGTAACATCTACTACACAACATAGCAATGGTCTTAACTCTAGTTTAGGGTCTTCTTATGGAAATCCTTATAACTTTTTCCCTTCATCTACTACACCTCTATTTTATTTTCCTCTCATAAAATTTAAAAAAAAAACTCAAATCATTGACCAAATTCCTACACATTCCACACATTCTTAAAAATGTCACCAAATGATCCCATAATAAATCAACTTAAATTGCAAATCATGTCATTGCTACAAGAAAAAAATTTAAACATGAACCAAATTCAATCCAATGCTAATGCTACAACATATCTCACATGTATTTCATTGCCATTCACTATCATAAAATTTCTTATATTCAAAACATTGAGATACCTCACTTCAAGATGTATACTACCAAAGGAGATCCCAACAAAAATGATTATCCTTTAATGCCTTGTGTAGTGATTTCATTTTTAAAGATGCTCTCCTAGTTAAAAAAATCCTACATCATTAAAAGAGATGGCTTTGGAATAGTTTTTTTCATTGCTTAGTAGTTCAATTATGTCCTTTATACAACTTATTAGTGAATTCCTCCAACATTTTAAAGAAAAAATTTGACCTCAAGTTACATTGACTAATTTAGTCCATTGTAAACAAAGGCCTAATGAAAAAAGTGACTAATATTATAGGAAGATACCATGATCTTTGAAAAATCTCCCGTACTCTCCCAAATTCTAACATTCAAAGGGTTTTTAGTGTAAATTTGTATCCTAACATTAAAGATAAAATCTTATTGATAAGATATTCCTCATTCACACATTTATGCACAAAACTTCATGATTACAAAATATCGGTTAGTTAACATGATGGTACATATTCATTAGCTCCTAATAGTCAATTCAAAGCTACACCTCACAACAAATACTATTCATTTTAGAAAAAAGCAAAAAAAATTTAAAGATAAACACCCTTCAATATTCTAATAACATTGAAATGGAAGTTTTCACTTCATCTACAACATAATATAAATTTAGGCCAATAGAGACAATTTTTTTAATTTCATAATTCTTGCCATGATATTATGTTGTAGTTGTTAAATAGGAACATGATTCAACTTCTTCCAATTAGGCCTATTGATACCACTAAACTATTACCTCCAAATTTTAATCTAGAATCAATTTATCAATTTATCACCATACATTTGGACATGATATAAAAATATTTGTGTGTTGTAAGCACTTGAAAGGTGGAAAATTGTTTTGCTTTCCATATAGGGGGGTTTAGGACCTAGGAGGATAATTTTCACTAACTTTCACTCAAGAACAAAACCTTGAGATCTCAATGCAAAAGAGAAAGAGATCTTGCAAGAGGGCTAATATAGGGGTTGAATATGATCTAATAAGGGGTTCACCACCAAGTTTAGACTTGGAAATGACAATGAAATGCAAGATGTAATACAAAACCCTAATTCAATGAAAACTAATACTAAATGACCTAGAAAAGTGAATGAAACAATACAAAAAGCTACAAAATAGAACATGTACACCTAGAAATCTGGAGATGGTCGAATGAAGGTTTGGAGCACTCAAAATTTAGACTTTATTAGAGCATTCATAAATCCTACATCACAATTATTAGCACAATAAGAAACATGATGCATGGAATCCTTGACATGATGATTGATACTTGAATGTTTCTATAAAATGATTGATAATCTACCCTTGAATGCTCTTGAATGCTCTTGTGAATGCTTGTGAACACTTGATCTCTTGTTAGATTGCTAGTTGTAAATATGAGTGAAAGATCCTTTTATTTATACTCAATTATGCAAGAATTGTTGAAATTATTGTAAGAGATGGGGACCAACCATGTCAAGGATCCAGGTCACAAAGAGCTGAGAGCAGAGAGTTTCCCTAACTTAGGTAACTCTAAAGGGTGTTTCTGGGTGAGGATTGAGAATGAAGAGCACTATGTAGTACTTCTATCACTCAGCAGACCTGAGATTTAGTTTAGGGCTAAGCGAGCTAGTTTTTGGAATAAATATTGCACCTCAAACAACTTTTTGTCTAAGGATGACAACATGTTTCTAGGATGACAGTGTGGCATGTTGGCATCCATACGACTAGAAAATGTAAGATACAGTAAAATCTATTGAAGACTTGCTGATGACCTAGCTAGTTGATTTTGACAAAAAGAACATAATGATAAAATATAAGAAGTAGATGCAAATATGATAAAGAAAATAAATGAAAGCTAGGATGATGAAGATTATCTCACAAAAGAATTATTTTTCAAGCTAGCTCCATGCATATGTTCACCTACACACAAATAAGAAGGGGAAAATTGTTGGGACTATATAGAGGTCTACCTCAGTCAGACCCCCATTTTGGTGTTTCCACCTCCATGAACAACTAGAAAGCAATGGAGTAGAATATGCGAGGTGAAACCACAATAGTGGTTTACAATTCAAGTGAGGAGGGAAACCTCACAAAAAATGAATACATGGAAAGAAACTTGATTTTAGGGGTTCGTACGAACCTACTGGTTCGAGCGAACCCATAAGGGGTTCACTCAAACCAGGGTTCGAGTGAACCCATAAGGGGTTCACTCAAACCAGGGTTCGAGCAAACCCTTTTTATTCTTTCCCACCCAAAACCCCAACAAAATCCCTTATGGAAGGGTGGTTCACTCGAACCCCTAGGGGTTCGTACGAACCCCCCTTATTCCTCATCCCCCCCTAAGACACGGAAAAAACCTAAATTTTGGCACTTCAAAGTTCGGGTTGAGGATGAAAATGGAGGAATCTTCACAAGCCCAACTAGAATCAGGTAGTCCTCGAAATGAGCTATCCAACAAATATAATTTTAATATGTTTTATTTTGTATTTGGTTTTTTAGTTTTATTAAACATAGGTTTTTCATCAAAAATGAAGGTCTTTGTTCTGCACATGTGGAAAAATAGCAGATTATTAAAAAAAATCAAAAATATGAGTGCACCAGATATTGAAGTCCTTGATCCAACAAAAATAAATAAATTGAATTTTGATATATACAAAAAAATTTATGCGTTATATGGTCACACTATGTCTAAATTGTAATTTGTTTGATTTCGAAACTTGATTAAAGAAAGGGTATGTGTAGGATTATCATTAAAAAAACAAGCCCTTAAGTGGCGATGAAAATTCAAAAAATTAGAGTTAGGTAACTTGACGTAAAAATTTGAATAAGTTATCTATATTATTTCAAAAATATGTAAGAATAGAATCTATAGAAAATTGAATGCAGTTTCTAAAATACTAGGTTTATTTAAAAAATAAGTGAAAATATGAAATTTCAATGCAGTAGTACTTAAATTTCAAGGAAGAAATAAGAGGTTGGTGTCTGTCTAACCACCCTAACCACAATAAAATGATAATATTTTTTAATAATATTTTAGATATAAGTAGAGGACTCATGTTCCGATGTGATGCTTTTTTTTTTGTAATTTTTTTCCAAGTAAATAATTAATTATGATTTTTTTATTACAAATTTAAAAAAAATATAAAAACTTGTATGTTTGACCACCTTAACTTGGTCAAAACTTCAAGAAATTCATTTTTTTTTTTAAATCGGGACTATAGTACATGCAAAGCATAAAATGTGACACATGTTTGAGATTAAAAAATTATTATATTGTCTGAAAGCTATAGATGTTTTTCAATCATCCTATCAATCATCCTATCAATCAAGACTTTAGTCGTAATTCAAATGGAAAATGAATAATAATTATTTATTAAATTCAAATTAAAGCATATTTTATATTGGTGAAAAGCTGAAAATCTCCTTTAAAAACCCTTTTCGTTTCATCAATTTTGGGTAAAAGAAAAGTCACCAACCACATGGGCCATCATATCACTTACATATCACAACTTTTTGGCCAATCATGATCCTGCACATACCCAAAAAAATATTCCATAAAAAAATATCTAACAAAGTGGAAGCACTAGATATCGGAGTTACAAATCTAAATTCAAAAGAATTAGAATTTTATCCTTCATGGAAAAAAAATTATGCATTATACGTTGTGCATCACTTTTTAAAAATGTTGTTTTCTCAAAAAAGATAGTTTTCGTGGGAGATGGAAAAAGAAGTCCAACCTGATTCCAAAAATTTTGAAAAAAATATTTTTAGAATCTATAGACAAAATGTGATGAGACTCTAGTTTGCATCATCTTCAAATTCCTCATGGTTTAGCTGCTATAGGTGCCTGAATGTGAAGATTTAGTTAAAAAAATAATTACAGTGTCCAGTTTGGCCAAAAATTGTAAACCACTATTGTGGGATCACCCTACAATAAAGAAAGTAGAAAGAAAGATTGTTGAACACTAAAAAAAAATACTATGCTAATATATGAAATCACAAAAGAGAGGAGTGAAGTGTTACCACATAGACCCAAAGGCTCACTAACCAATGAAGGGAGAATGCAAGGTATGGACTAGGAAAAGTCACGACAGCTACAACAGTTATGAAGAGAGGTCTCGTAAGAATCCAAGCCCACAAATTCTATGGCTTCCTCACACTTGCAA
The DNA here is from genome assembly GCA_007115665.2 of Sequoiadendron giganteum. Classification (NCBI taxonomy): domain Eukaryota; kingdom Viridiplantae; phylum Streptophyta; class Pinopsida; order Cupressales; family Cupressaceae; genus Sequoiadendron; species Sequoiadendron giganteum. The sequence goes on along the minus strand of CM021100.1, from coordinate 318,913,583 downwards.
TCTAGAGTTGATGGAGTGTCAATGCTACTGAAATGCTCATAATGAAGTGCTAGAATGCTGCTTGAGAGTATGAAGAAGTTGAATGAATTTCTCAAAAGATGGAATGAATGAATGAAGAATGTTTTTGGAGGTAGGATGAGAAGGAATAAGCCATTTTCAGGTTGTTTGGTCGAAGAGGGACATTACAATTTGAACCCAATTAGGTGTGTAATGCCTCTTCCAACTTCAGATGCGGGAATTTGTTAGGGACATTAGTGTGCTATGTAGACATCCACGTGTCGTACTTGCATCCTCGACAATTATTATTTCACTGACACATAAGAAAAACACAAACTAGATGGAAGGCAGGTGGGTGATGTGGAATTTTTCCTTTGGATTTGATTTTCTAAGGTGAGGGTATGTGAATGGGGAATTTTCTTAATGGGTGAAAATTCAATCCTATACATTTTTCCCCCACTTTAGCAAGCATGAGTATCAATGATTGTTCAGTAAAGTAGATCAAAGAGTTAGAAATGTATACCTGATTTGTCAAGGAAGCACACTATGATCTAGTGAACTTGAAAGTGTAGGGTAGGGAAATGACTCCACAAGTGCTCTCTCATGAGGAGTTTCAAACAAAAGGACTCCATAGCTCCACAAAACTATGAAGTTGCAAAAATTACATCGAAGGCCCTCAGACTAGTGATGGACAAATACCTCAAGATGTAAGTAACTCATAGGCCCACAAACCTACAAGAAGGCACCCCCCAAGTACTCTCTCATGAAGGAAGCCAAGTGTAAGGGGACTTCATAGAGTCAAACTGAAAAGAGGCTTCACAAGTGCACCTAAAAAGAAACATGTTAATTCGTAGATAAAACATGTCAGAAAATAAAAAGTAGCCATGCAAGAAAACAAGTATACAATTACATAGAAAATCAACAAGTTGGAAGGCTTTCAAAGGGGTCCCTCCAGTACCCTTCAAAATAATGTGGGTCAACTCAAGGGACGCATTGTCTAACAGTGTAAAAGTGATGTTTCTCCTCAAATCAATTCATCATCAAGGAATCCTTTTGAAATACATTTACTTCATCAAGGAATTTGAAAGGAAGAAAATTCCCCATCGCGAGGGGAAGGTCAAGGGTTCTCGCGTAGGAAAAGTCTGGTCACACCTCATAGGAAAGTTCTCAATTTTCTTTCTTTTTGAACCCATGATGAAAGAAACACATCCCGGTAGGGGTCCAAGTTGACAATGTGATTTTTTGAAAAAGGTTGTGAAATATTTTCAAGAAAATATTCTTTGACAATGAATGAATTTTCAAAAAAATTAAGTATTGTGAAAGTAACATTTTCAACCATACGAGGGTCAACTCAAGCAAAGAAGGGAGAAAGATAAAACAAGTGAAAAAATAAACACTAGCATCACAAACAAAGGGCACATGGGCAATCTGATATTATGGGGTCAGAGCTGCTCATTAATATATATAAGTAGAATAATATTATATAAATGAATTGTCATCAACCCCCTACTATATCAAACCATATGAAGAATGCATGAGAAGACAAAGTAAAAATAAAAATATGGGTCAACATGGAAGGGAAGTCTAAATGCCCCCAACAATTTGCATCGTCCCCAATTTGCTGAAAATCAAAACACATAATAGAGGAAGAATGATGATACAAATAGAGGAAGTTTACAACACATAATCACTCCTATATCCAAGCACCAAAAAGGGTGACAAGGGTCATCCAGGAACACATAACATAAGCATGGGTGAACACGTCACAACAAACACACACCTAATCTAAAGGTAAACAAGAGGCCTCCCCATAACACTCATCGACAAAGAGGTCATTCACTTCCCAATATAGATCATTATAAGGGGAAGGTGGATGAGCCTATAGTGGTGTCCTATTAAGGGGAGGAGGTTTCAACCCTCCCACAATAAGGGATAAGGAAGAAATCCCCACAAGGTCTTCTCCGCTTGATTATTATGGAGATATGGTGTGTGATTTCATGAAGATCATTGACAAGGTCGGGTGCTCATCTAGAGAGTTAAACTTGCACATTATGGGAGTGTCATTCGGTACCTCAAAGTATGGAGAGGAAAACATCCAAGATTAACCACTAGGCTCACTGAGCAACTTGGCAGTGGTGAAAAACTCAAGGGAAGCTCAAAATTTCTCCATCACTAGAACAAAACAAGCTAGCACAAGACCACCCTTCAAAGAAGGTGGGTTCCTCTTACGCCTTGCATTGCTAGAAGGTCTAACCTCTACATTCTACTTCATCAGGGGATGTGAACTTCCCATAAATGAGGCAAGAGGTGTGAAGGAGGAGGAGAAAACCATAGTGGACACCACCGAGGTATTTGACATGTCCACGGGTATAGGGAATGGTGGGATGTCCAGAAGGGACATCAAAAGGGGTAGCTAAACTAAAGAAGCAATAAAAACCTGCACATTTTTAGGTTCAGGTGCACTCACACTTATAGAAAGAGTCAAAAGCAAGACTCAACTTGATTGAATGGAAGCAAAGGGGAGGAGAGAGGAGGACACAATAGGAGGCCTTGAAGCAGAGGCGGTCAAATCCTCTTCCTTTTTCTACAAAGTAGTCTGCTCAGCCACTAGAGCATTTTTTCGATGCTTGTAATCATATGCAAGGTGGTTTCTATGACTCTTTGAGCTATAGGCCATGATTTGCAAAGGGAAAGAAGGCTCCCACTTAGCCATAGGGGTATCCATCACATCTATTTCTAGTGGAGGGATAGATTCTAGAATGGGATTAGGAGGAAGAGGTTGAGAAACAATGGGGGGAGTCATCTCTAGTTCCTCACTAGCGAGCCTCTTCCTATTTATTACCTTAGGAGCAGGAGCAATGGGAGGCCACGAAGGCTGAGACATAGAAGATTCCCCATGGGGGCACTTTCTTCTACCATATTGAATAGGCCTAGGCTTCGTGGGAAGAATAGGAAGCTCAAACATAGGACACTTTAGCTTTCACCAAGTGGGCACCATAGGATTCTCTCACAAATGTGAAACAAAATCTAATGGCATTGTATTGAGATGAGAGGAAGCATCAAGCTGGATAGTGGAAGAGGAAGAGGAACCTTGAGAGCACTTCTCTTCTTCTCTTTTATGTTCCATGTTGGCATCACTATCAACTTATAAGCATTCCCTATGTGAAACAACATAATGTAATGGAGGGTACCTCACTTTAGGTTCTAGGAACCCTTTCTTGTACTTTTCATATGTCTAATACAAGAGGTCCTTCCTTGGAAAAAGTAGACCAATGGGTGTAGGCCAAAATTTGTCTAAGGAATAACTACCATGCACAACTAGAAACTTATAGCTAGTGTCATGGATCACATGTACTAAACCCTCATGAATAAACTTCAAACATTTATGCACAACCGAGGGAAACACATTCATAGCTACTAGCCAGGGGATACTCACCTTCACTTTGAAGAGTCCAAACTCCGAGATTATGTCAAAAATAGGTTTACAAACTTAGGTCCAACAAGGACAGACATAACGATTCTACAATGGAGAGGTATAGAAAGTTTTGTATGCATACAGATGGTGCTTTCAGGTGTTTCATACCCATCTTTATGTAGGAATTTAATTAACATAATCTCTTCAATTATAATATTCACTTGGCATATTGGGTCAACAAGAACACCTACTATGGTGTTTCCGTTGATTCATGTAGGGATGTAAAGAAGATATGGTTCTCTATTAAAACCCATTGGCAGGTCCTACGAGGTGAAGGCTATACCTGGACCACTAATCACAAGTTGCATAGATGGGATAGGAAGATGCAAGAAAGAGGCCATCACAAACACTAAACGATACTCTCACAAAGCCCCCCAAACGTTTGAAATCAAACAGCTACCCAACTAAGGCTTTGTTTTGCAACACTTATGGGACATTCCAACTATTCCTACTAGGGGTCATAGGTTAGGTTGTAAAGAAAAGAAATCACAAACCTCACAACTACAATGCTCCTATAAAACGAGGAAAGGAGCCTTCAACACTACTAAACGAAACCAAAATGGTTCACGTCAGGTTCATAAAAATGTAAGAGAGAGGGACCAACCATGTCAAGGATCCAGGTCATGGAGAGATGAGAGTGGAGGGTTTCCCTAACTAAATTCACTCTAAAGGGTGTTTTGGGGTGAGGATTGAGAATGAAGAGCACTATATAGTACTTATGTCACTCTACCGACCTGAGATTCAGGTTGGGGCTAGGCAAGATGGTTTTTGGAGTCAATACTATACCTCAGATAGCTCTTTGTCTGAGGATGGAAATGTGTTTCTAGGATGACATAGGGCGCTGACGTCTCTCTAGCATGTTGGTTTCCATACAGACAAAACACATCAGATATAGTTAAAACTATCAAAAACCTACTGATGGACTAGCTAGTTGATTTTGATGGAAAAAACAAAATGATAAAATATAAGAAGTAGATACATAGATGATAAAGTAAATAAATAAAATCTAAGGTGATGAAGATTATCTCACAAAAGAGCCAGTTTTCTAGCTAGCTCCATGCACATGTTTGTCTACACACAAACAAGAAGGGGAAAATTGTTGGGGCTATATAGGGGTCTTCCTTAGTCAGACCATTATTTTGGCATTTCCACCTCCATGAATAGCTAGAAAGCAATGAAGTATAGTATGCGATAAATAAAGTAGGAGGAAAGATTGTTAAACACTACAAAAAAATGCTATGCTACTCTATCAAATCACAAAGGAGAGGAGTGAATCATTACCACTTCCACCCAAAGGCTCACTAGCCAATGAAGGGAAAATGCAAGGTATGGACTTGGGAAAGTCACCACAGCCACAACGATGATGAAGGGAGGTCTTGCAAGACTCCAAGCCCACAATTTCTATGGCTGCCTCACACTTGCAATATGGAGTTGATGGAGTATCAATCTTGCTTCGATTCTCACAATGAAGTGCTAGAATGTTGCTTGAGAGTGTGCAGTTGAATGAATTTATCAAAGGATGGAATGAATGAATGAAGAATATTTTTGAAGGTGGGATGAGAAGGAATAATACAATTTCAGGTTGGTTGGTCAAAGAGGGACATTACAATTTGACCAATCAAGTGTGTAATGCCTCTTCCAACTTCACACATGGGACTCCATCAGGGATGATAGTGCACCGTGTAGATGTCTATGCATTGCGCTTGTGTCATCGATGAATATTATTTCACCGAGACATAGGACAAACGCCAAGTGGCTGGGAGGTAGGTGGGTGATGTGGAATTTTTCCTTTGGCTTTTATTTTCTAAGAAGAGGGTATGTGAAAGGGGAATTTACTTAAGGGGTGCAAATTTCCTCCTATATAATTATCACACTAAAAGCCGACATTAGATCTAGGAGAATAAAATCATGTCAAAAATTTGAATTTATTTTGATTTTGGGCCACACGAGACTCATTCGCCCAAGGTGGAAAATGACTCCCATGAAACATAATGTATGGAACCAAAAAACCAAAAGTGCTTAGAAATGTGTTAAAATAGGTTCGAGACCAAAAGATCTAGGTGGGACCCACCTGCCCAAGGTGGTGAAAGAGTCCCAAATCACTAAATCTTGGCCATTCAAACATGAAGCACCTAAATTATGATTAGCTAATGATTGGTGTCAGGCTTATCCTTGAAAATATGCATTAAACGAGGCTTGTGGGTGCAATATAGGGCCATTTAAAGCATAATAAAGCCTAATTATTAAAGAAAATCATAGAAAAATGTGAAAGTGTGTTACAAAACTTTACAAAACTTTAAAATAAGGCAAGACTAAGGTTTATTTTGATTGAAAAGAGTTCATTAGGTTTAGTTAATTAATAAAACCTTAGAAAAGTGTGAAAGTGAGTTACAACACTTCACAATACTTTAGCAAGGTACCATTTAAATCCATTAGTTAACAAGGGCCCAAGACTTAATGTGAATGTGTAAAATACATTACAACACTAAGTCAAGGGAGCATTAAGCCAAGTTTCATAAGGAGGTCCCAAACAAGTGTGAAAATGTCCCCGATGATATTTTTTGACAACACATTTAGCCCTCACTTTAGTAAGTGGATGAACTTGCTTCAAACTCACACTAAAGTAGACAAGCATGCATAAAGAGGGGTTCAACTGTACTAATTCCAATAAGATGGGATGACAATGATCAAGATGGGTGATCAAGCCCCCAAGATCAAGATCCCATGATAAACCAAGATAGGCACAAAAGAACACACATGAGAATGATATAAAGAGCAACAACAAAGCACAAGCATACAGTTTCAAAGATCAAAAATAAAAGGTAAAAGGATAAAAGAGAATTGCATCAAGCTTCATCCATTTGTCCATCATGATGTGGATCAGATCTGGGTTTTTTTTTTTGAAAAATGCATACTCACTCTGAGGCAACAAAAATCTTGGTTGTCCACTGGGTGAGAAGTCCTAAAAGGTGAGACACATACACTCATGGATGGTATGCACTCACACACACACAAGTTGCTATAGGGAAAGTCATGCCTAGGTCGAGCTTCCTGCTAAAACCATATCAAAGTTATACCCACTGATAACTTTAATAATGCTCCACAAAAAATGATGGTTTTTGAGCTTCACGAGACAAGCAAAACTTCGTATGCTTGGAGCTCATGAACACACAAGATGGCTCCACAAGCATGCAAGATGTGTTATGCAAGGTGGTAATATAACTACAAATGTAAAATGGGAAATGTAAATAATGCCCAAAGGGGTCTTTCTTAGTTCATGAGAGGTCTTTAACTTAGGGAACATTGTACCTAATGTCTCCAAAATAGGACCAATCAAAGAATACAAAATTCACAACTTAGGGGATACAGTGTGTCACATCAAGCCACTAAGATGAATCTAATATGGTAAGAGAGATCACGATCTTGAGGGACATCAGACCCAATGTATCCACAAAGGGAGAAACACATTGTATGAAATAATAAAATTACACCATGAACCATGAAAATAAAAAATGCAAAAGAATAATGCCAATGTATGCCCCCACTTTAAAGAAATTGCTAAACATCATCTTGTGAGAAATTACTTTAAAGTAGAAAATGATAATTGCAAACAATAAAGAAGACATGAGATCCAACTTGGAAATCGCTATGCCAAGTCATTTGTTTCCAAGCAAAGCTGTGTAATGTAAGACAAAAGCAAAAGAGAGGGGTTTCGCCCAAAATAAAAACAGAAACACATAAGGGATCTATGGATTTGGGGTCAGTATGTTCTTTCTACAATATTTTTAGAGAGCTTGGAATAGTCATCATTCCCCAAATACACATAGAACTAGAAGAATGACAAAAAGAGAGCGAAAATAAAGGAAAACCTTTTGGGTCAACATGGAAGAGATATCAATGTCTTGACGCCTTGCGTCATCCCCAAAAGGAAAACACAACATAAAATGAAAAAGAGAAAGAAAAAGTAAAGGAAAAACTTTTGGGTCAACATGGTATATACATGATTGTCTCAGTGCCTTGTGTCCTCCCCAAAATGAAAACATAAGACAAATGAAAAACATAAAAAGAGAAAAGTAAAATATTGATGACATAGAGAAGAATGGAGTTACAAATAGAGGGATTTCACAAAGAGAGAGAGAGAACATCAAACAAAACGTCACGGGGGATCACATTACGCACATGCAATCACATAAAGAAAAATAAATAATTTAAAATACTAGTAAGGCACATGTGAGTCATCCTAAATAATTTCATCCACCTCTCAATCATGTTCCTTGTATACTGAAGGCAGGGTGATCCCACAATGCTGATTTACAATTTGTAAGAGATTCTAATTTTTTCTTAAATCACATATTTTTAGAAAATATAATGATTTAAGCCTTTAAAAGTTCGATTTTAAGTATTTCAATTGAAGAGTTTTTTATCAAACCACCTTAGATAAAACCCCCTTGGATAGAACCTCGCTAGTATTAAACCATTCCTATAACAGAGTCTCCTTTACACCTATCAAAATGTTGATAAAAAACTACTTTTGATTTACCTTTTGGGGGATCAAATGAATTCATTTAAAATTTATTTTTTATAAGTATGTAGTCCTTACTATAAGCTTCCCAAAAATTATAATTTTAAATAAATTTTATTTTATCATTATATTTATTTTTAATTTCTTGGGAATGCAGGTTTTTCACCAAAAATCAAGCTCTCTATTCTGTACATGTGGAAAAAATAACAGATTATCAAAAACAAAGTTTGACAAAAATCAGTGCACTATATATTGATATTCTTGATCCAACAAAAAAAAGTGAATTTTGATACAAACAAAAAAATTTATGTTGTATACAGTCTGCCTATGTTTGAATTGTAATTAGTTTGACTTTGAAACTTGATTAAGGAAAAAATATTCAATAAAACACTATGAAACCAAATCAGAGCACTAGATACCATAGTTACAAATCTAAATTAAAAAAAAAAATAGAATTTTATCCTTCATGGAAGAAGAGTTATGTTGTATATGGTAAGTATCACTCCTTAAAAATGGTGTTTACTAAAAAAAACTAGTTTTCGAAGGAGATAGAAAAAGAAGTGCAATTTGATTCCAAAAATTTTGGAAAAAAATATATTTAGAATCTACACACAAAATGTCACAAATCACTAGTTTGCATCATCTTCAAATTCCTCACGATTTAGCCGCTATAGGTGCTTGAAAGTGAAGATTTAGTTAGAAAAAATCAGTTTAGTGTCGAGTTTGACAAAAAATTGTAAACCAATTGTAACGCTAAGGAAAAACAAAAGAAAAAGTTAAGCAATTCTAATGTGCATAAACTTAAATCTAACCTACGCTAACAACAAAATCCAATGGAATTAAAAATCATAAATACAAGAATTAAAGAACAATCTCACCAAATTCTTCATCCCATTTTGTCATTATTTAATAATTGCCCTTAGATTTCTCAAGTATGCAAGTATGGCCTATGTGATAATGATTTAGAAAAATATCGAAGATTCTCAACAGTTTCTTCCTAAAATTATAAAGATTTTGGGAGGAGAAATAATGATCAAGGTCAAGCCAATTTATAGAAAATTGTTTTTTGAATGATTGGCTCAGATTCAAAAGATAGATTGATGATTGAGATTAATGAATGTCATGCGATAAAGATTTAGTGTCAGTAATAATGCGAGTGAAAAAGCATAACTGATGGATATTAAGATTAAATAATAATTTAATCTTTAGTCAAGACTGTTCAAAATTTAGAAGAATAATGATTGCATGTAAAAGCTAAAGAAGAAAGGGTGTGTTCAAATGTGCAAGTGAATGAATTAATTAAATCAAGTTATTTAATTAATAATAGTTTGCACGCAAAAGAATCAAAACTAGACAATTGACTGATTAAATCTGAAGTTTGTTTGTCAGAAACAATCGGATATTAAATTACGAGATAACTGATTGATTTAATTAAATCTCAACTTAAGTGGTAAATGACTAATTAGATAACTAAAATATTATCTACTTATAGAATAATATGCTAGGAATAATTATTTTTATGAATTAAATGGTTATTTAGTTCAAATTCAAAATTTGAGGATTAAATTAAATAAATAAAGATTTATTTAATTTACTGGAGAAAAGGTTAAAGAATAATTAAATAATTAAAAAATAAATATTTAATTATAGTGAGAAATATGATGAGGGTAAATTAAATAATAATTTATTTAATTTTAGAAAGAAGATTAATTAATTAGCGACGTAATTAAATAAATAGAATTTATTTAATTAATCAAGATTGAAATAAAAGTAATAATGAATTAATTAAATAATTAAAGTTATCTTTAATTAATAGAGGCTAAGTGACTTTAGAAAATAATTAAATAATTAACATTATTTAATCATGGTCATGAAGATGAGAATTATGTTGAAAATGTGGTCACAAGCCTAGACCACTTTTCAGTGTTTACAGTCTTCCCCTCTTTGATACAATGTCATTTCGGCTTTGTGTCAAAGAAAATCAGTTAAAAATGCCCCTATTGTGCCCTAGTGTGAAATAGATAAGAGTATGCCCCCTCGAGAAAAATGACAATTTTTGAAAAAAAATTGAAAATTTTGGAAATTGTCCCGATTAGGTAATTTGATAGTTAGAAGTTCGATGGTGAAAGAAATCGATTTTGAAGTGGTTTGGTATGCGTAATGGATGTCATAATTTGGAAAAAAGTGCACCCAGTACAGAAGGTTGGAGAAAAAACCCTCCAAAACCCTAGGTATAAATATGATTTGGGTGGAAAACAAATCATTTACACCCCTAAGCTTTGAGAAACCTTGATTTTGTTCTAGATCTCTCAGCGAAGATGTCTCATTTTCTGTACACATAGCACTGTGGTTATCACATTCAGACCTTCAAACGCCCGACCAACCTAGGACCCTCGATATGTACCCCTAAACCGCTTTTTGAATTTTTAATTTTCAAACATTTTTAGGCTTTTAAAGTAGAATTTTCATATTCGTCGCTTTGGGATCAACGCATATGCATTTGTATGCGACACATGTCCTCATGATATGATGCATATGTGCAAACATGTCTAGGTCCAATTAGGGAATTTAGTTAAATCAACGCATTTTCATTTGTGTCCACCTCATGTGTATGATTGCATCACATTTGTGAATAACAATATTGCATCTAGAATAGTGCACCACATGTAGAATAGTGCATCACATCTGTATGGTAGACAAGTAATTAATTTTACACCACATTTATAAAAGTGTGATGCATATGCATGATGGGTAGGCGAGTAATAATGCACCACATTTGTGAAAATGGGACGCATATGCATGATGGTAGGTGTGCTTTTCTGTATGACACATTTGTATTAGAGAAACACATCTACATTGTTGAATGACGCATATGGATTTGTTCAATGCATGTGCAAATTAACATGACGCATGTGAATTTTGCATCACATTTGATATGAAAATGACACATTTGCTCGTCAAAATTTTGAAATTTTGTGATGTAAAAATGTGTTCTATATTTTCAACACAAAGTATCGTTATGCATTTGTAGACTATTTTGGATCCGATATACATCTGGGAGTCGAGGTCGGCCAAATATGAGTTGTGAGACTAGTTGTAGAGTATCGAGACATGGTTGATATGGACTATGGGTTTACATCATGTTTGCACTATGCCCACTATTCGGGCTAACTGAGGTATGTTGAAAGCTCTCTGTGAGCGATGGCATTCAGAGACCTCCTCTTTTCACTTGCCTACTGGAGAGGCTATAGTTACTTTAGAAGATGTATATAGGATTTTGAGATTACCAATTAGGGGTGAGAGATTCATGTATGATACCTAGAGAGGTTATAGCGAGCTCACCCAATTTTACATATATGATGACATTAGACATATCGGTATCAAGCATTATGAGATTAGATGGCATGACCTCACTAAGAGATATATGTGGATAGATTATATGTTGTGTACATTCATTGTTGGGATTGTTCTTTCTGACTACCGAGGTCATGAGTTTCCAGTTGGGTGGGGTGAGATACTTGTTGGGATGTTAGATCAATGGGTTTTATATGCATGGGGCCCTTGTTTATTGTGTTAGAAACTAAGATCACCTACATGCAATCACTTGTCACATGCAAAAGACATGCAGAACCAAAAACGATGTTATGTAAACCTCAAAGTAAAAATGCATTATTGAGAATCAATTATTACAAAGACATCAATACTTATGAAGGAGATCAAGAAACCCTGAAAGGGAAACCCTAAATGAAACCCTAATGTGAACACTTAATAATTAATCAATTATTAATGTGCCTAAGTTTAGCTTAAGTAACTAAAGGAATAAGTGACTTAATTAATTAACCAATATGATATAATTAATTAAGTGGAAAAAATTTATGAGCTCGGAAGCATAAAATAAACATCTGACTTCAAAAATAAATAAATGCAAATAAATAGAAAAATACTATAAAATAAACTATAGCACAGGAAAGTGCTCGGAACCAGCTTTCTGTTGATATCTCATTTGCCCGATTTTGATACCCTATGCCCAAGTTATGCCAAAAAGAGAAAAATTGCTCCTTGAAGGCAAATCAAGACTAGGAGGGGGAAAAGAGGGCCGTACATCCGTTGACATCATGCTGATGTCATCAATTCATTAGCATAAAATTGACGGCCATTTGGCCATTGCCGTAAAAAATTTGGCCTCCTGTAAAAAAAATTGGGGCCCCTGATCACCCATGTGACCAAAGGAAAAGCGCAGGGGGCTGGAGTTGGCTGAGGGTCGAGTGCGGAGCTTCCGATCCCCCATAGGACCCTGGCGGGTAGTGTTGGAGCCCACAGGGGCTAACGTGGGTAGGTGGCGGTGATAAGGGGAGCCACCGGCGGTGGCAGTGGACCTCTGGCCGCCCAGTGGCGAAATCCTTTATAACTAGAGGCGCCAGCACAAAAATGAAAAAATACACCGTTTTCAGATTTTTTTTATTTTCGTGCATTGGGAAGCGTGCTGGGGAGGCTGTATGGCTTCCCTGGAAAAAATGTTTTTCCTTCCAGATCAATTTCTCCAAAATCAACAAAATGAAGGGCGATCTTAGGGTTTTCGGCCACTGCAAACGCAATGGCGATGTCCATTTTGCTCCAAGATGCTCCCAAAAGTCGGCTATCCCCAGATTTTGCAAAAAAGATACCTGTGGAAACCCTTGCACTTGAAACTCATTGAAAGGCCATATCTTCAGATCACGAATAGGTAGTTGTAGGTCTGGAGCTCTGATATCATTTTAAAAACCAAGATCACTTGCATGTAATCACCTATCACATGCAAAAGACATGTAGAACCAAAGAAGATGTTCTGTAAACCTCAAAGTAAAAATGCATTATTGAGAATCAATTATTACAAAGAGATCAACCCTTATGAAGGAGATCAAGAAACCATAAAAGGGAAACCCTGAATGAAACCCTAGTGTTCACACTTAATAATTAATCAATTATTAATGTGCTTAAGTTTAGCTTAAGTAACTAAAGGAATAAGTGACTTAATTACTTAACCAGTCTGATATAATTAATTAAGTATAATAACTTATTACTCTAACATATTGGTGATGCTATATTTTCATTTACATGACATAGTTTATAGCGATGCACAATTGATGAGTTGTGGTACTACTTCACTGATGATCTGGGCATGGGAACACATTATTTTGTTCCATCCTCTAGTGACGATGGATTTAGATGGTAGATCCCCATATGTTTTTCGTTATGCAGGGACTATTAGTCAGAGCCATATCAAAGACATAGGTTATTGGATACATGCCATTGACACACTTGTATAGTTTATATGGAGACCTTACATGGATTGTGCTCAGTGGAGAGATGAGTATAGACATTTACCATTTTATAGAGAAACACAGTACCTGATTGGGATGACTATATCTAGTGTACATATTATTCAGAGACACCTTCCATATTGAGTGTTGTGATAGTTTGCGGAGGTTCAAGATGAGCCACAGGGGTGAGCTAAGTTTGCTCGGTCTTCTAGAGAGGCTCCACTATGGGGGCCTATGAATCCTGTTGCAACAACAAAGGTAGAAATTTAGGCCTTACAACCTATTCAGTGGGGTTGGAGGGGTAGGTTTATAGATCCAAGGACCACCACAACATATGATGCTTTGTGGGCAGAGCATAGGCCCATTCCCTATATAGATCCAGATCAGTTGGCTCTGGTAGAGAAACGGGGTATAGGACCACACGGTCAACATGGTGGCAGGGGTGGTGGTAGAGGTGGAAAAGGTGGTAGAGGTGGTGGGGATGATGGTAGAAGTGGAGGTGGGAGAGGTGGTCGATGAGGTTGATGAGGTAGGAGAGGTGGGAGAGGATGTGGTTTGTATCCTGTCTGTGAGGAGTAGGATGAGGGAGAGGATGTCTGATGTTAGAATTTGGCGAAGGAGGAGAGGTGGAGATAGGTGAAAAGCATGCTTCTGAGGAGGCCACTAGAGAGGATAATTTCAAGGAGGAGATGGGGTAGCAAGAGAGGGATATCTAAGATAGGATAGTTGAGGAGTGGGATGTAGAGGTGGGAGAGAGGCCATGACGAGAGGAGTGTCCTAGTGATCAGAGGTTGGCGGAGTTACATGCCTAAGTAGAGGCCTTGGAGGAGAGGGTGCGGGCAGTGTCTACACAGTGATATTTTATGTAGATGGAGAGAGATAGTTTGTATATGGACAAAGATCAGGCAATGGCCAGGTGACAGGAGATAGACAGGAGGCTTGTTGAGTTAAGGGCCCTATGCACTAGACCGGCTGCAACATTTTCTCAGGAGTTGGTTAGAGCTGGTGACAAGGAGAGGTATTACAGAGATCTATATGAGGAAAAGGTACCTCCTAAGAGATGGGATCCCAAATACTCATAGGCACATAATGAAAGTTCTTGAAGCAAGTCTCACAACCAATCACATAGCATAGATGATGTGGTGGGACCACCTAGGATAGGACCATATGGTAGGCCTCCTTCTACACAGCGAGCACCTCATCATCAATCACCCCCGTAGACTCCACATGGGAGCAGTGGGAGCACATCTTAGAGACATTTTTATATTTCTAGACATTGTATTATGATCATAGAGCCTACGAGCTCCATTTGGATTGATAGATTCTGATATTGTACTATGACACTTATTTTTTGAACGATATATATATATATATATATCATTTTTAGCGATGATTATATGATTTGTAGTTGTTTATATGATTACGCAGTGTTCTATATGATTATGCAGTGTCTTATATGATTATGTATGTACATGTTATGGATTATGATGTTTATATTATGATGATTTATTTCCTATGATAAATGCATGGTATTCATAAATGTCATGTATGCATTCTATGTTTATGATAATGAGATGCAATGTGATTTTATTATGTATAATGCCATATGGATATTTATAATATGTACACTTTGTGAATGGTAAATGCATATATCTCATGATTACCTAGATCTGATGGATACGTATATTTTTTTGTTTTTTTGAAATGCAATAGAGATGTATGTTTTACTATGTACATATATATGACAATGTCTAAACAATTATTTAAATTTTTTTGTGTCATAGGACTCCATGAGTATGTAGGATAGAAGAATTGTTAATGCGGGATAAGGGAGATGTTAGTATTAGAAATGGTTGTTAGAAGAATGTACAATCTTCAATATTTTTCCAAATACGTACTAATCCTTGCATTAAATCAGCATTGGGTGGTACATGACACAAATGGATAATAAACACCATGATATGAGATAGATCGAGGTGTACAAAGTCATCCACTTTCTAAAATAGGTAGTCGCGGACAAGGAGTTTCCTAGCTCATACTAAGGGAAAAATTGCCCCAATATTTTTTTCAAGACAAACCACAGACAAAAATCAAAGAAAAAGACAAAGTCATCATAAATCATTGCTCCTTTAAATCCTTCATAGGACATCCTTGAGGAAGATAGTAACCTGACTTGAAAACCAAGTTAAAAGATAGTCGATAGATAGCAATCAAAGAAAGAGATTCCTGATAAATCCTTTCTTCTCTAAATCCTTCATGGGACATCCTCGAGAAAGCTAGTAATCAGACTCAAAGACAAAGCCAAAAAGGATAAGACAAAACAAGCCATAAATACAATAATGAGTAAGAATATTTTCCAAAATTTTATCTTGTTTGATTTTTTATTTTTTTTATTGATGAAGCCCGATTATAGGTAAGACACATATCATATAAGACATTGAGTCTAGTTTCAATCATGTGACCACCTATCTAAGGCAATCACAAAGCTTGGTTTCAGAAAGACACATATTGTATAAGATGTTGAGTTTGGTTTTGATTATGTGGCCATCTTTTTAATGCATTGATAATGTTTGATTAAATGATACTATCTGTTGTCAAGAACGAAACATCTTGTATAAGACAAAAGTTTGATTGTTTTGTAATTTTCCTTGGTTTGACTTAATGATATTGTTGATATGTTTTTCTTGTTGAAGTGTGATGTGTCTTGATGTTTTGACTGTTGTTTGTGTTGTTGATATGTGCTTTTCATTGATTTCAACAGTATTAGCATTGATGATTCTGAAGGTTGTATATGTCAAGGAGATTGAGAAAATTGTAATATATATATATTGCAGGCAGTCTGTAAATCTGAGATGATCAGATTGATCACAATTTATGTATGTTGATGGTCAGAAGGTGTGCATTAAAGGGTTTGTTGCTGAGCCTATCTAGTATGTTGTCTGAAAGTTTCAATAGTATGCATCAAGAATTGAGAAAGTTATGAAGTTTTGTGTTCCTATAGTTATTCAGTTACTGTAGCAAGTGTTTTTGGAATATGAGATTGCAATTCTGATGAATTGAGTTGTTTCATATGTTCCTGAGATGTTCAGTGATGTTTATAGATCATGCTCTATCAGTTTGGTATGTCTGCATTGATCAGCATGTTCATGATTGAATATTTTTCTTTATGTGTTTGAGTTTTCATGTTCTTGGTCGACATGATGATGGTAGCGTGTTGTGGATCCTTATCGATTAATCTTGTATTGTTTGGCATGTTTGATGATGTTTATTTAGGTTCTCACTATGTTGTGACTGACTTAGGTTGGTGCACATAAAGATTTGTTCATGTATTAAGGCCGACAATCTGTAATTCATTTATTCCTTATTTTGTGGCTGATAGAGTTATTGATGTAAATCCCTATAGCAGATATATAAGATTGATTGTTTCTTAATTTTAAAGAGTGTGTGAGTGTTCTCGGTGTATATGTATGAATTATGTATGAATAAATATCAGATCATTTGACTGCAAAGCAGAGTGTCAAGAAGTTTGAGCGAAGAGTGAAGAAGTATTCATGTGCCTAACTAAAACTTTCATCAAGATTTTGAAGAAGCTAATTTCTCAGTTCAACCTCATAAGATGGATTTAATCTGATTGTCTTATGTAAGGTAGTGAGCCTCCCCTTTGAGTAGTGAGCTCTAAGCAGTGTGTCTAAATGCATGTGCATTCCCTATTCATTTTTCATTATACTTCTAACAGGGTATAATCTTGTGGACTAACATCCACCATGGTTTTTCCCCTAATAGGGTTTCCATGTATAAAATCTTGGTGTTCATATCTTTTTGATGTGTTGTTAATTTATGCTTACACTTTTAATTATCAAATTTGAGATTAAAGGTTAATTAAGGTTGTATAAGTTTAATTTTTGTAACAACTGATTCACCCCCCCTCTTAGTTGTCTATCCTTGTTTTGCCAGCAATTGGTATCAAAGCTAGTTCCTCTAAATAAGTTTAATAGCTTGAGGTGATCTGAGATGGCATCATACAAGAAGGATAGTCCTAGATTCAATGGTACAAACTACTCTATGTGGAAAGTCAGAATGGAGTGCCATTTGAAGTGCATTGGTGAGCCTTTCTGGAAGATCACAAACAATGCATATACTATCCTCAGAATGCTCCCTCTACTATTGATGAGATCAAAGAAGCACAAACTAATACCAGGGCTATATAAGCATTGCTAAGTGCTTTGACAGATTCAGAGATGACAAATGTTAAAGGTTTGAAGACTACACATGAGATCTGGATAAAGTTGGAAACATTGTATGAAGGAGATGCAATAGTTAAAAATTTCTAAGCTACAAAGTCTGAAAGGCTAGTGGGAGAACATCGAGATGAGTGAAGATGAAATTTTTTTCTCTTTCATGCAAAAGGTAAATGAACCAGTGATGGGAAATAGATGTGTCGGTGGAATCTTGGAAGAAGATGAGATTGTGGCTAAAATACTTAGATCTGTGCCTACTTCTTACAAAACAAAAGCTCATGCTATTGAAGAGCTCGGGATAGTGAAAAATGTGACAAGAGACATGTTGATTGGAAAACTTGTTGCCTTTGAGTTGAGTGAATTTGGTGAATCTTCTCCTAAGATAGAATCTACATTTAATGCTACTGTATTTGGAAAAAGCCAACAAAGATATGATCTAGGAGAGAGTTCCAGGAAGACATTCAAGTATGAAGATGAAATGAAACTGATTGAAGATGAAGAAAGAGAGCTAGAAGAATTAGAAGAATTGATTGTGTAAGGAGAAGATAGAGGAGAAGGTAAGTACAAAGGAAACTTGCCTATTGAATGTTTCTCTTGCAGTAAGATAGGTCATTTTGCATCAAGGTGTTCTGAAAGAGTTTCTAAGTACAAACCTGACAATACTAGATTTAAAAAGAAATGTTATTATGCTGAAGAAGGAGTTACTGATGATGAATCTAATAAAGAAACTAGAAATGAAGATGAACGGGTATTCATTTCTATCAAGGAAAATGGTCTGGTGTCCACTAAATCAGGTTAATCAGAATATTGAGAAATCTCTTGCAGCCAAGATTGATGAGAAGGATGAATGGGTGACTGAAAGCAGATGATCACATCATATGACTTTTGACAAAAGCAAGTTTCTAAGCTTGGAAAAATACGATGGTGGTGTTGTAAGATTTGGAGATAACAATGCTAGTGTGATTTGTGGCAGAGGCACTATTTCTCTTGGTGGTAAATGTAGTACTGACGATGTCCTATATGTTGAAGGTTTGAAGCACAACTTGTTGAGTGTTGCATAGATGGTTGACAAAGGTTACACTCTTTAGTTCAAAGATGGTAAATGCAGGATATTGGGAAGCTTGGGAATTGTGATTTCTTCAGGTACAAAGATAAGACGTAATATTTTTCAATTAAATGCTTCTAGTGAAAGTTGTTTGATTGCTCAAATTGATGTAAGCTGGTTATGGCATAGAGGGTTGTGTCATGTGAATTTTGATAACACTGTCAAAATAAGCTCCACACAAGCAGACATAGATCTACCTAAGTTAGTGAAGCCTACTAACACTATATGCAAGGAATGTCAGATGGGAAAGCAGACAAGAATTTTATTTCAAAGTAAACATCATTCCAATGGAATACTGGATTTGGTATATAATGATCTATGTGGTCCATCTAGAATTAGAATTTTACAAGGAGAAAGGTACTTTATGTTTCTTATTGATGATTATTCTAGAATGGTATGGGTTGCTTTCTTAAGAGAAAAACATGAGGCATTAGAGAAATTCAAATGCTTCAAAGCTATGGTAGATAATGAGATAGGCCACAAGATCAAATGTTTGAGATCAGACAGAGGTAGTGAATTCACTTGTTGGGAGTTCAATTCATTTTGTGAAGGGCATGGAATAAAAATACAATTATCTGCTCCCCAGACCCCACAACAGAATGGAGTTGTTGAGAGAAAGAACATAACAATTCTAGATGCTGCCAAAACTATGATATTGGAAGGTAATGGTCCTCATATCTATTGGAGAGAAGTTGTAAGCATTGTTGTGTATATTAACAACCAGGTGAATGACAATAGTAATTCTGGTAAGACTCCTTTTGAGTTATGGTTTGGTTATAAGCCTATTGTTAAATATTTCAAAATCTTTGGAAGTAGATGTTATATTAGAAGAGATGAATATATATGAAAGTTTGAAGCTAGAAGTGATGAAGGAATATTTCTAGGTTACTCTACTATGAGAAAATATTGCTGGTGTTATAATAAAATACTGAAGAAGATGGTTGAAAGTGAAAATGTCAGAGTTGATGAAGACACTATTAGATCATCTAGATATTGTGGATATGATTCAGATGACCAAAAAGATAATACTGAGAATGGAAAGAATGCATAGACACAAAATCAAGGTCAAACTATTTCAGTGAACCAAGAAAATCATGAAGATGGTGGAAATGTAGAAGAAAGAAAAAAAGAACCCAAAATTCCAAGGTATGTAAAGCGAAGTCATTCTAAAAGTTAGATCATAGGAGACAAGAACAAAGGTGTGGAAACTAGAAGAAGAATTGCAGAATAATATTGTCTGATATCCAAGACTGAGCCTAGCAATGTCAGTGAAGCATGTAAAGATGAATATTGGATGGAAGCAATGAAGGAAGAATTGATGTAGATAGATAAAAATGATACATGGATTCTTGTTCCTAGACCTCAAGACAAAAATGTGATTGGAACCAAATGGGTCTTTCAGAATAAGTTGAATGAACAAGGTGAAGTGATCAGGAATAAAGAAGGATTGGTATGTAAAGGATACTCACAGATGGAAGGCATTTTTTTTTAAGAAACCTTTTCCCCTGTTGCTAGAATTGAAGTTGTATGGTTGTTCCTTTCTGACATGCTACTTTCAAGAATTACAAAGTCTATCAAATGGATGTGAAGTCAGCAATTTTGAACAGTGAATTAAATGAAGAGGTATATATTGAACAACCAAATGGATTTAAACTGACTAATGAAAAATACATTGTTTGTCGATTGAAGAAAGCTCTATATGGACTCAAGCAAGCACCTAGAGCTTGGTATGCTAGACTAGATAAATACTTGTTGAAGATTGGATTCAATAAAGGTACTGCTACCAAAAATTTGTATTTCAAGCTCGATCAGGATAAAGAGTTGATCATTGAATTCATTGTTGATTCCATTATTTTTGAAGGTGATGATAACTTATTTATGAATTTTGTTGATGAAATGAAAAGTGAATTTGAGATGTCAATGATAGGAGAGCTGAAATTCTTTTTGGGATTGCAAATAACTCAGATTAATGATGGAATTTTCATATCTCAGTCCAAATATGTAAGAGAGCTACTAAAAATGTTTGGCATGGAAGACTCAAAACCAGTTGGCACTCCCATGGTAACCAGATGCAGGGCATGTGTAGGATCATCATGGAAAAAATAAGCCCTTAACTGGAGATGAAAATTCAGAAAATTAGAGTTAGGCAACTTGACATAAAAATTTGAATAAGTTATCCATTTTATTTTAAAAATATGTAACAATATAATCTATGGAAAATTGAATTTAGTTTCTAAACTACTAGGTTAATTTTTTTTAAATAAAATCTATTTGGTGAAAAGTTGAAATTTCAATGTAGTAGTTCATAAATTTCAGGGAAAAAATAAGAAGTAGGTGTTTGTCTGACCACCCTAACCACAATAAAATGATAATATTTTGTTATAATATTTTAGATATAATTAGAGGACTCATGTTCTAATGTGACGCATTTTTTTTTGTAATTTTTTTCCAATTAAATAATTAATTATGGATTTTTTATTATAACTTTTAAAAATTATAAAAAATCGTATGTCTAACCACCTTAACTTGGTCAAAACTTCATGAATTTTTATTTTTATTTTTTTTAACCTATAGTATATGAAGCATAAAATGTGATGCATGTTTCAGATTCAAAAAATGTGATACTATTTGAAAGCTATAGATGTTTTTCAATCAGCCTATCAATCAAGACTTTAGTTGTAATTCAAATAGAAAATGAATAATAATTATTTATTAAATTCAAAGTAAATCATAATTTATATTGGTGGAAATCTGATAATCTCCTTTAAAAACCCTTTACGTTTCATCAATTTTGGGTAGAAAAAAATTCGTCAGCCACATGAGCCATCATATCACTTACATATCGCCACTTCTTGGCCCATCATGATCCTACACATACCCTGCAAACTAGCACAAAATGATGATTATCCTAAGGCTAATCAAACAAGATATAGGTCAATTATTGGTGGATTTCTATATTTAACTCAGACCAGACCACACATTATGAGTGTTGTGTGCATGGTTGCTAGATATCAAGCTGATCCAAAGGAATCACATATGACTACAATAAAGATAATTTTCAGATACTTAAAAGGAATAGTTGATTTTCTTCTTTGGTATCCTAAGGAAGATGATATTACTGTGAATGCCTTTATAGATGCAGATTGGGTAGGCAATGTTAATGAAAAGAAAAGTACAAGTGGTGGTGCATTCTTCTTAGGGAAGAAGCTAGTGTCTTGGCTAAGTAAAAGGCAGATTTCCATTTCCTTATTTACTGCTGAGGCAAAATATATTGCTGACGCAAATAACTATACCCAAGTGTTGTGGATGAAGCAGATGCTGAGAGATATTAGAGTAGAGTATGATGAGACTACTGCTATATTCTATGACAATTCAAGTTCCATAAACATTTCCAACAATTTGGTGCTACATTCAAAGACAAAGCACATATCTATCAAGTATTACTTTTTGAGAGACAAAGTAAGTGATAAAGAGGACAGATTGTAATATGTGCCTACAAAGGAACAAATTGTAGACATCTTCACTAAACCATTTCCTAAGGATACCTTTGACTATCTTAGAGGAAAGCTAGGGGTAATTTCTCCTCCTAATATGAACTAAGATGCAAGTCTTTGCATCAATCCGTGGACTTGTAGTCAGATATTTGTTTGGATTGATGTTGTGGTGGCTGCTACTCAGGGGGAGTAGTCAAATGATTCAGATGATATGTGGATCCGAGAATGTGTACCTTTTCCATTGATGTCAAAGTGGGAGAAGAATAATGTGAAAAAATCTTGAAGAAAGGGGGAGAAGAGTCATGGAAGGAAGAGAAGAGTACTGTGTGAAGAGCTAGTTGTGTTGATGGTATATTATTTTTTTTCACATCATGTGTTGCCATGAATTCCAAAGGGGGAGATTGTTAGATTTTTTGGTTGTTTTGTTGATATGTGGTTTTCATTGATGTCAACAATATTAGGATTAATGATTCTAAAGGTTGTATATGTTGAGGAGATTGAGAAAATGTAATAAATATATTACAGGCAGGCTGTAAAGCTGAGATGATCGGAATGATGAAATTTTTTGTATGTTGATGGTTAGAAGGCATGCATTAAAGGGTTTTTTGTTGAGCCTATCTATTATGTTGTCTAAAATTTTCAGTGGTATGCATCAAGAATTGAAAAAGTTATGAAGTTATGTGTTCCTATAGTTATTCAGTTACTGTAGCAAGTTTTTCTAGAAGATGAGATTGCAATTATGATGAATTGAGTTGTTGCGTATGTTCACGAGATGTTTAGTGATGTTTCTAGATCATTCTCTATCAGTTTGGTATGTCTGCATTGATCGACGTATTCGTGATTGAATATTTTTCTTTGTGTGTTTGAGTTTTCATGTTCTTGGCTTACATAATGATGGTAGCGTGTTGTGGATCCTTATGGATTAATATTATACTGTTTGGCATGTTCAAGGATGTTGATTCAGGTCCTCACTATGTTGTACCTGACTTAGGTTGGTGCGCATTAATATTTTTTCATGTATTGAGGCCAATAATTTGTAATTCATTTATTCCTTATTTTGTGGCTGATAAAGTTATTGATGTAAATCCATGTAGCGGATATATAAGAGCATCTATTTCTTCATTTTGAAGAGTGTGTGAGTGTTCTCGGTGTGTATGTATGAAGTATGTATGAATAAAGATCAAATCATTCAAGTGTAGAGAAGAGTGTGAAGAATTTTGAGTGAAGAGTGAATAAGTATTCTTGTTCGTAACCGAAACTATCATCAAGCTTTTGAAGAGGCTAATTTCTCAGTTACACCTCATCGTATGGATTTAATTTGATTGTCTTATGTAAGGTAGTGAGCCTTCCCTTGGAGCAATGATCTATAGGTAGTGTGCCTAAATGCATGTGCATTCCCTATTCAATTTTCATTATACATCTAACAGGGTATAATCTTGTGGACTAACATCCACCGTGGTTTTTCCCCTAACAAGGTTTCCACGTATAAAATCTTGGTGTTCATGTCTTTTTGATGTGTTGTTATTTATGCTTGCACTGTTAATTATCAGATCTAAGATTAAAGGTTGATTAAGGTTCAATAAGTTTAATTTTTGTAACAACTGATTTACCCCCCCTCTAAGTTGTCTATCCTTGTTTTGCAAATATTTTGTGTGTGATGACAGTACATGACTAATGTTGACTGAAATGACATACCCTAAAGGATTGACCTAGTGCAGCCTCAGGGACTCATTGATTGATGGCCTTGCCAAAATTATACACGTAGAGATCTCGTAGTTCGACTAGATTTTGACTGAAAAAAATTGATTTAAAAATATTTACTTAACTTGATGATATCTAACGTGTGTGATAGTGAATGCGATAAACTCTCATGGACTAACCTAGTGTGGCCTCAAGGGCTCATCGATTGATGGCCTTGCCTACATTATACATGTAGAGACCTGATACTTCGACACAACCAATGACCTTGACATGTACAAAGAATGAGTCATGATTTTATGTGTGTGATGCATGACAAACCTAATGCCTCAGGGGCGCATCAACTGATGGCGTTGCCTATGTCTAGTCACAAAGGCAATGTAGTTTGACTATATCTATGACTGAATTGACACAACTGACTCTGTTTCTGGGATTTTTGACATGTTTTGATTTTTTTGTCTTTTTGGAGATTTATGATGTTTTTGGATTTTTTCAAGACACTTCTTTTTATTTTATTTTCTTTAGGACATTTTATGGTGTTGGAACAACAAGTGCTAGGTCCAAATGATGTAGATCGAGTAGTTGCTCCTAGTTGGGTATAAGAAAAATAGGATGAAATGGGGATGTGGATTGGACTTGAAGTCAATCATTCCAAATTATGGAAAGGACATCCATTTATTATGGGTGTAATGATAGAAAAATCAGATTGGAATAATGGTAGATGAAGGAGCGAAGTCGACTACACATGGCACCTATTTGCTAGGTTTTTTCCATGGTACTTATCCAAAGCACCATCGAAGTGGTTTTCACTATTGGATGAATTATTTCTCTTTACTATTTTTCTGATGTTTCAAATTTTTTGGTGTTACAAAGACGCCTATTTCCCAGGTTTTCATCAAGGTAACAATTTTTTTGTTTATTTTTCTATTTTTTAATTTTTAATTTTATTTAATTAAGACAAAGCTCTGAGAAGCTATACATAGAACCTCTTCAGATCAAGGTTGTTGATAGGTGATGATAGTGGTTCTCCTTCAAGGGTAGAGAGTTGATATGCTCCTAATCCAAAGGCTTATGTAACAATGTAAAGTCCTAATCAGTTTGGTTCAAACTTGCCTAGTTTTTCTCTTTCTACTTGATTCTTTAGATTTTCCATTAAGACCAGGTCACCAATGTCAAAGTGTCAATTCAAAAAATTCCTATTATAGCTGCAATGAAGATGGTTTTGAGATTCTTGAAGATGATCTAGTGCTTTTTGTCTTCGTTCATCTAGGAATTCTAACTCATGCAATCTTGACACACGATACTCTTCATCATCAATATGACCTTTCAAAGATACCCTTAGGGAAGGAATTTTGACCTCTATACGTAGGATGGATTCCAAACCGAATACCAAGGATTATGGAGTGGCATCAGTGGGAGTGCAGATGCTTGTGTGGTAAGCCCATAGGGTAGGATTAAGCTATAAATACCAGTCACGACCAGTGTCATTGATAGTCTTTTTGAGGATTCTGATGATTTTTTTGTTAGATGCCTCAGCTTGGTCGTTACCTTGTGGATAATATGCAGTGGAAAAGTGATGTTGGATATGGAATTCTTCACAGAGATGGTAGACTTCTTGGTTTTTAAATGGGAAACCATTATCTATGATTATGGATTAAGGAACACCATGTACCGATAAATGATGTAATTAAGGATAAACATTGAAATTTATGTTCCCGTAATGTAAGTCATAAGAATAGCCTTGATCTACCTGGTGAAGTATTCAGTTGTGGTTATGATGAACTTATGGCCATTGGAGGATGCAAGATGTATCTTACCTATAAGATCAAGTCCCCATTGGGCAAAGGGCCATGGTAAATTTATCAGATGAAGCTCCTATGCTAGAACGTGTATCAAGTCTCCATGTACCTAGCATTGTTGACATTTCTTGACAAAGACATATGAGTCTTTTTCCATGGTAGGCCAATAATAGCCCAGTCTTATAATATTCTTAGCTAAAGTAGGACCACTAGAATGGGATCCACATTATACCCTCGTGTAACACATGTAATATTGCTTATGCTTCTACAACATCAATACATCTCAACAAGGAATTTCCTAAGGTATGTCTATAAAGCAGTGAAGTAACAATAGTGGTTTATAATTCAAGTGAGGAAGGAAAACTCACAAAAAAGACCCCAAGGCAAAAAATGTGATTTTGGGGGTTCGTACGAACCTACTGGTTTCATTGAACCCATAAGAGGTACACTCGAACCAGGGTTCGTGGGTTCGTGCGAACCTCTTTGAATATTGGCCGCCAAAAAATTAAAAAAAATGCATTGGAAAGGGGTTCGAGCGAACTCCTAGGGGTTCGTACGAACCTCCCTTAACCCTCATCCCCCCTTGAGACACAAGAAAAACCTAAATTTTGGCACTTCAAAGCTTGGGTTGAGGATGAAAATGGAGGAATCTTCACAAACCCAATTGGAATAAGGTAGTCCTTAGAACAAGCTATCCAACGTATATAATTATAATATGTTTTGTTTTATTATTTTATTTTATTTTAGTTTTATTAAACATAGATTTTTCATCGAAAATGAAGGTCTATGTTCTACACATGTGGAAAAATAAAAGATTATCAAAACAAAAATTGAAAAATATGAGTGCACCAGCTATTGAAGTCCTTGATCCAACAAAAAAATAAAATTGAATTTTGATATATACAAAAAAAGTTACACGTTATACAGTCACGCTATGTCTGAATTGTAATTGGTTTGACTTCAAAACTTGATTAAAGGAAAAATTATCAATCAAAAACTACCTAACCAAGTGGAAGCACTAGATATCGGAGATAAAAATCTAAATTTGAAAGAACTAGAATTTTATCCTTCATGGAAAACAAATTATGCATTATACGGTGTGCATCACTTTTTAAAAATGTTGTTTTCTAAAAAAAACCAATTTTCATGGGAGATGGAAAAAGAAGTGAAATCTGATTCCAAAAATTTTGAAAAAAAATATTTTTAGAATCTACAAAAAAATATGATGAGACTCTAGTTTGCATCATCTTTGAATTCCTAATGGTTTATCTTCTATAGGTGCCCGAATGTGAAGATTTAGTTAAAAATAATAATTTCAGTATCAAGTTTGGCCAAAAATTGTAAACCACTATTGTGGGATCACCCAAAGGGTATCTCCGATGATGGTATATTGGGAAGACTTATGGATAAATTTCCTACATTGGTTGTTTGAAATGTCTAAGGGTACGATTTGGGCATGAAGGTAGTCATTTATGTCTTTGTACCATGGGGAAGTGGGACCAAAAGTTGTTCTACCAAAAACTCAAATTTAAGCATGTTTCTTGGTATATCCAATAATGAACCAATGGTTGCCATAACATCTGCAAGTTTATTTTGAATGTAGGGTATACAATGAAAGTTGACGTTATCCAAATATTGATTAAAATTTTCTGCCATGTGCTTGTATGGGGCAAGTTTCTCATCTTTAGTTTCATATTCATCATTGACTTGTCGGACTACTAGCTGGGAGTCTCCATAAATTTGTAAATGCTTAATCTTCCATTTGATTTCCATTCATAGTCTGGTCACAAGGACCTCATATTTTGTTATGTTATTTGTACATGGAAAACCAATTTTTAATGACTTAGGAATTGTGTCCCCTTGTGGTGTGACAAACAATATGCCTGCTCTTGAACCATGATTAGTGTGACACCCGTCAAAGTATAACTTCCATGTGGTTCTTTTGTCAATGGTAAAGATGAACTCATGAGGAAAATACACAATTAATGGATTCTCTACCTTCATTTGTGTGTCTTCCAGTTGATCAACAATAACTTTCCCATTTATAGCTTTTATTTCTGCATACTGGATGCAGTATTCACTAAGTATCATTATCCATTTAGCCAATCGATCTATTAGTGCTACTTTACTTAGGAGATATTTCAAAGGATCTATCTTTACGACTAGCATGGTTTGGTGGTTTAACATATAGTGATTAATTTTTTTAGTAGCAAAAACTACTGCAAGACAAGCACGTTCTATGTGACTATAGTTTAGCTCATATCCCACCAAAATACGACTGATATAGTACACTGGTCTTTCATGACCTTCATCATCATTTTGTGAAAGTAAGGCTCCTAATGTTGATTGGGTTGCTGAAATGTAGAGTATGAGAGGCCGTGTATCTGTAGGTGGCATTAACACTAGTGGTGTAAGCAGGTAATCCTTGATCTTTTGAAAATATTCTTGGCATTTTTTTGTCCATACAAATGGTACCCCTTTTCTGAGTAGATGTTGGAATGGATGTATCTTATCTGCTAACTGCACTATGAATTGTCTGATAGACTACAGTCTTCCTTGTAGTGTTCTTAGCTGACTTATGTTGGCCGGTGGAGGCATGTCCATTATAGCTTTTAATTTTGTTGGGTCCACTTCAATGCCTCATCTAGAAATGATGTAGCCTAGAATTATTCCTAATTGAATGCCAAAGACACATTTTTTTGGATTTATCCTTACTTTATATTCTTCTATTCTTTAAAATATCTTATGTAGGACTTGCAAGTGATCATCTCTTGTTAATGATTTGTCTATTAGATCTTCCACATAGTCTTCCATGAGAGTATGCACAAGGTCATGGAATATAGTTATCATGGCACATTGGTATGTAGCTGTAGCATTTTTGAGCCCAAAAGGCATGATGTTCCAACAATATGTTCCCCATAGCGTTCCAACAATATTTTCCCCATGGAATTCCAACAATATGTTCCCCATGGACATGTAAAATTTGTCTTGTGTCGGTCCTCAAGTGTGATTCTAATTTTATTATATGCAGAGAAACCATCCATGAGGGATAGAATCTCATATCCAGTTGCTAGGTCCACTATCATGTCAATGTTTCACAAAGGGAAGTCATCCTTAGGACATTCCTTTTTTGTATCTCTAAAGTCTATACAAATTTGGATACCCTAGATGGTTTCGTTACTAGAACAAGATTAGATATCCATTTGGCATAGTCTATTGATCTGATAAATTCGACATCCATTAGTTTCTTAAGTTCAATATTGACTAGTAAAGCAATTTGTGGATGCATTTTCCTTAAATTTTTCTTGAAAATATTAACACCTAGTTGTAATGGTAGATGATGCAATATAAGGTCAAGATCGAGCCCAGGCATGCTAGCATATGACCATGCAAATTTAATATGTCATTTCGTAAAGAAGTCCTGAAACTATGGTAACTTTGTCGTTGTCAAAGATGTTGCAAAATAAATTACCTAAGGGTTATCTTCAGTGTTTATGTTTATCTTGATAGATTTTTCTACTAAAAGTGGTGAATTTTCCTTAACAAGTAGGAGAGTGTTCAACCCTCCATCCTTGGGTGCCTCTAAGAGGTTTTTTCCCTTGGATGCCTCCTTTATTTTTAATTTTCATCTTCCAAAGGTACATTTCAGTTTTTACCTAGGGACTTGTCATTTTCATTGTTTTCATTGTTTTTCTTTTTGTTTTCACTTTTACGACTGGAAGGGTGAACAGACTCCCCAAACTATGCCATGTTATTCAATTCTATGATAAATCCAGCCTTGTGGTCACCACTAGGAATGTCATCTCGCAGTTTCATGAAATCAACTATTGCTTCATTGTTCTCAAATATGTCTAAGATGGGGGTGCCTTATTGATCCCAATTGATAAGCTGGGGATATATGAGGGGCATTTCATCATCAGAGTTATCAAAGGTGGAGGTTGACATGGTAACAGAAGTTTTGGACTAACTCCTATTTTTTCTTTTTCCTAGGGATAGGTAGACTCTGAGGTGGGACCACTGTAAGGGCTAGGTCATCAAAATTTGGTTTGTTAGGTTCCTAAGAGACAGGATCAAGGTTTATTCAATAATAAATCTTGAGCCATTCTTCTTTTGTCAAGGACTTTTGAGAATGGGAGACAGATGGATTTGGCAAGGGATTAAGCATTTGGTCAAGTTCCCCAAATAACTTATCTAGCTCCATTATGCTGGTGGAGGAAAGGGAATCCCATTCATATTCATTTGAGTCAGGGGAGTCATAGTGGAATGGGTTAGATGGTTTTTTGGATGTCTTGATAACTTCATAAGAACTTATTTCCTCTTGTGATGGTGCCAAGGTACTAAGAACGCCAATCCTAATTGGTTGAAGCCCTACCCCTAGGCCTTTTGGTCACTGAGAGACAATGATTGGTTCAGTTCTTCCATTTTGATGTAGTTCTAACCCACTATGTTTGTCATATCCTTTCCTTTTCATTATCATGAAGCCTTTTCCATATTGATCTTTAGATATTTGAATGGACGATGGAGGTTTTTAATTTTCTTCGTTATATAACCAAGAGGTCGCATCTTCTTGATCCATAACTTCTTTACTTAACTCTCTCCATTTTGTGAAAGTCATTGTATGAGGGAAATTTATTGTGACAATGGATTGTCTCCTATCTATTGTGGGTAAACCATATGAATTAGGAGCAAACAACTAACTGACACAATAGGATGCTTTCATATGATATTCTCCATAGCCCTTATCTTGGATCTTGACCTTAGGAGTGGATAATGGTGTTTGGGATGCAATTGATTTGGAAAGAGTTAATGGAACAACATACATGGATAAGGTGGAGGATGAAGCCTCCTAATTTACAAGCACCTATCATTGTAGTATTTTGCATAGGCTAGTGCAATATTGGAAAGGATTTGGATCACCATCGCTTGTGATCTCAGTGCCATTGTACGAGAATTTAAGACATTGATGGTAAATGGAAGGTACAACCTTCATAGCATGTATCCATGGTCTACCCAGTAATAGATTATAGGGAAGGACGAGATCCAAGACTTGGAAACTAGTGTCCATAACCACAAGGCCAATCCTGATAGGGAGTGTTACAACTCCTTTAGATGATCTCTCCTCATCATTGTATGCCTTAATGACTATACTCTTAGTGGTTTCTACACATTATTCTAATAAACCTAATGCCTTAACCAATTTCAAGGTGCAAAGATTCAACCCTGCTCCTTCATCTGCCAAGACTCGTCTGTCTTTTTTTTTATGGACAAGAACTTCAAGGTGTAATGGGTCATTATGGTTGGTCTTCTCAGTTGAAATAACATTGTTGGGAGAAGGTAGCATGATGAGAATTGGTTAAGTATCCTACCATTTCTTCGAAATGATTGACAACTAAGTTGGTGGGGATAGTTGTTCTTTGCAAGGCTTTGTCTAGATGACGCGATGATCAAGTGATATGGTAGACAACTCCAAGATGGATATTTGTGTTGGGCTCTTCCCCAACTGGTCAAATAAAATATACTTAGGCTTGGAAGGCTATGGTCGTGGCTCCGATGAAGGACCTGACATGGTTATCTTAGTTCGGTGTGTATGGACAACACATTCAAGACTCTTCTTTATGGTAATGGTGTGGATATTTTTATCAGAAACTCAAATATGATTTATGATCTTACCATGGTTATAGTCATACTTGGTATTGGCATAATTGGCCGAGGTATTAGTCTTAGTTCTTGAACTGGAGGCCTTTCCTTTCCCATGGTCATGTAATGGATCTGTAAAGACCTTGTGGTCACTAGTTTTGGTATGTTTTTTACCATTGACTTCTATGGTTCCATTTTCAACAAAATCTTGGATAGTGTTGTTCAATTGTTGGCATTGTTGTAGGCTATGTCCCTTAGTTTAATGGTAATCAAAAAAGGCAGTTTCATCCCACCATGAGGGTTTAAATTTTCTAGGATCATACTGTGTTGACTCTTGAGGTTGGATGAGTTTATTTTTTATCAGCTCTTTGAAGACTGTCTCAATTGGTTCCCCTAAGGGGGTAAACTCACATTTTGGAAATCTCTTCTATGGTCATTGTTGTTGTGTATTTTGGACAAAGTGGGAAGTTTGATCAGAACTGTTGGGTATGTCATGAGAGGGGTTGTGTCATCTAAAAGTAATCATTGGTCCTGCGTGTAGGGTCTTAGCATCAACAATACCATCATTAGTTACATTTTTGTTTCTGGACCAAAATTTGTTCCTATCGTTGGTGGTGTTTGGTGTTGAACAATTGGATTCCTACCTGGCATCTTAATTTCCCATTTGTCAATGAGGGATTTCTCAAGTATAATGCCTATTTTCACTAAGTCCAGAAAAGAGGTACAGTAATGTACTCTTAAGTCACTTCTCAGTTTTGGATTAAGATTTTCAAGGAATATTGTGACTTTTTATTTCTTTGGTATCTCAACAGGACATTAAATAGGTAAACTCCTTCATCTCTAGAAAAAGGTGATGAAGTTTTCTCCATCTTCTTGTGTGGTGTGACATAAGGTAGCTATCATGATTTCATTTTCAATGTTAAAAGTGAATTGTTCCACAATTTTTTCAACCAATTCACTCCATGATTTTATGCCATATGGAATTTTACATAACCATTTCAATGTTTTCCCAACAAGTGTTCATGAAAAAAGTCACATAAGGTATGTGGGGTTGTATTAGATGTCCATGCATGTTGTGGAAAATTCCCTTATATATTCCAACGGATTTTTCTTCCCATTATACTTGGGAAATTTAGTATAATATATCCCTATGGGAAGGGTGTCATGTATAGTGCTTTGTCAAAGGAACATAGACATAAATCCTGTGTTGAAATGGTTTATTTTCCTGACATTAAAATGTTTTCCATTTGGTGTTGGAGGGCTTGCATTTGAGTTTACAGAACATCTACCTATGTTAAAGACGTCTTGGTTGTGTTAGGATCGATGTAAGTGTTTTGAAACACAATATTTTGTGATAGATTCTGATTCAGTGTAGGTATGTGTAATGTTTGTATAACCCCTATTTGTGGAATGTCTATATTAGTGTTGATATGTGGTATAGCATGTGTCATGTTTATGCCAATTTTGGACCTTTTACTTCTAGTATTTGTGCCAAAGGGGTTTGATGATGATGCTCCTGCAGTAAAATTTAGGCCTTGTGTTATACCAAATGGTGTTGTGTGTACTATTGTAGCAGTTTGAGTATGTATGCCAGATGGTATAGCTATAGTAATCTGAGGAATAGAGACACTTGATGTCAAGGTTTTTGTCCCTTGAGTAGATAAATTTTTGATGTCAAATCTTGGAGGTAACTGGCACCTTTGACTAACAACTTTGCTAGATACCTTTTAGGATCATTTTTTAAACACTCATCTACAAAAGACACAAATTCAGGATCTTAGACAACAACATCTATGTCTTCTACAAAAATCTATCCATGTGTATCTCTAGTGAAAAAAAAATTGAGCAAGGCTTTGTGAGGTCTTGTTGTCCCTGATGGTATGTTTGGGAAGGGATTAATGAAATCCCGGGGATCAACCATTTCTCTACATTTCTTTTTAGACCTTGTTTCGACCATGAAAGATGTTGCTCAAAATGGGGTGATGCAAAACTATGTCTAAGAATGATATGTTCTAGTCTGTGTTTTTTGGAATTTTTGGATATAATGAATGAATGTTGCTATTTTTTTGGGTATTTTCTAGAAAATAAGGAATGTCTAAAATGATGTTATGCTAAGATGACAGTGTCTAAGTATGCAAAAGTTTAAGAAAACTTCTAAGATAATCAATTATGGATGATTCGAAAAGGAAGTTACCTACCACCTATAGTTTAACCAAGGCTACAATTTGACTTTGTCAAGAAACCTGTGTAAGACTAGGACCAAAAGATGAGGTGAACTCCCAAATTAGACTGATGAGTTCGAAGGATTCACGTTTAAGACAAAAGCTATGTTGACAAGTGACTAGGTTCAATGACAATGTTTGTTGAAGCATGGGTTTTCCCAAAACATGGAAATTTATCCTATTCTAAGATATCCAAGTTAATTTTCCTACAAGTTTGAACTATCTGAAAGCAGTAAAGACTCCTAAGATGAAACTAAGTTTTGTAACTAGATGTCTATCACTAAAATTAAATGATACCTAAAGTATGCAATTGTGCAAAGTATGAGAAAATTTTATGGTTTCTATCCAAGGGTGACTGTGAAAAATAGAGACTGGTATGACTATTTGGTTTTAGACTGTGACAGTGAATTCTAGTTTTCTAGTTTTCAAGAAAATGTGGTTTAGTTTTATAAATGTGTCATAGTATTTAACAGATGTGGTTCTTAGTGTCACATGCGGTTTTTGGTAAATTATGTTCCAAGTTTTGACAGGTAGATGCAACTCTCCTTCACAAATGTGGCTGATTGTTAAACATATGCGACTCACTATGACAAATGTTGTTTTAAAGAAGACAAATGTGGTGGACTATTAAATAGATGCGACTCATTTTTTTTTGTAAATGACAAAGTGGACTCAATTTTGACAGTTGTGATTTTTTGGTTAACAGATGCAACTCAATTTGATAGTTGTGGTTTTCTAATTAACATATGTGACTCAATTTGACAGTTGTAGTTTTTTGGTTAATTGGGGTTTTGACTGACTCTATTCATAATCAAATTTTGGAAAAATACTGCGAATCAGAAAACAATTTTTTTTTGGTTTGATAATCATGAACATGTATAATTCTAGAAAACATGTACAATACTAAGGCTAGCAATGACAATACTTGTTGAATTCTCACTTGGGTTTCCCCAGCTATGCTTATTCAAAGCGAATGACTAGAAGCTTGACCACACTGTCTCCCCCTTACATGGCACACACTTCTCAGGTCAACCAAGCTTCAGTTTCCATGACTCTCCCATGGAAAAAATTTCATCTCTATTAAGAACAGTATGAATGTGAGATGAATTTAGAGGTCCAACCTCTTGCACCAACAAATAGGGGTTTTTGGTTAATCTATAATTTTTTTGAAATTTTAGTATAGAAACCCATTCAGAAGGCCACATGAGATGCAAGATTAGCTTCAATAAGGAGGCTTCCCAGCCTATAGAGGTTACGCTCTATAGGTTTTGATGCACCATGAGGGTACTAAGGGAATCAATATCACTTGCTTGTTCGTAGGAGCTCCTGTAATCATGAGTTTTCCTCAACATTCAAATTTGTATACTAGTTGGGAGTAGCTTGGCTTTAGCTCATTGCCGGTTATGAGTCACTTTGGGGTGAGTTTTTTTTCCCACCAAAGCAAGCCCAAATTCTAGAGTCAATAATAGTTTCTCTTACACCCATGATCACACGAATTCGCAAGGGGAGAGGATACTTTTGTTATTGATCAGGTTCTAATCTAACAATTGTGAAAACACACCAAACACAGAAGACAACGATTAATTTTAAGCCCAAATGAATAGTTTCTAATCTATTCAAAAAAAAAAAAAAATTATCTTCAATTTAGGTCTTGCAAAACAAATAATTCAGTAGTTTTTGAAATTTTCTTCGACAAAGGTTTTGCAAGACAAATGCTTTGTAGTTTAAATTTTCCCTATCTTCATCAATCATCCTACAAAAGGGTTTTAATGATTGTATTCTACGAAACGTCTTGCAACCACTATGTTAACTCCCTAAAAACACACGCCGCAAACTGGAAATTAGTCAAAATAAAGCTACAAATTAAAAACTAAAACACGAAAATTTAGAAAACTAATTACCTATCAAATGCATCACAGAAAAACACAGATGTGCCATGAAAATTCATATGTGGTTCAAAAATATTAGTTACATCATTTTGTGCTGCCAATGTATCTTGTCATACTTGTACCTACAAAATTTAAAATTTTCACAGATTTCAAAGATGGTGTCTTCACATCGGGTTCACCAATGTAATGCTAAGGAAAAATAGGAAACAAAGTTAAGAAAATATAATGCAATAAACTTAAATCTAACCTATATGATAACAACAAAGAACAATGGAATTAAAAAGCATAAATACAAGAATTAAAGAACAATCTCACCAAATTCTTCATCCATTCCATGAATCACCTTTATTGCACTTCTACATTTTTTCGTTGTATAATAATTGCCCTCAGATTTCTCAAGTATGCAAGTATGGCCTATGTGATAATGATTTAACAAAATATCAAAGATTCTTAAAGTCTCTTCCTAAAAGTATAAATATTTTGGGAGGAGGAATAATGATGAAGGTCAAGCCAATTTATAGAAAATTGGTTTTTGAATGATCGACTCAGATTCAAAAGATAGATCGACGATTAAGATTAATGAATTCCATGTGATAAATATTTAGTGTTAATAATAACGTGAGTGAAAAATCATAATTGATGGATATTAAGATTAAATAATAATTTAATCTTTAGTCGAGACTGTTCAAAATTCTGAAGAATAATGATTGCATGTAAAAGATAAAGAAGAAACATTGTATTTGAACGTACGAATGAATGAATTAATTAAATAAAGTTATTTAATTAATAATAGTTTTTGTAACATAGATTTTCTAGAAGGTGTTCTGCAAATTGATTAAGATGATCAAATCTAACAAAAAATCTAAAACAATCAAAACAAATAACTAAAAATATCTCACCGAATATGCGTCCACTCCTTCGAAATATCTTGATTGCCCTTCTCCATTTTTTTGTATCAGTATTATTGCCCTCAGATTTTCAGTATTTATGCAAGCATAACCTTGTTGAATGTCTAAGAAAAATATCGAAGATTAAGTTTCTTCTCAAAAGTATTGATTTTGGGAGGAGGAATAATGATAATGATGGGCCATTTTATAGATTTTGGGTTTTCGAATGATTGACTCAAATTCAAAGAGAGATCGATGGACGAGATTGATGAATGTCATGTGATGCGAGTTATGTGTCAGATAGAACATGAGTTAGAAAAGACTGCAAGATAAAGATTAAATTACAACGATAACTTAATCTTGTGTCAAGACTATTCCAAAATAGAAAGAACAAGAGTTCTAGATTAAATAAACAATTTAATCTTTAGTTAAGCGTCTTCAAAAATAGAAGAAATAGACTTTGACTGTCAAAGAAAAAGTTAGAACTCAAAGAATAAATAATTTGAATGCACACATGAATTAATTAATTAAATAAAGATATCTAATTAATAAACGCTTCCATGCATATGAGTTAGAACTAGTTAACTAACTAGTTGTGACAGAGATTCCTCTCGCAGAGACGATTAGATATCAAACCCGGAGATAACTGGTGGATTTAAAATAGATCTTGAGTTAGAAGGTGAGTGAATGATTTAGATAACTGAATGATAGAATAATGTGACATAAAGAATTAATAATGAATTAAATGTTAATTTAATTCAACATTCAAAACTGAAAGATTAAATTAAATAAATAATGTAATTTATTTAATTGACTATTGAAAAGGATTAAATGAATAATCAAATAATAAATATTTAATTATAGTTGAAAAGGTTCAATTGAATAATTAAATAATAAATATTTAATTATAGTTGAAATGTGACAAAAAGGGGTAATTAAATAATAAATTATTTAATTAAGAAGGAAGAATTAATTAGTTAGCGACATAATTAAATAAATATGATTTATTTAATTAATCAAGTTGAATAAAGGTCATTATGAATTAATGAATTAATTAAAAAAATGGTATTTAATTAATAGAAGAAATATGTGTTAGAAAGGGTAATTAAATAATTAACATTATTTAATCATGACCATGGATAATAGAAAATTATGTTGAAAGTGGTGCTCGCAGGCCTAGACCAATTTTCAATATCTACAGTTTTCACGTAGAAGAATCGAAAGAATCGAAACTAGACAACTGACTGATTAAATTAGAAGGTTTGTTTGTCAAAAATGATCAGATATTCAATCAGGGGATAACTGACTAATTTAATTAAATCTCGACTTTAGTGGTAAGTGACTAATTAAATAACTAAAAGATTATCTAATTATAGAATAATATGCTAGGAATAATTATTTTTATGAGTTAAATGATTATTTAATTCAATATTCAAAATTCAAGGATTAAATTAAAAAAGTAAAGATTTATTTAATTGACTGGAGAAAAGGTTAAAGAATAATTAAATAATTCGAAATGAATATTTAATTATAGTCAGAAATGTGATGAGGGTAAATTAAATAATAATTTATTTACTTTTAGAAAGAGGATTAATTAATTAGGAATGTAATTAACTAAATAGCATTTATTTAATTAATCAAGATTGAAATAAAAGTAATAATGAATTAATTAAATAATTAAAGTTATTTAATTAATAGAGGATAGGTGACTTTAGAAAATAATTAAATAATTAACATTATTTATTCATGATCATGAAGATGAGAATTATGTCAAAAATGGTTTCGTTGGCCTAGACCAATTTTCAGTGTCTACACCAGTATTATGGGATCACCTGGCATAAAACTAGCCAAAGGGACAAAAGCAAGTTACGAACTAGGATCATTACCAAGTTCAACAATCTTTGTAGGATATTTGTCATCTAAGCTCATGGAAGAGGAAAATAATGTATTCAATTCATTATGCACCTCTTTTTCAATTTTAGCAACCTTGTCATCGTCATCCAAGTTAATCACAATAAGAGGTCGAAGGATAATTTCCATGGAAGAGGTCAACTCTTGTTGTGGTTGTTGTATTGGATGTTTTTGTTTCGGGGTAGGGGTAGAGTCATCATGCATTTCTTTAGTCAAGTTTGGATCTTGATTTTCTTTGTTTAATTCTTCATGTAACCTATGAGCAAGGGCAGAAATTCTATGCCTACACTCTCTAGCAGCTTTGTGTCTTTTAGTTTTGTTTTCAAGTTATGTTTGTGTAGGAATGGGTTAATCAACCGTGAGTTTATTTTCTTCCCTAAGGTGAGGAACAAAAGGAACCACATGAGGTTGTTCGACCACTTTCTCTTTGACTTTGTATACTTTTTTTGTTCTAGGAGGTGTGATGGGGTTGTTTATATTGTCTCTTCGTCTTTTGTACGAGATAGGGGAATGTTTTGTCTTAGGTTGGTCTTGGTTGTTTGGAATTTCCTTAGGTTGAAGCATGGTTTCATCAAGGATGGTATACTAAGTGGTGGGTGGAGTCATGTTTTGGAGGGATATTTTTTCTATTTTCTTTGCCTTAAATTTTTGATAGGATAGGAAAAAGAAGTGATCTTGTAGTTTTATAGGTTCCATAGGCTTAGGCCAAAATAAATCTAAGGAAAAATTTCCTTTCGAGGATAAAGCGTTATAGCCACTATTATGAATGACGAAGAATTCATTATAAAAGAGAAACTTTAAGCATTTATGCACACCTGAAGGGACAACTTCAATGGATCGAAGCCATGGATGGCCTAGCTTCACATGAAATTGATCTAACTACAGGGTAATGACGAATCAGACATCTAATTTTTTTAGTCATATTTGTAAGGGAAGAGTGATTGATCCCATCATAGGGCAAGCAAAGCCATTTTGTGTCTTGATCCATTCTTTTGGTTTAATGTAGATATCTTGATAGAGCTCATGCAAAAGTAAGAATTCCTTGGTGATCACATTCTCTCCACAGGTAGGATCTGTTAGTATCCAATTAGTGGGCTTCTCATAGATACAATGGGCTATGTAGAGAGGACCATCGGGTGCATGTTTAAGTATATACTTAGAGGAGAAAGCAATTTCAAGAGGATTTTTAGTTTCTACCTTATGAGGAATGGCGTCTATCACTCCTACCATTTCATCCATAGGATCATTATCGATAGGATCATGTTGAATAGAATCATTGTAATCATCATCTGTGTCAACATTCATCACATCATTCTTTGTAGTTTCACTAGCTTTGACAAATTAAATATTATGTTTTGGCATGGGGTTGGTAAAGATTTACAAGTTATGGTTAGGAGGGGCAACATACTTATTTCCTTGAACACTAACACCTCCAATGGAAAGCTAACAAGAATAAATTAGGTCTTGCACAAGATTTTAAGATGCTTACAATGTTTGGTATCATTTCCATTTTTTCGATGATAGTGGCAATAAAATTTTATGTAAAGCTCAGGGGTAAAGGCTTATTAGGATCGGGTGTGTTTGATAGGAGGCAAAGTGATCATTTGTTGTTCTAAAAGTTGAGACATTGTGTTATGAAGGGTATCGAGTAAGGGAGTGAATTGTCTTTTCGGGTCACCATAGCTAAAGGGTATCATGGCTTTAACATTAGCTACTTGGTTATTGATATTTTGAGTTTTTTGTTGAGGAGGATTAAATTGAAGGAAGCCTTCATTCTAATTTCTAAAAGGTTGGGAATTATTTTGGTTTTTGGGCTCGAATTTATTGATTCGGCTAGAAGTGGACTTTGTACTCGGCTACTAACTAAATTTTGATAATCACGCAGGGTAGTACACAAGTACATGAAGGATGGTAATTTCATCATGGTAAGATTGTCTTGGATCTTGCTATGAAAATTTTCTATAAAAATATTTTGGAGGTGAGGATCGGGGACCTTGAAATTGATTTGGGAATAAAGCGATTGATAGCATGAGATAAAGAAGAAAACCATTCCAAGGTCATCTTAGGAGTCAAATTCACTTGGAAATTCTTTACGAATGCCTCAACAAGTTCATTGAATGAGCGAATTGGGTTGTTGGATAAAGAAGAAAACCATTCCAAGGTAGTTCCTTTCAATGATCTAGAAAACAACTTAGCCAAAATTTTATCATCAAGGACAAATTCAGTACATAAGGCAATGTAAGAATTAACATGGTTAGAAGGATCTCCATTTCCTCTATATTTCTCAAATCTAGGTGTCTCTACACCTTGTGGCATTATTTTTTGCAATATCTCCAAGGATAATGGATTTCTTTTGACATAATATGTAGGTGGGCCATTTTCATTTTGATTAATGGTGGAAATTTTCTTTTGTAGGGATGAAATAGTTTGGAAGAATTAAGTTATGATAGGGTCATTGTTTGGGTGATGAGCTGAAAGTAAAAATAGTGAAGGTGTGTATTTTTTTGAAGTAAAAGTGATGGAATTCTTATATGCAGTAAGGTGGTAGAAGATATGACGTATAATGCCACATAGGAACTAGGGATGCTAGTGGGAATACCCAAGGAAGGAATTACATTATTAGTTACATTGTTTCTGTGACTTGAGAGTTGGTACATAGGTAGGTATTGAGGTTATTATTGTGGGAGGAGGAATTTGAGTTCCTCATTGACTTGTGACATTGCTTCTTGGTAAACGAAAACTAGTGGTTGGGGGGAGGTATTTTCCAAAGATTTTAACTATGTTTTTCACAAGGTCAAGCCCATCTTCACTTTCAAGCATGTGGTGATTGCTATCTATAGTAGGGATGACATTAGTTGAAATTTTTTCATGCTACACTTGATGTTGTAATTTTTCTAAGTCCTCATGAATGTGAATTATGTTTTGTTGCGGGACACTATCATTCATTTTTTTAACTTGCATACTACTTGAAGGAAATAAGTTGTTAAGGGTATTGTCCTTTATGGGAGTAAATTTTCACCCCTTACACAAATTCCCCTTTTGTACACCCTCACCTTAGAAAATCAAATCCGGAGGAAAAATTACACATCACCCAGCTTCCTTCCTTCCATTTGGCATCTATCTCCTGTGTCAGTGGGATAATATTTGTTGGGGGCGCATGCACGAAACACAAATATTTGTTCAACATGTTGCCATCCCTGATGAAACTCTGCATTCGAAGTTGGCAGAGGAATTACACTCCTAATTGGGGATGAATTTTAACGTCCCTCTTTGACCAACCAACATGAAAATACCTTATTATTGCTCATTCTTTCTTTAAACTGATCCATTCTCATTCCATCTCACTCTCTAACAATTCAGTCCATCTCTTTTCATGTCCTCTCTCACTCCACTCTTATTCCCTCTCATCTCTTAGCAATTCATTTGATCTCTACACACATTCTCAAGCCATCTCTTAGAATTTCCAACACATCAACACTCCATTGCAGCAAAAAAACTCCATCAACTTCACATAGCAAGTGTGAAGCAATCCGTAGCAGTGTGGCCTTGGAGTCTTGCGAGACCTCCTTTCATCATAGTTGAGGCTATGGTGACCTTTCCAAGTTTTATTTCTCCTCCATTAGATAGTGACCTTTTGAGTGGAGGTGTTAATGTTTTTCTACTCTCCTTTGTGATTTGGTTGAGTAGGGTATGTGTAGGATCATGATGGGCCAAAAAGTGGCGATATGTAAGTGATATGATGGCCCATGTGGCTGACGAACTTTTTTTTAGCAAAAATTGATGAAACGAAAAGGGTTTTAAAAGGATATTCTTAGCTTTTCACGAATATAAATTATTCTTAGCTTTTCACCAATATAAATTATGCTTTACTTTGAATTTAATAAATAATTATTCATTTTCTATTTGAATTATGACTAAAGTCTTGATTGATAGGTTGATTGAAAAACATCTATATATTTCAAAGGGTATCACATTTTTTTAATTTGAAACATGCGTCAAATTCTATGCTTCACATAATATATGATTAAAAAATAAAGAATTGAATTTCATGAAATTTTGACCAAGTTAAGGTGGTCAGACGTACAATTTTTTATTTTTTTTAAAGTTGTAATAAAAAAATCATAATTAATTATTTACTTGGAAAAAAATTACAAAAAAATATGCATCACATCAGGACATGATTCTTCTACTTATATCTAAAATATTATAAAAAAATATTATCATTTTATTGTGGTTAGGGTGGTCAGACAGACACCTACTTCTTATTTTTTCCCTGAAATTTAAGTACTACTGCATTGAAATTTCTAATTTTCACCAAATAGATTTTTTAAAACTAAAAATAAACCTAGTATTTCAGAAACTACATTCAATTTGAAACATATTCTATTCTT
The DNA here is from genome assembly GCA_007115665.2 of Sequoiadendron giganteum. Taxonomy (NCBI): domain Eukaryota; kingdom Viridiplantae; phylum Streptophyta; class Pinopsida; order Cupressales; family Cupressaceae; genus Sequoiadendron; species Sequoiadendron giganteum. The sequence goes on along the minus strand of CM021100.1, from coordinate 318,871,018 downwards.
ACATATTTTTGAAATAATATAGTTAACTTATTCAAATTTTTACGTCAAGTTGCCTAACTCTGATTTTTTGAATTTTATTGCCACTTAAGGGCATGTTTTTTCCATGATGATCCTGCACATGCCTAGTAGCATCTTATTTTTTTGTAGTGTTTATTGTAACTTCTAATTTCTTTACTTTTTTATCACATATTTCTATCTTGTTGCTATCTAGCTGTCCATGGAGGTGGAAACACCAAAACATGGGTCTAACTAAGGTAGACTCCTATACAGCCACAAGACTTTCCCCTATTTCTTATGTGTAGGTAAACGTGCATTTGGAGTAAGCTGGGAAAATGGTGCCTTGGTGAGATCATTTTTCCACTCTAGCCTTTATCTATCTACTTTATCATCTTTGTTTGTACTTTTCATACTTTATTATTCTATTTTGTTCATTTAAGGATAACTAGGTAGGCTATTAGTTTGTTTTTAGTAGTCTATATTGTACCTTTTGTTTTCTATCCATATGGATCCTAGCACACCCGAAGAGATTCCAACACATCGTGTTGTCATCTCAGAATTGTATTATCATCCTCTGATAGAGAGTTGTCTAAGGTGCACTATTGACTCTGAAAACTAGCTCGCCTAGCCAAAACTTGGATTTCGAGTCTTAAGAGTGATAGAAGTACCTTATAGTCCTCATCATTCTTGACCTCTATCTGAAACACCCTTTAGAGTGAGGTAAGTTATGGTAGCTCTCCGCTCTCAGCTCTTCATGACCTAGAGCCTTGAAGTGGTTGGTCCCCCTCTCTTACATTTTGTGTGAACCCAATGTGAACCATTTTGGTTGTATTTAGTATTATTGAAATCTCCTTTCCTCATGTTCTAAGAGTGTTTTAGGTGTGAGCATCGAGGGTCCTTTCACTTCACAACCCAACCTATGACCCCTAGTAGGTGTAGTTGGAAGGTTCCATAAGCGTTGCACAACAAAACCTTAATTGGGTCACTATCCTATCTTATAACCTTTTGGGGGCTTTGTGAAAGTATCATTGAGTGTTTGTGATGGCCTCTTTTCTGAATTATCATATCCCCTCTATGCAGCCTACAAGTAGTAGTCCAGGTATAACCTTCACCTCATAGGACCTGTCGATGGGTTTTAATAGGGAACCATCTCCTCTTTACATCCCTACACAAATCAACGAGAACACTGTAGCAAGTGTTCTTGTTGACCTGGCATCTCAAGTAAATATCATAACTGAAATCATATTAATTAAATTTCTGCATAAAGATGGGTATGATGCACCTATAAGCACCATTTGTACGAACAATGGAATTTTTATACCTCCTCCTTGTAGTATCATTTAGTCAATCCTTGTCAGACCTAAATCCGTAAACCTTTTGTTTGATTTAATATCAGGGTCTAAACTCTTTATAGTGAAGCAAGGTATCCCTTGGCTAGTAGATATAAATTTAGTTCCCTTAGTTGTGCTCAAATGTTTGAAATTCATTCATGAGGGTTCTATGCATATAATCCATGACATTGGTTATAGACCACCAGCTAAGCATGGTAGTTACTCACATTACTTTTTTCCAACACCAGTTGGTTCTCTCTTGCCTAGGAAGGACCTCTTGTACCAGACTTATCAGAAGTACAAGAAAGGGAACTTAAGCACCTAGAGTGAGGTACCCTCCATCACCCTATGAAGTTTCACAGACGGCTTGCCTAAAAGGTGACAGTGATGCCACCATGGCTCAAAGGAAAGAAGAAGGGAAGTGCTCTCAGGGCTCCTCCTCTTCTTTTCCCAGTGTCCAACCTGATGCTTCCTCTCACCTTGTTGTGCTACCATCTACTTCTACCTCGCATTTGTGAGAGAATCCTATGGTGCCCTCTTGGAAAAATCTAAAGCGTCTCGTGTTCGGGCTTCCTTTTCTACCCACGGAGCCTAGGTCTATTTGGTATGGTAGAAGGAAGGGTCTCCATGGGGAATCCTCTATGTGCCAACCTATGTTGCCTCCCACTACTCCTGCTTTAAAATTAATAAATGGGAAGAGGCCTGCTATCAAGGCACTAGAACCAACTCCCCCTATTGTTTTTCAACCCACTCCTCTTGCTCTTGTTTAGGAGTCAATCCCTCCACTAGAAACGGTTATTGTAGACTCTTCTATGGATGAGTAGGAGCCTTCTATTTATTCACAGCTCTTAGCCTCTAGCCTGAAGATTAATAGAAACCACCTTGCGTATGAGTGCAAGCACCATCAAAAGGCTCTCACGGTTGAGCAGTTTTCCTTGCAAAAAAAGGAAGAGGAGATGACCACCCTTATATTAGGGCCTCCTATTGTTTCCTCTTCTCTTCTCCCCTCTGCTTCCATTGAACCAAGCTCCCTATCTCTTTTGGCTTATGCTATGAGTATGAATGTTCTTGACCCCAAAAAGGTGTAGGTTTTCATCACTCCTTCAATTGAGTTGACCTTGTTCATGTCCCTTCTAAACATCCTGCCTTTCCCAAAACCCATAGACATTTTAGATACTTTGGTGGTTTCTTCCGTGGTTTTCTCCTCCTCTTTCCTCATCTATAGGGAGTTCCCATCCCCCGATGAAGCCAAAGGTAGAGGTTGGTCCTTCAAAAAATGGAGGGCATAAGAGGGTCCCACCTTCTCTGAAAGGTGGTCCTATGAGAGCTTTTTCTATCTTGGTAATAGAACAAGTCCTAGCTTCCCCTGAGTTCATCACCACTCTCGAGTCACCTGATGATCCAAGAGATGAATCTTAGGTGCAATTATCTCCATCTGTGGAGGTACGACATGGTACTCCTTTGAAGTGAATGTTTAACTCTTTGGATGAAGTTTCAGCCTTGTCAATGATAAGTGCAAATTCGTTGACCATAGCTCCATAAGTGCCTAGCGGAGAAGACCTTGCAGGGCCTTCTTTCTTAGCCCTTGTTGCAGGAGGGTCAGAAGCTCCTCCACTTAATATTCCACCACTACAGGCTTGTCCTCCCCCTTATGATGATCTAGAGTGGGAATCATACAACCTCTTGGTCGATGAGTGTTGGGGGGAGGCCTCTTCTTTATCTTTAGATTAGATGTGTGTGTGTGTTGTGATGTGTTCCCTCATGATTGTGCTATGTGTTCTTGGATGACCCTAGTCACCCTTGTTGGTGCTTGGATATAGGAGTTATTTTGTGTCATAAACTTTCTTCTACCTATATCATCATTCTTCCATTTTTGTGATTGATTTTCAAAAAATTGGGAACGCTGCAAAGTTTTGGGGTCATTTAGGCTTACCTTCCATGTTGGTCTAATTTTTATTTTTACTTTCTTTTCCATGCATTCTTCCTAATCTAGTTGGGGATTGATGATATTTTTCCTTGCACCATGGTTACCTATTATTTACATAAGCATGAGCAGATTTGACCCTATGAGATCAAATCCCCTTGTATCCTCTATTTATCTCTCTCTCTCTCTCTCTCTCTCTCTCTCTCTCTCTCTCTCTCTCTCTCTCTCTCTCTCCCTCTCTCTCTCTTTTCTTATATTTATCTATTCTTCGCTTGAGTTTTCCCTCTGATGTGTGATAACACCATTTCTTTGATACTTCAATTTAAAAAAAATGAATTTGCTGTCAATGATTTTTTTCTTGAAAATCCTCTCAAAAATTTATTTTTCAAAAACTGCATTCACAACTAGGACCCCTAATGTAACCTGTTTCCTTCATCATGGGTTCGCAAAGAAATAAATTGAGAACTTTCCTTCGAGTTGGAAGTAGCTTTGGCCTTCCCCTCATGACAGGGAATTTTCTTCCTTCTGAATTCCTTATTGAAGTGAACATCTTTCGAAAGGATTCCTTGAAGATGAATCTATTTGAGAAAAAATGTCTCTTGTTCACTCTCAAACAACGTGTCCCTTGAGTGGACCCCTCTTCACATCGCGTTCTTGAGGAATCCCTTTAAAAGCCTTCCAATTTTTTGATGTTTTGTGTGACTGTCTGCTTGATTTCAGACATGCTTTATCTATGGGTAAACATGTCCCTTTGCAAGTGCACATGTAAAGTTACTTTCCAATTTGAATCTATGGAGTCCCCTCCTTTTGGCTTCCTCCATGAAAGAGATCTTGGGCGATGCCTCCTTGCAGGTCCGCGAGCTTGTAAGGAAATTTTTTCTATGGGTTCTATTCATGTGAGAGATCTTGGGTAATACCTTCTTACAGGTCTGTAGGCCTATAAGGTGCATACTTCACGAGGCTTCCTTAATGTGAGAGATCTTGGGGGCTACCTCCTTGCAGGTCTATGGACCTGTAAGATTCTTTCATCCTACAAGATTTTTCCATCATTGGTCTGAGGGCCTTCATTGTACTTTGTGTAGCTTCATAGTTCTATGAGGCTATGGAAACTTTTGTTTTGTCCTGCACTTTCAAGCTCACCAGATCATGGTCTACTTCCTCAATGGTTCAAGTATGCATTTCTAACCCTACTAACTCTTTGATCTACTTTACCAAAGTACTCATCAGTACTCATGCTCACAAAGTGGGGGAAAAATGTATAGGAGAAAATTTGCACCCATTACACAAATTCCCCTTTCATACACCCTCATCTTAGAAAATTAAATCCAAAGGAAAAATTCTACATCACCCAACTATCTTCCTTCAATTTGGCATATTTATATTGTGTCAGTGGGAGAATATTTGTCTGGGGCCACGTGTGTGTGGTGCATAGACATCCACACAATGCATTGTCATCACTGAAAAATTCTTATATCTGAACTTGGCAGAGGTGTTACACTCCCGATTAGGGATGAATAATAACATTTGTCTTCAACCAACCGAACCGAAAATTCCTTATTCTTGCTCATTCTTCCTTCAAATTGATCCATTTGCATTCCATCTCACTCTCTATCAATCCAATCCATATCTTTTCACATCCTCTAGCACTTCATCCTCATTCCCTCTCATCTCTTAGCAATTCATTTGAGCTCTACACACATTCTCAAGCCATCTCTTACTTTTCTATCACTTCAACACTCCATTACAGCAACAACACTCCATCAACTCCACATAACAAGTGTGAAGAAAGCCATAGCAGTGTGGGCTTGGAGTCTTGTGAGACCTCCGTTCATCATAGTTAAGGTTGTGGTGACCTTTCCAAGTTCGCTTTCTCCTCCATTGGCTAGTGATATTTCAGGTGGAGGTGGTAATGTTTCACTCATCTCCTTTGTGATTTGGTTGAGTAGCATCTTACTAATTTGTAGTATTTATTGCAACTTCTACTTTCTTTACTTCTTTATCACATATTTCTATCATGTTGCTATCTAGTTGTCCATGGAGGTGGAAACACCAAAATGGGGGTCTACCTGAGGCAAACCCCTATACAACCCCAACATTTTCCCATCTTTCTTATGTTTAGGTGAACATGCATTTGGAGCTAGCTAGCGAATTTTCACCTTGGTGAGATTATTTTTTCCACTCTAGCCTTTATCTATCTACTTTATCATCTTCATTTGTACTTTTCATACTTTGTTATTCTGTTTTGTTCATTTAAGGATAACTAGCTAGGTTGTTAGTTTGGTTTTTTGTAGTCTATATTGTACCTTCTATTTTTTGGCTTTACAAATTCTAGCATGCTCGAGAGACGCCAGTGCACCACACTATCTTCCCAAAACTGCACTGTCATCCTTAGACAAAGAGCTATCTGAGGTACAATATTGACTCTGAAAAATAGCTCGCTTAGCCCAAACTTGGATTTTGGGTTTGAAGAGTGATAGAAGTATCTTATAGTCCTCATCATTCTAGACCTCTATCTGAAACAACCCTTTAGAGTGAGGTAAGTTAGAGAAGCCCTCCACTCTTGGCTCTTCATGACTTGGAGTCATGAAATGGTTGGTCCCCCTCTCTTACATGTCCATATCTAGTGTACTAGTTTCAATACTAGGAGTGAAAGAGCTAGACAACCCAAGATCCACAATGATTGCACTATCACATGATGGAATGAGTTTCAAACTTCTTCTCACTATAATATTAGCAATAGGACACCAAATACTCATCCAAGGGACACTAAATGTAAACTGAATGTAAATGCAATATAAGCTAAGAATAATGAAATTCTTATAACATAAATTATGGAAACTGAAACAAAAATGCAACAATAGCAAATAGAAACTAAGTCCTAGTGAGGATTTTTTGAAAATTTTCATAATTTTTTACTTGAATTATTTGCTTTTTATGTTTTATGATTTGTATCTACGATGAAAATATAGATTTTAAATGATTTTTAATTAAATTAGATTAAAAAATACAAGCTATTATGATCTTTCACTAATATAAAATTTGAAACCCTAGAATGCAAATTAACTAATGCAAACCCTAATGCAATGTTAATGCAAGCCAAATCTAGGATGAAAATGCTCTCCAAATCAGAATAGATGGTATTCTAAACCAAGGTTCACCAAAATGAAGGGTGGAAAATTGTTTTTATTTCCACCTAGGGGGTTTTAGGACCTAGGAGGACATTTTTCATTAACTTTCACTCATGAACAAATTGTTGAGGTCTCAATGCAAAAGAGAAAGAGATCTTGCAAGAGGGTTGTTCTAGGGGTTGAATATGATCTAATAAGAGGTTCACCACCAAATTTAGACTTGGAAAAGACAATGAAATGAAATATGCAATAAAAAATTCTAATTCAACGTAAACTAACACTAAACAACCTAGAAAAGTAAATGAAATGGTATAGAAAGCTACAAAACAGAATGTGTGCACCTGGAAATCGGGAGATGGTTGAATGAAGGTATAGAACACTCAAAATTCAAAATTTATTGTTGAATAGGACTCATTCACTGAGTTGGGTGAATCAATCCATATTTTGGAAAACTGTGTAGGAATAGGAATCTACCAAATGGGTATTTGAATCTACAAAAACCTAAAAACTGACTGAAATTGGGACTCATTCACCAAAAGTGGAAAATCAGTCTAGTTGGGATTTTTTGGAGCTTCAAAGGATGATCCTACTCTTTTCTATTTTGTTTTTCCCTCATGAGTGTTTTCTGGATCCGAAACCCTAATTTGCACCCTGTAGGTAATCTCCAATGTTCTCCAAGGCTTGATGAAAACTTTGACAACCTTGAATGATTTGCAACTATTCTCCAATATCACTCCCTAGGAAATATATAACCTAGACCTGAAAATCACACACAAAGGAGAGGGGAAAATGTTGTTGGGTTAGTGGATAGGTGTTTTCCTTGGTCAAACCCATTGTTGGTAATTAAACATAGAAATGAAAGCAAATAAGAATGGAGAATGGTGAATGAACAAATAAAAATGTTACAACTCACCAAACCCTAGCAATAATCTTGCAAATATGTTTGAGATGGTTTCAATGGATGTATATCTTGATTCTTTCTTGAATGATGTTGATCTTGAATGAAGTTCTTGCTTGAACCATAAATCCTACATCACAATTGTTAGCATATTAAGAAACATGATACATGAAATCCTTGACATGATGATTGATACTTGAATGGTGCTCTAAAATTCTTGATAATATACCCTTGAATGTTCTTGAACTCTCTTGTAAACACTTGATTGCTTGTTAGATTGCTAGGTGTAAATATGAGTGAAAGAACCTTGTAGTTATACTCAATTACACAAAAATTCTCGAAATTACCACACTACAAGCTAACATCAGATCTAGGAGAACAAAATGCCTCCAAAAATTTGAATTAATTTTGATTTTGGGCCAGACGCCTTACTCATTCACCTAAGGAGGTGAATGAGTCCCATCAAAAATAATGTACGGGACCAAAAACCAAAAGTGCTTAGAAATGTGTGAAAATAGGTTCGATACCAAAAGATCTAGGTGGGACTCATTCACCCAAGATGGTGAATGAGTCCTAGATCAGTAAATTTGGGCCATTCAAACCTGAAACACCTTAATTATGATTGGATATTGATTGGTGTCACAATTATCCTTGAAAAGATGTATTAAACGAGGCTTGTGGGTGCAAACTAGGTCCAATTAAAGCATAAGAAAGCCCAGTTATTAATGACAAGCCTAGAAAAGTGTGAAAGTGTGTTACAACACTTTACAACACTTTAAAGTAAGGAAGGATTACGGTTTATTTTGGTTGAAAAGAGGTACATTGGGTTTACTTAATTAACAAAACCTTAAAAAAGTATGAAAGTGAGTTACAACACCTCACAACACTTTAGTAAGATACCATTTAAATCCACTAGTTCACAAGGGCCCAAGATTGAATGTGAATGTGTCAACCACATTACAACACTAAATCAAGGCAACATCAAGCCCAGATTAAGAAGGAGGGCCCAAACAAATGTGAAAATGTCTCCGACAACATATTTTGACACTACAACACCAAGTGCAAGACCTCATTGATTCTAATTTCATCCAACTGGTTGTTGTAAATGATAAATAAAATAAATTATTATCACCGCCTAATAAAAATTTATAAATTTTTATAAATTTGTTACCAAGTCATTTAACCAATTTTATTCAACAAAGTGATAACAAATAATAAATTGATGACATATCCAAGGAGATAAACTTTGTTGATGCTCATCCTCATAAAATTCAAGCCAATCTTTAACTTGATATCACTTTTATATATATTAATGCTTCTATAAATACACCTAATGGTCCTCTTTACATAACTAGTGTAATTAATGATAAACTCATAATGAAAATACTAATTAATCTAGTGTGTATAGTGAACATGATCACCAAAGAATTCTTGTATGTACATGAAATTTATAAGGGTCATTATGAACAATAAAAAGTGTTAACAGAGGCTCATGGTGGTTCTATCTATCCTACAATTGGCTCTATTACTCTCCCAGTTAAATTATGACCTAAAAAGATGGATATTTTGTTCACCATAGTATTGACATTAGGCCAATTTTATATGAAGTTGGCTCATCCATGGATAATCTCCATGAATGCAGTCTCATAGACCATTCATCAATGTCTTAAATTCTCATTTTAAGGACAAATACATACCATTTATATAGTGGATTTAAATCTTTAGCATCTCATTTAAATTTTTAATTGGATTAATTTTAGCCTCAACCAGACCGACCCACTAAACCTCGTGGGGATTACCTATTTTAATCATATCAAAAATATAAATCCAAGTGTATAAGCCCAAATATAACTTCCCAAAATATTTCCTCAAGCTCCATGGTCTCTAGTAGCTTTAATGATTTCTCCTCATACTCCATAGGCAATGAATGAAACTTGAACCAAAATAGGTATATTTTTTGATAACCTAGCATATATGTTATGGTTCCCCCTCAACCATCCTACAAAGGAGAAAAAGATAACCATTTCATGAGGCTTGTGGGGATTAATTTTATGCATCCTAAGGAAAAACAATCCTTTCTACAAAAACCTACAAAGGCTATGTTTTCTAGCCTATGATAATTCATTCCATTCATCCTACAAAGAAAGATAAGGGGCCAATATTGGAAAATTCCTTAGTTCCCCCTTCACAGACTAAAGCTTGGGTGAGACAAAATAAAACTGAAAAGGAACACAAATTAAGATGTTGTGTCATTGCTCATCAAATTTCCAAAGATAATAAATCCTTTCCTGATGATCCTCCATCTAGAAAACCAAATCTTGAGGAGATACCTCCCACCCATCCATCCTCATCATTTCTCAACTCCCCTTTGCCTCCCTAAATAAACCATAATCCAAACCTTATCTATCCCAATTAAGACAAATAATTAAAATCTAAATGCATACACAAGATATGCACATAGATGATAGTGCTCACAGTCATGCTGATAGTACTAATACATGACCCATTATGATATATTCAAATTTAGTGTGATAGAAGAAAAATGAAACAACAAGATCATAATGAAATATCTCTTATTTTTACAGAATTCATGAATTTAGGTGGAGAAAACCATGATGATCCTCCTAATTCAAGTGACCAACCATGTGTTCAACTCGATGCTTCTCCTTGTCCTTCACTTTATTTAGATTTTTCATATCATTTTTGTCCACCTTCCATTTATGGTGTACAATATTGGGATGTAGACAATATGCTATAGATTGACTTGTATGTGCAATACCCTTCATGTATTTATATTTTTCTTACATGTAATGTAATTTCCACATATTTTGTTTATTGGCATGTATTTGAGTTTGTTATCTTTCTTGGGATGACCCTTGTTTTTCTCATTAGTACAACAATAAAAAGAGAACAAATCTATCATGACATTCCAATATTTTTATCTTCATTCTTCTTTATGCTATGAATTTTATTTTTCTCTTTTGCTTCCTTTAGGGAATGATGCAAAGCATTCAGAAATTTAGGTCTTTTCCATGTTGACCCAAGATCCTTTTGAAATGGTGAAAATTGTTGGACTCTCTTTCACCTTTAGGGTTTTAGACCTAAAAGTAGAGAGGCAATCTTCACACACTTCACTCAAGAAAAAACACGAGATTTTAATGCAAAGGAGATTGAAATCTTGTAAAGGGACCGTCCCAAAGGCTGAAATATATCTATTAAGAGGTTCACCACCAAGCTAGGGCTTGGAAAAGATAATGACATGCAAGATAGAATAAAAAACCTAGTTTGATGCAATGCTTCACTAAATGACTTGGAAATGTAAACAAAGCACAACAAGAAACTATAAAATAGAAAGTGTACACCTGCAAACTTGTTGGAGATGGAATGGAGCTCTAAAATCCTAAAAACCCTAATTTTCTGGCCTAGTGGGACTCATTTTCCATTCTAGGTGAATCAGTCCCATATTTGGGGCTTTACATAGAATCAAGTTTAATCCAAATGCCTATCCAAATCTATAAAGATATCTAAAAAAATCCTATAGTGGGACTCATTCTCCGCTTGTGGCGAATGAGTCTAGTTTAGATTTTTTATAAATTTAAATCCTAGATCTGCTCTTATCAGTCTTCTCAATCGAAACTCTAATTTTAGGGTTGTAGATGAACTTTTAGTGAAGATTGTTACCTTGAAAATGGGGAGAGAAGCTTGAAACCTAATCTTCAATGATACTCAAGTCTTCAAATCACCTAAATCTACAATCACACAAAAAGAGAGAGAAAAAGTGTTGACTGTTAGGGAATAGGGGTTTTCCTAGGTCAAACTCCTTTTAGGTAATTAAACCAAAATGATAAAATAAAATAGTGAAGCATGAACATGAAATAATCCAACTAGAGCATTTCCATGATGATGGATCTTGAATTTTTGCAACAATTGATGAAGAATATTCCCTTGAATTCCTTAGAAATGATCTTGAAAGCTATCTTGATGACCTTGTGAAGACTTGAAATTTTTAACTCTTGAGTACTTGACTTGATGACATGAAGGTATGATGAAATAATGATTTGAGAGCTCACTTATATAGGTAATAAACTCAAATGACTGTTAATTTGATCCCCATGGATGACATGGAAGAAATTTGAATTAAAAACCCACTTTTCCTACTGAAAACCTCAAAAATAGGCCAAATAGGACTCATTCACCATCCTGGGAAAATGAGTCCCACTTGGATGGGACTCATTCATCCAAGGTGGGGAATAGGTCACACAAGGGCTATTTTTGGTCCTAAAGTGTTGTGGAGTGAAGAAGGTAAGCTTATATGTTGATCTTGTTGGGTTTTTTATTAAAATGTGCCTTGGGATGCACAATATGGGGTCATAGGGGCCTATTAATGATGATATTAAGGTCATAAATGTCATAAGGTCCAAAATCCAATGTGAAAGTGTAAATAAACAAACTTTACAACACTAAATTAAGGCAAAATTGGGTCCACTTAGCTTAGAAGGGGCCTAAATCCCATGTGAATGTGTAAAACACATTACAACACTAGCTTAGGTCCAATTTGTTTACAATCCTCCTAGATTTAATGTGAATATGAAAATAAGTAAATTTTACAATATTATTTAAGGCAAAGTTGTTAATTTAGCTTAAAAAGGGCCCAAGACCTAATGTGGATTTGTAAAAAACCTCACAACACTAGACCAATGTGACATTAAGTCCAATTTATCACTAAGTATTCCCATATCAAGTGTGAAAATGTAAAGGGAAACATTTTTCTACTCTAAATTTATCCCCAAGTTTAGTGAGAGGATGAACTTACTTCAAACTCACACTAAAGTTGACATTCAAGATGGGTCCAAGTGTACAAATGTAGTTGAAAAAGGATGACAATGATCGAGGTAGTGGTCAGACCCCCAGGATCCAAGATGCTATGTCAAACTAGCATAAGGATGAAAGGACATGCATAAGGTATATGACTTGCAGCAAAACAAGATATGAAAACATGTAATTTCAAATATATAAAGAAGAAAGAAAATAATAAGATAGGTGCTTTGATTAAAATGTGCTCACTCTAGGGCCATGAAACATCATCTTATTCATGGGGTGAGTTGTCCCAAAGAAGTGATTTAGTGAGAAATTCTTGCCAATGTGCCAGCTTCCCACCGTATAATGAGAAATTCATGTGAGTGTGTCAGCTTCCCATCATACTAATCAATGTACCAAAGTTATCCTCCTGATAAATTTGATAAGGAACCACAATGTAATTCTTTTTGTAAATGCTTTTGTCATGTAAATTTTTTTTAAAAGGGGATTTTTCTTTGTTCATGTAACAGTCTTCTTTGTAGGGAGCACTGTGCCTAATGTCTCCAAGAGAGGACAACTCAAAAGTGTTTGATTGTCAACCATGGGATGCCTCGTTCACATCATGCAATGTTAGTAGATCGTACACTCTTGAACAACATCAGCCCAATGACACCACCAAGAAGAGGACACATCACAAGAAAAGAAAAATCAATTAATGGAATTTTGAGAAAAGAAGTTATCAGTGTATGCCCCCACTTTAAAGAAATTGCTACACCATCACTATGAGGAATTGCTTTAAAGTGTCCAATGATAAATGCTAACATGAAAGAATACATGAGAACCAACTTGGAAAGCCCTATGCCAAGTCATATGTTTCCAAATCGGACTACATCATGGATAAGTATGTCATGTGCAAGACAACTTAAGGAGTTTTGTCCACATCCCAAGATTGCTCTTTTATGTACATGAAAGGTGATCAAATATCAAAAAGACACAATGAAAAGTGGCATACAGGGACAAGGGTTCCTAACCGCCTTGCCCCCACTTAGTGTAGGACAAGGGTCAGCCCATAATGGATGATGATATGTTGCTCCTTGGAAAAAAGGGAATGACATGAAATGGTGAGTATGTTATGATGTTACAACTATTGCATGTAAAGGAGAAAAAACTAAGGTTATTTATTATGATGAGTAAACAAGATGTCAACTTGATACATATTTAATGAGATATCTATCAGTTTTGGATGCATCAAAGTTAATGTTGTCTTGGAAGAATCTTTTGTGATAGTGTTGGCATTGAATGAAGGCTTTTGTTTTGAGGGACAGTGACCAATATAATTAGCCCTTTATTGTGTTTTAGGATTTATAGGGACATGGATACCTTGTTCTATATCATCACATCCTTTCCCAAGTTTCTTCATAAGTTCAAAACCTCTTACATAAATTTTTTTCACTTCTTTTAGATTTCGTGGTTGTTCAATTTCCTAAAAGTTTGTTTTGGATGTTGTCTTTTCTTTTAAGGTTGTTGAAGTGGATGCTTTTGAATTTTGTATTTCCATTACCAGATTCTCTTTTCCCTTTTTAGACTCTTTTGTTATAGTCTTGTATTCTCCCATGAATATAGGTATGAAATCAAAGGTTTCTTAAGCATCCTCCAATAACTTTATGGATTCTTCAAGATTTTTTTTTCTCTCCTGTACAGGTTTGACATGTATGGTTGGTGTTAAAGGATATCTAATGTGCATAATGTCAAAATCCTTATCCATTGATTCATGATCTCTTAGTGAAGAGGAATCTAATTTTAATTCATCATCTTCATATAAGGAAGCCATATTACTATTGTTTGAAAGAATTTTGTCAAGTTTTTAATTTGCTTGCACCATGGTACCTTCCCTAGTAGGAGAGGTTTTAGGAAAACTACAGACTAATTTTTCTTGACATTCAAAGGTTCGTTCTTCTAAAATGACTTCATCGCAAGTAAGGGAATGATCCATGGTTGGATTTTATTTCTTGTCAATGATGGTTCTTCCTTGTTCAATAATCTCATCGATGAGATCTTGTAACACCATAATATCTTCTTCACCAATAGAAGAGATATTAGGAGTTGGTTTGATTGTTGTGATTGTCAATGATTTCATCCTTTTTCTCTATGGTCTCTTTCTCTTGTGCCATAATTTCTACCCTAGTAGAAGAGATTTTATGAAAGTGACAAACAATAGGTTCATCACATTTCATGGTTAGATTTTGTAAATTAGCTTCATTTCATATAGGAGAGGCATCAAGAGAAGTATAACTATGAGTTTCATGGTTACCAATGATTGTATCGTCTCATTCAAATAGATCTTTCCAAATTTTAGCGACATTAGGAAGGAGAGAAATAATATTCTCATGAGTCTCAATGAGGATATATCCTAACACTAAATTATCTTCTTCATGTCTAGAGAAGATATTAGGAGAAGGAAAGGTTTCATTATCATGATTATCTATATTTTCATCCCCATGTCCTATAGTGTATTCCCAAGTAGGATAGGTAGGATTGTCATAGATCTCAATTATTGGATCTCTTAATATTAGGATATCCTCCCCACACATGTGTTTTTCATGATCATTGATGATTGTATCCTTATTCACTAAATTATTCTCACAAGTAGGGGAGATGTTGGGAGTTGAATGGAGACTAGGTAAATTACTGTCCATGATCTTAGCTTCGTGTGTTATAATATCTTTCCAAGGGGGAGGAAGACAAGTAAGAATTTCATGATGTTCAATGATTGTACCTTCTTTCACAAAGATACCTTCATCACCAATGACAGAGATATCAAGAGAAGAACAATTATGATTATCATGATTGTCAATGCTTGCATTCTCTTGTGTCAACACTTTATTGGATGATCTAGGCTAGATGAATTCATGAAGGGCTTAATCTAACATGTCAAATTCATCACTACTAAAGGGTTTAGATGATATGATAAGGTTAACCATTTTTTGTTTGTTTTTTTTGTTTTTTTAGGTTTTTTTTCATTTTCTAATGAATGTTAAATGCAATCTAATCTAATTGAACCATGACCTAATGCCAAAAATGAAAAGTGCAAGAATCTAATTCTATCCACACTTGCAATGAATGTGAATTATGCAATTTATGATGATTTGAATGTAAAAAAAATTATGCAAACTAAAACAGAAAGGCTTTAACATCAACCATTATCTTAAAAATAAGAAATTCAACCCTATAAAATGTAGTTCAAAATTTGAACTGGGAACAATTCACCCAAGGTGGCGAATGAATCCCAGTAGGGAATTTTTTCAAAAAAAATTGACATTCTTAATTGTTTTTTGTGTTTTCTACATTGTATGACCTAGATCTAATATGCAAATACAAATTTTGATTGAATTTCGGTGAAATTAAATGCAAAAATGCAAGCTAAATGATATTTTCACTAATGAAAAATTTCAAACCCTAGAATGCAATTTAACCAATGCAACACCTAATGAAAATGTTAATGCAAGCTAAACCTAGGATGTAAATGCACTCCAAATCAGAAATATGAAATTATGACATTCCAAATGTAGGTTCACCAAAATGAAATGGTGAAAATTGTTGGACTCTCTTTCACATTTAGGGTTTTGGACCTAAAAGGAGAGAGGTGATCTTCACACACTTCACTCAAGAACAAACCCTTGAGATTTCAATGCAAAGGAGATCAAAATCTTGCAAACGGGCTATCTTAAAGGTTGAAAGAGATCTAATAAGGGGTTCACCGTCAAGATAGGGCTTGTAAATGATAATGACATGCAAGATGAAATGAAAAACCTAGTTTGATGCTGATTAGTTGAAAAAGGGAAGCTCTAGATAGAACATTACTCTTTCTCCAACTAACATTGAATGATGTCCTAAGAACCCTAATAGGATTGAATATCAACCTCTCAAGGTGAGTCAATAAACAATTAGGCAGACTTAGGAGGGGGTGTTCTATCAAAATAAGGGGTTCACTAGCAAGCAAAAGCTTGGAAAAGATAATGTTTGAAAACACACTATGATATGCAAAACACTCAAAATGGGCAAAATGAAGCTTATAAATACTAAAAAACTCCAAGTTATTCTATGTGTACCTGGGAAATATGGAGATGCCAATAGGATTCTGGAAATGCAAAAAAATGAATAAAATATACCTTGGAGGACTAATACGCCTTTACTACCATCTTAGCCTCATTGCTATTTTTTGGGGCAAACACAAAATCTTCAGATAATAGAACAAAATCTCAAAAAAATCACTGAAATATTCCACCTAGAGGACTAAGGCATCTTTACTTTCGTCTTAGCCCTGATCTAAATTTATGAAAAGTGTCAATCTGGTCACGAGCTCCCAGATCTGCAATTGCTTCCCTTCGGATCTTAGGTTTTGAAACAATCGAATTTGACCTTTAGGTGAATTTATGTGAAGATGACAACCTTGCAATGCAACTTTGAAACTTTGACAACTTTTCACTCCATGATCTTCATGTCTTCAACCTAGATCTGTTAAGAAAAATGGACAAGATGGAAAAAATTGTTGATTGTTAGTGAATGGGGGTTTGCCTTGGTTAAACCCCTTTGTAGGTAATTAAACAAAATGATGAAATGAATTAAATGGAACAATATACTATGTAGTGGCCATGAGGAATGTAGATCTTGAATCTTGGATTATAATGTGAACAATGGTTGTAGATAAATCTTAAATGCTACATACAAAATCTTGGCTCAAGAATATTAATGGATTCTCTAAACCCTTGACATGATGTTTGAATCTTGATAATGGCTCCAAATGCTTGATGAATTTCTCTTGAATACTCTTGTGAACTTAATTTGACTATAGTGAATGCTCTCACAAAAGACTTTGATTGCTTAGGATGAAAATGAATGAAGTCATTAATTAAACGAGGCAAAATTCTCATGCGAATTTGAAATTAGACCCCCAAAATAAGCTAAGGAGGACTAAGATGCCCTTGGTGGTATCTCAGTCCTGAGGATCAAATTTTGGGGCACGGACTCCAAAAAGGGACCTAATTGAGAGGTTTCAAAATCAGGGTCCCAAGACCCATGTAGTACAAAGACTCCTAGGTGGCATCTTAGTCCCGGTCCACAAATCAAGGACGCACAAAAAAAAACATTGAATGATCATTTATCTTTTGAGGTTTTTTTGAGATTTTCCATAAAAATATATAGTTTATTAGTCTTGTGGATGCAAAATAGGACCAATTAAGCCATAAATGAGTATAAATAAAGCAAGGTGGGACCAAACGAGTGTGAAAATGCAAGGGAATGCATTTTAATACGCTTCTTTTAGCCCCCACTTTAGTGAGAGGATGAACTTGCTTAAAACTCACACTAAAGTAGCCAACCACACAATCAAGAGGGGTTCAAGTGTACGAATGTTAGTAAGATAAGAGGACTATCGATCAAGAGGGATGATCAAGCCCCCAAGGCCTAGATCTCCTTTGAAAAACCAACATAGGCACAAAGGCACATACTTGCAGATGATATATGAAGCCATAACCAGATCAAAAACATACACCATCAAAGACAAGAAAAAGTAAAAACTGAAAATAAATGAAATAGATCAAGCTTCGATTGGTCGTCCAACACGGTGGACCAGGTCTAGGCTTTAATAAGGTTTACAAGTGGAACGTGTTGTCCACTATACAAACAAAATGCACACTCCTGAGGGATAGTGGTTGCTATTTTTCCACTAGATGAGCCCCAAGAGGTCCATCTCAATGTCGTATCACCATGACTATGATAAGGACAAATTAAAATACACACTCACAAGGGCTAGTGAAGCTAGTTTTTCACTATGTGATCCCCACGAAGTCCATATCAAAGCCATACCTCCATGACTTTAATAAGAACAAAAGGAAAATTCAATGCAACAAGAAAGAGAGATGTTTAAAGGGATTTTGCTTGGTTTTTCCAAGGTCTCTTCTTAGGGAACAATATGCTTAATGTTTCCAAGAGAGGACAAGTCAAATAAATAACACACTCTTGGAGGGAATCAAACCCAATGACACCACCAAGAAAGAAACACGTCAAAAGAAGAAATAAAATCGCACAATGAAGCATGAGTGTCGATGTATGCCTCCACTTTAAAGTGGTTTCTAACACCATTTTTGTGAGAAATTTCTTTAAAGTTGAAAGAGACATGAGAGCTTATTCAGAAAGGCCTATGCCAAGTCATTTTTTTCCGATAAGCTATGTCAATAAAACAAAAAGCGGTTGCCCCCAAAATTTCACATGTGAGCCAGATTAAGGCACGTCGCCCACATTCCAAGCTTGCTCTTATATGTACATGAAAGGTGATCAACTAGCCAAAGGAGACAACGAAAAGTGACATACGAGGACAAGGCTATCTAACTGCTTGCCCCACTTAGTGGAGTACAAGGATGAGCTTAAATCAGAAGAGGAACTAGGTGCCTCAACCCAAGAGAGGGCACCACAATCCTTAATATGTTGAATTTTGTGATACAAAGCCTTACATTCATTAGTAGCATGACCATGAACTCTATGATATGCACAAAAAAAAATCTTGTTATAAAATTTATTTCATGTTTATGGAGGGAGAGATATCAAACGATCATGTATTAGTCTTGCCAAGATAATCTCTTGATCAATAGAATATGTTCCTTTATTATGTGACAAAGATATATCTTGCTTAGTACAAGGTGTCATACTTACATAAGACTATTTAGATTGTGAGATTTTTTTCTCTCCTTTACAGGAGGGTGTAAAATCTAATGAATTCAAATCATTAGTGTTGTGCGATATTAAATTGATATTAAGAAAATATTTATTTGTTTCTTGTGTTTCTTTCAAAGAATCTTTAATAATAATATTGATATTAAGTGAAGGCTTGGTTGTCGCTTTCGATGGACAATAACCAAGACCATTAGTCTTTTCTTGTGTGTGGGGTTCTATTGGGACACAAATACCTTGTTCTCTAGCACCACATCATTTCCACTATAACCAAGTTGTTTCATTATTTCATAACCTTTTCCATAAATATTCTTTATTTCTTTTGGATTCGGTGGTTTCTCATGATGAATTTCATCAAAGTTCATTGTGTAATTTTCTTCTTTATCTAACATGGTTGAGGTGGATTCTTTCAAAGGGTCTTCCGAGTTTTATGTCGACATTACTACTTTTTCATTTTCATTTTGAGGGTCTTTTTTAATGATCTTCGGTTGCCCATCAAAGATAGGTGTGAAATTCAAGGAACCCGAATCATCGTCTAATAGCTTCGTGAATTCTTCAATGTGTTTGTCTTTGTCTTTCTATTGCATGGGTTCTACTTGTGTAGTTAGTGTTAATGTTTTCAATGGGTTTTCTTTGTTTTTCTCAAGTTGTAAGAGGTTGCAAGGCTCAAGATCAACATCCAATGTGTACACTTTGTTATTATAGATGTATTTCATTTTATGATTAAGAGTAGAAGGCACCCCATTCAATGCATGAATCCACAATCTAACTAAAAGGAAGTTATATGAAATATCAAGAGGCATAACATGGATTGGTGTTTCTAATGTGGCCTTCCAATCTATAATAGGCAAAGTAATCACACCAAGCGGTTGTTTTCCTGCATTGTTGAAAATCCTTTGATAGATAGAGATTCAGGCTGAATGTTTGATTTATCGATGCCAAGCCTATCCAAAAGGGTCACACTACACACATTAACGATTGAGCCATTGTCAACAAGGCTTCACTTTATCCCTATCCTTTTTTATTGAGATATTATTATGAAAGAATTATTTTGTTTTTTCACTTCCAAAGGGGGAGTTCACTTTGGAGGAAAACAATTTCAACATTTATTCCTTGTATTCGGGCTGCTATGTCATTCAGTTATGCATTAGAATGGATAGGAACATCTTGTAAATAACTTTGAATCATGTTATGATAGTGAGGGGAGGCTTGGATAAGATCCCATAAGGATATATTTGCGGGAGTATTCTTAAGTTGTTCAACAAGATCATACTCCTTTCCATTTTGTGATGAAAAGCGAGGGGCACTAGGTAAGCTAGGATTAGGAAATGGGAGGGATGTTGAAGGTGTTTTTCTTGGTTGGGGATTTTTCCTAGTGTTGTATGTATGAGAAATGATATTGTAACTCGGTTGCTATGAAACATTGTTCTTAGATGGTTAGAGGATAAGGACGGGTTTGTTTTGAACTTGTGGTTTGTGAGAGGGTGGATAAAGGATAAGTTTAGGCTCGGGAGAGTACCCCAGGGGATATCTAATGTGCATAACCTCAAAATTTAATTATCATTATTTTAATGATCTCCTAGTGAAGAGGAGTATAATGTTACTTCATCATTTGGGTATGTGCATGATCATCATGGAAAAAACAGGCCCTTAAGTAGCAAAAAAATCAAAAAAATCAGAGTTAGGCAACTTGACGTAAAAATTTGAATAAGTTATCTATATTATTTCAAAAATATGTAAGAATAGAATATGTAGAAAATTGAGTTTGGTTTCTAAACTACTAGGTTTATTTATTTTTTAAAATCTATTCAAGGTAAAAAATTGAAATTTCAATGTAGTAGTACTGAAATTTTAGGGAAAAATAATAAGTAGGTGTCTATCTGACCACCCTAACCACAATAAAATGATAATAATTTTTTATAATATTTTACATATAAGTAGAGGACTCATGTCCCAATGTGATGCATATTTTTCTGTAATTTGTTTCCAAGTAAATAATTAATTATGAATTTTTTATTAAAACTTTTAAAAAATATAAAAACTTGTATGTCTGACCACCTTAACTTGGTAAAAACTTCATGAAATTCAATTTTGTTTTTTTTAATCCTATAGTATGCAAAGCATAGAATGTAATGCATTTTTTGGATTCAAAAAAAGTGAGAGTGTTTAAAATCTATAGATGTTTTCCAATCAGCCTATCAATCAGGACTTTATTCGTAATTCAAATAGAAAATAAATAATAATAATTTATTAAACTCAAAGTAAAGCATAATTTATATTGGTGGAAAGCTGAGAATATCCTTTAAAAACCCTTTTTGTTTCATCAATTTTGGGTAAAAAAATGTCGCCAGCCACATACCCATCATATAGCCACTTTTTGGCCCATCATGATCCTACACATACCCATCTTCATCTAAGGACTTACTATTGTCAATGTTTTCATTTTAATTCACCATGGTATCTTCCCTAGTAGGAGAGTTTTTAGGAGAACTACAAACCAAAATTTTATGATCTTCAAAGGTTGGTTCTTCTAAAATAACTCCATTAAAAGTAAGGGACGAATCAAGAAAGGGACAACCAAATAGATATTCCCAAATGGTAGGAGCATTAGGGAAGTGAGGAACAAGATTCTCATGAATTTTAATAGGTGCTTCTTCTAACACCAACATATCCTTTTTGTATCAAGGAGGGATATTAGGAGAAGGAAAATTTTGATTGTCATAGCTATCTATGATATCATCCTTTTTTACTAAAATATTTTCACAAGGAAGAGATCTGAGTGGAGACTAGGTAAGGTGATGTTTAGAAATGTTTCTATGATCTCATCTTCTTGTTTTCTAACATCTTCCAAAGGGGGATGAGGATAGGGACAATCAAGACTTTCAATGCTTGTATCTTCTTTCACCAAGATACCTTCATCACTAAGAGGATAGGTATTTGGAGAAGAACAAGTATGATTGTTATGATTGTCTACACTACCATGCTCACTAATGGGAAATGCAAGATTAAGGATTGTGTCAATGGTTTGGTGATTAACATGTTTCTTAGTGATCTCATTGTTGCATTCTAAATTGAAATCATAATAGGGGATGTTGTGCTTATGCAATCCATTTGTAACCATATCAAAGCCACATGTCTTGAAATAAAAGGGTATGTGCAAGATCATGATGGGAAAAAAAGTTGTGATATGTAAGTGATATGATGGCCCATGTAGCTGACGACTTTTTTTACCCAAAATTAATGAAATGAAAATGATTTTTAAAGGAGATTCTCATATTTCCACCAATATAAATTATGTTTTACTTTGAATTTAATATATAAATATTATTCATTTTTCTATTTGAATTATGACTAAATTCCAGATTGATAGGTTGATTGAAAAACATCTATAGCTTTCAAACAATATCACATTTTTTGAATTTGAAACATGTGTCACATTATATGCTTTGCATACTATAGGATTAAAAACAAAATGGATTTCATGAAGTTTTGACCATGTTAAGGTGGTCAGATATATAAGTTTTTATATTTTTTAAAAGTTGTTATAAAAAATTCATAATTAATTATTTACCTGGAAAAAAATTACAAAAAGTATGCATCACATCGAGACATGAGTCCTCTACTTATATCTAAAATCTTATAATTTTTTTTATCATTTTATTGTGGTTATGGTGGTCAGACAGACACCTACTTGAATTTTTTTTTCCTCAAATTTAAGTACTACTGCATTAAAATTTCAAATTTTCACCAAATAGATTTTTTTTTTTAAATAAACCTAGTAGTTTAGAAACTACATTCAATTTTCTACAGATTCTATTCTTACATATTTTTGAAATAATATAGATAACTTATTCAAATTTTAGCGTCAAGTTGTCTAACTCTGATTTTCTAAATTTTCATCGCCACTTAAGGGCCTATTTTTTTCATGATGATCCTACACATACCCAAAACATGCTATTATGGAAAAGTAAAGAAAGTGCAATCGAAAGACCTAAATTGAAATGAAATGTTCAGATTTGAAACAATTTAATTTACTAATTGCACTATGCAATGATCGGAAAATGGAATGTTGCAAATGAAAATTTGGAATTAAGCAATGTATGAAATGAAGCTCTTTAAGATAGATTTCATAAAATGCATGGAATAGAAAGTCAATCCACTAAAATAGGCAACGAATACCAGAAAATAGAAGCACATAAATTGTGAGTCAGATCCTAAAAATTGCAATCTAAAATTCCATAGGGACTAAGATGCAAAGGAGGGTGTCTTAGTCTTCCTGATGAACTTTGAAGGTTTTAGAAGATGAAACATATAACAAATCATCGGTACTGCCATAGAAAACCAAAGAGGGACTAAGTTGCCACCAAGGGTATTTTAGTCCCAGTAAGGGTCTTTTATAGAAAATCAGACAATTATGGGTTGATAATAGTGTTCCCAAGTTGCCTACCCAGGGACTTGATGTTGAGAAACAAAAATTTGTGCAAATGAAGGCTAGAAAAAGTACCTAATGACAAGAAATTGGATGAAAAAGTGAATGCATTTTTTTTCAATTTTGAATGCAATAACAATGTTCCTAAATTCAATTAAGAGGATGAACAATGCACTTTTCAATTTTCCAATGAGATAAGATGATGCAAGAAATAAAAAATGAAACCTATATGCACTTTCACTAATGCAAATATGAGAAACCCTAGATGAAATTTCACTAAGGATAAGAAACCCTAGGACCAATTTCACTAATGAAAAATGCAAAGCAAGAATGAATGCAACCTAGATCTAAGACTTTAAAGGACTCCAAATTAGAAAATGAAGAATGCTCAAACAAAGTTAGCTTCACCAAAATGACTAGTTGAAAAAGGGAAGCTCTACATAGAACATCACTCTTTCTCCAACTAACATTCAATGATGTCCTAAGAACCCTAATAGGATTGACTATCAACCTCTCAAGGTGAGTCAATACATAATTAGGCGGACTTAGTAGAGGGTGTTCTAATAGATTAAGGGGTTCACCACCAAGCAAATGCTTGGAAAAGACAAGGTTTGAAAACACACTATGATATGCAAAACACTCAAAATGAGCAAAATGAAGCTTATAAATACTCAAAATGAACAACTCCAAGTTAGGGTGTGTACCTGGGAAACTTGTAGATGCCAATAGGATTCTGGAAATGCAAACAGATTGGAAAAATATTCCTTGGAGGACTATGACGCCTTTACTACCATCTTAGTCTCGCTACTATTTTTCAGCATAGACCCAGAATCTTTTGATAATGGAACAAAATCTTGAAAAATCACTCAAATATTCCACCTAGATGACTAAGACACCTTTACTCTCATCTTAGTCCTGATCTAAATTTTTGAAAAGTGTGAATGTGGTCCTGAGCTCCTAGATCTATAATTGCTTCCCCTCAGATCTCAAGTTCTGAAATAGTCGGATTTGACATGGAGGTGAGTTTCTGTGAAGATGACAACCTTGCAATGCAACTTTGCAACTTTGACAACTTTGCACTCCAAGTGATCTTGAATTCTTCAACCTAGTTCTACAAACAAAAATAGTCAAGATGAGAAAACTTGTTGATTGTTAGTAAATGGGGGTTTTCCTTGGTCAAACCCCTTTGTAGGTAATTAAACCAAATGATGAAATGAATGAAATAGAACATGAAATATGAAACATGTAAATGATATCACCTTGTATGATTTCTTGTGAAGCAAATTTGTAATCTACCATGTAGTAGCCATGATGAATGTAGGTCTTGGATCTTGGATTATAATGTGAACAATGACCTTGTAGATAGATCTTCAATGCTAAATCCACAATCTTGGCTCAACAACATGAATGGATGCACTAAACCCTTGACATGATGCTTGAATCTTGATAATGGCTCCAAATACTTGATGAATTTCTCTTGAATGTTCTTGCAAACTTAATTTAACTATAGTGAATTCTCTCACAAAATACTTTGATTGCTTAGGATGAAAATGAATGAAGGAACCTTGTATTTATACTAATTCATGCTTAATATCCCGAAATTACACCACAACAAGCCGACATATGAAGTCATTAATTAAATGGGGTAGAATTCATGCCCAAATTTTAAATTGGACCCCGAAAATAAGCCATGGAGGACTAACATGCCCTTGGTAGCATCTTTGTCCCGAGGCTCAAATTTTGGGGCATAGACTCCAAAAAGGGACCTAATTGAGAGGTTTCAAAATCAAGGTCCAAGACCCATGAAGGACAAAGATGCCTTAGGTGGCATATTAGTCCCAGTCCACAAATTAGGGACACACAAATAGAAACATTGAATGATCATTTATCTTTTGAAGTTCTTTAGGGATTTTCCATAAAAATATATAGTTTATTAGGCTTGTGGATGAAAAATAGGACCAATTAAGCCATAATTGAGCATAAATAAAGCAAGGTGGGCCCAAACGAGTGTGAAAATGCAAGGGGATTCCTTTTACTACACTATAAATGCAATGCTTCACTAAATGACTTGGAAATGTAAACAAAAAGTGTGCACCTGGAAACTTGTTGGAGATGGAATGGAGCTCTAAAATCCTGAAAACCCTAATTTTCTGGCCTAGTGGGACTCATTCGCCATTCTAGGCAATTCAATCCTAGATCTAGGTCTCTATGCAAGATCAATTTTAAGCCAAATGGGTGTCCAAATCTACAAATATCTTTAAAAATATCCTATAGCGGGACTCATTCACCACTTGTGTCAAATGAGTCCAATTTGGATTTTCTAGAAATTCAAAGTCTAGATCCACTCTTCTTAGTTTGCTCAATTTGTTCCTCCAGGTCTCAGGATTCAAAACTCTAATTTTGAGGTTGTATATGACCTTGAAAATGGGGAAACAATCTTGAAACCTAATATTCAATGATCTTCAAGTCTTCAAAGCACCTAAATCTATAATCACACAAAGAGAGAGAAAAAAAAGTGTTGATTATTAGGGAATAGGGGTTTTCCTTGGTCAAACCCCTTTTAGGTAATTAAACCAAAATGATGAAATAAGGAAATGAAGCATGAGCATGAAATAATGCAATTAGAACCTTACCATGATGATGGATCTTGAATTACTACAACAATTGATGAAGAATCTTCCCTAGAATGCCTTAGAAACGATCTTCAAAGCTATCTTGATGACCCTGTCAAGACTTGAAATGCTTAACTCGTGAGTTCTTGACTTTATGACATGAAGGTATGATGAATAATGATTTGAGAGATCACTTATATAGGAAATCCACTCAAATGATTGTTAATTTGATCCCCAAGGTTGACATGAAAGAAATTTGAATTAAAACCCACTTTTCTCGCTTAGAACCTCAAAAATATGCCAAATGGGACTCATTCGCCATCTTGGGTGAATGAGTCCCACCTAGATGGGACTCATTTTCCCAAGGTGGTGAATGGGTCTCACAAGGCCTATTTTTGGTCCTAAAGTGTCAGGGAGTGAAGAAATTAAGCTTATATGTTGATCTTGTCAGGTTTTTGATTAAAATATGCCATGGGATGCACAATATGGGGTCATAGGGGCCTATTAATGATGATATCAAGGTCAAAAATGCAATACAGTCCAAAATCTAATTTGAAGGTGTAAATAAACACACAAGTTTTACAAAACTAAATTAATGAAAAATTGGGTCTACTTAGCTTAGAATGACCCTAAATCCCATGTGAATGTGTAAACCACATTACAATACTAGGTTAGGTCCACTTTATTTACAAGACTCCTAGATTTAATGTGAAGATGTAAATAAATACATTTTACAACATTAAATAAAGGGAAAGTTAAGTTAATTTTGCTTAAAAAGGGCTCAAGACCTAATATGGATGTGCAAAAAACCTCACAACACTAGACCAAGGCAACATTAAGTCTAATTTATCATTAATTATTCCCATATCAAGTGTGAAAATGCAAAGGGATACATTTTTATACACTACACCTTTATATTGTTTTTAAGTATCATTCCTCTCTTGTTTTTATAGCTCCACAATTATCTGGTGAATGATTTCAATTTAGAGCATAATTTCATATTATACATTTTCTCTTGTTTATACTTACCATGGATCTATGGATCCCTCATGTTTTATCTATTTCTTGTTATGGATTTTTTTGGGGGGTTAACCACTTGTCATCATTTATCTTTTTTTGGAACATATTACTTGGCATAGGGTTTTCTAACAATCTCTCATGACCTATGATTTTATAAATATCATTTTTATTCTACCTTAAAGATATTGTCTCTTGATTAGAATTAACAATTAATTTACGATGGGAGCATAAATTCCATTATTTGCTTCACTTTGTTTTCACATTATGAACTTAGTTATTCTTTCATTGTACATTGGTCATACTTTGTAGTGCCTTGCTAGAGTTACTTTGCAAACAATGAGCTTTTCTTATAATTATTGGTATGGTTGATATGAAAATCACCTATTGAATATTAGACTTCACTATCCCTTGTATGTTTTCATTTTCTACCATTGTAGAAAATCACTTAGTTAATATCAGACTTCACTAGCATATGTTGTTTCTTATCAAGATCGCCTAGTGAATATTTAACTTCACTATCTTGTGTTTCCTTTCATGGGTCTCCTAACAAATATCAAAATTTTCTAGCTTATACTATATGGATGTATTTGGTATGGATTCTAGTAGGAATATTTGGATATTTCTTATCTACGATGGCATACCCATTTTGTGTGATTGCATTGGGTTTGCATTGTGTTTGTATTATTTTTGCGTTGTATTATGTTTGGATCATGTTTGTTTCATATTATGTTTGTATCTTCTTTGTGTACACTTTATGTTTTTCATGTTGCATTGTACCTCATGTGGATTTATTCCTTTATCTTTATATTGTTATTCCATAGGATCTTGAGCCTAGGGGATAGTGCATTCCTTAGATTCAATGTCATCTTACTTCTCCAATATCTTGATAAAAGAACCATTCTTGAATTATCCTTACATTAATGTGAGAATGAGCATAAGTTAAAATTCTCACTAAAGTGCTAAGGGATAAATATAGTTTCATCAATTATCAAACTTGACAATTTCACACTAGGTTTAGCTCCCTCTTTTGTTCATAGACCTAATTATGCTAATAATTTTTCCATTTTATTATAGTTTTTGAAAATTAGTATATAATTGGTAATATTAGTAATTATTTATTTAACAATGATAAAATCCCCAAAATAGGTATGGTCTAGGGTGCCACCACCCTTGACTAGTTTATTTTTTCCCAATTTTGAATATGTTATTATCGACATTTTTATGTTTGCAAATTCAAATTCATTTGTCAGGTTTTCACAATTAATTTTGTCGGAAATAAAAATGCATATAAATAAGTATTTTTCACCAATTGAAACTAGAATGAAATTTTAATTCCAATTTAGCATCCTAAAAAGTAGTCAAGGCAATTCAAGAGAAAAATAAGCAGCATTATTACAACATATTTCATCAATTAAGTTTCACATTAGTAATATATCAAGTTTATGATTAATATTGTTCATGTTTTGTGTGTTCTTTTATTTTGTGAGCACTAACACTTGCAAGACTTCCTATCAAAAATAATATATTCCTTGTGTGAGATCCTTATGATGGCTTAAATCTAATAAGGAGATTATAGATGAGTGGTAAGTTGTAGAATTTTCAATTTGAGTATGTGCAGGATCATCATGGAAAAAATAGGCCCTTAAGTGGCGATGAAAATTTAGAAAATCAGAGTTAGGAAACTTCACGTAAAAATTTCAATAAGTTATCTATATTATTTCAAAAATATGTAAGAATAGAATCTGTAGCAAATTGAATGTAGTTTCTAAACTACTAGGTTTTTTTTTTTTTCAAATCTATTTGGTGAAAATTTGAAATTTCAATGCAATAGTACTTAAATTTCAAGGAAAAAATAAGAAGTAGTTGTTTGTTTGACCACCCTAACCACAATAAAATGATAATATTTTAGATATAAGTAGAGGACTCATGTCCCAATGTGATTCATATTTTTTTGTAATTTTTTTCAAAGTAAATAATTAATTATGGATTTTTTATTACAGCTTTAAAAAATATAAAAACTTGTATGTCCGACCACCTTAACTTGGTCAAAACTTCATGATTTTTATTTTTTTAATCCTATAGCATGTGAAGCATATAATGTGATTCATGTTTCGGATTCAAAAAATGTGATACCATTTGAAAGCTATAGATGTTTTTCAATCAGTCTATCAATCAGGACTTTAGTCATAATTCAAATAGAAAATGAATAATAATAATTTATTAAATTCAAAGTAAAGCATAATTTATATTGGTGGAAATCTGAGAATCTCCTTTAAAAACCCTTTTCGTTTCATCAATTTTGGGATCTCCTTTAAAAACCCTTTTCGTTTCATCAATTTTGGGTAAAAAAAAAGTCGTCAACCATATGGGCCATCATATCACTTACATATCACCACTTTTTGTCCCATCATGATCCTACACATACCCATTTATCACTTGTTTTTATCTATTTTCATTTGGCTGAGGTAAACACTCTTTACATTATCTTAACCATTGTGGAAATGCAAACAAAAAAAGGAGGTTTGACTTAGCAAAGCCCCTATATGGAACAACCCTTTCTCCCCTCTCTTGTTGTAGGTGTCAAACTTGAAGTTGATTTGGGAGAATATTGAATACATAATTGTAGGATCAAGTATTCAAGCCTCAAGCTATTTCAACAAATTATGGCAAGACAAATTGTTCATCAACAGATAGAGTTAAAAAGCTAACTCTATGAGGAAAGAGCTAAAAATTGAGACCCACCTATAATTGTGTCATAGATTTTGGAGATCTTAATTTTCTATTCTAGAAGGTACCGTTGCCCCTGACTAGGCCATTTCAACCCTAATTTTCATTCCAAGTTCCTCTATTTCTATATTTTTTGTTTTGTTATCAATTTATGCATTTCAATCTACATTTTTTTTAATCCAGATCATTTTTTGTAGTCTCGTAATTAACCTAATTCACTTGCACCACACACATATCATATTCAATAATAAATCAACCCCCGCCTCCCCCAAAAAAAATATGGATCAAAACCTTAATCAACCATGTTGGATCTTCCATTTAGGATAGCAGCCAAGCAGTTTTATGTGATCAATTTTGGTTCCTCTCGAATTTAATGTCAAGAAATGTGTGATTTAGATCCTATATATCTCTTTTTCCTACATAACAATATAATCATTCTTTTTTTTCAATAAAGATATATAAAAGGTTAAGGTATTGGTATTTTTATCTCTATTCAAATTATCTTATTTTTAATTTTCTAGGTTTAATACCAATAAATTTCTCTAACAAATTTGGAAAGTATTCATATTTTTCAATTACAATTATCTCCAGAGAATGGACCAAAACTCTTTCACATATATTTTTTACCATACAAGGTGTAGTGAATTGACTTCTTAAATATAATTCCTTTGCATCTCATCCATCTTATCTTGTGAGTCACAAGATAGAATCTTTCTCTAAGGACGGATGCAAACCAAAACATCATGACCCTGCCTTAGGGTATACAAAGTGAAATCCTTAGAAAAAATTTTACCAACTTATTTCCATGTTTGGTACATCAATCTAGAATGATACCAATGAAAACATGTTGTAAACAAATTAGACAGAGCATATGTATCTACCGCCACATCACATGTAGATACTAGGTTGATCACTATTCTTCAATATGATGTATTGTTGACTATATCAAAAAATATCACTACTCATAAACTATCTTAAGAGTGTTATACAATCAATTCAACACACAATTTTTCCATAAATGACAACCTATATTAGGTTGACATCAATGATAACACCTATTTCCAATAATTAGGAGCCATAACTTAAGGAATTATTGAAAATAGAAATTATAATTATATTGTAACAAACTTATTTATTCATATTTAGTTAAGAATCCTAGTAAAAACTGAATATTGTGTGCATGTCCAATATGATTTCTTTTTATCATTAGTGACATGCGAATACATAGTTAGTAGAGTTATCATTTCTTTAGTTTAATATGATATAGTTACATGTCTAGTTTCAAAAATTATTTGGCCTATATGTCTATATGAAATCATGAGTAAGATAGTTCTATTTTTATTCCTAAAAATTGCTAAGTGGAATGTGATGATTTAAAATCTATTCCAATCTTATGATAGTCGACTACTTCATAGGAGAGGAAGGACCTATATTATAAAAGATGTGTATTGATATTTAATTTCATTACTATGTTTAAATATATAGTGTTGTTTCATAATGTCATGTATGTAGGTACATTATCTTACTTATTGTTTTATGCATATGAATTAGTAATATAATGTACTTATTGTATTTGTTGTTGGTTATTATTTAAGAGAATATCGAGAAGAAAAATTTTAGTTGTGATATTATTTGTAAAATAACATTTTGGTTTATAAGAGAAGTTTATTTTTCATATTTCATTCGATTGCTAATATTTTTATCTAGCATTAGCATTTCATTCTATAATTAATCTTTTAATTTCAACATCCTTATAATTCCTAATTAATCACATAAAATTATTTGATTATATTAGTGTGTGGGTAAATTTTATTTCAAATGGAGTAGAGAAACACCTCGAGAAGGACCATAAACTAGACTTTGGCAGGCATCCTTTAGACATTGCTTGAGTTGAAAAATGTTATTATCTATTAAAGTACAAAATTCAATTATATCTTATCATTTTCTTTAAGCCAATATGGTCACCACTCTATAGTTAGGATAGAAATTAATCCTTGCAATAATCATTAATATGAACCAAATACAAAATATAAATTAAAATAGTAACTTGAGTGATTTTTTCCCTCTTGTATTCCTTAATAATGGTGCCACTAGTTCACTCCTAGATTTCTAGATTCCCCGATCCCTAAAAAAATTATGCATAGGCTCCAAGGGATTC
Organism: Sequoiadendron giganteum; assembly: GCA_007115665.2. Lineage (NCBI taxonomy): Eukaryota > Viridiplantae > Streptophyta > Pinopsida > Cupressales > Cupressaceae > Sequoiadendron > Sequoiadendron giganteum. The sequence goes on along the minus strand of CM021100.1, from coordinate 318,839,271 downwards.
CAAACTAAGGTTAATGAAATGGATCTTATCATTAGGTAAGGATAAAAATATACCATTTAATAAGGAAGGGTATATCCTCCTTCTTAAGGTTATGTTACACCAAGGGATGTATTCATTGAGACCTTATTGTCTAAAATTAGAGAAATGTTTAAATTATATCTCTTGAGATAAGTTATACCCAATACACATGGAAACTATAATTTGACTATTATTAAGTAATATTGTATATCTTATCCTTTTCATGACACTCAAAGATTTTATTTAAGTAGATCCACAAAAAATGTATGAGGCCTAAGTTGATCTCTTCAATGCCATAAAATATTTAACATCAAACTATTAGAATACAATCTCATTAGGGGTCATCCCTTATAAAATTTATATATTGTTCTAATATAAGGTTATAAAGCCTTATATATTATATGCTTATTAAGCATATCTCATTTGAAATAATTATAGTCTAGTAACTATTATATTATTAATTATTTATAATGGTGGTTGTTGAATATGTGTGACTAATACCCATTCAATTATTATGTCACTCTTTCTCCTATATTTAAGGGGGTTATATTTGATTTGAGAGAGATAAAATTTGGAGATTTATCATTCAAATTATATCACTATGCACATGAGGTATTATTGGCTATGTGGAATTATGTATAAACGTATCCCTAGGTTTTTTTTGTCTTATAATAGACCATTTTTATAAGTGTTTTAATAAAATGATTCTTTATGGTGTTTTTTGCCTAAAGCAATTTTTTCCCATATTTATCTCAGGTAATGTGTAACATCTATACTTGTATAATTCTAATTTTATTTATTTTATATTTTATTTATAATGATAAGCATCCTAAAATATTTTTTTATAGCATGGTATCAAAGAATCTTGGGCTATACTAATCATTTTTTCAAGTTATGCCATTAATTAATAACATTCGTTAACAAGTTTGGACATGGGAAGACATTGAGTTTCCTTGCAACTCTATGCAAATTGGAATCTTTGTTTCTACAAGCCCATTTACCTTTCTATATTATTCTTGTAATCATTAAAGTAAGGAGACAAGTCATTGATCATACTTCGGTCTACTCATTCTTCTCGGTCACATTTTACCTTCTATTTAACTGTAGGATGGAATGATGGGTGTTTTTCTACTGAAAATATAATTTTCTTTCTTTCTCTTCACAATTTATCAAAGGAGCTTTCTTAGTTTTTCCAAATCAAATGTACCTTCTCAAGAACTTGTGTAAATTGGACTGTAGTAATCACCATTCCAAAAAAAAGCAACAATTTTTCTTCACATGTAATAAATATTTAGATTCGATTTTTTCTAATTTATTATGAAGGAAATTTATTCATGCTTGTAAAATTTCAAATGATGAAACATTTATTCATGATCGGAGTATATTTTATCGTTTTGAGATGAAAATATGCATCCCTTTACATTTTTCCCTTTTTTTTTACACCATTTTGTATGGATTTCTTCTATATTTATAGTTCTAGCAATTGATTTTGTCCCATTTGGTACACTTACTAACCTTTGAACTACATAATCATATTGTTTTGACTGCATCAACACTATAGAATATATTTGCATTAAAATTTGATGTCTCTCTCTAATAATGCTTTTGAATGATAATCATAAACCTAGACAATAGTCTTTGAATATTCTTTAATAAGAAAGTAAAATCTTAGATCTCTTACCACTAAAACCTAACTCTTGAATAAGGTTGATCATCTCTTTCCTAACAACGGAGATATTAGTATCCTTATAAGGATCTTAGAGACTCACCTTATGTGACCTATAAGACAAAATTAATCCAATATATATGGTCCTCCTCCCTTAGGAGGTGATTTCTCCTAAACATGAAAGTTAATTTTTTTAGCTAGTAAAAATATTAATCACATTTGTAATGTCGATGAATTTCAAAATTTATATTATCTCTTTGATCATTAAACTAAAGATTTCTTAAGTAGAGTGAGTACACTAAAATATTGTCGATTTTATTCTTACAACTATATTGTATATCATATTAGAAAGGTATTATTATGAATTATACGGTGTCAATATACATATTGTTTTTGTTTCATATAGTTTAACAATTATTACTTAATCAAAGATAATCAAAGATGGCTAAGTGTATGAACACTAAATTCTCATATCAAAATAATTTATGATATTGATATAATTAGCATCATAAATAGTAGACCTTGATAATTTCACACTAGGTTTAGCTCCCCCTTTTGTGCTCGGACCTAATTATTCTATTATAGTAATAAAATCCTCATAATAGGTCTAGTCTAGGGCACCACCAACCTTGAACAACCTATTTTGGTTCAATTTTGAATATATTATTATTAGCATTTTATGTTTGCAAATTCAAAATCATTTTTTAATTTCACAATTAATTTTGTAGGAAATCAAGAAATGCATATAAATCCAAGTCTTTTTTCACTTTGAAACTAGGAGGAAATTTGAACTCCAATTTATTTCATCCTAAAAATTAGTTAAGGTAATTAAAGAATAAAACAAGTAGCATTATTATAGCATTTTTTATTGTTCAAGTTTCACGTTAGCAATGCATCAAGTTAACCAGTAAGATTGTTCATGTTTTGTGTGTTCATTTTTTATGAGTAATAACACTTGCAAAAATTACAATCAACTATAAAAACTTCCTTACATGAGATGTGTGTCATGATTTTAGTATATTAAGGAGATTATATCCGATTGGTAAGTTACAAGACTTATCATTTATCGCTTCTTTTTATCCATTTTTCTTTTCTCAACTAAAGGTAAGCACTCTTTACATCATTATAGACATTTTGGAGGTGGAAACACCAAAATAGGGTTTGGCTTAGACAAGCCCATATATGGTACAACCCTTTCTCCCTTCTCTTCATTGTAGGGGGTAGTTCTTAAGTATATTCAGGAGAATTTTGAGGATATAATTACAAGAGCAAGCATTCAAGCCTCCTATTTTAATAAATTAGGGAAGGAAGGATTATTCATCAAAAGACATAGTTTAAAATATGAGTCTAGGATAAAATCGGCTATAGACTAGGACTCGCCTGTACTTGTTCACATATTCTGGATATCTACATCTTATAGTCTAGGGTGACAATTCCCCTAACCAAAAAAATCACCCTAATTGGCATATCAGGTTCCTCTATTTCTACATTTTTCTATTCTATTATTAGTTTTTGTGTTTTAGTCATACATTTTTCTATATGTAGATTAAAAAAATTTAGTATAATATTTCATCTAATTCACTTGCACCACACACACATCATATTTAATAATCAATTAACCCGCACAATAAAAAAGGAGACTAAAACCCTTATCAACCATTCTAGCTCTCACAATGAGGATAGTAGCCAAGTGGTCTTATGTGATCAATTTTGGTTCCAATCTAATGTAATTTTAGGAAAGGTGTGATTTAGACCTTATATCCCTCTTTGCCACATAATTGTGTCTCTATGACCTGTATCCAGATTTATTTATTTTGAAATTTATTTTAGTTTCTATCAATTTTATATATTTTTCTCTTCATTATATGAGTACTAGAGTATCTTGAATCTTGTAATATAATTATGATCTTTATGACCTGGTGTCCCATATCTAATACCCTTATGAGATTTATTTATACACTTATGGATTATTGTTCTACAATCAAATTTGGTGTTGAGTCTTAGTCTTATAACTCTTTCACTTAAGGAGTTACATCTATAAAATCCATCTTTAATCATTTTCCTACTTGTATGTTACATATGTATTCTTTGTCACCTAAAATTCATGTGGACTTGAAGGTTTTTGTTTATCATGTCTTTGAGGATAAAATCAAACAATTAGATAGAGAATTCACCATCACTTAAGCACCAAATCTTTTTCTAGAGAAATAGTTCTATTAGTGGATAACCTTTGCAAGGGATATAAGTATTGTGTAGCCTATCTCATATATTTGATGTAAGAATTTCTACAAAATCTAGATTTGGTTATGACCTCACTAATGCTCAAAGAAAAATGGGAATATAAGTTTAGTCTCTAACATCCATGTATTATATTTGTACTTTCACCTCTCTATTCATAACATCCACCACATAACACAACAATGGTATTCACTCTAGTTTAGGTATTTTCCCTTCATTTATCACACCTCTATTTTCTTCACCTCTCATAAAATTTAAGAAAAAAAACATCAAATCATCAACCATAGTCCTACACATTCCACACATTCATAAAAACTATTACCAAATGATCCCATAATAACTCAAATTTTCCAAAGCATATCATTGCTACAACAATAAATTTCAAACATTAACCAAAGTAAGTCCAATGCTAATCCTCCAACATATCTCAGATGAATTTCATTGGCATTCATTATATCCTAAAAATTCCTATAGACAAAATATTGAGGTACCTCACTTCAAGAAGTATACCACCAAAGGAGATCCCAACAACTGTGTATCGGCCTTTAACACCTGTTGTAGTGATCTAATTTTTGAAGATTCTCTCCCAAATAAACTTTTCCCTACATCATTAAAATAGATGGCTTTGGAATAGATTTGTTCATTGCCTAAAAATTCAATTGTTTCCTTTATACAACTTGTTATCAAATTACTCCAACATTTTGAAGCAAACATTGGACCTCAAGTTGCATTGACTAATTTAGTCCATTATAAACAAGGACCTAAGAAAAAAGTGACTGATGTTATAGGAATATACCAAGATCTTTATTAAAAAATCTCTAGTACTCTCCTAAATTCTAACATTCAAAGGGTGTTCGCTATAAATTTGCATCCTATCATTAAAGACAAAATATTATTGATAAGATATTCCTCATTCATACATTTATGTATGACAATTCATAATTACCAAATATTCGTTAGTCAATATGAAGGTACACATTCATCAGCTCCTAATAGTTAATTTGAATCCACGCCTCACAAAAACTACTAATAATTTAAGGAAAAAATATTATAAAGATAAACACCCCTAAATATTCTAAGAACATAGAAATAGAAGTTCTCATTGCATCTATAACATAATATCAATTTAGGCCAAGAGATAGACAAATTTTGGAATTTTTGTAATTCTCTCCATTCTATTATGTTTCAGTTGCTAGAAAAGAACATGATTCAACTTCTTCTAATTAGGCTTATTGATACCACTAAACTATTACCTCCAAATTCTAACGTAAAATCATTTTGTCAATTTATCACCATACATTTGGACATGCTATAAAAGGATGTATGTGTCTTAAGAACCAATTGCAAGACTTGATTGATTATAATGTCATTGAATTGGCTGGTGTAAATGATAAAGGAAATAAATCAATATCACCACCTAATCAAAACTTACAAATATTTACAAATTCATTACCAAGTTATTCAACCAATTTTAATTAACAAAGTGATAACAAAGAAGAAATTAATAACATATAAAATGAGATAAACATGATTGATGCTCATCCTCATAAAATTTAAACCAATATTTAACTTGATATCACTTTTAGGCTATTAACACTTCTATAAATGCACCTAATGGTCTTCCTTACATCACTAGTGTGATTAATGATTAACTCACAAGGGGAATACTCTTTGATCTAGTGTGTATAATGAACATGATCATCGAAGAATTATTTTATGTGCACAAACATTATAAAGATCATTATGAATAATAAAATGTATTAATAAAGGCTCATGATGGTTCTATCTAACCTATGATTAGTTCTATAACTATCCCTATTAAATTGCAAACCAAAAAGATGAATATTTTATTCACCATAATACTGATACTAGACTAATTTCATATGATTTTTTCTCAAACATGGCTAATCTCTATGAATGTAGTCTCATAGGCCATTTATAAATTTCTTAAATTCCTATTCAAAGGATAGATACATAACAATTACCGTAGTGGATTTAAGCCTTTAGCATCTCATGGAAATTATTAATTCGATTGATTTTGGCCTTAACCAAGATGATCCACTAAACCTCATGAGAATTATCTATTTTATCATATCAAAAGTCTAAATCCAAGTGTATAGCCTTGTAATGATGGAAAAAGGTTCCCCTAACTTGGCCTTAATTTAATGTTGTAATGTGTCTAACACATTCACATTAGGTCTTGGACCCTTGTGAACTAAATGAGCTTATTGATGTTTTACTTGGAGTGTTGTAAAACACTTTCACACTTTTCTAGGGTTGTCAATAATAATTGGGCTTTATTATGCTTTAATTCGCCCTATTTTGCATCCACAAGCCTCGTTTAATGCATCATTTTGAGGATAATCTTGACAGAAATTATTACCCAATCATAATTTAGGTGATTGAAGCTTGTGTGGCTCATATTTAGTGATCTGCGACTCATTCACCACCTTGGGAGAATGATTCCCACCTAGATTTTTGGGTCCCAAACTTGGTTTCACACATTTCTAACCATTTTTATCTTTGGTCCCATACATTATGCTTGGTGGCACTCATTCTCCACCTTGGGCGAATGAGTCCCGTGTGGCCCAAAATCAAAATTAATTCAAATTATTGGCAGGATTTTATCCTCCTAGATCTGATGTCTGCTTGCAGTGTTATAATTTTGGGAATTCTTGCATAATTGAGTATAAACATAAGGTTCTTTCACTCATTTTAATCCCCAAGCATTCAAGTATTCATCCTTATAGAAATTTTGAGTTTACAAGTTTATTCAAGAGAATTCAACAACATATTATCAAGCATTTTAGAGAAGTATTCAAGCATTAATCATCATGTCAAATATTTCATGCATCATGTTTGTTATTGTGCTAACAATTATGGTGTAGGGTTTTATGATTCGAGATAGTGTTCAATTCAAGACCAATATCATTCAAGAAAAAATCAAGATCTACATCCATTGTAGCCATCTCAAGCATATTTGTAGCATATTATTGATAGGGTTTGGTGAGTTGAAACATTGTTATTTTTTCATTCATCATTCTTCATTCCTATTTCACTATATTTCAAGGATTGATTTCCAAAACAGGTTTTGACCAAGGAAAACCACTATCCACTAACCCAACAATATTTTTCCCTCTCCCTTGTGTGTAATTTGCAAGATTGGGTTGAATATTTACTAAGAAGCAAGGTTGGAGAAAAAAATTTGAGTCACTCAAAGTTGTCAAAGTTGTCAAAGTTGTCATCAAGCATTCAAGATATTTGGAGACCACCTACAGGTTGCAAATCAATATTTTGGATCCAGAACTCAATGAGGAAGGATAAAGAAGAGTAAGAGGAGCAAGACCAAACTTTGAAGCTTCAGAAAAGTTCAAATGGATTGATTCACCACTTCTAGCAAATGAGTACAAGTACTAGTCAAAATTTATATTTTTGCAGATTTAGATACCCATTTGGCTAATACTTCTTCCCACACAGAAACCCAAATTTTAGACTAATTCGCCCAGCTTTTCAAATTTTCTAGTGTTTCAGAGCTCCATTCAACCATCTCTACATTTCTAGGTGCACACTTTTGGTTTTACAGCTTTCTATTCTAATTTATATGCATTTGTAGGTCATTTATTTAAGTTTCATGCATCACTAGGTTTAGACATTACAACTTGCATTTCATTTGTCTTTCCAAGTCATTACTTGGTGGTGAACCCCTCATTAGTCTATATTCAACCCCTAGGAAAACCCTCTTGCAAGATCTCTTTCTCCTTTGTATTGAGATCTCAAGGGTTATCCTTGAATGAAATTGGAAATGTTTGTGTGCTTTGTGTCCTAAAACCATATGCTAGCACAATACCACATTTTCACCATTTCAAGCCTACATATCTCTTACCAGTTATTTTCCTCAAGGTTCTTAGTCTCTAGTGGCTTTGATGATAGTTCATCCTACTCCATAGGTAGTGAATGGGCCTTAAAGCAAAATAGGTATTATTTCTTGATCACCTCACATATATGTCATGGTTCCCCCTCTACCATCATACAAAGGACCACAAGAAAATAATTTGTTGAGGCCTATTGGGGATTAATTTTATGTCTAGGTGATCCCATAAAGCTAGTTTACAATTTTTGAGAGGAACTGATTTTTGCTGAAATCACATATTTTTAGAAAATATAATTATTTAATCCTTTAAAAGTTCCATTTTAAGGATTCCAATTGAAAATGGTTTGATCAAACCACCTTAGATCAAACCCCTTTGGATAGAACCTCGCTAGTTTTAAACCATACCTATAAACGAGTCTCCTTTACACCTATCAAAATGCTAATTAAAAATCAATTTTGATTTACCTTTTGGGGGATCAAATGAATTCATTTAAAATTTATTTCAAATGATTATGGTAGTCCTCAAAATGAGCTATCCCATGAATATAATTTTAATATGTTTTAGTTTTATTATGTATGTGTTTTTTTTAGTTCTATTAAACATAGGTTTTCACCGAAAATCAAGCTCTTTGTTTTGCACATGTGGAAAAATAGAAAATTATCAAAATAATTTTTTTTTAAATATTTTCGTACTGGGTATTGACGTCCTTGATCTATTAAAAAAAAGAAAATTGAATTTCAATAGATACATAGAAATTTATGTTGTATACAATCTGCCTATGTCTGAATTACAATTGCTTTGACTTTGAAACTCTATTAAGGAAAAAATATTCAATAAAAAACTATGAGACCAAATGAAAGTGCTAGATATCGTAGTTACAAATCTAAATTCGAAAAAATTAGAATTTTATCCTTCATACAAAAAAAGTTATGTTGTATATGGTGAGCATCACTTTTTTAAAATGTTGTTTTTTGAAAAAAACTAGTTTTCATGGGAGATGGAAAAGGAAGTGCAATCTTATTCCAAAAAATTTGAAAAAAATATTTTTAGAATCTATAGAAAAAATTTGATGAGACTCTAGTTTGCATCATCTTCAAATTCTTCATAGTTTAGCCACTATAGGTGCCCGAATGTGAAGATTTAGTTGAAAATAATAATTTCAGTGTCCAGTTTGGCCAAAAATTGTAAACCACTATTGTGGGATCACCTGTCTCCTAGAGAAAAAAAAATTGTTGTGAAAAAACATACAAAGGCTATGGTGTCCAACATATGATAGTTCCTTCCATTCCTCTTAAAATGAAATATAAGGGACCAATGTTGGAAACTTCCTTAGTTACTCATTCATATTATGAAGCTCGTGCAAGACAAAATAAAACTATAAAGGGACATAAATGAAGATGTTGTGTTATGGCTCACCAACTTGTGAAAGATAATAAATCCCTGCCTAATGTTCCTCCATCTAGAAAAGAAAATCTTAAGGAGATACAAAGTCTATGGTTTCCAACCTATGATAGCTCCTTCCATTCCTCGTAAAATGGAAGATAAGGGACCAATGTCAGAAAATTTCTTAGTTCCTCATTCATAGTCTAAAGCTATTGTAAGATAAAATAAAACTATAAAGGAACATAAATGAATATGTTGTGTTATGGCTCATCAACTTGTGAAAGATAATTAAATCCTTGCCTAATGATCCTCCATCTAGAAAACCATATCCTAAGGAGATACCTCCCACTCATCCATACTCATCTTTTCTTGAATCCCCTTCACCTCCCTCACTAAACCATGTATCCAAACATTATCTATCCCAATGAAACAAATAATTAAAATCTAACTAAATACACAAAAACATATAGAGTCCCTACTAATGTCCAGTAGACTTAGTGTTAGACACATAATTCAGAGGGAAACCTAACTGAACTGTCAATGAAACCCTTGGAAAAACCTTCATTAAATTATCAACCAAGGCTAACATAAGCTTGTGATGATGTTGGCACTATATGTGCTTCTAGATACTCATGTTATAAGAATGCAAAGAGAAATGAAAGTGTTGTCATTGATGTCAGCCGGTCAAATGGTTATCTACTAGTTGTTGATTGACTGTATATGTTGAGGATATTGACACAATTGTATTAAAAGAAGGTTACAAGTATTCAGGTATTGAGGATGTTGGTGTGGTACTTCTGAACTATGCTTCTTTGTGTTTTGGCTGAGGTCTGAAAGAATTGTTCTTGGTCTGGATTTCTCTTTGTAGTTCTAAAGTTGTGTTACCCCAGTTCTATTGAAGATAGTTTCAACATTTAGAAGTATCAAGCTTAACTGATCTATGTGTTTCACACTGGTTTGGTTGATTGTGTGTCAAGCACTATCTCTGAATTTGATGAAGCGTGTTGGATCTATTATGGGTCCCAGTGAAGTGCATTTTTTAGTCACCCTCATTCTAATTCCACCCTAGAATGTTTGGTGTCGACCTAATTTGAATTTGAATTTAGATGGCTGACTTTGTATCTTTTCAAAGTTTGAGTTGGTATAAATACAAAATTTGCTAGCAATGAAAAGTGTACATAAGAGAAGGAGGAAGATAAGTGAAAGAGCAAATGCAAATTTGATGCTATTTTGAAAGTGTGTGAGTTATGTGTATGGTTGATTAGTGTGAAGCTTAATGTCAAGTTTCTAGATGCAGTGAGTAGAAGGAGAACTTTGTCATTCATGCTAGTTGATCAATAATTGTGGTGGAATCCATTGTCACATTGGGATTGTTATCTTTCTATAACAAGTCTTCTTTATCTTCTTTGTATCTTTGTGGTAGTGAGCCATCTAGGTTGTAGCCCTGTGGGCAGTGAGTCCTTATTTCAAGTAGTGAGCCTTATTCCAGGTAGTGAGCCTTATTTTAGATAGTGAGCCTTTTTGTAATCAATTTTGATATTCTCTATAGTGTGAGTTAATCCTCACCATGGTTTTTCCCTCATTGGGTTTTCCATGTAAATCTAGTGTTATTGTATTTGTGCATTGGAATTTTATGGTTAATCACTTAATCAATTTATTTGTTAGTTCTGGTAATTGAATTTAAGGTTAAAATATTTGACAACTGATTCACCCCCCCTCTCAGTTGTCCTATCCAACAATTGGTATCAGAGCTTGGTTCCTTGCTGAAGAGCTCAACCACTTGAGGAAGATCTGGGATGGCTATCAAAATTATCTATGATTATCTGAGGTTTGATGGAACTAATTATGGTATCTAGAAAGTATTGATGGAAGAATATCTGGAGTATTGCAGATATGATGTAGAGAAAGCTAATTAAAAACCCTACACTCCTCCTACTAATGGTCTGAGTACACTTGAAGAAATTAGAGAACATGAAGTGAATAATAAGGAAAAATTCCTCTTCAATAATAGTTTAGTACATTCCGAGTTGATTAAGGTTCAAAAATTGAAGATAGCTAAGGAGTCTGGGATGCTTTAGAAAGAGCACATAATGATGATGAGAGGGTAAAAGAGGCAAAAATTATAGAATTTGGAAACATAGTTTGATATTTTACACATGTCCAAAGATGAGAATGTTAAAGCCTATGCACAAATATTGGATGAGGTAGTGGTTGGAATGTGACCCCTTGGCACTACTATAAATGTGAGTGCTATTGAGCAGACTATAGATTATAAGACTTACAGGGAAAAGGTGAGTGCTTTTTAGCAGACTATACATTATAAGACTTGCACTAAGGATCTGCTACTAGGATTTTTGACATCTTAGGAGACGAGAAAGTTGAATCTAAGAAGTGGAGGTAAAACAGAGACTACTTTTAAAGCTACCAAAATTGAAGATCTAGATGAAGAAAAATTTAAAGAAATTGAGGCTAACTTTGTAAGAAGAATGAGAAAAGGTTCTGACAAGTATGAAGGTAAATTTCCCTTATAGTTTTTTAGTTGTGGAGAAATTGGTCACTTTGCTGCGAAGTGTCTGGAAAGAATAAACAAAGATATGAGAAATAAAAGAAAGGAAAGAAGATTAACAGAGCTTACTATGTTAATGAGAATGCTAATATTTCAGATGAAGATTCAGAATATGAAGATCCAAATGACGATAAATTATTGTTCTTGGTGATTAAGGATGAACCTACTTCTACTAATTCAGAAAGACAGTCAAGGGAAATTCCTCTGGAGAAGGAGAAGGAGAAGGAGAAAAATGAAGGTATAGTTATCTATGTCCTACATGCTCAACAAGAAAATAATTTTTGGGTAGTTGATAGTGGTTGTTCACATCACATAACTCATGACAAAAGTAAGTTTGTGAAACTTGAGAAACATGATGGAGGTCTGAATATGTTTGGAGATGATACTGGTGCTAAAATATGTAGGATAGATTCAGTAAGTTTTGATGCCAAGCATGATACTAACGATGTTTACTATGATAAAGGTTTAAGGCATAACTTTTTGAGCATTGGTTAGATGTACAGAAAAGGATATGATATTTTGTTTAAGGATGAGAAATGTGAGATCTAGAAAGGATCTGGAACATTGATTGCTACAGGAAAGAAATTTGAAGGGAATATTTATCAACTTAAAGGTGTTGATGGACGATATTTTATGACTTAGATAAATTATAGTTGGTTATGCAATAGGATAATGTGTCACATGAATTTTCATAGCTTGGAAATAATCAATTATGCTTAGGTCATGAGAGATCTATCGAGAATTACAAAGCCTATAAATGTTATCTGCAAGAATTTCCAGTTCGAGAAGAAAACAAGAAATCAATATAGATCAAGAGAACAATATACAACTAGATTATTGGATTTGGTTCATACAGATCTTTTTGGTCCCATGAGAATGTGAATTCTACTTGGTGAAAGGTACTTTATTCTTTTAATTGATGATTAATCTAGATATACATGGGTTACATTTCTAAGAGATAAATCAAATGCATTAGATAAATTCAAGGCATTCAAGGCTATGGTTGAAAATGAAGTGAATTTGAAGATAAAATGATTGAGATCTGACAGAGGTGGAGAATTCACCTCCTATGAGTTCAATATGTTTTGTGAAGTGAATGGTATAAAGAGATAGCTATTTGTTGTAAGAACTCCTCAGGAAAATGGATTTATTGAAAGGAAGAATAGAATAGTTCAAGAAGCTGCTTGTTCAATGATCACTGAAGTCAGAATACTAGAAGTTTACTAGAAAGAAGTTATTCACACTGTTGTATGTGTATTAAAGTGATTTCAAGCAAGAGAAAACATTACAAAGACTCCCTATGAGCTATGGCACAAAAAAAATCCTATAGTCAAATATTTCAAGGTATTTGGAAGCAAATGTTATATCAGAAGAGATGAGGAAAATTTGGGTAAGTTTGATTTGCAAGAAGCGATGAAGGAATATTTCTTAGATACTCTACTAAAATCAAGGAATACAGATGTTTCAACAAAAGATTGAGGAAAATTGTATAAAGATTGAATGTGAAGGTTGATGAAACAGTGAAGAATTCTATTGATATTGATGGGTATGTGTCTGATGAACATAATTGTGCAAGAATAGAAGAAATTATGGAAGATCGGGATAAAGATGAGCAAGAAAAGAAGAATGAACAGAATGAAAGTGAAGAAGATGCTCTAGTCATGTCCCCTAGGAAATTGAAATATGTACAAAGGAATCATTCAGAAAGTCTGATTATTGGAGACAAGACAAAAGGCATGTTAACTAGAAGCAAAGCTACTACTATAGTAAATTTGTGCTTATTCTCTGAGATTGAGCCAAAGTCAGTAAGTGAAGCATGTAAGGATGAACATTGGAAGGAAGCAATGAAATAAATTTTACAGATTAAGATGAATCAAACTTGGGAGTTAGTCCCAAGACCGGCAGACAAAAAATATCATTAGATCAAAATGGGTATTTAGAAATAAGCTGAATGAGAATGAGAAATTTGTCAGAAACAAAGCAAGGCTTGTGTGTAAAGGATACTTACAAGTAGCCTGTATAGATTTTCAAGAGACTTTTGCTCCGGTAGCAAGAATGGAAGCTATAAGGATGTTCTTGGCATTGGCTGCTTATAAATATTTCAACGTCTATTAGATGGATGTCAAGTCATCATTCTTGAATGGTGAACCAGAAGAATAGGTCTACATGGAACAACCGAAAGGATTTCAGTTAATAGATCAACTGGATATGGTGTGTAGATTGAAGAAATCATTATATGGATTGAAGCAAGCTTCTAGAGTCTGGTATGCAAGGCTAGATAAGTATTTGAGTCAACAAGGATTTAATAAAGGTACGACATACAGTAATTTATATTTCAAGAATAAAAATAAAAAAATCTTGATTGTTGTTGTATATGTTGACAAGATTATCTTTGGAGGAAATGAAAATATGTACAAGATGTTTGTGGAAGAGATGCAAAAGGAATTTTAAATTTTTATGTTTGGTGAGATGAATTTATTTCTTGGGCTACAGATTAATCATTCAAAGAAAGGAATTTTCATTTCACAATCTAAGTATGTGAAAGAGATCTTGAAAAGATTTGGGATGGACGGTTCCAAACCGGTAAGTACTCCTATAGTGACTAGTTACAAGTTGGGTAAAGAAAATGATTCACCTAAAGCTGATCAAAGCAAGTATATAGATCTATGATTGGTGAAGTACTGTATTTGACTACTACTAGACCAGATACTATGCATGTGGTTTGTCTTGTGTCTAGATTTCAAGAAGATCCAAAGGAAACACATGTTACTGCAGTTAAAAGAATATTCTAATATTTAAATGCAACTCTAGATTATGGATCATAGTATCCTAGAGACACTGAATTTACACTTGGTGCTTATATAGATAAAGATTGGGCTAGAAGTATTGATGATAAAAATAGTACAAGTAGTGGTGCATTCTTTCTTGGATGTAGATTGGTGGCATGGTTGAGGAAGAATCAAGATTCAGTCTCTTTGACTAATGTTGAAGCTGAGTATATCATTGTTGCATCTTATTGTACACAAGTTTCATGGATGAAACGGATATTGAAGGATATCACATTGATGTATGATGATCCTATTTCTATCTTTTGTGATAATACAAGTGCAATTAAAATTTATAAGAATCATGTAATTCACTTGAGAACAACACATATATTTATCAGGTATCATTTATTGAGAGAGAAGGTCATGGAGAATGAAGTCAATCTTGAGTATGTTTCAACAAAGGTTCAGATTGTGGATATATTTACAAATTCTCTTCCTAAAGATAATTTTGAGTATTTCTGGGATAACCTAGTGGTTATTACCCCTCCTTTTACAAACTAAGATGCATTTGGAGATGCATCAGTCTGGTGGATTCATGATTCTATCTTTTTGGACTGATGCTTTTGGTGGCTACCTCTCATGGAGAGCAAGTAGTTTTAAGTGTTGTCATTATGAGTATTTTGTTTTCATTTCAAAGGAAGTTTCAATGAACATATCTTTTTCCTTTTCCATTGATGTCAAAGGGGGAGAGAAAGAGCATGTGAAAAGAGAGAGAAAGAGCATCTGAAGATGAAAACAGAAAGCGGGTATTGAAGAAGATGATCTTCTAAGGGGGAGAAGAAAAAGGAAAAATCTTGAGAAGTATTGTGTTTCTTTGATGGTTTTTCACATCATGTGTTGCCATCAATGACAAAGGGGGAGATTGTTGCAAGAATGGAAAGAGGAATGAAAGAGTTGCCATTGATGTCAACCGGTCAGTTGGTTATCTACTAGTTTTTGATTGACTATATATGTTGATGATATTGAGAAAAACGTATTAAAATAAGGTTACAGGTATTCAATTGTTGAGGATTTTGGTCTAGTACATGTGAACTATGTTTCTAGGTGTTTTGGCTGAGGTTCAAGAGAATTTTTGTTGGTCTAGATTTCTCTTTGTGGTTCTAGAGTTGTGTTGCTCTAGTTCTATTAAAGATGGTTTTGATATTTGGAAGTATCGAGCTTAATTGATCTATATGTTTTACACTGGTTTGTTTGACCATGTGTCAAGCACTATCTCTAAATTTGATGAAGTGTGTTGGTTCTATTATGGGTCCCAGTGAAGCATTTGTTTGGGTTGCCCTCATTCTAATTCCACCTTAGGATGTTTGGCGTCAACCTAGTTTGAATTTGAAGTTGTATGGTCCACTTTGTATCTTTTCAAAGTTGGAGTAGGTATAAATACAGAATGTGCTAGCAATGAAAAGTGTATATAAGAAAAGAAGGTAGCTAAGTGAAAGAGAAAACACGACTTTGATGTTATTTTGAAAGTGTGTGAGTTATGTGTGTGGTTGATCAGTGCAAATTTTAATGCTGAGTTTTCAAATGTAGTGAGCAAAAGGCGAACTCTATCATTCATACAAGTTTATTAGTGATTGTTGTGGAATCCTTTATTGAATTTGGATTTTTTCTCTCTATAACAAGTCTTCTTTGTCTTCTTTGTATCTCTGTGGAAGTGAGCTATCTAGGTTGAAGCCCTATGGAGAGTGAGTTTGGACAGTGAGTCCTTATCTCAGGTAGTGATCCTTATTCCAGGCAGTGATCCTTATTTCAGGTAGTGAGCCTTTTTGCAATTAGTTTTGATATTCTCTATAGTGTGAGTTAATCCTCACCATGGTTTTTCCCTCATTGGGTTTTCCATGTAAATCTAGTGTTATTATATTTGTGCATTGGCATTTGATGGTTAATCACTTAATTAGTTTATGCATTAGTTTCAGTAATTGAATTTAAGGTTAAAATTTATGACAACTAATTCACTCCTCCTCTCAATTATCCTATCCAAAAACTCAAGCCTACCTATAGCATCCTAGCATAGGTGTTTGCACATGTGAAAATCATAAATTGTATAACAATAAAATAAGTAATGTTGGAACTATTCCTATGAGTACCTACAACAAAAGACTATGACTATTTCATTGTTAAGAAATGTGTAATGCCCAAAACGTTTCAGTAGAAAAACCCCAAAAAAATTCAAACCCCTTTAATTAAGCTAATTAACACTCTAAGTGTTTGAGGTGTAATGCTAAACATGATGTGAGTTTAACACTCTTTAGGAATTACTTCTTAATTTGGGTGCAAAATTTATCTATACACAAGTTGTATACAATGATCATAATAGTATAACCATTCTATTGGATATGGGTGTAAGGTGTTACTAATTGAAATATTTGATATAATGTCACCCAAAATTAATCTAGGTATTACTCATAACTTTTTTATTATCCTTAGACGTCATATGTAAGTTCATTAAGAATATTCCATAAGGATATTGATAATGACACCCATTCTTAAATTGTGATTAATAAAAGGTAATCTATATTAGATTTGATTTTAGAGTTGAATATCAAGGATACAAATTATTTGAGGATTAAACAACAATGTTATTACTTAGGTGAATAAACAATAATTATATTGTTATTTAAGATATATTATTGATCTATAAAATTTTATTCATGTTTAATATTCAATAAAAATATTTTGGCTAATGATTAAATCACATTTAAATGATAATTTTACTATTGGAATATTGAATAGTACTTAATGAAGTTATTTCTCAATATTTTTTTATAAAAGGAAGTATGATTATTGAGTCATTAACTTGACTTAGTCATCTTTAGAATGTTATTATTTATTAACCCTTCATTGATATTTACAAATAATGATGTTCAATTGTTAAATTTAATCAATTAACCTTATTAAACTTATTTAGTTTATGCTTTAATCTATTAATAACATTTTGGTTATCTAATCAAAATTTTAATTCTTATTTAATTTTAATCAATTTTAGCAATAATAGATGGTATCATTTAAGAAATAAATAAATATTAATAAGATTTTTATTTACATGCTAATTAATATTTTAATAACATTCCACCATATAGCCCATTAATAGTTACAACATTTAATCACAATGTAACATTTTTTTCACACAAAGTAATGGTAATAAATCGGTGCTACCACAATAATGGGTTACACTTTTTGAGACATCTTTATTTTTGCCTGAAATCACATATTTTTGGAAAATATAATGATTTAAGCCTATAAAGGTTCCATTTAAAGGATTTTACTTAAATAGGGTTTGATCAAACCCCCTTGGATATAACCCCATTAGTTTTAAACCATACCTATAATGAAGTTTCCTCTACACCTATCAAAATGTTCATAAAAAACCATATTTGATATACCTTTTGCGGGATCAAATGAATTCATTCAAAAATTATGTTTTTCAAGTATATGGCCCTTATTATAAGCTTCCCAAAAAGTATAATTTTAAATATATTTAATTTGATTATTATATTTATTTATTTTTTCTTGTGAATGTAGGATTTTCAATGAACATCAAGTTCTTTGTTTCACATATACGAAAAAATAGGAAAATAGAGAAAAAAAAATCTAAAAAATATGTGTGCACTAGGTATTGATGTCCTTATTCCAACAAAAAAAATAAGTTAATTCAAATGCATAAAAAAAATTTATGTGGATTGAAGTACACTTTTGTCCAAATTATAATTACTCTGACTTTTGGAAAATTAATTAAAAAATGTATATGCAACAAAAAATTATGAAAAAATATCCACACACTAGATATTGGGGTGACAAATATATATTACAAAAATTAGAATTGTATCCTTTCTATAAAAAAAATTATTTATGTGGGTTGAAGTAAACATCACTTTTTTAAAATGTTGTTTTGTAGAAAAATAAGTTATTAAAAATTACATAAAAGGATTCACAATTTATTTTTAATATTTTAAAAATATATATAATTACAATCTACATATAGAATCTCACAAATCACTAGTTTTCTTCATTGTCAAATTCTTAATGGTTTAGCTACTATAGGTGTAAGAAAGTGAAGATCTGGTGAAAATGTTGATTTCAATGTCAAGTTTGGCCAAAAAGTGTAACCCATTATTGTGGGATCAATTATTTTGAATGCCAACATTACTTTTCAGATAAAATTAATGGTGTTAATTTTAGAAACCAATGTTAATAAATTTATTGGTTCAATGATATTAACATAGATTGAAAAAATAACTTTAACATTCATCCAATGTTGAATGAAAATTTTATTTTCTTTTTCTTTTTAAATGAAGAATTAATTCTTTTTAAATACTTACGGGTCTGCATTAATGCCATGATACGCTATGATTGGGGGTGATTTAGATAATCTATGAGTATGGCAATGGGAAAGGCACGATCATTTAATTTAATTCAAAATTTATTACTCCCTATTGTTGCATCCAAGCAAGAGTTACCTGCAGTATCGATTGTTGGGACATTAAATTCCTATTAATCTCATCTCCACCCTACACTTCTTTACATCTATTGGATCTCTAGTTTTTTCTATGGTGGCGATTCCATTCTTTCATTTTACAAAAAAATAATAGCTATCTCATATTGTAACAAACATTTTGGGAATACAAGAATAAAACACAAATAAATAAGACTTTCTCTCCACCCTACCATAAATGGCGTCACCAAGCCTCATAGGGGTCTAGCTCCATTCCCTCGAGCAAGAAGATAGCTACCAAATTTTATTGCTACAAAAATTAAACAAAATAACTTATTCATAATTTTTTATCTACCTATTTCACTGAACATACTCTCAATCAACATAATCCCAAATTTTGAATTCATATTTTTAAACAATAACAAAATAACCCAACAAGTCCTCTAAATAAGCTAACTTGATAACAATAAGGAAAATGAATTATCTCTACAACCATCCTTGAACACCTTCATCATCGGTGAGAGCTCCTTGCTTATCACCACCCTTATTTCTCTTTCTTTTTCCACTTCATAAAGACAAGGGTTCTCCCAAAAAGGAGAAGTGGGTAACAACACTATTTTATTTCTCAACAAAATAGAAAGAGCTCCAACTTGAATCTTCTTGAATGAGAGAGTGACACTTTTCACTTTCTCATTAAATCTTTAAGCACAATCTCCCACAAGTAATCACACATGTGTGAGAAAATTTGGGGAGATGGGAATGGAAGGAGTGCACTCCACTCCATTCAAGAAATTATTCTTTTTCATTAAGAGGAAGGTGAAGTATTTGACTACTCAATTTCCATTGTCTCATCTCATAAATGAGTTTGAGAGACAATACACTCTTCCCTTACCCCAATGCCTTCCAAATCCATCAATCTCTTAAATGGGCATTAAAAGAGGGTCATATCATGGATATGGCTCAAAATATGGCCATAAATAGACCCTGAACCCATAGTTCTTGCCTTATGGTACTACAAAAGGTGAAGTTACATAAAATAAGCCTTTTTAAGGCCTCTTAAAATCTCATGAAAAAAGAATTCGAATTTTAACTTATATAAGGGTCCTCGACCCTAATTCCCTACTCACACATTTAACCACATATTAATAACATTTAATTATCTCCACAACTCACCTCACACCTAAACCCCACATAAATCACCATCACACATAGGCCTTAATCCTCAAAAATATTTACTAGATTCTAAGGTTTTATCTAGATATTCAAAATAATTAAACCACAACCATAATACTTACTTAACCTTTAATGTTACTCCCACATCAACTCACTTTTCTACACAACACAATTAAGAACAGTTAGACAATAATAATAAACCACATTAATTGTAAATCGAATCCTCACAACTTTATTCACAAATCATTTACATGCCTAATTACTCATCCAATGTAATACGACACAACGATTATTTTATTTCAAATTTATCTTAAAATTTCAAGTCATATTCAATAATTCACATGTACATACATCTTCATTAAGTAAACTAATGATGATATAACATAAATTAAAAATAACTACAAGGTTGCTATCAGAAAATCACTTTATTTATCACTCACAATATATCTAACCATCTATATTTATGAGAAATATATAACAATTTAAGGTTTTATTAGTCACATAAAAGGTAAGGTCTTACGAATTGAATCCTATAATTAACCAATATTGTCTATTAAACTTACACTTTGAAGTACAACAAATTGAAGCAAATTAGAGCATGAATATAAGACAAGATTTATTCATGAATTCATTCATAATTGTAACATAAAGAATCTAATTAAAACAAGATGCATTCATGGAGTAACTACTAGCATAGAAATAAATGTATAGAAAATAAATTGGGGAATAGTTACCTTAAGTGGCCCTTGCTCAAGTGACTATCTCCATAAGTTTAATCCAAATATAGTTCCTCAAATTAATGCAATCATGATATTAAATGAAAACCATTCATTGCATAACTTATAATATCATAATTGGATTAGATTATGTTGGAATATATTATTCATAAGACTATTAGCATTGTCCATGTAAAAACAAGAACTTAATTGAAACTATCTTATTGATATTTCTACTATTGAACAATCGAACAATTAACTAATGCCTCGACCACCAAACCATACATATAGGCACAAGTGATTTTATTAAAATAAGGACTCTAAACTAAATTCATAAATCACCACTCCCTACATAACTGTGTGATAAATTCTAAGCAACTAAACTATAACTAAAAAATAGAGAAGAGTCCAAATAGAACTATGACTTTGTTGTAACAAGAACTTGAATGTGGACTATTGAAATAGTACCACTAGACTCTAAACTGTAATAGAGTTCTTCTCCTTCAACTTCTTTAGTAAATTCCATAATGATTCACAATCATCCTCAATAAGTGTCTCCATTTCTATAATTATTGCACTCATCTTATTCTAGAACCCCCCCTACATCATTGTTTGAAAAATATTTTGGTTGTGGGTTGTGCCTCCTAGTTGATCTAGGCTATACTCTACCTCCTTTGGCTCCTTGGATGGAAATATCTAGTTCATGCATCTACATAATACTAATAACCATAGCTTAATCAAAGATATTCATTGCAATTCATACATATTCACTTATTAATTATACAACTATCACATTATAACCATATTTCCATATACTTCAAATAAACTTCAAGTTTGCATAATGAGCATAAATATATAGTAAATTTTAGGAATATGTATTAAATAAGTGTCTATAAATATCTATGAATATTCATAAAAGCATCAAAAAACTAATAACTAGACTCATCATTTCCCCCCAACTAACCATTTTCTTGTCCTCAAGAAAATCAACTAGGGTTGGAGATTGTAATGCAAACTGATCACCTTGAGATCTATGAAAACATCCACTCCTTTGATTTGTTTCAAATTAAATCCTCCATAGCATGAAATTCTAGCCATTTTGACAACCACAACTTTCTCGTGTTCCTCATTTTTTCCCAGTCCAATGTGGCACTGGGTAGAAAGGCATTGGTGGTTGGAAGGTGAGTGGTACCCATTTAAGTCCTTCTTTGGCAACATCCATGTATTTGCATGTTCTCTCAAGCATGGCTATGAAATTATAAACAAAGTGGGGCTCTTTTCTCCACAACTCAGGGGGTTAAATGGTTCCATCTCTCTTGCACAAATGGGTAACAATGATGAATGAGTCCTACACTTAGTATATACATTCTTTCATAGTCCCTGATCCTCAAATTCATGATTTTTTTACCCACACCATTGTACTATAGAAGTTTCATCCACTCCTCTATTATTACATGGGGGGTTTTGGATTCCTTTCTAATCGGGAGAAATTTTGATTTCTCTCTCTCAACATATTCTTGCATAATCTCACCCCTCTTCTTTTCATCTCTAAAGTATGACGCTAGTGCCCTAGTTTGTAAATCACCCACAAACATTAATGGGTTCCACTATATGTTATTTGGCTCAACATAATTATTTAAATGTAATTCACATAATTGGTCGTTTTCATCAGGTGTGGCATTAACAAAAAAAATTAGAAAATCAAGTTTCCTACTCATTGCAACTGGTAGATTACTAATCAATTTACTAAACTGATAACTCAAGAATTCTTCTTGTAAGAATAAACCATATTTCCTAGCAAGAGGTCCGCACCTAACAATTTGAGTAGCATTATTTGCTACTTCCTCAATCTTGAATATTAACTTCTTTAACTCAATGTCTTTTCTTTCTAGAACTGTGGTGTGCTCTAAAACCATTGTTTCTTTTTCCTTCTCCCATTTCTCTTTCTCTTGGGAGTATTTTTAAGTTACTCTCCATGTAGCTAGTAACCTAGAGTCATGGTTGTATGATAGGTTGATTTTTTATAGTAGGGGGTCTTTTGTTCTCAGCTGTGAGATTTGTGTTTCCTTTCTTTACCATTGCAAGTTGTAAAAGCAAGTCTAATTTAGACCCATGCCCATAAATATTCAATTTATCCTCCAAATCTTGAATCTTAAAATCCATTTCCTTGTCCCTTTATTCATAAGTGTTCACCACTTATTCTAGAATTGTTCAATCCTTTCCAGTTCTTCCTATAATTCGTTCCTTACATTTCTTTCCTCTAAAAATAGATTCTCATCTTCCTCTAAAAGTTATTCATCACCACCCCTAGTGTACTCACAACCTATACATTATACCGTAAACCCTACACCCTATATCCTATACCCAATATCCCAAATCCTATTCCCTATACCCTATACACTTAACCTTATACCCTCAACCCTAAACCCAATACCCTCAAACCTATACCGAATATCCTAAACCCTAATCCTTATACCTTGTACGCTTATTCCTATACCCTCAACATTGAACATTGTCCCTCAACCCTCAAACCTATTCATTAAACCTTAATCCCTATACCCTCAAACCTCATCCCTATATCATATACCCTCAACCTTATACCATAAACCTTGAACATTATTCATCAACCCTATACTTATACCCTAAACCATACAATACTCTTAACCCTTAACCCTATACATTATAACGTAAAACCTATACCCAATATCTTAATCACTAATCCCTATACCCTATATAATTAACCTGATACCCTCAACCCTCAAAACTTAGCCCTCAACCCTATAATTAAACCCTAAACCCTAAACCCAATACCGTTGACCCTATACCTGATATCCTAAACCTAATCTATATACCTTATACACTTAGCCCTATACCCTCAACCCTTAACACTAGGGGGGGAAGGTTAGAGAGAGAGAGAGAGAGAGAGAGAGAGAGAGTGTAATGTCCATTATTAGAAATATTATTTCAGATTTAAAAAATAAATGATTTCCTATAATAACCTTTGCCACAATTTTAAGAAAATTGGATTTTTGAAATACTCAACACAATCCAATTTAAATTTCAATAGTTATAAATAAATAGTGAGATCAGGTATGTGGGTGATCCCACAATAGTGGTTTACAATTTTTGGCCAAACTGCACACTGAAATTATTGTTTCTAACTAAATATTCACATTCGGGCACCTATAGCGGCTAAACCGTGAGGAATTTGAAGATGATGCAAACTAGAGTCTTGTCACATTTTCTCTATAGATTCTAAAAATATTTTTTTCAAAATTTTTGGAATCAAATTGCACATATTTTTCCATCTCCCACGAAAACTGGTTTTTTTCAGAAAACAACATTTTAAAAAAGTGGTGCACACCGTATAACGCATAACTTTTTTTCCATGAAGGATAAAATTATAATTATTTTGAATTTAGATTTGTAACTCCGATATCTAGTGCTTCCACTTGGTTATATATTTTTTATTGAATATTTTTTCTTTAATCAAGTTTCGAAGTCAAACCAATTACAATTTAGACATAGCTCGACCATATAATGAGTAACTTTTTTTTGTATATATCAAAATTCAAAAAAAAATTGTTGAATCAAGGACTTCAATAACTAGTGCACTCAATTTTTTCAATTTTTTTTTTTGATAATCTGCTATTTTTCCACGTGCAGAAAAAAGACCTTCATTTTTGATGAAAAACCTATATTTAATAAAACTAAAAAAACAAATACATAATAAAACCAAAACATATTAAAATCATATTCGTTGGATAGCTCGTTCTGAGGACTACCATAATCATCTCAAATAAATTTTAAATTAATTCATTTGATCCCCCAAAAGGTAAATCAAAAGTGATTTTTAATCAGCATTTTGATAGGTGTAAAGGAGACTCATTTATAGGTATGGTTTAAAACTAGCGAGGTTCTATCCAAGGGGGTTTGATCTATGGTGGTTTGATCAAACCCTCTTCAATTGGAATCCTTAAAATGGAAATTTTTAAGGCTTAAATCATTATATTTTCTAAAAATATGTGATTTCAGCAAAAACCAGTTCCTCTCAGAAATTGTAAACCAGCTTTGTGGGATCACCCATGACAAAATGCTCATCAAAACATAAGAAATAGCTCTAAACTTGTTGAAAACCAAGTATAATATTATTAACTATTTGGAACATGAATTTTACAATATATTTTCTCTTAATAAAATCTAGTAATAGCAACAAACATATGCTCCAAATTCTATTCAAAACAGCTCTAAAAATCAACTTTTTACACACCTAAAATTGTAAGAATCTTTAAATAACTTCACCAAAATCCACAATAATATTTAACCTAGCAATATTAATGAAATATCAGGCATCAAAGAATCTTATTAAAGTAAATAAATTCTGGTAACAACAGCAAACAAATTATAAATCATGATTCCATAGTGTGCTGCAAACCAAACTACTCAAACTCCCATAATTTGCTTGACAAAAAGAACATCAAAACTATGAGATTCAACATTGTTGTAACTTTTGTATGAAATTTTCCTTGGAGACCCATAGAAACCACTACCATTGAGTCTTAATATCCTTGGTTTATCATCCTTGGAGATCCAATCTTCTTTGGTTTTATAGCCGCCGAAGAATACAAAAAACTATGAAGGAAAAATGCATAGAATAGATCCAAAAAAGTAATGAATTGTATTTTATATGAGTTTCCTTCTTCATGAAGCTTCTTAAATACCCAAAATACATGAAAAAATGTAAGAAATATTGCCTCTCATGAGTTTTTAACTCCTTTTCCAAACTAGCCTCCAATAAATTAGCCATTTCCCAAAAACATTTGCCTTTATGACAACTATTGTCAAAAGAAATTAAATCTAATTTTTTAATCCAAAAAATAAATATTAATTTTTTTGGAATATGGTGTTGTTAATTTTTTTCATTAATGTTTTTCATTGGTGTCAACATATCTTGGTTGATTGATTAAGGTTCGATTTTGATGCTTTGGTGATCCGAATTGGAGTGCTTTAGATGTTGTGTTGTGATGATCTATCTTTGGTTGTGCTTGTCCTGGTCCCATTCATTTTGCAACATAATGAGATAAACTCTTATGGGTCTGGACCAATCTAGAAATTGGTTAACATGCCCCAGAACATTATTTTCATTGTAACATTTTTATTCTATTATTTGGTTTTAGATATCATGGTTAATATGTAGTGTGTTGATTTGAGCGAGGAGGTTTTGTATGGTCCACGTTTCATTCCTTTCCACCATGGGAATTTTTTATGGTGACCTAATTAAAATTGTGTTCGGCTGACAAAGGAATTATGAAGGCATGAAATAGTATAAGTAAAATTTGATTATGTTCGATGAAAGAAAGTGTGGTAAAT
Source organism: Sequoiadendron giganteum (assembly GCA_007115665.2). NCBI lineage: Eukaryota > Viridiplantae > Streptophyta > Pinopsida > Cupressales > Cupressaceae > Sequoiadendron > Sequoiadendron giganteum. Next base: position 318,813,012 of record CM021100.1, on the reverse strand, counting down.
TCGAATCTAAAAATTCAGACATTGTGAAGTATGGGAAAGTATATGGCCGGAGGCAGCAGACAGTGAGGTGCTTCCGATGTGACTGTCCATGATAGTTATTTCTCATGGTGGATTTTGTTTCATCATTCTTCTAGTAGTGATCCTTTTTCTTTTCATAGTGAGTCTTTTTACTTTTGGTTGTAATAGTCGAGCAGTGAGCGCACCAACACTAAGGATTACCTTTAGTGAGCATTTTGGAAGTGAGCCCTTATAAAAATCACCTTAACCAGTGTATTATAATTGATAATTAGCATTCTTCATGGTTTTTCCCATCTTGGGTTTCCATGTAATTTTGGGTGTTCATTGTGCATGGTGTTGTTATGTTCTTTCATGTTCATATTTGTTTTAATTATTGATTTAACATTCCACCAAATTAATTAAGGTTAAGAAAAATATTTTAGGATAACTGATTCACCCCCCTCTCAGTTACCTTAACTGTTCAACAATTGGTATCAGATCCGTGTTCCTCGAAGAAGAGCTTAACTAATTGAGGTAGATCTGACGGCACACAAACTGGCAATCCCTGTGTTTGATGGATCTGACTACAGGTTCTAGAAAGTGTAGATGAGAGGTTACTTGATTTCTCTAGGCTACAATATTTAGAAATTTGTTGAGACAAAATATGTTGTACCGACAAATGGTCCTAATACTATGGATAAGATTTTAGGCTATGAAGAAAATGAAAAAGAAAGGTATGCAATCTATAGTGCTTTTTCTAAGATTGAGTTAACAAAAGTTATTTCATTGAGCACCACTTATGAAGTTTGGGAAAAGTTGAAAGAAATATATGAAGGAAAAGATAGATTCAAATTATCAAATAAGTTGACAACTAAGCACATATATGAAAACTTAAGGATGGAAGAAGCTGAAGATATAGCAAGATAATTTCAGAGAGTTGACAATGTAGTAAATTAAGTCAAAAATCAAGGAGGCACTCTAATAGATGAAAATGTTATGGAGAAGATTTCGATGACCCTACCACAAAGCTATAGTGACAAGATCTCAGCTAATGAGGAAGTTTATGATCTGAAGAAATTCACCAGAGACCAACTATTTGGCACCTTGACTGTGTTTGAGATGAGGGAATTTCGAAAAGAAAAGGAGAAATCTCAAACAACCTTCAAAGCCATAAAAAATGGAAGAAGATCCAAATAGTAAAAGTTCAGATGAGTTGGAAGCAAACTTCACAAGAAAACTGAAGAAAGGTACCAGGAAGTACAAAGGTATCTTACCTCTTAAATGTTTTAGATGTGGAAAGATTGGTCATTTAACAACTAGGTGTACGGAAAAAGGAACAAGACAAAATTTTAAAAGAACCAATAAGAAGGCCTATTATGTTAGTGAAAATGATAGTATTTCAAATGATGAATTAGATCAAGAGGAATGGTTTTTTTTGGTGGAAAAGGATGAACCTAGATTTGATATTTGTAATATTTTTCTAGAATCTAATGATAACACTGAAGCTGCATTATATGGCTATGTGCAGAATGATGATGGGCCAAAAAATGGCGATATGTAAGCCATATGATGGCCCATGTGGCTGATGACTTTTTTTTTACCCAAAATTGATAAAACGAAAAGGGTTTTTAGAGGATATTCTTAGCTTTCCACCAAAATAAATTATGCTTTACTTTAAATTTAATAAATAATTATTATTCATTTTCTATTAGAATTACGAATAAAGTCCTAATTGATAGGCTAATTGAAAAACATCTATAACTTTCAAATGGTATAACATTTTTTGAATCCAAAACATTCATCACATTCTATGATTCACATACTATAGGATTAAAAAAAAAAAAAATTGAATTTCATGAATTTTTGACCAAGTTAAGGTGGTTAGACAGACGAGCTTTTATATTTTTTTAAATTTGTAATAAAAAATTCATAATTAATTATTTACATGGAAACAAATTATAAAAAAATATGCATCACATTGGGACATGAGTCCTCTACTTATATATAAAAGCTTATAAAAAAATATTATCATTTTATTGTGGTTAGGGTGGTCGGACATACACCTACTTCTTATTTTTACCCTAAAATTTAAAAACTACTACATTGAAATTTCAAATTTTCATAAAATAGATTTTTTTTTTTTAAATAAAGGTCTAGTAGTTTAGAAACTAAATTCAATTTTCTACAGATTCTATTTTTACATTTTTTTGAAATAATATAGATAACTTATTCAAATTTTTACGTCAAGTTGTCTAACTCTGATTTTTTGTCTTTTTATTGCCACTTAAGGGCTTGTTTTCTCCATGATGATCCTCCACATACCCATATGTTAAAAGTAATAGAGATGAATGGTTGATTGATAGCGGATGTTCAAATCATATGACCGGTGATAAAAGTAAGTTTGTGAAGCTTGAGAAATATGATGGACATTATGTTAGATTTGGAAATGATAAAATGCCACAGATTGTTGGAATTGGTTCTATTACTTTTGATGGAAAACATAACACTGGAAATTTTTACTATGTGAAGGGTTTATATCATAATCTTTTGAGTGTTTGACAGATGTGCGAGAATGACTATAATTTTATATTTAAAGATGATGGTTATGAGATCTAGAAGACTTCTGGAACTGTTATTGATAGCTAAGCACAGATATGAAAACTTAAGGATGGAAGAAGGAAAAGATATAGCAAGCTAATTTCAAAGAGTTGACAGTGTAGTAAATGAAGTCAAAAATTAAGGAGGCACTCTAATAGATGAAGATTTTATGGAGAATATTTTGATGACCCTACCAGATAGCTACAGTAACAAGATCTCGACTATTAAGGAAGTTTATGATCCAAAGAAATTCACCAGAGACCAACTATTTGGCACCTTGACCATGTTTGAGATGAGGGAATTTGGAAAAGAAAAGGAGAAATCTCAAACAACCTTTAAAGCCATTAAAACAGAAGAAGATCTAAATAGTGAAAGTTCAGATGAGTTGGAAGAAAAATTCATAAGAAAACCGAAGAAAGGTACAAGGAAGTACAAAGGTATCTTACCTCTTAAATGTTTTAGATGCGGAAAGATTGGTCATTTAGCAACTAGGTGTCTGGAAAAGGGAACAAGACAAAAGTTTAAAAGAATCAATAAGAAGGCCTATTATGCTAGTGAAAATGCTAGTATTTCAAATAATAAATTAGATCAAGAGGATTGTTTGTTTTTGGTGGAAAAGGATGAACCTAGATTTGATATCTCTAATATTTTTCTAGAATCTAATGATAACATTGAAGCTGCATTATATGTTAATAGAAACAGAGATGAATGGTTGATTGATAGTGGATGTTAAAATCATATGAGTCCTAGTGATAAAAGTAATTTTGTGAAGCTTGAGAAATATGATGGAGGTTTTGTTAGATTTGGAGATGATAAAATGGCACAAATTGTTGGAATTGGTTTTATTACTTTCTCTCGAAAACATAACACTGACAATGTTTACTATGTGAAGGTTTTATATCATAATCTTTTGAGTGTTGGACAAATGTGCGAGAATGAATATAATGTTATATTTAAAGATGACTTTTGTGAGATCTAGAAGAGTTCCATAATTATTATTGTAGTAGGAAAAAGAAGTTGAAATATGTATCACTTGGAAGGAGCTACAAAGAGATGCTTATTATCTCAGTACAATGATAGTTTTCTCTAGAACTAGAGGATGTGTCATATCAACTTCAACAATTTGGTAAGGATAAGTTCAACAAGAGTAGTCAGAGACTTTCCAAGACTAACCAAACCAAATAACATTATCTGCAAAGGATGTCAAGAAAGAAAATAGACCAGAGGAACATTCTGAGGAAAATAAGTTCATCATCTACCAGATTTTTTGACCTAGTACACACTGAACTATGTGGTCCAACCAAAACAAGAAGCTTACAAGGTGAGATATATTTCATCCTTTTAACAGATGATTATTCTAGAATAACTTGGGTTACAGTTTCAAGAGAAAAATTAGAGGCTTTAGAAAAATTCAATATTTTCAAGGCAAGAGTTGAGAATGAAGTTGACAAGAGAATCAATTGTTTAAGATTTGATAAAGGATGAGAGTTTATTTCTGATGAATTCAACAATTTATGTGAGAAACACGACATTAAAATACAACTATATGCCCCTAGAACACCACAACAAAATGGTATAGTGGAAAGAATGACTGGACAGTTCAAGAAGTAGCTAGAACAATGATCAAGGAAGCATGTTTAACATAGGTCTACTAGAGAGAAGAAATACACACTACATTTTACACTCTTAACAGAGTATTGTTTCGAAGGAGGTATGGAAAGACATCATATGAGCTATGGAATGGAAGAGCTCCAACAATAAAGTACTACAAAAAAATTTGAAGGAAATTCTACATTCGGAGAGATGACGACAATCTTGGAAAGTTTCATAGTAGAGTTGATGAAGGCATATTTTTGGGTTACTCTACAAGAAGCAAAGCGTATTGGTGTTAAAACTAGAGACTAAACAAGATAGTTGAAAGTGCGAATGTGAAAGTGGATGAATATGTTCAAAGAAATTTTGACAGGCATATTGAATATGAATCAAATGACTCAGATGACAAAGGAAAGAAGGATAAGAAAGAAGAAGAGACAAAAGAGGCTCTGACATCTACAACTAAAAACCCAAGGTATGTATAGAGAAACCACTTAGAAAATTAGATTATTGGAGATAAGAATAAAGGAATCATCACAAGAAGAAAGGAAGCTCAAGAACAAGTATTACTTTGTTTACTCTTAGAAACTTAGCCAAAGACTCTAGAAGAAGCATGTAATGATTAGAATTAGGCCAAGGAAATGAAAGAAGAGCTTGATCAGATAGAGAAAAATTAGACTTGGGAACTTTTTCCTAGACCGGCAAACAAAAATGTAATTGGAACAAAGTGGGTATTCTGAAACAAGCTAGATGGAAATGGAAAATTAATAAGAAACAAGGCAAGATTAGTTTGCAAAGGTTACACTCAAATCAAAGGTATTGATTTTGAAGAGACATATCTCCTATTTCCCGAATGGAAGCAATCCAAATATTCTTGGCTTTTGCAACTTTTAAGGATTTTAGAGTCTATCAAATGGATGTAAAATCAACATTCTTAAATGGAGAACTGAAGGTAGAAGTCTACATTAAGAAACCAAAGGGATTTAACTCCAGAACTGACCTGAATGTTGTTTGCGGGTTAAGAAAGTTGTATATGGATTGAAGCATGCACCTATAGCCTAGTATGGAATATTAGACAAGGATTTCATAAGTGATTTGCTGGCAATAATTTATACTATAGAATTTACTCAGATCAAATGTTGCTTGTTTTGGTTTATGTTAATGATATAATTGGAGGAAATGATAATTTGTGCAAAAAAATTGCAAATGAAATGTAGAAGGAATTTTAATTTCTATAATAGGTGATTTAAATTTCTTCCTTGGATTACAAGTAAATCAGAACAACAAAGGAATTTTCATCTCTCAATCCAAGCATACCAAATAATTATTGAAGAAGTTTGGATTGGAGAACTCCAAACCAATTTGTACACCTATTATTACCGGATGCAAGTTGAAAAAAGATGATGATTCACCTAAAGCTGATGCAAGTATGTATAGGTCAATGATTGGAGGATTTCTATATTTGATTGCTACTAGACCAGACATTATGTATGTTTGTTTTTTAGAAACTAGATTTTAGTAAGAACCAAAGGAATCACATAGTGTTGCGGTAAAAATGATCTTTAGATATTTGAAGGGTATAGAAGATATCAGGTTATGGTATCCAAAGGATTCATATTTCACTTTGACAACCTATACTGATGTTGATTGGGCCGGTTGTGTTGATAACAGGAAGAGCACAAGTGGTGGAGCTTATTTCCTTGGCTCCCGTTTGGTTTTTCTATCAAGCAAAATTTTGCATCTTTATCTACTATTGAAGCTAAATACATTGCAACATCATCATGTTGTACCCAAGTACTCTGGATGAAACAAATGCTAAAATACATTGGAATATCATTTGATGAATTGATCTCGATTATGTTTGATAATACCAGAACAATAAACATTTCTAAGAATCTGATATAGCACTCCAGAATGAAACATAAATCCATCATTTATAACTTCTTGAGAGAGAAGGTATCGGATAATGAGGTAACACTTGAATATGTACCTGCAAAAGAGCAGATTGCAGACATTTTCAAAAAACCATTGAACAAAGATACTTTTGAGTATCTTTGGAAAAAGTTAGGGGTTATGCCCCCTCCTAGTCTACAATAATTTGAACTAGGGTGTCCATTGGTCCAAGGTACTATATTCTCACTCTTATCTGGATCAATGATTGGTGGCTTCCTCATAGGGGGAGCAGAGTAATTTTTTCAGGGGTATTTTTTTCCCTTTGTCTTTGATGTCAAAGGGGGAGAAGAAAATAATTTCCTTGGTGCTGTTGATGCTGACATTGAGTTATTTTGTTTGTTGTTGATGAATGTTGCCATCAATGACAAAGGGCGATATTGTTGGAATGTGATGCTATTGATTGTTGTCATTAATGGTTGTCATTGATGTCAACATATCTTAGTTGATAGATTTGTTTGATGTTGTGGTTGTGTTGCTGATATGTGGTTGTCATTGATGTCAACACTATTAGTATTTGTGCCTTCAAGGCTGTATATGTCGAAGATATTGAGAAAATTATAATAAATATGTTGTAGGAAGTCTGTGAAGTTGTGAAGATCAGAGTGGTAGAAATTTTAGTAAGTTGGTATTCAGAAGTTATGCATTAAAGGGTTTGTTGTTGAGCCTATCTAGTATATCCTTCAGAAGTTTCAGAGGTGTGCATCAAGATTGCAGCAAGTTATGATTTTATATATTCCTACAGTTATTTTGTTATTGTAGCAGGTGTTTTTGGAAGAAGAGAATGTAATTCTGGCAATTTTAATTGATTTTTATTCTCTTGCAATGTTCATTGATTTTTCTTGATTGTACTCATCATTTTTGTGCATATGTGTTGATCAATGTGTTCGTGGTCGAATATTTTTCCTTTATGTGATCGAGTTTTCATGTTCTTGGCCGACATGGTGGTTGTAACGTGTTGTGGAACCTTGTGGATTAATTTTTGAATGCTTGGCGTGTTCGAGGATGTTGATTTAGGTCTTCATTATATTTTGACCGACTTAGGTTGGTACACATTGAGATTTTTTCATCAATAGGGCCAACAGTTTGTATTCATATATTATTTATTTTTGGCCGACAAAGTTGTTGATGTAATTGCATGAAGCGAATATATAAGATCGATTGTTTTCTTCATTTGAGAAGGATTTATGTGAAGTGTATGCAAATTATGCGCGAATAAAGATCAAATCATTCTATTATAGAGTAGAGTGTGAAGGAGTTTGAGCGAAGTGTGAAGAAGTGTTTATGTGCCTAATCAGAATTGCCATTAGGATTTTGAAGAAGCTAATTTCTCAGTTCAACCTCATCAGATGGATTTAATCTTAAATTTTTATGTAAGGTAGTGAGCCTTCCCTTTGGGCAATGAGCTCTAGGTAGTGTGCCTGAATGCATGTGCATTACTTATTCATTTTCTCTTATAATTTCAATAGGGTATAAATTTTGGATTAACCTCCAACATGGTTTTTCCCCTAATAGGGTTTCCATTTAAAAAATATTGGTGTTATGTGTTTTGTTGATGTGTTGTTGATTCATGCTTTCACTATTAATTATCAGATCTAAGATTAAAGGTTGATAAGGTTAATAAGTTTCAAATTATGTAACAACTAAGTCACCCCCCCTCTCAATTGTCTATCATTGTTTTTCCATCAATTGGTATCAGAGCAGGTTCCTCTGAAGAATTTTAAAAGATTGAGGTGATTCGATATGGCACCATACAAGAAGGACAGTCCTAGATTCGATGATACAAATTACTCTCTATGGAAGGTCAGAATGGAGTGTCATTTAAAGTGCATTGATGAACCCTTACAGAAGATTACAAAGAACACATATACTATTCCTCAGAATTGTCCCTCTATTCCTAATCAGATAAAAGAAGATGAAACTAATATCAGTGCTATAGAAGCATTACTTAGTGCTTTGACAGATTCAGAGATGACAAATGTGATAGGTCTGAAAATAGCACATGAGATCTAGAAGAAGCTGGAAACAATGTATGAAGGAGATCATGCATAAGTGAAAGTTTCTAAGCTACAAAGTCTAAAAGGAAAGTGAGAAAACATGAAGATGAGTGAAGATGAAAAAATTATTGCTTTCATTCAAAAAGTAAATAAACTAGTGATGGGTATTAGATGTGCCTGTGAAATTTTGGAAGAAGATGAGATTGTGGCTAAAGTGCTCAGATCAGTGCCTACTTCTTACAAAATGAAAGCTCATGTTATTGAAGAGCTCGGGATAGTAAAAAAGTGTGACAAGAAACATGCTGATTGGTAAGCTTGTTGCCTTTTAGTTGAGTGAATTTGGTGAATATACTCCTAAGATAGAATCTACATTTAAAGCTGCTATATCAGGAAGAAACCAACAAAGATATGATCTGGGAGAAATTTCCAGAAAGGCATTCAAGTATGAAGATGAGATGAAATAGATTGAAGATGAAGAAAGAGAGCTAGAAGATTTGGAAGCATTGATTATGAAAAGAGAAGCTAGAGGACAAGGTAAGTATAAAGGAAATTTTCCTATTAAATGTTTCTCTTGTAGTAAGATAGGTCATTTTCATCAAGGTGTCCCGAAAGAGTTTCTAAGTACAAACCTGAAAAGTCTAGATTTCAAAAGAAATGTTATATGTTGAAGAAGGTGTTATTGCTAATGAATCTAATAAAGAAAATGGAAATGAAGATGTATGGGTATTCATTTCTATTAAAACAAATGGTCTGGTGTCCATTGAATCTGCTAGTAACTAGAATATTGAGAAAGATCTTGTAGCCAGAATTGATGAAAAGGATGAGTGGGTGATTAACAGAAGATTCTCACATCATATGACTGGTGACAAAAGAAAATTTGTAAGCTTGGAAAAATATGATGGTGGTGTTGTAATATTTGGAGATAACAATTTTGGTGTGATTTGTGGTAGAGGCACTATTTCTCTTGGTGGTAAATATATTATTGATGCTATCCTATATGTTGAAGGATTGAAGCATAATTTTTTGAGTGTTGGACAGATGGTCAACGAGGGATACGATCTTCAGTTCAAAGATGGAAAATACAGGATATTGGGAAGTTCTGGAAATGTAATTGCTTCAGGTACAAAGACAAGAGGTAACATTTTTCACCTGAGTGCTCGTAGTGAAAGTTATTTAATTGCTCAAGTTGATATAAGTTGGTTATGGCATAGAAGGCTATGTCATGTGAATTTTGATAACATTGTCAAAGTAAGCTCCACACAAGCAGTCAAAGATCTACCTAAGTTAGTAAAGCCTACTAACACCATATGCAAGGAATGTCAGATGGGAAAGTAGACTAGAATTTATTTTCGGAGAAAGCAACATCACTCTAATGGAGTATTGGAGTTGGTACATACTGATCTATGTGGTCTATCTAGAATCAGAAGTCTACAAGGAGAAAGGTACTTTATGTTTCTTATTGATGATTACTCTAGGATGATATGGGTTGCTTTCCTGAGAGAAAAACATGAAACACTAGAAGAGCATGGAATCAAAAGACAGTTATCTGCTCCTCAGACTCCTCAACAGAATGGATTTGTTGAGAGAAAGAATAGAAAAATTCTAGATGCTACCAGAACTTTGATGTTGGAAGGTAATGTTCCTCATACCTATTGGAGAGAAGTTGTAAGCATTGTTGTATATACTATCAACCAGGTAAATGTCAATGGTAATTCTAGTGAGACTCCTTTTGAGCTATGGTTTGGTCATAAGCTTAATATTAAATATTTCAAAATATTTGGAAGTAGATGTTATATCAAAAGAGATTAAGATATAGGAAATTTTGATTCTAGGAGTGATGAAGGAATCTTTCTAGGTTACTCTACTAAGAGAAAAGCCTACCAGTGCTACAATAGAAGATTGAAGAAAATGGTTGAAAGTGAAAATGTCAGAGTTGATGAGGATGTTGAAAAATCATCCAGATACTGTGGATATGATTCAGATGACCAACATGATAGTACTGACAAAGGTAAGACTACTCAGACATAGAATCAAGTTCAAATTGTTCTGGTAAATCAAGAGAATCATGAAGGAGAAGCCAGTGAAAGTGCAGAAGAAAGAATAGAAGAACCAAAAGTTTGAGAGAATCCCAAAGTACCAAGGTATGTAAAGCTCTATCATTCTAAAGACCAAATTGTAGGAGACAAGAACAAAGGTGTGAAAACTAGAAGAAGAATTGCAGAAGAGTATTGTCTGATTTCCAAAACTGAGCCCAACAATGTCAATGAAGCATGTAAAGATGAATATTAGATGGAAGCAATGAAATAAGAACTGATGTAGATAAAGAAAAATGATATATGGATTCTTGTTCCTAGACCTCGAGATAAAAATATGATTGGAACCAAATGGGTCTTTTGGAATAAGCTGAATGAACAAGGTGAAGTGGTCAAAAATAAAGCAATACTGGTATATAAAGGGTACTCACAGATGGAAGGTATTGATTTTGAAGAAACCTTTTCCCCTATTGCTAGAATTGAAGTTGTAAGGTTTTTTTTTCTTATGTTGCTTTCAAGAATTACAAAGTCTATCAAATGGATGTGAAGTCAACATTTCTAAATGGTGAGCTAGAAGAAGAAGTATGTGTTGAGCAACCGGATGGATTTCAACTAACTTATGAAGGAGATATGGTTTTCCGATTAAAGAAAGAACTGTATGGACTTAAGCAAGACCCTAGAGCCTAGTATGCTAGATTGGATAAATACTTGTTGAAGTTTGGATTCAATAAAGGTACTATTGACAATAATCTGTATTTCAAGATGGATCAGGATAAAGAGTTGATTATTGAAGTCTTTGTTGATGACATTATTTTTGAAGATGATGATGACTTATGTATGAAGTTTTTTGATTAAATGAAAAGTAAATTTGATATTTCAATGATTGGAGAGCTGAAATTCTTTTTAGGATTACAAATTACTTAGTTAGATGATGGAATCTTTATATCTCAGTCCACATATGTAAGAGAGTTACTAAAATTTTTTGGCATGGAAGACTCAAATCCTATAGGTACACCCATGATAACCAGATGCAAGTTAACACAAAATGATGATTCTCCTAAGGCTAATCAAACAAGGAATGGGTCAATGATTGGTGGATTGCTCTATTTGACTTAGACCAGACCATAAATCATGAATGTTGTATACATGGTTGCTAGATATCAAGCTGATCTGAAGGAATCACATGTCACTGTAGTAAAAATAATTTTCAGATACTTGAAAGGGATAGTTGATTTTGGCCTATGGTATCCTAAAGATGATGATCTTACTTTAAAATCCTTCAAAGATGTAGATTGGGAAGGAGATGTGGATGACAGGAAAAGTAAAATTGGTGGTGCCTTCTTCTTGGGGAAGAAGTTGGTATCTTGGCGAAGTAAACAGAAGAATTCCATTTCCTTATCCACTACTAAGGCAAAATATATTGCTACTGCACACAATTGTACTCAAGTAATATGGATGAAACTGATGTTGAGAGATATCAAAATTGGGTATAATGAGCCTATTGCTATACTTTTTGATAACTCAAGTGCCATAAACATTTCCAAGAATCTAGTGCTACATTCAAAGATGAAACATATATCTATCAAGTATCACTTTTTGAGAGACAAAGTGAGTGATAAAGAGGTCAAATTGGAATATGTGCCTACTAAGGAACAAATTACATACATCTTTACTAAGTCATTGCCTAAAGATACTTTTGAGTATCTCAGATGTAATTTAGGGGTGATATCCCCTCCCAATCTGAACTAAGATGCAAGTCTTTGCATCAATTTGTGCACTTACAGTCAGATCTTGTTTCAGATTTATGGTGGTTGCTACTCAGGCGGAGTAGTCAAGTGATTCAGATATGTGGTTTAGAGCTTGTATACCTTTTCCATTGATTTCAAAGGGGGATAATACTAATGTGAAAAACCTTTGAGGAAGAAAAGGGGAGAAGAGTCATGAAAGAAAAGATTTGAAGAGTGCAATATTGAAGGAGGAGATTGTTTGGAGAAGAGCTAGTTGTGTTGATGGTATTTTTCATATCATGTGTTGCCATCAATGCCAAAGGGGGAGATTTTTGGATGATTTCGTTGTGTTGTTGATATGTGATTTTCATTGATTTCAACACTATTAGCATTGGTCCCTTCAAGGTTGTATATGTCAAAGATATTAAGAAAATTTTAATAAATATGTCGTAGGTAATCTATGAAGTTGTGAAGATCAGAGTGGTCGAAAGTTCAATAAGTTGGTATTCAGAAGTCGTGCATTAAAGGGTTTTTTAAAGAGCCTATCTAGTATATCCTCTGGAATTTTTAGAGGTATGCATCAAGATTAGAGAAAGTTATGATTTTATGTGTTCCTACAGTTATTTTGTTACTATAGCAGGTGTTTCTAGAAGAAGAGAATGTAATTCTAGAAATTTTAATTGTTGTGTATGCTCTTGTGATGTTCATTGATGTTTCTTAATCATACTCTATCATTGTTGTACATCCTCATTGATTGGTGTCTTCATGATCGAAGATTTTTCCTTTATGTCTTCGAGTTTTCATGTTCTTGGCCGACATGGTGGTTGTAGCGTGTTGCAGATCCTTGTGGATTAATTTTTGAATTCTTGGCACATTCGAGGATGTTTATTTAGGTCTTCATTATGTTTTGACCAACTTAGGTTGGTACGTATTGAGATTTGTTCATGAATTGGTTCGACAGTTTGTATTCATATCTTACTTATTTTTGGCTGACAGAGCTATTGATATAATTTCATGAAACGGATATATAAGAGCGATTATTTTCTTCATTTGACAAGGATTTTTGTGAAGTGTATGTGAATTATGTGTGAATAAAAATTAGATCATTTGATTATAGAGCATAGTGTGAAGGAGTTTGAGCGAAGTGTGAAGAAGTGTTTATGTTCCTAACCAGAACTGTCATCAGGATTTTGAAGAAGATAATTTCTCAATTCAACCTCATCAGATGGATTTAATCTGAAAGTTTTATGTAAGGCAATGAGCCTTCCCTTTGAGCAATGAGCTCTAGGCAGCGTTCCTAAATTCATGTGCATTCCTTATTCATTTTCTCTTATACTTTTAACAGGGTATAAATTGTGGGTTAACTTCCACCTTGGTTTTTCCCCTAACAGGGTTTCCACACAAAAAATCTTTGTGTTATGTGTGTTGTTGATGTGTTGTTGATTCATGATTTTACTGTTAATTATCAGATATGATATTAAAGGTTTATAAGGTTAATAAGTTTCAAATTCTATAACAATTGATTCAGCCCCTCTCTCAGTTGTCTATCCATGTTTTTCCAACATGATTAAGGTTCAATTTTGATGATTTGGTGATTCGGATTGGCGTGCTCCGGATATTGTGTTGTGATGATCTATCTTTGGTCGTGATTTTCCTCATCCCATTCATTATGCAACATAATGAGATACACTCTTATGGGTCTAGACCAATCTGGAAATTGGTTAACGTTCCCCAAAACATTGTTTCTATTGTAGCATGTATATTCTATTATTTGGTTCTATTAATATGTAGTGTGTTGATTTGAGCAAGGAGGTTCTATATGGTCCACATTTCATTCCTTTCCATCGTAGGAATTTTTTGTGGTGACATAATTCAAATTGTGTTTGGTTGACTTAGGAGATTGTGAAGGCATGAAATAGTATAAGTAAAATTTGATTTTGTTCAATGAAAGAAAGTGTGGTGAATGCAAATCTAAAAATATAGACATTGTGAAGTATGCAAAATTATACGACTGGAGGCAACAGACAATGAGGTTCTTTCGGTGTGACTGTTGGTGGCAGTTATTTCCAGTGATGGATTCCCTTTCATTATTATTTTGGCAGTAAGACTTTTTCTTTTAGTAGTGAGCCTTTTTACTTTTGGCTATAATAGCCAGGAATTGAGCCCACCGGTAGTGAGCCTTACCTACAGTGAGTATTTTGGTAGTGATCCCTTTTAAAAATCACCTAAACCGGTGTTTTATAATTGAGAATTAGCATTCTCCATGGTTTTTCCCATCTTGGGTTTCCCATAATTTTTGGTTTTCATTGTGCATGGTGTTGTTATGTGCTTTCATGTTCATATTTGTTTTAATTATTGATTTAAGATTGCAATGGATTAGTTAAGGTCAAGAAAATTGTTTTAGGATAATTCTTTCACCCCCCCTCTCAGTTACCTAGATTGTTCAACAAATTTATCATCTAAAATTGATTTAATAAATTTGTCATGAAACTCTTAAATTACTTGAATTATTTGTTGCTCCTGATTGGAAACTTTGAAAACTGGGTTTACTAAAAATAGTACCTACTATTTTTAGAAAAGGGGATATTTTAAAAAAGGATACATTACAAGTCCTTCCTCCAAAAAAATTATTTTCCTCAATCAATTACAAACATTGTTCTCCAAAAACATTATGCAAAAATGATATGCCATGTCAAAATACATATTAAGCCCTAATCTTGTACCCATGAAGAGAGTTACATTCTTTGCCAAAGAGTGTTATGCAAAAATGAGGAATCGGATTCCTTTGATCCAATTCTATGTATCCAACAACAAATTTATGCAATCTAAGATATTTTATGTGTAATTAAATGATGCATACATTCTCATTCTCCCACTAAAACACATCTTTCCCCAAATTTTTAATCAACTTGCCAAAAGCACTAGTGTGAGTTTAGATGAACCTGTATCTCCCAAGACCTTTCCCAATGATGCAAATCTATGTTTTCTTCCTTTAGTAATTTTATAAGATATCATACACTCCTCATCACATAAAATATGAATTTGGTAAATAGTTACTTCTCTTACCTTCACAGTGCTAAAATATTTAGTGCAGGAATGTGTAGCATAAACCCATACTTTACCCCACCTTGGGAGATATTACTTTCAAATTCATGGACTGATTTAAGACAAAACAAGTACTATAGAAGAGTGGAGAATAGCTACATACAACAGAAACATACATAGCACAATTCTCCCAAGTCTAAATTTATAAGAAATAACCCATGTATGTTGAATTTTTTCTTCTTGAGACTATATGTAAGCATAAACTTATCACTCCAATTTTGTGACTCATCAATCTGAATATTTTTCCAAGGAGTACCATACATTTTCAGATACATCCAAGAAAACAACATTTTTGTAATTCCCAATACATATAAATTCCATAAAATACTCACAGAATCCCCAAATCACACAATTTGGCCAACATTAGTTTGCTCCAAATTGAAAAACTAAAACCATGACTTCAGGAGCTGATTTGAATTGGGAAATTAACAATATGAAATGACTTGTACAACAACTTTAAAATTGTCTACCCAAGCAAAAAATTCTCCAATACATAAGACCCACAAAACCTCATACAACTTCATCAAAAACCTGAAGATAACAGACACTAATTGCACAAGATGTGCATTGTCTCTAAATGATCCCAAGCCCTCTTGAATTTGTAGAAAAAAGGTCACTTCTTATAGGTGTTATACTATTTGAATTTAATAACTCACCCAAAAAGAGAGAACCATAACTATAAAGAACCAAAACTGGAGATATACCAAAGGAAATATGATGAAAATACTCCCCTAGTTTCCAACATTTATCTTGAGCACCATGATAATGTGACACTAATAATCCACCATACTCAAAATGAAATCTTCTCTCTCAGAATACCAAAAGGAAGATACCATCCAACTAACAATTGGAATTATTAAGATGACTAAAATCAATGCCATAAAACATACCCCTGTCTCTAAAATTCACCAACCAAGAGATTCTTTTGTTTTCACCATCCTAAATCATGGCATCAACACTTAAACTCCAAGTGTCCAAAGGAAGGCCCTAAGCACACCCAAAAAACCAAGCCAAAGGAAACATTAAACTATCATACATAATCATGCATGTCACCTCCACAAAGTAACTGTAGTGACCATATCTCACCAAGGTGGAACCAATGAAAGAATGAATTGGTTCTAGGAAAATACTTACAACCAATTTTCCAAAATTATCTTGATGGTCAAAAAAAAATCTCAGTAAATGATATCTCCATAACAATCCAAATGATATGTGAAAATCAATCACTAACTGAAATCCAACTAAAAAGATAGGAGATTTGTATATGGTAGTATCAATAGGATCATCCCCTATAGTCAAAATATCTCTACCAACCAACCTTACCCAAGAATTGTTCTACTACAAGGCTGAAAATTCCATCCAAGTCATCTAAAAATTGGTATCTAGAGACATGCAAAAATTCATTGGCATGTGGGAAATAGTACACTAAATTTTGATCCTTTTCTCCCATCTTGAGACAAAATCTCATAGCAAGAAACTACATCTCAATCCCAAGTCTTGCAATCAACTCCAATCTCATCATTGTAATCTGTTAGTTCCAACTCAAATAAAGGATTATCAGGGGTCAAATCAATTTCCATCATAAATATAGGATTATCAAAAATCTAAAAAGTATCTTCATCATCTTTTTGTTCCAAACTTCTACTATCTAAATGTGTTAGATTCCACTCTTGGATGCAATCTAACTCCTCTATTACCCATTTGTCCTACTTGGTCCTTTCCTTGAATTTTTGAGCCTCATCTTATTGACCCCTCTCCTCTAAAGGTAACTCTTGGACACATTCCAAAGTAATCTTTGTATATTTAAGCTTACTAGTGAGATCCCCAACTATTTCCCTTAATATATTAGACATGAATAGGGTCGCATTTGCAAACTTGTTAGCCATATCTTTAACATGTATCATATTCAAGAAAGATAGTTTGAATTCTCCCATGGTGTCTATTATTTTTAAATCATCATAGGAAGCATTAAACTCATTTTGAACTCTTGATTCATTTTGAATGATACTCTCTACATGCATATGTGCACCATCCAATCTGGATAATACCTTCACTTTATTTTCAATGAACACCAAGAGTTATTTCCTAAAAATTTCCTCATGCATTTCAAGTTTTTGTAAATTACAATCCATGCAAAAATTAAAATCTTCAACATACCTGTCACCAAATACACCATGGTTGTCCCAATCCTCATAGACATCCTTTTGACCAACTTGATGAAAATATGTAGCATTAGGTTGAGGATCCCCATCAAAAAGGCTACTATGTCTATGATCATTATCATAGCTTCTATGTTTTTTTCTCAAAATCAAAGCTGCTATATCTTTTTTCAAAATCAAATATTCTATGTCTTTGTTCAAAATCAGCATCAAGCAACAATAAATCAGATTTGGGATTAGTATCATTAACATACCTAGAAACCTTAGCTCCCTTAATGTTGTCCTCCTTGTATGATGAATTAAATACAACATTGGAATGAAAGGGAAATTCATCCCAAGACAGATCCTCATCACAATTATATGTTGTCACACTTGGATCCCATGTGAAAGAGGGTTCATTACTTTGATCAAAATATAATTAGTCATTATTCTTCTCATGAGTGGCATCCACTTTCGAAGTGTCATTCTCCACCTTCCTAGCGCTGAAATATTTTCCTCTTTCATGTCCACATTCTAAAATAACCTCAGAGAACCCATCATCATATTTAGCTCCACAAAAGACATCAAGACAGATGTTAGTCTTAGAATCTTTGACAAATGAATTCAAATTAGGATTCAAGGCTTCCATTTGTTCTTCTTACAATTTTGATTTTTTTTCTTCTGCATCATCATCATC
This sequence comes from Sequoiadendron giganteum, assembly GCA_007115665.2. Classification (NCBI taxonomy): domain Eukaryota; kingdom Viridiplantae; phylum Streptophyta; class Pinopsida; order Cupressales; family Cupressaceae; genus Sequoiadendron; species Sequoiadendron giganteum. Next base: position 318,795,177 of record CM021100.1, on the reverse strand, counting down.
TCTTCCATATCTTGAATTTGTGTCTCATTTTTTTCTATCACTATCTAAAGTTCCTCATACATTTCATTATCCATATAAATTTTATGCACGACCAAAGAATCATCAAAAGGAACACATTATTTTTATGAGATTTCATTTACTAAAATATCTTTTTCAATTAAAATTTTATTACCTTCAACATTTGAATCAGATTCTTCATCTTTTTGTAGAGAAATTTCCTTCACCTCATGATAAAAGAGATCTCCTCCTCTTTATTTTTATCACTTGAACTTGGGTTTAATTCATAACCTTTCAATGTCATCATACCTTGGATGTGGATCAAGAAATCATTATAGGGAACTAAATTCTTGAAACCATCATCCATATTTTAATATGTATCTCTCATAGCTTCTTAATCTATAACCAATTCTTCCATGGGATTGGAAGAGTGAGTGAGTGTAAAGAATCCACCTTCAAGAAAGGAAATAGATTTAGTGGGTCGCATCTTCGAAACCCTCAAGCTGGAAAAATCATAACTCAAATTCCACTGTAATGTTCCTTGTTGGAAATAATATTTCAGATTTAAGCAAATAAATGATTTCCTGTAATAACCCTTTCCACAGTTTTAAGAAAAAAATATTTTTGAAATACTCTTCATAATCCAATTCAAAGTTCAATAGTTATGAAGAAATAATGACATCGGGTATGTCAAAATGCTCATCAAAACATAAGAAATAGCTCTGAAACTTCTTGCAAACCAAGTAAAATATTATTAACTATTTGGAACATTATTTTTAGAATATATTTGTTGTTAATAATATTTGGTAACACCCACAAACATTTTCTCAAAATTCTATTCAAAACAACTCCAAAAATAAGGTTTTTACACACCCAAAATTACAACTTTCAATAACTTCAAAAAAATCCACAATAATTCTTAAACAAAAAATATTAATGAAATTTCACACCTAAAAGAAACTTACTACATTAAATAAATGCTGGTAAAAATAGAAAACGCACATTCTAAATCATGATTCCATACTATGCACACCAAACTACACAAACTCCCATAATCTGCTTGACAAAAAGAACATCAAAAATATGAGATTCAACACCGTTGAAACTTCTGTATGAAATTTCCCTTACATGCCCATAGAAACCACTACCCTTGATTTTTAATCTCCTTGGTTTATCATCCTTGAAGATCCAATCTTTTTTGGTTTTCCAGTTTCCGAAGAATACAAAAACCTATGAAGGAAAAATGCATAGAATAGATCCAAGAAAGTAATAAATTGTATTTTATATTAGTTTCCTTCTTCATGAAGATTATTGGACACCCAAAATACATGCCAAAATGTAATGAATCTTGTCTCTCATGATTTTGTAACTCCTTTTCCAAATTGGCCTCCAATAAATTAGCCATTTCCCAAAAACATTCTTTTATGACAACTATTGTCAAAAGCAATTAAATCTACTTTTAATCTTAAGAAAATGCTCCAAGATAAATTAAAAATAAATATTAATTTATCCCCCAAAAATGATTTAATAATTTTTTCATGAAACTCTAAATTACTCGATTTATGTATTGCTCCTATTTGGTAACTTTGAAGACCAGGTTTACTAAAAATAGTAACTGTTATTTTTAGAAAAGGGGCTATTTTTGGAAAAGGGTTCATTACAAAGAGGGGGAGAGAGGGAGAGAGAGAGTGAGAGATAGGGAAAGAGGTAGAGAGGGATACATAGGTTAAATAGAGAGAGACAAAGAGAGACTTAAAGAGAGAGTGATGGAGGGAGAGGTATGTGTTTGTTCCCAAATATGCAGATTGCTAGACTCTAAAAGTATGCCAAGATTTGTTTTCGATTTTAACAAGGATTTGGCCAATGAATGTAATCAACCAAGATGATTGAGACTCCCTACTCTTCAGGCTTTGTTTCACCTAGGTGAGTGTACTTTGATCACCAATGAATGTAAACTTTCAAAGATAAAAATGGTGACAATTAACTAAATTATAACCTCATACAAATTTAGAGGTTTTGTTCAATTCCAATCTTCTTCAATTCATTCAAGCACTCATAATCTATTTTTCACTAACATGAGGGGTTGAAATAGATAATCTAAAACTAACTTCTACTCCTAATCCTACTATGAAAATTTAAAATGTGTAAATAGGATTTTCTAAAATATTCTTTGAAAAAGATGTGATCAGTGCCTTCTTCTGTTTGGCAAAGGAGTCAAGAATGTAAAATTATATGTGTCCTCCTTCTGGAAAAAATTCAAATTGTTTTCACTTGAGATGTTTACACATTATATAAATGTGCAAGGTTGTAGTTACCAAGTGTGGCAATGTTAAAAGTATCCCTCTACTTTTCGTGCTTATTTGGGCCCTCCTTGTTAAATTAAACATAATATTTCCTTGATTTAGTGTTGTAATGTGTTTAGCACATTCACATTAGGTCTTTGGCCCTTGTGACCTATTTGGACCTAATTGTAACTTATTTAAGGTGTCATAAATTATTATACCACACTTTCACACTAATCTAGGGTTTTCATTATTAATTGGATTTATTTATGCCTTATTTGGCCTTATTTTGCATCCACAAGCCGTAATTAATGCATCTTCTCGAGGATAATCTTGAAATGAACCAACATCCAATCATAATTTAGGTTTTTAAATATTTTATGGCCCATATTTAGTGATTTGGGACTCATACACCACCTTGAGCATATGGGTCCCACCTAAGTTTTGGGGCCCTGATCTGGATTTCACATTAATCTAATATTTTCTTGAAAACTGTATCCCATAGCCTAGCCCAATGGGACTTATATGGAACTTCTAGCATATGAGTCTTGTGTGGCTTAAAATAAAATAATATTCAAATTCTTTATGGTATTTCATCTTTCTAGATCTGATGTCAGCTTGTAGTTTTGTAATTTCAAGAAATTTGGGATAAACAAGTATAAATATAAGGTATTTTCACATATTTTCACCTAAGCTTTCAAATATTCATGCATTCCTTCAAATTTGAGTTCACAAGAGAATTCAAGTGTTTACAAGAGCATTCAAGAGTTGATTATCAAGTGTTCTAGATCATTATTCAAGTATCAAGCATCATGTCAAAGTCGAGATGCATCATGTTTGTGTTTCAACTAACAATTGTGATGTAGGGTTTCATTATTCAATAAAACATTCAATTCAAGATCCACATCATTCAATCAAGATTCAAAATCTACATCCATTGGAGCCACTTCACACATTTTTACAACACTTTATTTATATGGTTTGGCGAGTTGCAACATTACATTTTTTCATTCATTTTTCCTACCTTCCATTTGATTTCATTACAAGGTTTGATTATGAAAAAGGGGTTTCACCAAGGCAAACCCATTTCCACTAACAAAACAACATTTTTCCCTCTCTTTAGTGTGTGATTTATAGATCTAGGTTGAAGACCCTCTAAGGAGAAATTTTGGAAAGAAGTTGTCAAGTCTGCAAATTCATCAAATTTGTCACCTTCTTTACAAGACCATTGAAGGACACTTACAAAGTAGAATCTTCTAGTTCAGATCAAGAAACCAAGTTGAGAAGAAAAATCATAAATTGAAGAGATAATTTAGATCTTGATCCTCCAAAAAATTCAAACTGGAGTGATACACCACTTCTTGCATATGATTCCTAGTACAGTCAAATTTGAAGTTCTTAGGAGTTTGAGACTTATCTCTGCCAAATTTTTGTTCCTACCCAGAAACCCTAATCTGGGACTAAATTTCCCATTCTGGCATATGATTCCTAGTAGGACTTAAATTCAAGAATTTTAGCATTTCAAGTCCCCTTTCAAGTTTCTACAGATTTCCAGGTGCAAACTTTTGATCTCTTAGTTTACCATTATATTTTGCATTCATTTTTAGGTCATTCATTGTAGTCCTGCATATTATTAAGTTTCATAATTAGGTCTTGCATTTTGCATGTCTTTCCAATCCCTAGCTTTGTGGTGATCCCCTCTTTATTCATTGAACATACCCTAGGACAAAATTTAGTATATATCTTTCCCCCATTCTACATTGGGTTGAGATCTCTAGGGTTTCCTTGAGTGAAACAAGCGTGTGAAATAGGAATCCTATCTCCTCAAGAATAGAAATTCAATTCACCTATTTTTTTTATTTAATTTTGGTGAACCTACATTTAGAACATCTTAATTCTAATTTTGAGTGCATCATAATCCTAGATCTAGCTCACATTAACATTGCATTAGGTTTTGCATTAGTTAATTGGCATCTAGGGTTTCTAATTCTTGCATTTGTGAAGGTGCATATAGGTTGCATTTTTTCCTCTTACATCATTAAATTTTATGTAAAATTTGTATTTGTACATAGTTTAGACATCATACAAACCAAAAAGCATAACTTTCAATTAGAATTTTTTGAAATTTGTGCCAAAACCCTAAACTAGGACTCATACACCCCTCTGGGCGATTTAGTCCTAGTATAGGAGATTTTTATTAAATTTTGGGTATTCTATAATTATTGTTATTCAACATTTAACCTCTGAAAAACCCTATTTGGGACTCATATGCCCCTCTAGGTGATTTAGTCTTGTTTCATATTTTTGACTCCATTTTCTAGCATTCAAAACTTTGTTTCTATGTTTTTGTTTGTTGTTGTTAGTTGTTTTTTTTAGTTTATAGATTTTATATTTTCTTCATTTCATTGCATCTAGTTTAATTTCATTTGAATCAAAATCTGATTATAGCATTTATCTTGTGTTCATTGCATTTTGAATTTCCTTGATTACCACTTGTATGGGCTTTTCTACTTGGTGTCCTATTGCTAATAGTATAGAGAGACGAAGTTCGAGACTCATGTCATCCTATGATAGCACAATCGTCATGGATCTTGGGTTATCTAGCTCTTTCACTACTAGTGTTGAAACTAGTTCACTAGGTATGGACCATATCCTTAATAACTCTTTGCCTTCAAGTAGCGTGATACATGTTGAAACAATGGTTGCTAGTATTCTATAAGAAAACATTATCCAAATTCATGAAGACTTAGAAAACCTAAAAAGTCAAATAAGTATTTAAAAAATTTCAACCCCTACTATCCCTCCCTTAGATAACATACATCACATGATTGAAAGTGAAGGAGTTGATCATCTTATGTGTAACATAATTCAGATTTTATGACCACATCTTACCTCAACCACTAGTTGTCCTTTACTTTCAAACAATGTTACAAGTCAAGGAGGAATTCAAATCCCTCCTCCCAAAATAATTTCCTCTATCACTACATATACCAATCCTCAAGTCACAACAACAATGCAACCTACTAGTAATGTGATTCCTCAGGTATTTCAGCTAGCATCCCTAGTATCTGTGTGGCATCACAAGTCATAGCTCCTACCACTTTACCTCCTATAAAAATTACATTCACTTGTTCATAGAACACATACACACCTCCACATTATTCACCTTTATCTCAAAATATAAACAATTATCCTCTTATTAATTTAATTTTGCAAACCGTTTCATCCCTTCAAAAGCAAGTTTCCACCATAAACCAAAATCAAAATGCCCAGCCTATGTATTATGTCAAAATAAATCTTTATCCTTGGAGATTTTGAGAATGTTGATGACACAAGGTATAGAGGCTCCTAGATTTTAAAAATATTGGGGGAAAGGATATCCTTATAGCCATGTTTCCACTTATACCACCTTTTGGAGCAATTTTATTCTTGAGGATAAACTCTTGGCTAAGCTTTTTCCTAGATCCTTGAAGGATACCACCTTAGAATTGTTTTCTTCATTACCAAACAACTAAATTCATTCATTAAATGAAATTTTTGAGGCATTTATAAACCATTTCCAAGTGCATATGACTCCTAAAATGACCCTAGTTGATTTGATAAGATGTAAGTAAAAAGATGATGAAAAGATTACTACCTTAATTTCACACTACCAATTTCTTATTCCTAAATCGACATAAATATTCTCGATCCTCAGCTTCAATGGATGTTCACTGAGAACTTGCAAACTAAGATACAATATTAGCTTACCATGATGAATTTCCCATCCTTTGTGCACTTGTGTACTTCTCTTCGTGATTATCATCACTCAGTTAGTAGTCGTGAAACAAAACCCATCTCTAGCTATCCTGAGAAGTCTAAATCTACAAACCAAAAGAATTATCAACCAATTAGAAAATATAATAAAGGATTCCTTCAACTAAATACCACTCAACAAATAAATCAACATGTTGATACCCAAGTAGTCGCTATAAGGAAGAAAACTCCTTTCGCATTTGGGGATCCAGCTAGGAAATTCAATCCCTTACCCAATACCCTCCATAGCACAATGTCGCAACTTCTAGAATAGAAAATGATCACTTTGCCTCCTATTAAAACTCTCGATCCTACTAACATTATAAGCATCTTAAATATCTTGTGCAAGACCACATTGATTCCAGTCGGCTTTCAATTGGCGGTGTTAATGATCAAGGAAATAAGTCTATTGCCCCTCCTAACCAAAACTTGCAAATCTTTACCAACCCTATGCCAAAGCATAATATTTCATTTATCAAATCTAGTGAAACTACAAAGACTTATGTGATCAATGTTGACGTAGATGATGACAACATGGATACAATTCAACAGAGTCCTATGGATACTAATCAACAAGATCCTATCAATGGTTTGGTTGCATTGGTCAAAACTCAACATCATAAGGGCTGAACTAAAAATCCTCTTAACATTCCTTTCTCATCTAAAGATATACCTAAACATGCACCCGACGGTCTACTTTATGTAGTCGGCCGAATCTATGATAATTCCACTAATGGGATATTGATTGATCCCATCTTTAGAGAGAATTTGACCACTGATGAATTTCTACTTGTGCATGAACTCTATCAAGAAACATATGAAAAGTTGAAAGTATGGATAAAGACACATAATGGTTTCATTTTCCCTATGATGGGATCGATCACCTTAACTTTACAATTAGGACCAAAAAACATTAGATGTCTCATTCTCCATCATCTCGATGTCAGATCAATTATGTGTGAATCTTCGTTACCCATGACTATGCTCCATGTAAATCATGCCTCCGGTCGTCCATACATGCTTAAAGTTTCCCTTTGAAAATTAAATATTTATTGTGCACCATAGTGGCTTTAACCCTTCGTCTCCTCGTGGGAAATTTTCATTAGATTTATTTTGGCCCAAGCCTATGGAACCTATTAAACCTCAACAAGATTTATTTTTTAAATCCTACCAAAATTTCAAGGAAAAATGCACAGAAAAACTATCCCTTGCAAACATTCCTCTGCCTGTGACCAAGCCTACCATCCTTGAAAAATCCATGATCGAACCTAAAGACATTCTAAACAACCAAGACCAACCTAAGATATATCCTTTTCCTATTTCTTATAAAATACCAAGAGATTTAATGAAAACAATCCCATCACGCCTCCTAAAATAAAATAACTTTACAAATCTAAAGAGAAATTGTTTGAACAACCTTCCATGGTTCCTCCTGTTCCTCCCCTTCGGGAAGAAAATAAACCTTTGATTGATAAACCCACTCCTACACAAACGAAACTTGAAATTCATACTAAAAGAAATATAAAGGATGGAGAGTGTAGGCATAGACATCGTGCTCCTAATCATAGGTTAAATGAATAAAAAACAAAGAAAATCAAAATAAAACTTCACTGAAGCAATACATGATGAGTCTCCTTCAGTGAAACAAAAAGATCCTATACCGCAATCGCAACAGGAGCTAAACCATTCTTTGTACATTATCATTAGACCTCCTATTATGACTAATTTAGATGATGACTATGAGATTTCTAAAATTGATGAGGTGCATAATGAATTGAATACATTGTTTTCCTCTTCTATGAGCTTACATGATAATTCTCCTAGGAAGAGTGTTGAACCTAGTGGTGACCCTAGTTAGGCACTTTCTATTTGTCCCTTTGGCTAGTTGTCCACCTTTTGTATATGATGAACATGATTGGGATATGTAGATGACTTTCTAATAAGTTGAATCATATGTGCCTTACTATACTTTTACATTATTTCTTTTTCATTTGTGTGATTGCATGTGTGTAATGTGATCCCTTCTGTTGTTCTGTTTGATGTATCTCTCTCTCTTTGTGACATTCCTCCATTCTTACCTACATTCTTCTATATATCATAAAAAAAATTCATTTGTCTTGTGTTTTCCTTTTGGGGATGACGCAAGGCATCGATACATTCATGTCTCTTCCATGTTGAACTAAAAGGTTTTTCTCTATTTTTGCTCTCTTTGTGTCTTTCTTCCTATTCCATGAGTATTTCGGAAATGATGTAAGTTCTTAGATCTCTTAAGAAAATTTTAGCAAGAACATACTAACCCTGAATACATGGATCCCTCATGTGTTTGGATTTTTATTTCAAGGGAAACCCCTTCTTTTCTTTCATGGCATAGATTTATTTGGAAACATATGAATTGGCATATGGCTTTCCAAGTTAGCTCTCATGTCTTCTTTATTGTTAGCATTTATCATTAGCTACTTTAAATTAATTTCTCACAACATGGTTTTTAGCAATTTTGGTAAAGTGGGGGAATATATTGGCATTATTATTTTGATTTTCATGTTTTACAGTGTCGTCTTATTGTTTCATGTGATGTGTCTTTCGCTTTGTGGTGACATTGGGTGTGATGTCCTTCAAGAGCGTGGTCTCTTAGTGGATTGATGCGACACATTTCATACCCTAGGTTGTGAATCTTATATTATTTGATTGGTCCTCTCTTGAAGACATTAGACACAATGTTCCCTAAGTTAAGACCTTACATGAACTAAGAAAAACTACTTTGAAAATTCCTTACACTATGTTGCATTTTAAATTTCCATTATATGGCCAACTTGCATAGAACACTATGCATGCCTGTATAGCCATCTTGCTTGTTCATGATTTTCAAGCCTACAAATATTTTCTTCCCTCATGAAGCTCAAAGTTCATTGTTGTTTGGCACCTTATCAAAGTTATCAGGTGCTATAGCTTTGGTATGGTTGTGTGGGAAGCCAAACTTAGGCATGAATTTCCCATAGCCACTTGCTTGTGTGTGTGAGCACATATCAGTTGTGTGTGTATGTGTCTCACCTCTTTGGATACTCATCCAATGAAAAGCCGAGTTTTGTTTCCTTAGAGTGAGCATGCATTGTTTTTGGACAAACAACCTAGATCTAATCCACAACATGCGGGACAAACAATTGAAGTTTGATCTATCACCTTTTGTTTAGATTTTATATTCTCTTTATCTTTCGTAGTGTATTCTTGTGCCTTGTTGTTACTCCTTATATCATTTTCATGTGTTTATTTTCTACCTATGTTGGTCTATCATAGGATCTTGATTGTGAGTGCTTGATCATCCTTTTCAATCGTTGTCATCCTATCTTACCAAAACTAGTACATTTTAACCCCTCTTAATGTGAGTTTGTCTACTTTAGTGAGAGTTTTAAGCAAGTTCCTCCTCTCACTAAAGTGGGGCCTAAATATGGCCAACATTAGTTTGCTCCAAATTGAAAAACTAAAACCATGACTTCAAGAGCTGATTTGAATTGGGAAATTAACAATATGAAATGACTTGTACAACAACTTTAAAATTGTCTACCCAAGCAAAAAATTCTCCAATACACAAGACCCACGAAACCTCATACAAATTCATCAAAAACTTGAAGATAACACACACTAACTGCACAAGATGTGAATTGTCTCTAAATGATCCCAAGCCCTCTTGAATTTGTAGGAAAAGGTCACTTCTTATAGGTGTTATACTATTTGAATTTAATAACTCACCCAAAAAGAGAGAACCATAACTATAAAGAACCAAAAATGGATACATACCAAAAGAAATATGATGAAAATACTCCCCTAGTTTCCAACATTTCTCTTGAGAACCATGATGATAATGTGACACTAATGATCCACTATACTCAAAATGAACTCTTCTCTCTCGGAATACCAAAAGGAAGATACCATACAACTAACAATTTGAATTATTAAGATGACTAAAATCAATTCCATAAAACATACCCTGTCTCTAAAATTCACCAGACAAGAGATGCTTTTGTTTTCACCATCCTAAATCATGGCATCAACAATGGGGGCTAAAAGAAATAGAAAGGCTAGAGAGTGTAGGCATAGACATCGTGCTCCTAATCATAGGTTAAATGAATAAAAAAACAAAGAAAATCAAAATCAAAACTTCATTGAAGCAATACATGATGAGTCTCCTTCACCGAAACAAAAAGATCTTATACCGCAATCGCAACAGGAGCTAAACCATTCTTTGTACATTATCATTAGACCTCCTATTATGATTAATTTAGATGATTATTAGGAGATTTCTAAAATTGACGAGGAGATGCATAATGAATTGAATATATTTTTTTCCTCTTCTATGAGCTTACATGATAATTCTCCTAGGAAGAGTGTTGAACCTAGTGGTGACCCTTGTTAGGCACTTTCTATTTGTCCCTTTGGATAGTTGTCCACCTTCTGTATATGATGAACATTATTGTGATATGTAGATGACTTGCAAATAGGTTGAATCATATGTACCTTACTAGACTTCTACATTATTTCTTTTTCATTTGTTGATTGCATGTGCATAATTTGATCCCTTATGTTGTTTTGTTTGATGTATCTCTCTCTCTTTGTGACATTCCTCCATTTTTACCTACATTCTTCTATTTATCATAAAAAAAAAATCATTTGTCTTGTGTTTTCCTTTTGGGGATAACGCAAGGCATCGATACATTCATGTCTCTTCCATGTTGACCTGAAAGGTTTTTCTTTATTTTCACTCCCTTTGTGTCATTCTTCATGTTCCATGAGTATTTGGGGAATGATGATAGTTCTAAGATCTCTTAAGAACATTGTAGAAAGAACATACTAACCCTGAATGCATGGATCCCTCATGTGTTCAGAGTTTTATTTCAGGGGAAACCCCTTCTTTTCTTTCATGGCGTAGATTTATTTGGAAACATATGACTTGGCATATGGCTTTCCAAGTTAGCTCTCATGTCTTCTTTATTGTTAGCATTTATCATTAGCTACTTTAAATTAATTGCTCACAACATTGTTTTTAATTTTTGTAAAGTGGGGGAATATATTGGCATTATTATTTTGATTTTCATTTTTTACAGTGTCATCTTATTATTTCATGTGATGTGTCTTTCGCTTTGTGGTGACATTGGGTGTGATGTCCTTCAAGAGCGTGGTCTCTTAGTGGATTGATGTGACACATTGCATACCCTAGGTTGTGAATATTATATTCTTTGATTGATCATCTCTTGAAGACATTAGACACAATGTTCCCTGAGTTAAGACCTTACATGAACTAAGAAAAACTTCTCTGAACATTCCTTACACTATGTTGCATTTTAAATTTCTGTTATATGGCCAACTTGCATAGAACACTTTGCATGCCTATGGAGCCATCTTGCTTGTTCATGATTTTCAGGAATACAAAGCTTTTATTTCCTCATGAAGCTCAAAGTTCATTGTTGTTTGGAACCTTATCAAAGTTATCAGGTGCTATAGCTTTGGTATGGTTGTATGGGAAGCAAAACTTAGTCATGAATTTTCCATAGCCACTTGCTTGTGTGTGTGAGCACATATCGGTCATGTGTGTATGTGTCTCACCTCTTTGGATACTCATCCAATGAAAAGCCTAGAGTTTTATTTCCTTAGAGTGAGCATGCATTTTTTTGGACAAACAACCTAGATCTAATCCACAACATGCGGGACAAACAATCGAAGTTTGATCTATCCCCTTTTGTTTATATTTTATATTCTCTTTATCTTTGGTAGTGTATGCTTGTGCCTTTTTGTTACTCCTTATATCATTTTCATGTGTTTATTTTGTACCTATGTTGGTTTGTCATAGGATCTTGATTGTGGGTGCTTGATCATCCTTTTCAATCATTGTCATCCTATCTTACCAACACGAGTACATTTGAACCCCTCTTGATGTGATTTTATCTACTTTAGTGTGAGTTTGAAGCAAGTTCCTCCTCTCACTAAAGTGGGGGCTAAATGTGGAAACAAAAAAGTATCCCTCTACTTTTTCATGCTTGTTTGAATCATCCTTGTTAAATTAAGCATAATGTTGCCTTGATTTAGTCTTGTAATGTGTTTAACACATTAGCATTAGGTCTTGGGCCCTTGTGAACTAAGTGGACCTAATTTTACTTTATTTAAGGTGTTGTAAAGTGTTGCACCACACTTTCACACTAATCTAGGGTTTTGATTATTAATTGGGATTCTTTATGCCTTATTTGGCCTTATTTTACATCCACATGCCTTAATTAATAGATTTTTTTGAGGATAATCCCAACATGAACCAGTATCCAATCATAATTCAATATTTTTTAGATTATATGGCCCAAATTTAGTGATTTGGGACTCATACACCACCTTGGGCATATGGGTCTCACCTAAGTTTTGGGGCCCCAATCTAGATTTCACATGAATCTAAGCTTTTCTTTAAAAATGTTTCCCATAGCCTATTCTAATGGGACTCATATGCCATTTCTAGCGTATGAGTCCCATGTGGCTTAAAATTAAATTAAATTCAGATTCTTCATGGTATTCTATCTTCCTAAATCTGATGTCGGCTTGTAGTGTTGTAATTATGGTAAATATGGCATAAACAAGTATAAATACAAGGTATTTTCACATATTTTCACCTAAGCTTTCAAATATTCGTGCATTCTAGAAAATTTGAGTTCACAAGACTATTCAGGTTTTTGCAAGAGAATTCAAGAGCATTCAAGAGTTGATTATCAAGTGTTTTAGAGTGTTATTCAAGTATCAAACATCATGTGAAATTTTTCATGGATCATGTTTGTGTTTGATCTAAAAATTGTGATTTATGGTTTCATGATTCAAGCAAGAGTCAATATCTACATCCATTGGAACCACTTCACACATGTTTGCAGCACTTTATTTCTAGCGTTTGGTGAGTTGCAATATTACATTTTTGTTCATTCATCATTCCTTCTTTCAATTTGGTTTCATTACAAGGTTTGATTAAGAAAATAGGGTTTGACCAAGGAAAATCCCTTTCAACTAACAAAAAATATTTTTCCTTCTCCTTAGTGTGTGATTTGAACATCTAGGTTGAAGACCCTCTAAGGAGCAAGTTTGGAAAGAAGTTGTCAAGTGTGAAAATTCATCAAAGTTGTCACCTTGTTTACAAGAACATTGAAGGACACTTACAGAATAGAATCTTCTAGTTTAAATCTAGAAACTAGGTTGAGAAGACAAATAAGAGATTGAAGAGAAGATTCAAATCCTGATTCTCTAAAAAATCCAAACTAGACTGGTATGCCACTTCAAGCATATGAGTCCCAGTATAGTCAAATTTGCAGTTCTCAAGAGTTCCAGACTTGTCTCTGCCAGATTTATGTTCCTACCTAGAAACCCTAATCTGGGACTAAATCACCCAGTTTGGCATATGAGTCCTAATAGGCCCTAAATTCAACATTTTCAGCATTTCAAGTCCCCTTTCAAGTTTATATGGATTTTCATGTGTACACTTTGGATCTCTCAGTTTACCATTCTATTTTGCATTCATTTTTAGGTCGTTCATTGTATTCCTACATATTATTAAGTTTCATAATTAGGTCTTGCATTTTATATACCTTTCCAAGCCCTGGCTTGGTGGTGAACCCCTTTTTATTCATTAAACATATCCTAGGACAACCTTTAGTAGATATCTTTCCCCCTTTCTACATTGGGTTGAGATCTCTAGGGCTTCCATGAGTGAAAAAAGCATGTGAAATAGGAATCCTATCTCCTTAAGGATAGAAAGTCCCTCCTATTTTTGTTGTTTCACTAGGCTTTTCTTATTGATTCCAATGATGCTCCTCATGTTACTATGATTTACTTAAAATAATTTAATCCTTCCTTGAAGAAACTAGCTAAATTAACCACACAAAGAAAACATATGTGTTTTGATAAATCATATGTAAGCTTGATATGTTGATTTAAATAACAATGAAAGATCAATCTAGAGACAACAAGGTGGCATTCATCAATTAAGTCCAAAAAAAATTGAAACCAGGAATTTAGGTCACCAATTAAATCTTTATTCTATAAATCTTCTTTAAAAATATATTACAATATGTATCAATCTTGATTTATTTTAACTAACCCCCCTTCTGAACATTTCCAGTCTTGGCTTCCTTCTTATACATATATGAAGGAAGTGACAAGCTTTACACTATACAACATTTCAATAACTCATTCAGCAGAATTTTCATTACATTGATTACCTTCCACAAATAAATATTTAATTTTAACTTCCTTTTGTCTTTCCATCCCATGACAAATTAATTTTAATTATTATTATTACCCTTCCTTCTACTGATAATTTCACGCTCATATGCACTTTCATGCAGTTTAATAAAAATTACCTTTGGATAAAAATAATTACCCACTCCATGGTTTTTGTATTTTCTTCACTCCCTCGATAGAATTTTTTCACTTCTTAGTGAAAACGATTTATAATTGCACTTTACATATTACTCCCTAAAATTATTTTACTCATGCTAAGATTATTTTAATAAACTTTCATTTTGTATTGTTTAGGCTTCTCGACATTTTGGTCTTGTTTTATCGAGGGACTTTAAAGTGACTCCTACCGATATGGAGTAGTCTCTTCGATAATATTTATGTTCTTTTATAGAAATAATTTTATTAGGGGACTTTAAAGAAACTCCCGTTGATATGGTGTAGTCTCCCAAATATGTTTTCATCTCTATATATTTTGTTGTATACTACACACTAGCATCACATGGTCTTTAAGGTTTATTGTTGTGCTTTTTGCAGTGATGCAGGAACCCTATCTTCATACCTTGTAGACATTTCTCAACTAGGTTCATTCATTTTCTTCATACAAAGAATCAATCTTAATGGTGGTCTAAGTAGAGGATGCGAGGGTTCTCTTCACCCTCTTACACAAAGTTCTTAATCTTCGTAGAGCCCTTGTATTGCCAGAGATATCCTTCTTATATTTTTTCTTGAATTCTTGAACAAAGTGATTTACCATCCTATTCTCAAATCTTCTCTATGAAAGTGGGTATCTCCAGTAGTGACCTTGACTTCAAAAACACCCCCTTTGATTTTCAAGAGAGTAATCTTAAATTACTACCCCCTAAATAAAAAATCAATACATTTTCTCTCCCACACTGGTAACCCTTTTATCTAAGCCATAAACGATGGCATTAGTGGTGGGATCTTATAACATTCATACTAGAGATGGCTTATGCATTCCTTGGTAGCCTGTCTCTAGGAATAATTAAAATAACCAAGTATATTGACTATAGTGTTTCAATTGTTAACACTAAACAAGCCTCGGTAATTTCCTTCGAATCTTTACGTGATTCTATGAAAAAATCCATTTAATATGTCATTTCCATTTCATCTCACCCAAGTTCAATATTTCTTTTGCTGGTCTGATTATCAATAAGTTGATGTAGCCAGACATCCACCTTCTCTTGCATGGTGAGAACATATTTAGTTGTTAAAGGAAGCATCATCATATTATGTAGACTTTCCCTCCATATTTTGCAACTTTTAATTTCGTTTCCATTGTTCCTATAGTTCTAACATATAAAAATAGTTTCATAGATTAGTCCCCCTTTCAGTGTCGACACGAAATTTACATATGCACTAAGTGGATTGTTGAGGCATTTTTGTGGATCCATGTGTTTACAATTTAGGGAATCACACAAAGCTATGACAAAATCTAAAGCATGCATGCTCATTGATTCTCTGTCATGTGAACCGTTAAGTAGAAGAACCTTAAGGAAATTTCTTTTTGAAATGACCTCACCAACTTCATGCAATGCTAATGAGGGTAAAATAGAGTTAAAAAGAGATCCCATCACATAAAAAATACACTCTACTTTACTCAACTACTCTAACACCATATCATTGATAGCCAGGAAGACCTCATGTAAAAGAATTGTACCCCTGCTTGACATGTAGAAGATGTGTTTTATTCTTTATGGTAGTAATGGTATTGAAGACACAACATTTTTTATAAGCTCAACCTTATTTCTGATGATGAATCTGATTATGAAGACTTCAATGAAAATGAATGCTTGTTCTTGGCTATTAAAGAAGGATCTAGTTCTACTAACTCTAAAATTTGTGTGAAGGAATGTATTTTGGAGAAGAAGGATAAGGTTCAAGGTACTTTGGCATCTACTTTTCATATTAAAGAGGATAAGAATTGCTTGGTTTTTGAAATTGGTTGCTCTAATCACATGACCGGAGACAAGAGTAATTTCATTAAATTTGAAAAATATAATGGAGGACTAGTTAAATTTGGAGATGATTCGGGAGCTAAGATTTTTGGAATAGGTTCAATTAGTTTTGATGGAAAGCATAACACTGATAATGTTTACTATGTTAAGGATTTAAGGCATAATCTTTTGAGTGTTGGAAAAATGTGTAGCAAGGGATATAATCTTGTGTTTAAGGATGAAACATGTGAGATCAAAAAAGAGTCTAGAATTATGATTGATGCTAGCAAGAGAAAAAATGGAAACATTTATCAACTTAAGGGTGCCGATGGTCATTTATTTATGTTGAATAGATTAGTGAAAGTTGGCTATGACATAGGAGAATGTTATTGGCTTTTTTAATGATATTTTTGGCATTTGCATAATACAAAGACTTTAAAGTTTATCAGATGGATGTGAAGTCTACTTTTCTGAATGGTGAATTGGAAGAAGTTTACATGGAACAACCATAATGATTTCAGTTATCAGATCTACCACATAGGGTATGTAAATTTAAGAAGGCACTATATGGATTGAAGCAAGCTACTAGAGATTGGTATGTAAGATTGGACAGATATCTGATACAAGTATTCAATTTAAGGGCACTGTAGATAGTAATATTTAATTCAAAATCAAGGAAGACAAGATCTTGATAATGGTTGTATATGTGGATAATATTATCTTTGGTGGAAATGAAGCTATGTGTAAGAAATTTGTTGAAGAGATGCAAAAAGAGTTTGAAATGACAATTTTTGGGGAGATGAATTTCTTCCTTGGGATACAAATCAATCAAATAGATATAAAGGGATTTCCATTTCAGAAGCTAAGTATGTCAAAGAAATGTTGAAGAATTTTGCGATGGATGACTCCAAAGTAGTATGCACTCCTATGGTGTCTGGTTTTAAATTTAGCAAATCTAATGATTCACCTAAGGTTGATTAGAGAAAATATAGATCTATGACTTGTAGAATTCTATATCTAACTGCTACTAGACTAGATATCATGCATGCAGTTTTTTTTGTGGCTAGATTTCAAGAAGATCCTAAAGAAACACATGTTGCAGAAATGAAGAGGATATTCAAATATTTAAGAGGCACTCTAGATTATGGATTATGGTATCCTAATGATAATAATTTCACATTAAGTTCTTATATAGATATATATTGGGATGGTTGTGTTGGTGATAGGAAAATTACAAGTGGTGGTGCATTCTTTCTTAGATGTAGATTAGTGTCATGGTTGAGTAAGAAGCATGATTTAGTTTCTTTTTATACTATAGAGGATGATTATACTGTAGCAACATCATGATCTACACAGGTATTGTGGATGACATAGACAATTAAGGATATCAAAGTTGTATATGACAAGCCTATATATATATTGTCACAATACAAGTGTAATTAAGACTTCAAAGAATCTAGTGGTGTATTCAAGGACAAATCATATACCTATTAGGTATCACTTTCTAAGAGAGAAGGTTATGGAGAATGAGGTGAAACTTGAGTATGTACCTTCATTGAACTAGATACATATTGAGATGCATTATTCCAGTAGATCTATAGATCTATTCCTTGTCTAGACTGATGTTGTTGGCTACTTCTCACGAGGAGCAAGTAGTGTCATGTTTTGTCATTGAGTTGCTGATTTGATTGGGTATACTTATAAGGGGGAGTATTTAGAGAAGGTATGTTGGTTTAGTGTCAAAAGGGAAGAATAATGAAAAACTTTTATCCTTTGCCATTGATGTCAAAGGGGGAGAAAGTATCATGTGAAAATTTCTAATGTTTTAGTGGAGAAATTTGTGCATATTATCAAACCATTCAGGGGGAGAAAAGAAAGTGTGTTCAGATTTGTTGTGTTGTAGGATGGTTTTTCACATCATGTGTTGCCATCAATGATAAATGATGAGATTTTTGCAAGTATGAGGGTGTTTTCATCGATGTCAACAAAATTTCTACTCACTAGTGTTGTCATTGATTTCAATTGTGTCATTGCACGAGGAAAATGTCAAGGATATTGAGAAAATTGAGAGGAAGAGGAAAATAGGTTGTTGTAGGTTGTGCATGTGTAGTTGAGATATTGAGGAAGTGTTGTGAGTACATAGAGATATCTTTTATTCCAATCTCTAGAGATGAGTTGGAATGAAGTAATAGCTAAGATAATGTCTTTGTACTTGATTTCTAAGTGCTTCTGAGAAAATTTGATAAACAAAGAAAATAGAGTTGTGCAAGTGTTTAGAATATGTTTTGGATCGTCCTCTATGTTTCTTCTATATTGATGTTATGCCTGTGTGGATTTAGTATGTTTCTTAAGGTTTTTATATTCAGAATTTTGGGTTCTAGATCATTGATGAAAGGAAGTTATTTTTACCAATATGAGAATTGGTTTTAGAATGTTGTATAGAGGTGTTGGGAAGAAATGTACTTTCTCTACATTTCTCTGAAGCTTCTTTTTAGGACTTGTGGTTTTGAAAGAGAGTTAATTGTGTTATTATCTTGTTTGTGTCAAGAGGATTCATGGTAAGATGTACCAGAATTTTTTGGAAGCATGGACTTAATGTTTAAATGTGTTTTCATGAGTACTAGTCAACCTAGTGTCTACACTATATTAAATAATTTTCATGTATTAATGGATGTGTAGCGTGGCATGTGAGAATTAATTTTGGGTCTTGGTTAAGTGTTTTTTTAGTCCCCTTTCATTCCTATCCACCATGATAATGTCTAGTTGCCAACCTAATTTGAATTTGTAAATAGAACAGATAGAATGTAAACCATGGACAAGATGTTTAATCTTAAGGTTGATATTAGTAAGAGTGGAGTTGTTGTGACTTAGGTTTGCATGAAGAGAGAAGCATGATAGATGTAAGATCAATGCAAGTGATGTGTGTGTGATGTGAATTTGAGCAAAGCAATGCGAACTTCAAAGTATTGGATTCTTGAATACACTAAGTTGAAGGTGACCAAAATATTTCAAACAAGACTATGAAAGTGTTGGAGTATTGTGGTGGATTCCTTGTTGCATTGATAAAGTGTTCTTTGTGTAACATTTCTCTTTTGTCTTCTAGAATTTCTTTTTTATGGTAGTGAGACCTGGTTGTGAGTCTTTTTGGGAATTAAATCCTATTCTAGCAATGAGCCCTTTTGTACTAGTTTTTTAATTACTTATATTGTGAGCTAATCCTCACCATGGTTTTTCCCTCACTAGATTTTCCATGCAAATTTGGTGTTGTCTTGTGTATGGTGTTTTTATTTCAATTTATTTTATCTACATCTCATGATTAATCATTATAACAGAATAAGGGTTTAATGAATGCATGTAGATTTGATTACTATTGAGGGTTTTGATGTTTTTATTAGACAACTAATTCACACCCCCTCTAAGTTGTCTTGTTCATTCAACAAGGTTGATGTGTGAAGACAACAAATTTTAGGTTATGATTGTTTTGTGCATATGCAGAACTTATAAATCCTAATTTAAGGTGTTCAGAAAACACATTTTTAGACTAGGGCACCATTTGATTTTTTTGGTCATTCGAATCCCTTCTTACTATCAAAGGAACCTCTCTATATATTCTTTCATCGAAAAAAATGTGTGAATTATTCATATTCTTATATTAGGTCTCTATAATAATTAGGTTAATTAATCACATTCAATAAATTTATTTTCTTTACAATAAAGGAACTAAAGCCAACCATATTGGATCTCCTTCTAGGTAGCTATCCAACACCCTTGTCAGTTTGTGTTCTAATGTTAAGCCAAAAAATGATTGATCCAAAGTAATCTACTAGTTAGATCTAGGATCTCCTTTTATAGTTAAAAATACTTATGACACAATGTAGGGTCATGTCAGTGGCATAATATGATCATAGCTAGAAACAATGCATACTCAACTCCGACAATTGAAGGATTAAAACTGATATAAAACATCTTAGGGAGGTTATAAGGTTAAGAATGGAACATATAACTAGCTTTCTTAGGGTTGCAAAGAAGATGGTTCAACAAATTTAAATCCCAATCATGATTATAGAAGAAAAAATACTCATTTAGACCCATAATTAGATTCAAATAATGCAATAAGCTAAGAGCTAAAGGGACACCATCTTTACATAGCTCAAGGTGATATACGAGAACTTGATTCCAACAAATTCACTAATTTTTTATTTCTTGAGGATAATAAAAAAATTAAAATGTGGGATGATGTTGGAAAATGATATAAAAGAGGTATAACATCACTCAAAATTTATTGCAACTGGTCACAAAAGGAATACAGAGGGAAGATTTGACTAGGCCTAGTAGGAGTACCTGATAATATATTGTAATTGATAATATATGTAGTCAAAAATATATAGACATATTGGAAGTTGATGGTTTTGGTTATGTGAATTATTAATTTTTGCATGGTATATTCTTGATCTTTATTTATGTACCACATGCGATTATTTAAGAACCAAAAAACTATAATCATTATTCTACTATATTCCTTGGGGTATAAACAATCTTCTTAAGATTCCCAGCACTCAAGTCTTGCTCTATGATCCCACTTTTCTTTCTAACATTCTCAAAAGAAATCAAGTTGAAGAGTGGACAAGTAAAGGTGATTTATCCAATATACCCACCTTAAATAATTAAAGAGAACTTCAACTCTCCTAAAATATTTTTAAATCTATGTATGGTACAAATCAACTTCTTAACAAACACTTAAAGCATGAACAATAATAGAGAAAAAAAAATACATGGAAGCGTATTGGAAGGAAAGACATGTGTACGATAGAATTTTTGTCATCCCAAGGGCTTAAGGACCTAGGGCAACAAGATTTCTATACTCCACATTCAAGGACAAACCCTAGAGATCTCAACCTCAAGTATGCAAAGCAGAAAGAGATCTTGCAATAGGGCTGACCTAAGGTCTAATTAGGAAGTAATGGAGGGTTCACCACCAAGCTAGGGCTTTGAAAAACAAATGCAATGAAAGATGTAATACTAAAACCTAATATGATGCAATGACTTATAAATGACCTAGAAATGTATGAAAAACATAATAAAAAGATGTAGGATGGAATGTGTGCAACTAGGAATGTGAAGAAGACTTGAATGAATTTTGGAACACTGAAAAATCTGAATTTTTGACATACTAGGACTCATTCACCAATCTAGGTGATTTAGTCCCAAATCTAGGTTTCTGCACAGGAACAAGTCTGGAAAAAAGGGTATCTAAATCTGAAGAAATATTGAAAAACACTTGTAGTGGGACTCATTCGCCACTTCTCGTAAATCAATCCCATTTTATTGCAATGTGTCCCAAGAGAAAAATCTTGAACTAGAACTTTGCAAGCCTCTGAAGATGGATCAAATAAGCACTTTCCCTCTAATTTCATGCAAATTAGATGGATATTTTTCCATAGATTTGAGTTTATGTGAGTCTTGAAAACTTTTCATGACAACATTTACAACTTTATCATTTTGGTACTTTTGAAGGCTTCAAATCCACTTTTCTTCAGTCTATAAACCTGCAATCACACATGTAAAGAGGAGAAAACTTGTTGATTGTTAGTGAATAGGGGTTTCCCTTGGCCAAACCCCTTGTAGGTAATTACACCAAATTATGAGATAATGAAATGAAGGAAGGAAATGTGAAACAAAGAACATGAATCATGGACAATGATACCTTGAATGATATATTGTAAATGATGTCTTGTAAATCTGCAACTCAACATGAAATGGACATGAAGGATGTAGATCTTGATCTTGACAATAGGTGTAGAATAATGCTTGATCTTGGATCTTCAATGCTACATCACAACACTAGCTCAATAACATGATTTATGCTTGATATCCTTCACATGATGATGGATCTTGAAGTTCTACAAAAATTCATGAAGAATTTTTCCCTTCAATGCTTTAAAAGTGATCTTGAATGCTCTCTAGATGATCTTGTGAAGTGTTAGAATTATTAACTCTTGAATTCTTGACTTGATAACATGTAGACCTTATGAAATAATAGTTTTAAATCTCATTTATATAGGCAATCCATCTAAGCTCTCGTGTATTAGATCCCAAAGCCCAACATACATGAAATTTGAACTTGAAACCCAGTTTGTCCCACTTAAAACCTTGAAAATAGGCCAAATGGGACTCGTTCACCATCTATGGCATATGAGTCCCACCTAGATGGGAATCATTCACCCAAAGTGGTGAATGGGTCCCACAAGGACCATTTTGATTGCTAACATGTCGGGGAGTGTGTAAATTAAGTTTATATGAGGTCTATGTCAGGATTATGATTGAAATATGCATTGGGGTGCACAATATAGGGTCTTAGGGGCCTATTAATGATAATATTAAGGTCATAAATGAAAGAGGGCCCAAAATTCAATGTGAAAGTGTAAATAAATACATTTTACAACATTAAATTAAGGCAAAATTTGGTCTATTTAGCTAAGAGGGGCCCAAAATCCCATATGAATGTGTACAACACATTACAACATTAGATTAGGTACACCTTAGTTTACAAGCCTCTTAAATTTAATGTGAAGGTGTAAATAAATACATTTTACAACATTAAATTAGGGTAGAGTTGGGTTTATTTATCTTAAACGAGCCTTAGATCTAATGTGGATGTGTAAAACACATCACAACACTAGATCAAGGCAACATTAAGTCCAATTTATCATTAATTATTCCCAAATTAAGTATGAAAATGTACACAACAATATTTTTTGACACTACATTTAGCCCCCAATTTAGTGAGAGGATGAACTTGCTTCAAACTCACACTAAAGTAGATATTCAAGAGGGGTCCAATCATACCAATGTGGATGGTCTAGGATAACAAAGATCGAGGAGGTGGTGAAGCCCCCAGGATCCAAGATCCTACGACAAGCTTACATAAGCACAAAAAGAACATGCACAAGGTGTATGATATTAGAAAAATAAGATACGTGAACATACAATGTCAATAAATAAAAGAAAGAAAAGAAAAGAAAAAATGAGGTGGATCAAACCTCGACCATTTGTCTAACACAATGTGGATCATATCTAAATTGTTTTTCTAAAGATGCATGCTTACTCTGAGGCAACAAAACTTCAGGCTATCCACTAGGTGAGTAATCCAAAAGGGTGAGACACATACACACACGATCGGTATGTGCTCACCAAACACATAAGTAGCTAAGGGAAATTCATTCCTCGGATGGGATACCCATCAAACAATACCAAAGTTATACCTATTCATAACTTTGATAAGGCACCACGCGAAAATGAACATCGAGCTCCATCAGGCAAGTAAAGCTTCATATACTTGAAACTCATAGACATTGTAAATACAAAATAGTGTAAGTTTTGTTCAAAGGGATTTTTCTTAGTTCATGTAAGGTCTCTTCTTTAGGGAACATCATGTATAATGTCTCCAAGAGAGGACAAGTCAAAGAAATATCATGCTCTAAGAGGAAATCAAACACAATGATACCACCAAGAAAAGGATGCATCGCAAGAAAAAAGAAAATCATGCAGTGAAACATGAGTGTTGATGTATGCCCCCACTTTAAAGTGGTTTCTAACACCATCGTTGTCAGAAATTGCTTTAAAGTAGGAGATGACATGAGAGCTTACTTGGAAAGCCTTATGCCAAGTCATATGTTTCTGAATCGAACTACATCATGAATAAGTATGTCACATATGAGAAAGCTCAAGACATGTCATCCACATCCCCAGCTTGCTCTTATATATACATTAAAGGTGAGCAACTAGCCAAAAGAGACTATAACAAATGACATACTAGGACAAGGCTATCTAACCTATTTCCCCCACTTAGTGCAAGACAAGGATGAGCCGAATAGGATGAAAATAAGTTTTAATTAGAGGAACTGGGTGCTTCAACATAGGGAAGAGCACCATGATCCTTAAGATGTTAAATTATATTACTCAATGCCTTATATTCATTAGTAGAATGACCATCAACTCTATGATATGCACAAAATGAACTCTTGTAATAATATTTCTTTTGTGTTCTTGGAGGGAGGGATATCAAACGATCTTGGAGGAGTCTCAACAAGATACCTTCTTGATTCAAAGTAGACGATGTTTCATTATTTTGTGACAAATATATCTCTTGCTTAGTACAATATGTCATACTTACGCAAGACTCTTTAGATTGTGAGATTTTTTTCCCTCCTTTAGAGGAGGGTCTAAAATATAACAAATTCAAATCATTAGTGTTTTACGTGATGACATTGACATTAAGTGAGGATTTCATTATTTCTTTCAAATGATAATAATCAAAACCACTAATGTATATCAATTTAGGATGAACTACGGTTAAATTCGGCTTAGAAGAATCTTTTGTAAGAGTGTTGATACTAAGTGAAGGCTTGGTTGATCGTTTGATTTCTATCAAAGGACAATAACCAGTAACACATGAGTTGTTTCTTGTGTGTTAGGCTCTATAGGGACACAGATACCTTGTTCTCTAGCACCACATCCTTTTCCACTATAACCGAGTTGCTTCATAAGTTCATAACCTCTTCCATAAATATTTTTCATTTCTTTAGGATTTAGTGGTTTTTCATAGTCACATTCATCAAAGTTTGTTGTGTAATTTGTTTCCTTTTTTTCTAAAGTGGTTGAGGTGGATTCTTTCGAAGGGTCTTCCAAATTTTGTGTTGACATTACTAATTTTTCTTTTCCCTTATCTAAATCTTTGTTTATGATCTTGTATTCTCCCATGATTGTTGGTGTGAATTCCAAGGAACCCCAATCATCTTTTAATAGCTTTGTGACTTCCTCAATATATTTTTCTTTGTATTTCTATTGCATAGATTCTACTTATGTAATTGGTGTTAATGTTGGTAAAGGATTTTTTGTATCTTTGTCAATATTCAAGCAACTGTTTGGTTCAGGGTCAACTTTGATTATATATAGTTTGTTTTTATAGACATATTTCATGATACGATGAAGGGTAGAGGGCACCGCCTGCATCTCATGAATCCATGGTCTTCCTAAAGGGAGGTTGTATGAAATATCATGAGGCATAACATGAATTGGGGTTTATAATGTGCCCTTTCCAACTATAATAGGAAAAGTGATCACACCAAGCAGTTT
Source organism: Sequoiadendron giganteum (assembly GCA_007115665.2). Classification (NCBI taxonomy): domain Eukaryota; kingdom Viridiplantae; phylum Streptophyta; class Pinopsida; order Cupressales; family Cupressaceae; genus Sequoiadendron; species Sequoiadendron giganteum. The sequence goes on along the minus strand of CM021100.1, from coordinate 318,769,760 downwards.
TTTTCCTACATTGTCAAACCCCTAAATAGATAAAGAATCAGGTTGAATTTTTTATTTATCTACGCTAGAAGTTTATCTAAAAGGCTTACACTACACATGTTAAGAGAAAATCCATTATCACCAAGGGTTATTTTTATTCCCAGCCTATTATGGATAGCTATTATCATGAACACGTCATTTTTCTTTTGTACTTCCAAAGGAGGTAGCTCATGGTGATGAAATGTAATGTCTACATTGTTCGAAGTTATTGCTTGAATTTGGGATCCTACTTCATTTGGTTGTGTGTTAGGAACTTTTTGTAAATCACTTTGAATCATGTTTTGATAATGAGGGGAGGCTCAAATAAGGGCCCATAATGATATCTTAGGAGGAGTTCTCTTTAGTTGTTCAACAAGATCATACTCGTTTCCACTTTGTGAAGGAAAACGAGGAGGACCGGATAATATAGGATTAGGAAATGGGAGGGATATTGAAGTTGGTTGTCTTGGTTGTGGAATGTTTCTAGTGTTATATGTATGAGAAATGGTATTATGACTCGGTTGTTGTGAAAAATTATTCTTAGGTGGGTAACTTGGATAAGTTCGGGTTTGTTTTGAGTTTGAGGTTTGTGTGAAGGTGGGTAAAGGATGAGTTGAGGTTGAATAATATTAACTTCCCGTAGTGAAGGAGATTCTAATGTTAGTTCATCATCTTCATCAAATGAAACTAAATCACTATTATCAATGTTTTTGATTTTCTTGCACCATGATATCTTCCCTAGGAGGAGAATTTTTAGGAGAACTACAAGCTAGATGTTCATGACATTCAGAGGTTGGTTCTTATAAAATGACTTCATCACAAGTAAGGGAGTTATCAATGGTTGGATTTTTTTTATCCATAGTGGTGATATTAAGAGAAGGCTCAATTTGATTGTCCTTTTTCTCTAAGGTCTCGTTCTCTTGTGTCATACTATCTACCCTAGTAGGAGAGCTTGTAAGATGTTCATCACATTGCATGGTTATATTTTATAAAGTAGCTTCATCACAAGTAGGGAAGGCATCAATACAAGGAAAACTATGGTTTTCATAATTACCAAATAGATATTTCCAAATGGTAGGAGAATTATGGAAGGGAGGAACAAGATTCTCATGACTCTCAATAGATGCATCTTCTAACACCAACCTATCCTCTTCACATCGAGTAGGGATATTAGGAGAAGGAAAAAATGTATTGTCATGGCTCTCTATGTTTTCATCCTCTGTCAATAAAATATTCTCACAAGAAAGGGATGAGTATAGACTAGGTAATGTGATGTTTAGAAATGTATCTATGATCTCATCTTCTTGTGTCATAATATATTTCCAAGATGGATGAGGAGAGAGACAATCAAGACTCTCATTATTCTCATCGATTGTATCTTCTTTCAATAAGATACCTTCATCACTAGTAGGAGGGGTATCAGGAGAAGAACAATTATGGCTTTCATGATTATATATTCTTGTATCTTCTTGTATCATACTATCCTCACCAATGGGCAATATAATATTAAGGATTGTGTCAATAGTTTGATCCACTTACTCTAATATGTTCTCATAACTATGAAAGATAGTGGAAGGATGACTAACATGTTTCTTAATGACCTCATCGTTTTACTCTAAATTGAACTCATAAGAGGGGATACTTTACTTATGAAATCCATTTTTAACCATATCAAAGCCACATCTCTTCAAAGAAAAAATTCTATTATGGAAAAGTAAATAAAGTGCAATTCTATGATCTAAAGTGAAATATTTAAATGCAATTTTCAGATTTGAAATAAGGTAATTTTCTGATTGCACTATGCAACAACTTGAAAGATGAAATGTTTTAAATACAAATTTGGAATTGAGAAATGCATGAAATGAACCACTTTAAACTATATTTAATGAAATGCATGTAACAAAAACTCAACTAACTGAAATAGATAATCAATGATAGCAAACAGAAGTGTAGAAATAAGGTTTCAAGTGTTGTAAAAGGCAATCTCATATGTGCAATGTGACTAATTCACCCAGAGGAGTGTATGAGTCATAATGAGGTTTTTTCTCAAAAATTTCAAAAACATTTAAGTGATTTTTATGTTTTATAGTTTGTACAATCTATACACTAAATGAAAATGTAGTTTTCAAATATTTTTTAATGATTTGAGATGAAAATTTTTAGACACCCTAGAAGCCAATTAACTAATACAAACCCTAAAGAAAACTCAATGCAAGGTAGATCTAGGATGATGATGGACTCCAAATCAGTAAAGAAGGTATTCTAAAGTCAAGTTGACCAAAATGTGAGATAAAAAAATTGTCACCCCAAGGGTTTTAAGACCTAGGAAAACAAGCTTTCTATTCTCCACATTCAAGTACAAACCCTAGAGATCTCAACCTCAAGTATGCAAAGGAGAAAGAGATCTTGCAATAGGGCTATCCTAAGGTCTGATTAGGAAGTAATGAATGGTTCACCGCCAAGGTAGGGATTGGAAAAACAAAAGCAATCCAAGATGTAATACTAAACCCTAATATGATGCAATGACTTATAAAATGACCTAGAAATGTATAAAAAACATAATAACAAGTTGTAGGATGGAATGTGTTCACATGGGAATCTGAAGAAGACTTGAATGAATTCTAGAACACTAAAATATCTAATATTTTGACCTACTAGGACTCATTCCCCAATCTAGGCGAATCAATCGTAGATCTAGGTTTCTACACAAGAACATGTTTCTAGAAAAAGGGTGTCTAAATCTGCAAAAATCTTGAAAAACACCTATAGTGGGACACATTCGCCACTTTTGGTGAATCAATCCCTTTTTTTGTGAAGTGTCCCATGAGTAGAATCTTGAACTAAAAGTTTCTAAGCCTCTAAAGATGGATCAAATAAGCACTTTTCCACTGATTTCATGCAAATTGGATGGATATTTTGCCCTCGATGTGAGTTTCTATGAGTCTTGACAAATTTGATGACATTTTCCACTTTATCATTTTGGTACTTTTGAAGGCTTCAAATCCACTTTTCTTCAATCTATAAACCTGCAATCACACATGTAAAGAGGAGAAAACTTGTTAATTGTTAGTGAATAGGGGTTTGCCTTGGTCAAACCCCTTGTAGGTAATTAAACCAAATGATGAGATAATGAAATGAAGGCATGAAAAATGAAACAAAGAACATGAATCATGGACAATGATACCTTGAATGATGTTTGGTAAATGATGCCTTGTAAATTTGCAACTCAACATGAAATGGCCCTAAAGGATGTAGATCTTAATCTTGATAATAGGTGTATAACAATTCTTGATCTTGAATCTTCAATGCTACATCACAACACTAGCCCAATAACATACTTGATGCTTGATATCCTTGACATGATAATGGATCTTGAAGTGCTGCAACAATTGATGAAGAATTTTTCCCTTAAATGCCTTAAAAGTGATCTTGAATGCTCTCTAGATGATCTTGTGTAGTCTTGGAATTCTTAACTCTTGAATGCTTGACTTGATAACATGTAGACCTTATGAAATAATGGTTTGAAAGCTCATTTATATAGGTAATCCATCTAAGATCTCGTGTATTAGATCCCAAAGGCTGATATACATGAAATTTGAACTTAAAACCTACTTTTTCCTACTTAAAACCTTGAAATAGGTCAAATGGGACTCATTCACCATATTGGGTGTATGATTCCCACCTGGATGGAACTCATTCACACAAAGTGGCGAATGGCTTCCACAAGGCCCATTTTAATTGCTATAGTGTCGAAGAGTGTGTAAGTTAAGTTTATATGAGGTCTATGTCAGGATTTTGATTGAGATATGCCTTGGGATGCACAATATAGGGTCTTAGAGGCCTATTAATAATGATATTAAAGTCATAAATGCAAGAGGGCCCAAAATTCAATGTGAAAGTGTAAATAAATACATTTTACAACATTAAATTAAGGCAAAATTGGGTCTATTTAGCTAAGAAGGGCCCAAAATCTCATGTGAATGTGTAAAACACATTACAACATTAGATTAGGTCCACCTTAGTTTACAAGCCTCTTAAATTTAATGTGAAGGTGTAAATAAATATATTTTACAACATTAAATTAGGGCAAAGTTAGGTTTATTTAGCTTAAACGGGCCTTAGACCTAATGTGGATGTGTAAAACACATCACAACACTAGATCAAGGTGACATTAAGTCCAATTTATCATTAATTATTCCCAAATTAAGTGTGAAAATGTACACGATGACATTTTTTGGCACTACACCAGGTACAAGTTTTTATTATATTTTATCATACACATAATTTAGCTAATCACTACTACATAATTGATTTTGTGGAGCAAGCTAATAAAATGGGCTATTTTTTCTTTCACTAATGGCTTTGTTCAAAAAAATGGTTAACTAGAATAGTTTCTAGTTTTTGTTTTCTCATTGAATATACCATTCATAGTAGTGAAGTAGGTATTTTTTTTCTTTTAAATAATATTTGCCACAAGAATTATGGTGTGTGTGGTATACCTAGTCTTAATTTAAAATTTTACTTGTTTTTGTAGAAGACTAATGAATGTTGAGCAATTATGTCATTACTTATTCTTAATTTGAATAAACATTCAATGATATTTTACATTTAGTTTTGTGAAATATTATTTTCTTATATAAATAATAACATACTCAATTGATTGAAATACATTCTTTTAAATTCTTTTATTTTTAATAAATCAAATATTTCTTATGAATTATCAAAAATTATAATATAAATTTTGCACTACATAATTTAAAATTCTCACACTATAACTCATTCCATTTATCACCATTATCCCTTATTTCTTACAACCCATTATAATTCATAATGTTACCATTATCCCTTATTTGTTGCAACCCATTATAATTCATTAGGTAGTCTTATCTTGTGGGGTTCTCACTTATTGCTTGCCACTAAATCCCCTTAATTTAAGGCCCATAAGGAATTATGGATCACTTTGTTTTCTACTAATACATTACGTAGTCTTAGCTTGTGGGGCTCTCATTTATTGCTTGCCATTGGATCCCCTTAATTCAAGGCCCATGAGGGATTATGGATCACTTTGTTTGCCACTACTTCTAAGACTCCACTCATCATGCTCATTCAAGAAAACATAGGGGTCCATGGGGAAGATTTTTATTATGGGCGCAAAGCCTCACCATCGATTGTATTCCTCCAATGGTTGGTCCCTTCCATGTGGCTAATTCCCTATGAGGTTCAGGAAAGATTGGTGATTGCCAATTCACGAGGCTTCATTATCAAGTATGATGTAATTCAAGAGTAGCTCATTCTCACCAGTTCTATTCGTCTACTAGTGGAAATGACTACTTATTAGTTTCGAACCAATTCAAACAGTCCACCAAGTGATGGCACTATATGAATTTGATAGTGGTGCAACTATATACAAGAAAATCGATCATTGAAGACAATGTGGTGCCCACATAGATGTGCCTAATTGTCATTTGGGTGTGGCAGGGCAACTCATGATAGCAAAGGAAGGTGGGTATATATGTCAAACAAAGCCACTGCCTGCATAAGAGTCGAGAGAGAATAATGTAGTTTGGTAGGCAACATATATCATAGGAGTAGCTAGCATGGAAATATTAAATGCCAACATAGCATATGCAAACATGGCGGAACCTCGTAGTAGGTCTAGCATGAAGATTTATTTACACAAGCCAAGAATTATATAACTCCGAAGATACAATGAAGAAACTGTGTAGGCTATTACCTGCTGCATATATATTTTTTAACAAATAGAAAAGTTTCAGTGGTTGGCATGCAATATAAATGAGTGAGTTTGGTATAAAGGATAGTTGCCTGCAAAAGAAATTAAATAATAGGAATAATGAAATACACATAGCGCAGCTATTCAAGGCTTGGACGTATTTTTAAAGGACTGCGAAATTATTTTTTAAGGCACAGGTAGTTAGTATTCAGGCCTCAATAGGTAAAGCCAATGTAGAAGAGCAAGCAATGGATAACCTATGTGATGGCACAAGAATGACGAGTACACATATAATAAAATGATACGAGAAAGGATGATATAATTAGCCTAGAATATGAGGCGGAAGAATGACAAAAGAGAGGACGATATAGCTAATAGAATATAAAAAAGAAGAAGATTTGCATAAAGAAATTGTCAATCATGTTGGAACACGTTTTTTGTTGTCTCAAGTAATTGATCTATTAACGTCTGATACAAATATTAGAGATAAACAGATTCACAGGAGGCGGTTCGTCCATGCCTCAAATTTGAAGGGAGACAATGTTGATTAGTCCAACAATCCTCCCTCAGCATCATCTGAGGGGATTCAAACTCGCGACCATAACTCTGATACCATTTGTTGGAACACATTTGTCATTGTGCCAAAAGATCGACGTGTTAAAGCCTGATACAAACACAAGAGATAAATAGATCCATAGGAGGCGGTTAGTCCATATCCCCAAATCTGAAGGGAAATGTTGATTAATCCAACAAACCGTAACATGAAATAGTGCAACATAATAGATGGTGTAAGATAACCATGAAGAAAGGTCATGCTACATAGGATAAGGAGCTCACCACAAGTAAAAAACAAACCAAACCAAATTTGTGTAGTAATGATTGACCATAGCCTATAGTAGAGTATAAGGACCTAAATAGATATAGAGATAAAATGACTTAGTCTCCTTGTCTAATGAAGTATTTACCAAGTTCGCTAATAAGGAATGTGAGGCATCAAACTAGAAATTCTGACATATAGAGCAAATAGAAGGGGAACAAGTTTGTTTTTTATCCATCTTTCATTTGCTTATTTTACTTTTTGACCATTGATTTTCCCCATCTAATGGTTGGTGGGTGATTTTATAGTTTGGGAGACATTTTGATAGCTTATAGTTTGCTAGTCATTGATCCTTTCAATCTAACATGTGGTGGAGTTCATTTAATATTGTAAAGTGAAATGGTTAAAGTTTCTTACTATTGATTAGCGAAAATGTTGAGAATTTCGTGACCCACTAATTATTCGCACATATATTTTAAGTGGTAATCTTTATTCATTTAGTATGAGCTTTACATTAATATTTTATACTTTTATTTGATGGAGGTCATGAAAGTGTTATAAAAAACTAATTATTTCTAATGAAATAAGGATCTAAAAGATGAATCAAATATGAAATCCTTTTAACTTTAATAAGACTTGATTTTAGGGTAAAAGGAGAAGAGAAGTGATATCTATGAATAGATAAAACAAAAAAGTGAAATGGAGTTATATTAAAAACCAAATTGAGCTATAGGGTAGGCAAGTAAATATTGTCTTGTAGTTAATGTGAAAAGAAAATAAAGATGGATAGTAAAATAAAGTAATTAATAATGATTAAAGTAATTTTTTTTATTTGAAATACAAAGGTCTTAATATTATAATATCTTTTATTAAAATTAAAAGGTTCACATGAAATAAATCTCACATTGTTTTACTTGGCCTTGATCTAGTAAGGTGAGACTATATGATGAAACAAAGGGCATTGTCCTAATATTTTTATTTTGGTTATATATAAAAAATATATATATATGTAACTATATCACAAATAAATAGACATAATAAGATTTGATATTTTATAATTTGGAGGGGTTTTAATTAAGTATTTTAATAATGTGTTAGAAAATGAATTAAAAATATTTACTTGTTGCACTCCAAACATCAAAAATATTTATTTTTGCAAGAAATCCAAGGATCATTTATTCATTATTTTTCATAAGGCGTGATAAATATCAAATATATTTATTGTTTACAAGGTATGGAGGCTATTCCATCTATACACATCAAATCAACAATCTCCATGCAAATATTTCTTAGGTTTTATATGCTTCAATAGTTTATTATATCTAGGTTTTCCTATCTATTCTCTTCTTCCATATTCTTTCCTCTTATAGTTTGTTGTAATTGACTTTTTTAATAAAGATAATATGTTTTTTGGGTTGACTCTCTACCTATTTTATTAAATAAATTTGTTATCTAAACCTATAGATAAAAAATAGAAAATCTCTAGGCTTCTAATGGCTTGAACTAGCTATGTATTTCTTCTTACCTACTATATCCTAGTTGTAAGTGTATTTATTTTACAATTAATAAAATGATTTGTTAATATTTACTTTTTGTTGGAATGTCTCGTCTAGATATGATTTCATTTGTATAAAGGAAACATTTTTTTTGTTTTATAAGTATTTACTAACTTCCTTGAAGAAACATCTAACCTTGTGTGAGTTAATGACCATGCAAACATTCATTACTTGATTCTCAATTTTGTACATGTACTTCCTATCTCCCTTGACTATTTGGAATTATGTATAGACCCTTACGCCCTGGAAATATCTTATTCTTTTAGTGCATCACCACCTATAGATTAGGATTTATTTTTATGAATCATTCACTTTCCCCTTCTCCTTTAAAAATGATCATAAATATTTAATTTCGCATCCTTATGAGGATTCAACCTTCTAACCATGGATGTCGTCTTGTATTTCACACAATTTATATGCCTCCTAAAAAAAAAAAAATTGTGAGGTGGTGGTATTGATTACACCTAGTTATTGTAATGAATAAATACATTGTTTGAGCAACAATAACACTAAACATCAATATGATTCATGTGATCAAGTTATATTTAGTTCTTTATCAAAAAAATAATATGCTTTGAATATCATGTCTAATCTAAACATATTATCACTTAAATCTAATACTTGAACATAATTTATGTAACCATGCCATCTCATTACAAACATGTGTCACAACCATGTACTCTATTTATGTAGTACAAAACATAACTATAGGTCACTACTTACACATATAACTAAAAATTTCTCTAGAGATAGTGAAAACTTGACAACTCATGGACTTGCTATTGTTTAAATTAATAGTAGAGTTTGAATCAATAAAGCCCTACTATGGACTCTCATTACATAGTGAATGCATAGTATTATACAAACCAATCATGTATTAGTCTATATATATAACACTATTATATAGGGAAAATTCACCTATCCTCCAACTCATTATTTGGCTTACGATGGTGATGCAATTATCAATGAGTACTAAGAGGTAAAGGAGTACTTTCTACTTCATAGAATTTTGTAGCATATTGTCACAAAATAATCTAAACATAATTTCTAACTAAGACAAATATTATGCCAAATAGATCCCCACAAATATCCATTCCAAATATTTTTTCAAATCATAAATTATTCAGATCAAAAGACACCATAAGACTATTCTTGAGCCACCTGATCATTCACTTATTATTTCTAATGGATAACATATTGCTAACATATAGGATACCAACTACTAGTCATCAATAAACTTAAAATAACCTAAGGAATCACATTAATGTCTAAAAAACCCAAGATATGATATTAAACTTCTAATCCCACATTTGAGATTACTAGTTTAGACCATATAATCATTGTTTCAACTTGTAACCATGTTCTCCTCTAATTTTAGCAATAAACTATTAGGTTTCTATATGTGTACATACACGGCTACATACATGCATATATGTATACACACACACACACACACACACACACACATATATATATATGTATGTGTGTGAAGATATGCATGCAACAATATAGTTTTAACATATTTTTTTCTCCATGCCTAAATTATTAGCTACTACTCATCGGGCAGGTGCATGGAAATGGGTAGCCATTTCGTGGACACATTCAAAAAAACCTTTTGAAAAGTCATAACACGAGCACGTTATAATGCACTCGCATTATGGCTTTTTGTGCTGAGCCTGAGGCTCGGCAATAACAATCCAATAACATGAGTGTGTTATAATGCGCTCGTGTTATTGCTTGTTAAAAGAAAAAGAAAAAAAATAAATGATGTCATTTTGATTTCGACTACTTTTTTATTCTAGCCATGGCCAAAATTCCCATATTTCGCGCTCGCATTCTAGCACGAGCCATTTAGCAAAATTCTTCACCAACAATTGCTATTTCTTCGCAATGATGGCACCACGATGAGGAGGAGGTGTGAGAGGTAAGGATTGTGTGCTTTTTGTTTTGAATTAGTTAGTTTTAGGTTGAATTTGATATCTATTTGTTTGAGTTTTTAGGAGATGCAAATCAACCTGCAAACCCTCAAGATCCTCAATAGGAAGACTATGTTGGGAATTTATGCCTCAACGTTCTAGCTTGTTTCCCCTTTGACTTGGTGTTTTTTCTTCATGTATCGTGCCTTTACCGCCGCGGCTTTGATTGGTTTTGGCGGTTACCGCCATACCGCAAGTGGTGGGTCAACTCACCATGGTATCGCGGTGAGACCGCCACCGATGGCCTTGGCGGTTACCGCCATACCGCAAGCAGTGGGTCCTCTCACCGCAGTAGCGCAGTGAGACCGCCTGCGATTGGGTCTGGCGGTTACAGCCATACCGTGGCCAGTGCTTTGGCTGACCACAATAGTCGTAGTAACACCGCCAGCGGCCTGGCTGGCGGTTATCGCCATACCATGGCCAGTGCGTTGGCTGACCACGGTGGCCATAGTATGACCGCCTACAGTCTGCCAAGGCGTTTACCACCATACCATGAGGCAATGCCAACAGGGCTGTGGTAGCGCGGTAGGAGCCTGAATGGGCTCAGGATAGAGTTTGACAGAGTTGGACTCGGTGTTAGAGCGATAAGTGAATGATAGGGTGACATGTGGCAGGTTGGCAGCATCTAGTTGGCCGAAGGCAAGGAAATTCAGAGCTCGGTGAAGACTTGGGAAGGAGCTCGAAGGAGCTCAGATGGCTTACTGCCATACCGCGAGGTGAAATGATCTGGGTTGCGGTAGTGCGGTTAATGGCGGTGTGAGCTCGAGCGAGCTCACCGCCATACCGCAACTGGTTTTTCTGAGCTCTGTGGTAACGCCGTAAGAGCTCAGATGAGCTCGAAACTTGGTTGCCAAGTTGGACTGGTTTGACTAACTGTCAGAAGTGCAACTGCAAATGGATTGGTGACACATGGAAAGTTCTTTGAGATCCCATTGGCCAGAGAGTTATTTACTGATTGTGATAGAGCTGAATTATTGATGGAGGTTGACGGACTCATCTGGGCCCAGTTAATGATTGCGTGGCTCGATGCAGCTGTATAAGCGATGCACGTTATCAGGGAATGGTCGATTCTTGTAGGTGGATAATTAATTATCCTCATGACCATTACAAACAGGGATGGGCTGAACAGGTATGCACACGATGTAAGATTATAAATAATCTTGTGTGTAGTTCGAGATAGATAATGAGTGATATCAGAGAGAGGCTGAGAGTGTTCCAGCGTTTCAAAAGTGAACACTTTGTCTCTCGGATCTAGTAAGATATGAACCTGTGAGGCCAAGAGGCTGGGCTAGCCATGAGGCTGGCTGTGACAGTCTTTTGAGAGGAGCTAAAGGGAATCTACACAATATGTCATGAGGACATTGTAACTGTGTGAGATTCTAGTTTGTGTAGCCTGTGTATCTTTCTCCAGATGAACAAGATGTAATATCTTGAAGAGCATAGCTCTGTCTTTGTACTGTAACTGTTTTAATTACTGAATAATACAAGTGAGTTGAATGTTTTGGAGGTAGGGTTTTTTACCTAAAAAGGTTTTCCCCACATATATCTCCGTGTTCATAGTTTTGTCTTTCATGGTTATCTGTTTGTGTTGAATCTATTATTTTTTGCATTCACTTCTCTCAGAGGATCAATGGGGATCAACTATTCCTATCTACGCTTTATGGCATTGTTGGTTGTGTCTTTGTTGTGATTTTGGATTGAAATCACTAAGGCACTGTTGTCTTAGATGACTATCTTGATGATAGAACCGAATACGTATCCCCATTAGACTAACCAAATCCTCAAGACCAAAATCAACCACAACAACAACCTCCACCAATCACTCAACCCCCTCTTGGATCACAACAAAATTTAATGAGTGAAATTGAGAACAACAAAAAGCAAATTGAAGATTTGATCAGTAGGTTGAGTGATCCAAATGGTTCAACTGCAGAAAGAATGACCCTAGCAATTCATTGAAAGATATGTTAACAAATGTAGATTCAATTAGCAAATAAATAACTGGATGGCAAGATAGGAGGTAGGCAGATAGGGATTATTATGCAAATAAACTATCATATAAAGATGTAAAGGATTTAAAAATTAAAAAAGGTGATTTGTGCTCATTATTCACTGACCCATGCACAAATCAAAATCTTACCCTCAATGCAAAGAGGTTTCCTATCCATTGGTGCCACCACCAACAGATTAGGGACCAATTTTATGATAGGTGGTGCATGGTCTTCTATTACCCACCGTGCAACAATTACGAGGTCCCGCAATATTTCCTTAGGAAACTATACAGTGAGTTCATATTGAACAAAATCAAAAATTATTTTGATATGAGGGATTTCCAGGGGAGAGGTGGGGGGCCAGCTCAGGATAGACTCGGTGCATAGCCGGATCCTACATGGCAAGGTAGACAAGCTCTCGCTAGGCCACCTCGTGAACACATTGTTATGCCTTCCATCATGAAGGAAAGTGTTGGTGTAGAGACATTGTAGGTGATCAACACTTTGACCCAAAGTGTGATCCATCATACTAGCCCTAATCTACAATGCCATCTAGGGGATTCTTCAAGTGGTGGTCTTCGAACCCATGTGTGTCAATCTTTTGGGGTGAATTATTCATATGACCCCATCGACACTCAGGAGATTGATATGTAGGATCCATCTACAACTATGGACATGGAGAGGGCAACTGACATTTTGCATGAGGCATATGGCATTAATAGTCAGGTAATAGTTAGCATGTTCATTGAATTTAATCTATTAAATTTCGATTTTGATATGCAAGATTAACTAAAAAATGTTTTATGATTTTAATAAAATTGTAGGGTCATAGTGTTGAGACTGGATACACCGGCCCCCCACCTACTTATTTCTATAGTACACCTATCGCTAGGGTATGTAACTAGTAAACAATTATAAATTTATTGTACATGTTAATAGCATTGTTTTACAAATGGTAATTTAATTTGCGATTTTGGATGTTGAATAGACTAATATTGGAGGTTTCTATGGAACACTTCCTAGTGGCGGTGGATTTACTCAAGCCTACACGAAGGTAATAGAATAAATATTTTAACTAATGAATTGTACTTAATAGATTTGTGTAGTTTATATGCACATCGTTGATTACTTTGAATAATTTGTTGTTTTATTTTCAGATGTTGCAAGCAAAAAAACCTCCAAATGTGATGAGGGCAATGGAGATTGGTGTATCATCTACTATACAATCCTCGATGGCTCTGATAGGGGAGATATGAGGCAAATTAGTAAATTTCAATTTACATTCGTTGTTACAGATGTTAGTTAGTGAAAAATCAAACCATTATTGATTCACATATTTTAATTTCTATTTGTATGGTTTATACAGGGCTTGAGCATGGGTGTGAGAATATATCTCTCATGGAGAGAGATCCTGAGATGGTTGTAAGTGATTATTTTGTCAAATATATCATTTTTTATAATGTAATTTCTATATATTCATGTTTGTACTTCTTACTGTAACAATTAAAACTTCACCATGAACTAAACACTAGGAGGAGTAGCAGGAGCACTCCTCGAGCACAGCAAAAATGAGTGATAGACCTATCACCATCCGATCAAAAAGAAAAGGGAAAGATTCTATTTCCAAAAAATGGAGAGCAATGACTTTTGATTCCAGAGCCCTTTCTTGTATGCCTACATGGCAATTTTGTACATATTTTGTATTGGACATATTTGACATTGTATGCCTATATGGAATTCTCATAAGCCTATATGGCTATTTTGTACATATATTTTATACTTATATCGACATGTATTGATGTATGCCTACATGGCTATTTGGTCAATACAAATATCTTTTATCAATGGTGTCCATATTTGCATTCTAAATTGATGGTTCAATAGATATGAGTTACGTGTATTCAAGTGTATACTTTACAAATTACATTTGTTCAAATGTATACTTTGTGGCTTACATGTTTTCATGCGTATACCTTGTATTTGTGCATATACTTTGTATTAATTTTTGTATACTATGTATTAGTGTGTATACTTCTTGAGGCTTACGTGTTTTTGAGTACTTTTGATTCCCTTCTTGACATGTATATGCTTGACTTATTCACATGTATAATTATTAATTGGTTAGCCCTAGCATTGATCACTGTTGTCCTTCATGGTTTGTCTTGAATATTAATTGATTGATACTAAACAACTTTATCTAAAAGAAAACAATGTTTTTTCAATTTGTATTCCATGAAATGGTTCATAAAAAGATTCCAATATTTTCTTGATGCATCACCATCAAAATATTTATATGTCAACTTTTTGCAATATTATTTCTTGTATAAGAAATGGACTCGAGAGAAAGCAAGTTATAATTTATAATACAAATAAGAAATGGACTCAATGTTGTCCTAGACCCCCAAATAGGTCTATTTAACAAAGAAACATGCTCTCAATCACTCTTTGAGTTGTGAAGCACCATTGGTGATGCAGAGTGGCTCAAACAAGTTGTGATTTGACACAACTTCTCTCAAATATTCCCACTAAGACTCCAGTATTCACTTGACTCAATAGGGTAACTCAACTACCCAACAATAGAATCTATCAAACCAGACATGACCAGAATATGGAGCAGACTTGGAAACCTCCCAACATGACCAACACAACTCAACACAACTCACCTTATGCTTGGGAACCACCTCTGACCTATCGCTTCGAAACTAGGCCTCCTATTCCTTGTAGCCCAACCAACTAGGATAGTCAACACAAGAACCACTCAAAAGGAATTAACCAAACCAAGGACACTTGTTCTAGGAATCTTATACCAATTCTCACAACTCCTCAAATTCTCGTGTCTTGACAACAAAAGACAAATCCATGACAGGCCAAAACAGCATGCCACAAGGTAGGCCTAATTAGGCTACTACACACAAGGAATCAAGTACCCTGGCTCACCCCAACATCCCTCAGCCACAAAAAGGTTCTTACAAAATTTTCCAACACAAATCAAATGCTCCCAAGCACCCTTGTCACAAAACACTTATGAAAAAAAACAAAAATCAGATTTTACAAAAAATTAGGCCTGTCACATAGAGATGTCAGGCCTAGAATGCCAAAGATATCTCTCCCACCTTCAATACATTCTCTAAAAATAAAATGAAATCAAAATATACATGGTACTCTTCCATTCCACCCAGATCTAGCCTTAGCACATGGTGGAGATGGAAGATATGAGGGAATTTCACTCAAAACCCTGGTTTTTGACGGTTTCATACCACTTGCAAAAACATGATAAGAACTCTCCTATTCCTTTATTTTTTTTCACCAAACCACCACAAAAAGAAATCCAACTCATCCCTCTTTCAATCCATGTCAGCGTTGAGACCATACAAGAAAGCTACAAGTCGTACCAAGTATGAGATCAACAAGTTTGTATCAAAAATCTAAAAAATAGAGAACAGTGTGAATAATTCTTATTAGATCTTCTCAAAAATTTCAACAACAACCTCCATTCGAGCCTCACAAGGCTTTACATAGTCTTTACACCCTTCTCTAACTGATGCATCCCCTCAACTAACTAAAAACCAACTTTCAAAACAAGTAATCGTTGCATTTCAAATTTATTGCTTTAAGCAACTTACAAATTTGCAACTTTAGACTCCTCCAACTTAATGACTACAACTAATGACCTCTAAAACCACACAAATTTCTTACAAATAGCCTTATTAAATAAAAAAAACTCCATTCTTTTACACTCATATACAAATTCACAAATTTTCCTTCAAAGGCTACAAAGACAACTTCTAGTGCAAGATGAAATTTTCATATTTTTTATCACTAGACCCAAAAGTCACCCTAAAAGATACCTAATGGTCTTAATTGAGCCTATTTGACACAAAGCATGCTCAAAATACCCACAACAACCTATTGACCAACCTATTCACCATCAGATAATCACTAAAACCACTAAACTAGACCTTCTTCATCAAATGGAGGAACAAGGTGCTCTGCACCAATGATCATACGCTTTTTGTGTGGAATACTCATACTTCTCAACCGTTGTTTGTATGTTCCTCTTTTCCATTATTTTGCATTCCATCATAAGGGATAAAGCCGTTTGAACACAAATCAGATCAATTCTATGTGTTTGGGTGCAAAAGAGGACCATGCCTAGCATAAACCTATCTATCGAGATGTGTTAGAGAATTTAGTTTGATCACACCAATTGAAAAATGAAATTTGCACCATTTTGCAACTTTACACTGCTTCCATTTGACACTTTTTCCATCAAGTGAAAATCCGCTTCCACGGGAAAACCACTCCAAGATAGCCAAAAACGAGAGGTTTTTTTAGAGGGGCCCAATGTGATCTTGTAGGATTAGACAAGAAGTTTCTAAATGTCATGGTATCTGAGTAATAACATGTCGAATTTTGAATCCATTTAGCACTTTGGACCCTTAAGGGATCGATCTGGTTGAACTTACCTCAGAGCGATTTCGCATGTTTGGGTGTGAAAGAGGACCATTCCTAGCATAAACATACCTATTTGGATGCATTGGAACAGTCTGCTTGGTCACATGAGTTGCAAAAGGAAATTTGCACCACTTTGCAACTTTGCATTGCTTGCATTTGATGCTTTTTTCATCAAGTGAAAATCCACCGCCACGGGAAAACCACTCTGAGATAACCAAAACCAAGAGAGATTTTTGTAGAGGGGCCCAACATGATCCTATTGGATCAGACGAGAAGTTTCTAAGCATCACAGTATCCAAATAATAGCATGATGAAGTTTGCAACCAATTTGCACTTTGGACCCTTAAGGGATCGATCCGATTGAACATAGCTCGAAGAAATTCCTCTTGTTTGCGTGTGAAAGAGGAACATGTCTATCGTAAACATACCTATTTAGACACGTTGGAACAGTCTGCTTGGTCACACAAGTTGTAGAGCAAAAGTTGCACCACTTTGCAACTTTTCACAACTTGAATTTGACACTTTTTCCATCAAGTGAAAATCTGCCGCCACGAGAAAACCACTCTGAGATAGCTAAAATCGAGAGAGGTTTTTGTAGAGGGGCCCAACATGATCATGTAGGATTAGATGAGAATTTTCTAAGTGTCATAGTATCTGAGTAATAGCATGCTAAAATTTATAGCCATTTAGCACTTTAGACCCTTAAAGAATCGACCCAGTTGAACATACCTCAGAGCGAATCCACATGTTTGGGTGCAAAAGAGGACCATGCCTAGTGTAAAAATACCTATTCAGATGTTTTGGAATAGTCCGCTTGGTTACACGAGTTGCAGAATGAAATTTGCACCACTTTGCAACTTTGCACTACTTGCATTTGATGCTTTTTCCATCAAGTGAAAATCAGTCGCCACGAGAAAACCACTCTGAGATAGTCAAAATCGAGAGAGGTTTTTGTAGAGGGGCCCAATGCAATCCTATAATATTAGACGAGAAGTTTCTAAGCATAATGGTATCCAAATAATAGAATGTTGAAGTTTGCAGCCATTTTGCACTTTGGACTCTTAAGGGATCGATCCGGTTGAATGTAGATCTAACCGATTCCGTGTGTTTGGGTATGAAAGAGGACCATTCCTATCATAAACATACCTATTTAGATACATTGGAATAGTCCGCTTGGTCACACAAGTTGCAGAGTGAAAGTTGCACCACTTTACAACTTTGCACAACTTGAATTTGACACTTTTTCCATCAAGTGAAAATCTGCCGTCACGGGAAAACCACTCCGAGATAGCCAAAACTGAGAGAGGTTTTTGTAGAGGGGCCCAACGTCATCCTGTAGGATTAGACAAGAATTTTCTAAGAATCACGGTATCTAATTTAGAGCATGCTAAAGTTTTCAGCTATTTAGCACTTTGGACCCTTAAGGGATCGATTCGGTTGAACATACCTCTCAACGATTTCACGTGTTTGGGTGCGAAAAAGGACCATGCCTAGCATAAACATACCAATTCAGATGCTTTGGAATGGTCCACTGGGTCACATGAGTTGCAGAGCAAAAGTTTCACCACTTTGCAACTTTGCACATCTTGCATTTGACACTTTTTCCATCAAGTGAAAATTTTCTACCACAAAAAAACCACTCTAAGATAGCCAAAACCGAGAGAGTTTTTTGTAGAGGGGCCCTACACAATGTGTAGGATTAGACGATAAGTTTCTAAGCATCATGGTATTTGAGTAATGTCATGCTGAAGTTTGTAGACATTTATCACTTTAGACCCTTAAGGGATCGATCTAGTTGAATGTACCTCAAAGTGATTTCATGTGTTTGGGTGTGAAAGAGGACCATGCCTAGTGTAAACATACCTATTTGGATGCTTTGGATGAGTCTTCTTGGTCACATGAGTTGCAAAGAAAAATTTGCACCACTTTGCAACTTTGCACTACTTGCATTTGACACTTTTTCCATCAAGTGAAAATCCACCACCACAGGAAAAGCACTCCGAGATAGCCAAAGTTGAGAGAGGTTTTTGTAGAGGGGCACAATACGATCTTGTAGGATTACATGATAAGTTTCTAAGAATCACGGTATTTGAGTAACATCATGTTGAAGTTTGCATCCATTTAGCACTTTGGACTCTTAAGCGATTGATCTAATTGAACGTAGCTTAGAGAGATTCTGCATGTTTGGGTCTGAAAGAGGATAATGCCTAGAATAAACATACCTATTCAGACACATTGGAATAGTCTGCCTAGTCACATGAGTTGTAGAACAAAATTTGCACCACTTTGCAACTTTGCACTGCTTGCATTTGACGCTTTTTTCCATCAAGTGAAAATCCACCACCATCGGAAAACCACTCTGAGATAGCCAAAACCGAGAGAGGTTTTTGTAGAGGGGCCCAACACGATTGTGTAGGATCACATGAGAAGTTTCTAAGATGAATGGAATAAGTTTTATGGGGTTTTTGTTGCTGCCCCTATAGATTTTGATGGAAAAGGGCATGAACAAATGAGGTTTCACCCTGTTGTTTTATAAAATAGTGTATGTAGAGGCTGGGTGATTGTCTTTTGATTTTTTGTAGGTTATTTTAAGAAGGTCTCAGGTGGTGGCATGTTCTGGTAAGGTGTGCAACCATTCCTTTCAATAAACCCTCATTACACTGGCATAAAATAAGGGTTTTGTTTTGGCATGGTGGAGTTGTCCTGAGAAAAATTGTGGATCAGAGGGTTTGGATACATAATAATTGTTGCCCCAACAAATTAAGGGGTTTTTTTAATGTTTAAAAGTACATTCCTTTGTAAATTAGGCCTAGTTAGCCTAATGGGGACAACGAAGAAGGTCATTTTTATGCACATTTTCCAAGACAATCACTATTAATTTTGAAGTATGTGTTGTAACTCAATAATAGCTATCTAGATCAATCATTTGAGAAGTTTTCCTCAAAACACCACTTGGAGCCACACTTTTCACTTGAAAATTCATCATAAAACCCTTTAGCAGCAACTCCACCTTTGTTTCTTGAATTCTCCTACACAAATAAACACACACACACCTAAAAAATCCTAATACTAACTTACTCCACTGATCTAAACTATCAAATTCGATGGAGTAGTCATTATTGGTTTACAGACCAAGTTGAGAAAAATCAGTTCAAACTAATGATAAACTCAATGGATACCCTCCTAAATAGATTTAAATGAAATATACTTCATTATTCTACCTTAAACAATGATATTCAAGGCCTTAAACTACTGTATAGGCTGTACAAGTTAATGAACAATTGGAAAAACTCATAAAATCACTAAAATAGGGACTTTATTGATTGTAAATATTCAAGAATACAAAAGATCTCTGATTTTCTCAACCTTACATGCTTTATATCACTTCTCTAATCACCTAATGACCTCTTTGTGACTTTGAATACATTACATATGACATTTACATGACCTTTTCACATTGTTTACATTTCAAAATTCAAATTTTGCAAATTTTCCTATTGAAGGTATTTACAGAACAAGGTGCTACTGCACCAAACATGAACTCCAAAATTATAGTATTTGAATAAATATCATTAAAAGTAAACCTCATTACAATTCCTTAGGTAATTCATTCTCACGGATCTTTTATAATGTCACTCATACATTCGAGATTCTCTTTAAATGTCTTCATCATAGGTGCTCATTATGAGGTTAAATTCAATTGAGTAACTTGAGATTTGCTCGCTAAGCTTCACATGCTCTTTTATATTGGTTTAAAATCAGAATTGAGATTTGTCAATATCATCAAAATAAGTATGTTGCATTTCTTTTTTGGCTAATATTCTCTTTGATGGCTCATAAATCAACATTTTTTGCAACGATAGATCAATCAATTTTTAGTGGTTTACTTACAAATATGCAAAGTAAAAGAGAAAAAGAGCGAGCATCCAAAATGGAAATGAAATAAAAATAGATGGAAGGCACTTATAGATAGGCATGCAGGGCTCACAACGTAGTTAATCCTGGTCATACATCTTCACTAGAAATTCCAACATACCTATTGCACACAACACCTCTCATGAATAGAGTAAGTTGAAATTGCAGATGCTCTTATATTGTCTACATCATAGCTGCGCATGATAAGGTTAACTTCAAATGAATAACTTGAAATTACCTCACCAAGCTTTGCACACACTTTTATAATGGCTTAAAATCATAATTCAGATTTGTCAATATCATCAAAATAAGGATTTTGCATTGTTTTTTTGGCTGACATTCTCTTGGATGGCTCATATATATGCATTTTTTGCAAGGGGACACCAATCAAGGTTTAGTAGGTTACTTACAAATAGGAAAAGTAAAAGAAGATGATAGAATTGGCATCAAACAACTTAATGTGCATACAAGTATAAATTAATAAGAACCAATCTTCATATACTTACAAATTAATCCAACGAACCATCTGAGTCCTTTCTACTCTTTATTGTGTCAAGTATTGCCTCATGGTCAGACTCACGGATCTTCCACAAGGTATTGTTCAAAGGTCTACCCCCATATTTGGTCAAACAAACATTGGATTCCATGACAAGGTTTGAGTAATGAATAATATTACGATGTGTGTCAAAGTCCTTAAACAACCAATGTTTAACACTTGAATGTGGGTACCTTCCAAGCCACGTTCCAGTAACCACAACTGAGCCTGTAGGGTATTCGATGTTTTCTACATCTATAACTGGGGGGTCCAATTTCTTTTTGGCCTCAACACAATGACACAAGAAATATTTTGTTCCCTCTTCATTGTCTTCATCTACAATAACTGCATAAACATGCCCTACATTGATATGTGCAACAAATCTCTTGAAATTAGTCAAAATTATGAATATAGTACAAAGTAAGATAATGATATGTAATTTCAACAACTAAGCAAGTAGATATATCACCTAGTTGAACTAGATTTGATACGTGGTCAAAGTCAACCAATGATTCCATATATGTCAATTCCAATGTCGTTGGAGGGTGATACGTGTGAAGTGGGATAAGATAACTTGTCAACCCACTCCCCTGACTCACAATCATTCCAGGCTTGCATTGTACATGAAGAAAAAAATCATGCCATCTTTCATGTATCGATAATCCATGAGCCTACATTTGAGCTAAGGAAAGAGTGTACCTCACTCGATCCTGTTAGTGTACAAAATTCCTTATATGGTGCAATATTAGTATCATCCGTCAACCAAAAAAATCTATGAACTGAAGATGTACCTTCATTACCTAGACCCATCAAAGCATTACACCACTCGACGATTGATTTTGCATCTATCAACTTTGCACTTTCTTTATACTTCAACTCTTCTCATGCTAATTCTCTTTTCATGCATTCTCTTGCACCATCATGCTCCCCCTTTCCATGTTCGGCCTCAAAAACGTTCCACATATGTTGAACACCTGTAATGACATACATCCTACATAACCAATAGAACATGTGTGAGTTCTTGAACTGTGCTGCATAGTTATCTGACCATATTATATGACGGTCGTATGTTATGCCCCTCTCAGCCAAACCACTGTAGAACATCTGGAAGCAACCTTGCATGAACTTTGGAGAATGTGTGCGACCATCACTAATGTAAAAGTGGTACTCCCTCAATACATTCCTTTGATCATCTATACTAACAAATGCATGAATGAATGCTATGTGCACAAATATTGAAACATGTGTGGAGTTGTAATATTGTGACTACACCTCGCGTTGTGGTTATAGAGTGTAGTTCTCCATAAATCCAACCAATGATACTATGTTGCCAACTGGAAAGGTGTCCTTGTATAGCTTGAATTGTGTGTCCAACCATCAGGCTCTATGGGTATGCATTCCATACTCGGATAGTATATTGTCATGAAACATGGACATAAACTGGTACATTGGAATCTTCTCAATAACCAAATCACACCTTTTTTCTTGAGACCCATCTTTTGTGGCATATTCCATTGTTTTATACTTCGGTATGTGCAGGATCATCATGGAAAAAATAGGCCCTTAAGTGGCAATAAAAATTCAGAAAATCAGAGCTAGGCAATTTGACATAGAAATTTGAATAAGTTATCTATATTATTTCAAAAATATGTAACAATAGAATCTGTAGAAAATTGAATGTAGTTTCTAAACTACTAGGTTTATATAAAAATAATAAAAATCTATTTGGTGAAAATTTCAAATTTCAATATAGTAGTACTTAAATTTCAAGGAAAAAATAAGAAGTAGGTGTTTGTCTGACCACCATAACCATAATAAAGTGATAATATTTTTTTATAATATTTTAGATATAAGTAGAGGACTCATGTCTCGATGTGATGCATATTTTTTTGTAATTTTTTTCCAAGTAAATAATTAATTATGAAATTTTTATGACAAATTTTTAAAAATATAAAAACTCATATGTCTGACCACCTTAACTTGGTCAAAAATTCATGAAATTCAATTTATTTATTTTAATCCTACAGTATGTGAAGCATAGAATGTGACACGTGTTTTTGATTCAGAAAATGTGATACCATTTGAAATCTATAGATATTTTTCAATCAACCTATCAATCAGGACTTTAGTCATAATTCAAATAAAAAATGAATAATAGTTATTTATTAAATTCAAAGTAAAACATAATTTATATTGGTGGAAAGCTGAGAATCTCCTTTAAAAACCCTTTTCGTTTCATCAGTTTTGGGTTAAAAAAAATTCATCAGCCACATGGGCCATCATATCACTTACATAACACCAATTTTTGGCCCATCATGATCTTGCACATACCCACTTCCTGAACTCTACTAGTTTTTGTCCCACCTCATATGTTCTTTCCATATGTTGACATACTGGCATAAGTTGGAAGCCACCGCAATGCTCACATGAACCATCCAAGCATGTTGTCTTGTAGAATATTTGGCCATCCTCTATTTCACATAAAAAAAATTGATAAGAACTCTCTTGAAGATTTTGGTGGGGCTTCTATGCCACAATCCTGCAAAACATTGTTAGTATGCAAATCTAAGCATATAGAACGATAAACATCCTAATGGTTAGAGAATTCAATATGTAGTCTACAACAAAAATTAGTGCATGTGTGATTTATCTTGACATAAAAAGGTTTAAGCATTTCAAAAAATCTTTGAGAAATACTAATTTGAGGATAATCATTTTCAAATTTATGAAAAAATTGGGTTTGAGTCATGAATATCCAAAAAATGCTTTGGATGTGGCTCAAGATTCTCACTATTGATTCTCCTTCTTACCACATCCCTTTGATTCGGAGATGGCCTTGTGTTATTCTTCCAATACTCTTCAGAAGTACCCTTGATGATTTGTGGATGGTAGATGCTCTACATCAGGTTTAAAATGGTAATTGGAAAGTATATATAATTGTGTAATTTAAAATGTGCATTGTCAACCTATGGTTATAATGACAAACAAACAATGATCAACATGGAATATGAAAAATTAAAAAAATGAAAGAAAGCCATAATAAAATGAAAGAAAATATGTAAAGACTTCACATACCTAAAAAACTAGACTTTCAAATGGAGGAGTTCAACCCAATTATGTAGCCTTAGCTTCTTCTTTCTTCAAACTCCACAACAATTTGACTCTTTCAAAATCTTGTTCCCCTCCAAACTTCAATTGCATATAAGTTTTCAATGGAATTCAAACTTGAATTGATATTATATGTCTTTCAACATGGAAACTCTGCTATTTCATGCAAAGGTGGTAGAAAAATCATGGAAAAGGTGGTGGAATGTCCAAAACATGCTTGCACACTTCACAACATCATCAAAAAGCTACTTTTTGTCGGAGCACGTGCAAAACCAATAGAATATGCAAACTGTGGGCCTTGAAATCATGGGTATACTTATTTTTTTTATCATTTTTAGTGGAAGACAAAACGTTCTCATGTTATAATGTGAGCGCTTTATTTCTTGCTAAAACAGTAACATCTCTACTTCTTCAAAATGTGCATGTGTTATATGAAATATGGTTTTTTTAATATATTTATTTTCTCCCTCTTTATCTATACCCTCTATCCTGATTCTATATCTCTCCCTTGTACCCTTAAATTAGAGGAAATAGAGGTGAGTGTGTTTGTGTGAGAGAGAGAGAGAGAGAGGTAGAGGGGGAGTGGGAGAGAAAGAGAGAGTGGGAGAGAAAGAGGGAGAGAGAGGGAGAGAGGGAGGGAGAGGGAGAGGGGGAGAAAGAGATAGTGGGAGATATGGAAATAGAGAGGGAGGGAGAGACGGGGAGTGTGGGAGTGGGAGAGAGTGGGAGGAGAGTGGGAGGAGAGAGAGGGGGAGAGGGAGAAAGAGAGAGGGGAGAGTGGAGAGAGTGGGAGAGTGGGAAAAGGAGAGAGTGGGAGAAAGATAGAGTGGGAGGGAGAGAGGAGATAGTGGGAGAAAGAGAGAAAGGGAGAGAGGTAGGGAGAGGGAGAGGGGGGGAAAGAGATAGTGGGAGAAATGGAGATATAGAGGGAGGGAGAGAGGGAGAGAGAGGAAGAGTGAGAGAAAGAGAGAGAGGGAGAAGGGAGAGTAGGATAAAGATAGAGTGGAATGGAGGGAGAGAGGGGGAGATGGGGAGAAAGAGAGAGTGGGAGAGTGGGAGAAAGCTAGACTGGGAGGGAGAGAGGGGGAGAGTGGGAGAAAGAGACAGTGGGAGAGTGGGAGAAGGGGAGAGTGGGAGAAAGATAGAGTGAGAGGGAGAGAGGGGGGGAGTGGGAGAGAAAGAGGGAGAGAGAGAGGGAGAGAGGGAGGGAAAGGGAGAGAGGGAGAAAGAGATAGTGGGAGAGATGGAGATAGAGAGGGAGGGAGAGACAGAATGGGAGAGAGATAGAGGGTAGAGGGTTAAGAGTTAAGGGTTTAAGGGTTAAGGGTTTAAATGGTTAAGAGATAGAGGGTAGATGGAGATAGTGGGAGAGATGGACATAGAGAGGGAGGGACATACAAACTGCAAGAGGGATAGAGGGTAGAGGGAGAGAAAAATTGGGAGAGAGATAGAGGGTAGAGGGTTAAGATTTAACCCTAATCCCTCAACCCCTATACCCTCTTAATCACTTAACCCTCAACCCTGAAACCCTAATCCCTCAACCCCTATACCCTCTTAATCCCTCAACCCTCAATCCTCAATCCTTAAACCCTAATCCCTCAACCCCTATACCCTCTTAGTCCCTCAACCCTCAACCCTTAAATCCTAATCCCTCAACCCCTATACCCTCTTAATCCCTCAACCCTCAATCTTCAACCCTTAAAACCTAATCCCTCAACCCCTATACCCTCTTAATCCCTCAACCCCTATACCCTCTTAATCCCTCAACCCTCAACCTTCAACCCTTAAAACCTAATCCCTCAACCCTTATTCCCTCTTAATCCCTCAACCCTTAAACCCTATTCCCTCAACCCCTATACCCTCTACCCTATAACCTCTAATTCCATCAACCCTAAACCCTCAACCCTTAAACCCTCTACCCTCTACCCTAATCCCCCAACCTTAAACATTTAAACCCACTTAGTAAAATCTCTACCCTAATCCCTCAACCCTTAAACCCTATTCCCTCAACCCCTATACCCTCTACCCTATAACCTCTAATTCCATCAACCCTAAACCCTCAACCCTTAAACCCTCTACCCTCTACCCTAATCCCCCAACCTTAAACATTTAAACCCACTTAGTAAAATCTCTACCCTAATCCCTCAACCCTTAGGGTTTAGGGTTTAGGTTTTAGGGTCCCTCAACCCTTAAACTCTTAAACACTCAACCTTAAACCCTCAATCATCAACCCTCAACCCTCAACCCTTATACCCTAAACTCATAAACCCTCTACCCTCAACCCTCAACCCAATACTCTCTACCCTAAACCCTAATCCCTCAACCCTAATCCCTCAACCCTTACACCCTTAAATACAAGAAAAATCGCTGCCCTAATCTCTAAACCCTCAACCCTTAATCCCTCAACCCATATAACCTCTACCCTATACATTGGACCCTCAACCCTAATCCCTTGACCCTATACCCTATACGCTCAACCTTCAACCTTAAACCCTCAATCCTCAACCCTCCACCCTTAAACCCTAAACCCTTCAACCCTTCAACCCTCTAACCTCTACCCTCTACATGAAACCCTCATCCCTCAATTCTCAACCCTCAACCCTTAATCCCTCAACCCTCAATCCTTAAACCCTAAATCCTCAACCCCTATACCCTCTACCCTTTACATTGGACCCTGAACCTAATCCTTCAACCATATACACTCAAACCTATACCCTAAACCCTCTACCCTCAACCAAGTAAACCCTTAACCCTAAACCCTTAAACCTTCTACCCTATAACCTCAACCAAATACCCTCTACCATCGCCCTCAACCCTCAAACCTTAAGCCCTAATACCCTAGAAACCATCAACCCTATAGATCCTCCACCCTAATCCATCAACTCTATACCCTCAAGCCCTATCACTTTCTCTCTATCTATACATCTCACTTCTCCCTCCATCTTACCCTCTCTAATTGTCTCTATCTACCCTCTCCCTCTTTCTACGTACCTCTCATTCAATCAATCCCCACCACCCTCTCTCGATCCCTCTATCCATCTCTCTCTATTTCTCTCCCAATCTATCCCACTCTTTCCCACTCCCTCTCTCTCCCTATCTCTCATGTCTCTCCCTCCCACCCTCTCTCTCTCTCTCTTAGGTCTCTCCCTCTTGCAACCTACCTAGGTAACTCTCTCTCTGTCTCTCTCCCCTCTCTCTATCTATCCATCCCACCCTACCTAGATAAGTCCCTATCACTCCACCCCCTCTTTCTCTACCTCTATCAAGTCACTCCCTCCCACACCCTCTCCCTCTCTCAGGTCTCTCACTCATAGTCCCTCTCTCTCCCACTCCCTCTCTCTCATAATCCCTCTCACCACCTATCTCTCAAGTCTCCCTCTCACCCCCCTCTCACCCCCCTCACAATCTCAAGTCTCTCCCTTTTCCACCTTGCCTACATAAATCTCTCTTTATCTATGTCTCTCTCTCCCCCCCCTCTCTCTCTCTCTCTCTCTCAATTCTCTCTCCCCCTCTCCCTCTATCCCTCCCACCCTACCTAGTTAAGGCCCTCTCACTCCAACCCCTTCTCTTCCACTCCATCTCTCTTAAACTATCACTTCCACCCCTCTCAATCTCTCCAGACTCTCTCTCTCTCTAAATTGTCCCTCCCTCTAAATACATACGTAAATACATACATACAAGCATAACACATATGTATATACAATCCTACATCCATACAAGCTGTACACATCTAAAATTGGTCACGGTTAATCAAACCTGTTAATTAATCAAATATGAATTATTTAATTAATATTATTAAGTCATCTACATATAAATAAACTTAATTATTTATTTATATTGTTCATTTTCCAATTCTGCTAATTTAATTAAATAAATAATTTTTATTTAATTAATGCTATCTTCTTCTTAATTAATTAAATAGATTTTACAATTTATTTACATTAATTATCACAAGTTTAAATTCAAAATTTAAATGATATTCTTCATTCCATATTTAATTAAATATTTGCAATATTTAATTAAAACACTTTCTAAATTCTTCACTCTTCTCAATAATTAAATATTTTTTAATATTTAATAAAAAGCTTTTTCTCTTCTCACATAATTAAATATTTTCAATATTTAATTAAAACTTTTTCATTTCTCACACATAATTAAATATTTATTTATTTAAATTATGAGAGACACCTTTCAATTGTCTCTTCATTGTCCATTTGTCTTTTAAAATTCTCGATCTCTCACCATTCATTCTAACAGGTTTGAACTCAACCGTCGATCTTGGCCAATTGAATTCCTGCCTTCAAAAATCTATAAATACAGCCCTCTTATGAGTGGAAAAGGACCTCAAATCTTAGATTTTCATGTGTAGTTACTATAGTCACATCTTAGCATTCATAGCATTTCAATTTTCATAGCTTAATCTTGTAGCGATGCATATGCATTTTTTAATCTCATTCTCTCAAGCTGCCATTCTACAAGCTGCTATTTTAAACAACTAAGAGCAAGCATCTTGAAATGAATCCTTGGAGATAGAGGACAATGGAACGAATTTGAAGAAACTATGGTTTAGAGTTTGCATTTACTTTCTTTAATTTAATTTCTTCAATCTAATGTTTTATTGGTGTATTAGTTTAGATTTAATTTGATTTGCACATTCTAACGTACATATTTTTGGCGCCCACCGTGGGGCATCCCCCCGTATTAATCTTTTTCTTGCAGAAAATCTTATGTTTTTACAGGTGACGGATTGGAAAATTCGCTTTGGCGCATACGATCCTCGGTTTAGCGCATCCACAGACTGTTTCGGCGCATCTACAAACTATTTTCGTGCATCCAGAGACTATTTTTGCACATCCAAGGACTGTTTTCGTGCATCCAGGCTCTGTTTTAGTGCATACGGGCTTTCTTTTGGCGCATACATGGCATCTTTTGGCGCATCCATGGACTGTTTTAGCGCATACAGTTTCTAATTTTTATTTTTTTAGTCAATCTTAAAATGGCCATATCTTGGTCATATTTTGGTCTTTTTCGGAGCTTTTTTTTTTAAATGAGGTACAATTTCATAAGCTATCTAATGGTGCAGGTATTTATCAATTTTGACAGAGTTTAAATTTTAAAATTCTCAATTAATGTCAAAGCACAATGAAACTTGGTCTAAATTTTAGGGTTGTTATGCTTAATCATTTATCTAACCCTCATATCTTCTTGTTTCTTGATTTCATCTAACATTTAGAGCTTTTATTGTAGATTTTAAAGGACCATGGAGCATGAAAATGAAAGAAAATCCATTATCACATGATTGTAACAAGTGTTTTTAAACACTTTGGGAGCAATTATAATATCATTCTTAAATTGTTGTCTGGATCCGATGCAATCATGGCCAGAGGTTTTATTGATGTATGGGGAATAAAATGAAGCAAACCTAGGATAGACATTTAAATCTGAATTAACCAATCCTAGGATAGTCACCAAACATAAATTTTCTTTTGGTTAAAATGAATCCCATGTTTTGGTGAAGCAACATCTTCACTTAGTGTAGAGAATTGTCAATTTGGGATTTAAAATTGAACCATTATTGTTTGTTGTGATTGTGGGTAATGGGTTTATGCTCTCCCCTTTACTGGGTGATCAAAACACTAGACTTACCTTTTATTTTCTGCGATTTAATGCTTTATTACATCTTTTAGAAAGCTTGCTCTTGTGGGAAAAAGTACTCACCCAAGAGGAACGACCTAAGTGGGAACACCTAAAGGCAAGGTTTCCAACCCACTTTAATCAAAAGCAAGTTATTGATGAAAATCCAACTTGACAGTAGTAGGCAGGATAACCATCCCCAAATCCTTTGTTCTAAAGGTTGGGAGGTCTCTCGAGGGAGTATATCTATTTGCCACATTGAATGGATACCCTTACTACGAACCATAGTGTAGAAAGCTAGCCATGTCAGTATCCAAACATCATCTTAATCACGGTGCAAGGGGAGGGAAGAATTTTCCCCCAAGACACTCACCATATAGTCACCACGGATTGTTTGCTCAAGGGATTTGATATCCACTTCCATCACTTTGAGTACGCACCTGGAAAAGACAAAAACATGGGTGCCCTCTAGGGGGTGACATGGCTATGTGAGTCGACACAATTTTAAGTTGTGGGTTGTGATTTCTATGATGACCTATTTGACAACTAAGAGTGAGTCTACTTGGAATGCTTATTTTGTTCAAAACCTGTGAAAATCTCAAGAACATACACTCAATGTTTTAGATTTTGTGTCTTTAAAAACAATTGTCTTCCTATTACATGATGTGTTTTCAAAACATTAATTCAGATAAGATCATCTGAAAACTTTAAAACATGGGTGATAGGGAAGAAAATCTTGTTCATAGGCTTTATGGAAATAGTTCAAATCAAGAGATAACAGAAGAAATGCTTCAAGAAGCTGAACAAGATCCACAGTTTCTCTTAACTATGGAAAAGATCTTAGATCAAAATAAAGAAGGATACTTTCTTTTATTGGCAAACCAAGGTGCCAAATTTCCCTCTGACTACAATATGGAGAAAATTAAAGAGAATCCTGAAAAGAATGAAACTCCCTTAAATGATCTTAGTACTCTTACCCAGCAAGTAAGAGCACTCCAGAGGCAAGTCAAGGAAATAAAAGGGGGCACAACTAAAAATTCCTTTGATGGAAATATCAACGTGACCTTTTCTCCTCCAAAAACAACATCAACCAAATTCAATGTTACTGATTTTTTGCAAAGGTTAAAGGGGAAGCCCAAATCTAAACCATCAAGTAACATTGACCATTCCTATCATGCCATGCATTTATCTTCATCTCGCATAATTCAAAATGAACCTCATGGTTCTTCCACCCAATTCAATTATCCCATTCAATTACCTTCTTATATCATATTCTCTACATCCAATGATTCATTTCAATCTACACATCTCGATCAAAACATTCTTTCCACTCCATCCCATGATACCAAAATTCTACAAACCCTTCCAATCTTTGATCAAGATCCCATATCTCAAGAATCATATGATGATCCCCTCCTTTCATTATTCACCCATGATAATCCTCTTCCATATCAAGAACAAAATATTCTTCCAAGTCCTTCCTCCACCCCATCTTATGAATTCATACCCTCTCATGACTCAATCACATCCCAGGAGCATGAAAATTCTTCCATCCTATCCAAAGCTTCCCTTCCATCTAATGATCAAGCTACTCCATCTCCTTCATCTAATGATTCTTTTCCAAGTCAAGATCAAAGTATCCCATCATCCTCATGTCAAGGGCTCATCACACCTCTTCAAGAAATGCCAACATCATTTGATCATATGGTTGAAAACATTGACAATTTCTCCACCATAACTGTTGAAGACAATGATCAAAATCAATCCATCGATGAGCACTGTGAAGATATGTCTACCCCATCTAGTGATAAAATCAACATTCATCAAGAGCCATTTTTTTGTTTTGATCAAGACCCCTCCTACAAAGATCTATTTCAAGGAGTGTTGACGATATTTGATCCTATTGACATAATCCAAAATCCTTCCACCAATGATCGTGTTGGCAATGTCTCTACATCAGCTAATGAGTTAGAGGACATATCTCAAGAATTTATTCCAAAGCATGATCCTTTCCAAAATATATGGACATCCTTTGACCTCATGACATTTGAGAAACTTCCTATGCCTAATGAAGATATCCAAGAAAGAAATCCATTCTTTGAAATTGACCCATGTCAAGAACTTGATCCATAGCATGTCGAAAGCAATTCTAAAATCATTCGAGATCAAGAATTTGTATCTCCAAGCTACTACAATGATATAATGGACACTCTCCTATCCATACAAGATGACCATGTCCATATAGAACATACTCGTCCAACTACCCATGAGATGTTTTCTTTGGATGGACACATAGATGATCTTCATTCAAAACAAGAGTCTCATACTCTTACTGAGGAACAAGAGTCCCCTACTCTTAACATTTGTACACATGATCAAGAAATAGAGAAATCCAGAGACATGTCAGAAATGGGTCATGAGGAATTCTACAAAAGTGGTGAATCAGAAACATCATGTGAAAGCATATCAAGAATCAATCATGAGGAAAAAATTTATGTGGACAATGAATCATCAACACTTCTTGAAGAAATAGTACAATCTGATATTTCACAAGATCAAGCTAAGGATATCAATCAGGCATTTATCCCACAGATAAAGGATCCTATCACTTATAAAGTTGGATCACTCACCTTTGTAAAGGAAAATCATCTTATCAATAAAGGAGCTATCACCTTTGAAGATCCACCACAGAGCAGAGAAGGAGCAACACCTTGTTTCCAAGGGAAATCATATCCTTTTGCAATTAAAATGTTTTAACAGATGAATTATCAAGGCAAAGGATTAGGCCTACATGAACAGGGTATCCTAGAACCAGTATAGATAATTGAAAATCCTAAGAATCAAGGCCTTGGTTACTTGACAATAAAGGGATATGAACATATCATTGATACTTCCAAAAAACTGGGGGCAACTTCGTCTCAAGCAAACATTAACATAGGGAACACGAAGAATCCTTATGATAAAACTGATGTCAATACTACAACCCACCACGTCATGAATCTTCATCCACCCATCACCCCATCCACGAATTGGGACCAACATCAAAAGAAAGACTTGAATCAAAGCATGAAGAATGCTATCAAGGAAAAAGAAGCTAAAGAGTATATAGGACAAATCAAATACATATGGATGCCAAAGAATACAAAGAAAAATTATCCCTATCAAACTCCATTAGTCAAAGAAACTATGGGGCAAAATTAAAAAGGGAAAAGTATCCATCAAAGATGTCCACAAAGGAAAAAGCAGCCTTCTCAAGCAACGTACAAAGTGTATCAAGCAGTTGGTCCAAATTCCATGCACACTTCCATATCCACCCATTATTGCTCATCTTCCAAAGTTTGGAGAGTCAAAGGTTCCAAACTATCGACCAATCCATCTTTTACTCCTAAACACACTCCATCCACCCCTCCACGCATGATATCCAATTCTCACATTGACCATGTATTGGCAGTGACCCTTCATCATAAGGATTCAGAAGGCACTCTATCGCAATGTGCGTACAAAGATGAGGTTAACTCCGGTATCAGCAAAGCAGATCAGAGATCTCAAAAGTTGCATTCAAGTGCACGTATCTTGGAAAAACAACTTCTTCAAGTAGGATACTGATGGCACATTATGACAGAAGCATCAACATCAGCACCACCAAGTGGTTCAGCATCAGCTTAAAATCTCTCAAAAAAGACAAAAAAAATAGAAAAATGTCCTGAAAAAATGGTTACCTTGAAGAAAATCTAGCAAACAGGCATCTTGGTGACAACAAAAAAATAAAAAAAAGGGATTGGAAACAGTAAAGAAAAAAATTGTCCTCTAGTGAAAACCATTTCGATGGCGCTTTGGACAAGTACCATGATGAAAACTTGGAAAACGGGCGTCATGTGTAGAATCGAGCATCTACGTGCACCAATTCAAGAGAAAGCATCTTATCGCATCCATAATAAATCCAACATTCATCCATATCATCCATTCATCCATGAACCGTTTATCTAGCCCATTTCCATCTATTTCCATTATTTTGATCTTGAAAAATTTTGGTAAACACTTTACACTTGTTTATGGTAAACATCTTGACATGGGTCATTTTCATTGATCCTATCCAATCCAAACATTATCTGAGCCTTGAAGCACTATCCAAGTGAGCATCCTTTGTTCAAAAACCTTATCTTATCACGAGATGATCCTGGGCATCCTTTGCATGCTTACCATATCCATCCATCCACACACCTATCCAAGCATCTACCTATTGCCATTCAAACATTGCTAGAAACTGGGGGCAAATGTTTACATCTTGCTTTAGGAATGAATCTTAATATATATCCTCCAACTTATGTGGTGATCTGAACATTGGAAGACGTAAAATCAAATTGGTCAAGCATTTGCGAGCCAAGAGATCCAAATCACTAGCCCATGGCATATTTTGATAGGAAGACGCTCCTTATCAAGCTTTATCTTCTGTTGAACATTAATCTAAACAATTCATATCAGTCACATCTAACTTGCGTGTTAGTGTCACATCAAATCATCAAAATAATTTTGTTCCAAATCAAGCTTCATCAATCTTGATCAATTGAATCCAATCAATTATCACCTTGTTTGACTTAACACACTTAGTCAAGCTATCATCTTGTGAACAAGTTTACTCTAGGATAACACAACTTCCTTGGGTTTACAAATTCATTATCATCTTTGTTTGGATTAACACACTTAGCCAGATTAACAAATCCATTATCACCTCATTTGGCTCAACACACTTAGTCAAACTATCAATCCATCAATTTGATCAATCAAACTTAGCTTGGTTTTCAACAAAATCTGAAAATAGAGCACTGATATCATCATGCATGTCCATATCCAAATCATCAAAATCCAAAAAAATAAAAAAAACATCAAAATTCAAAAAAATAAAAATATTCCTAAAATCCAAAGAAAAATCAATAAATCATATGCTTTCATCAATAAAATGGTCGTGTCTCACCCTAGACTAGGGGAAAAATCCTAAACTCGTTGGGGGAAATCAACTTTTTTTCAGCAAACAAGCAACATGTGTCAATTATCAAGTATCAGATCAACAATCGAATATCCAATCAAGCCTGGTCAAAACAACTTTGAGACATGTCATACATTGAAACTGAAACAAACTGGATGATCTTAATCTGAATAAAATGAATGACAAACTTAAAAGCATAAGTTGCAAAATGTTGTTTCGATATTTGATGACATCATATCTTTGGAGTGATTCAATGATGTACTAAACTAGAATCACAAGGAAGAAGTATGATTTTTCTTTGCTTGTTGTCTATAAGCTAATCATTAGTATCGTGCAAATTGGTCGCAGGACATGCTCTACAACGTATCATTGATGACATTTCGGAATTTGCATAAGAAAATGGTTAACTTTTGTCTATTTATGCAAGCAATACTCAGGTCATCTTGGTTCAATTATACCTCGATGCTTGTATTAACTTGCTACATCAAACATTATGAAAGCAGTACTCAGGTCATCATTGGTGCTAACATACCCTTTGATGCTTGTACTAACTTTCAACATATCAAAAGGCTCAATGATGACAACTAAACACAGCAAAAAATGGCAACAAGGAGAATGGTTCATTATTTCATTTAGGATTGCATAATTCATTTGCATTTCGAGGGACTTTTTAATAGATTTTTGAGGGTTGGTCACATTATTGAATATCTTTTTCAAACAACGGTTGAGTATGACTGGACATTTGGTACATCTCATTTTCATTATCATTCACATCATTTTCCATTATCATTATCATTGCACTTGCATACTTACATCATCATTTCATTTCATTATCATATCCATCACATCTCATCTGCATCATCTCAATCAATATCATCAAGCAAGCATGCAAATCAATCAGCAATGGATAGCATCAATCAATCAATACATCAAGCAAGTTCACATCTATTTGTTTTTCATATCACATGGAAACAAATTTAACAGTCATCGTGGCTCAATCTATTTGACTTTCAATGAGGAAAGCAAATCTATCAATACTATTTGTTTTTCATATCGCATGGAAACAAATTTAACAGTCATCATGACTCAATCTATTTGACTTTCAATCAGGAAAGCAAATCTATCAATACTATTTGTTTTTCATATCGCATGGAAAAAAATTTAACAGTCATCGTGACTCAATCTATTTGACTTTCAATCAGGAAAGCAAATCTATCAATACTATTTGTTTTTCATATCGCATGGAAACAAATTTAACAATCATCATGACTCAATCTATTTGACTTTCAATGAGGAAAGCAAATCTATCAATACTATTTGTTTTTCATATCACATGGAAACAAATTTAACAGTCATCATGACTCAATCTATTTGACTTTCAATCAAGAAAGCAAATCTATCAATACTATTTTTTTTCATATTGCATGGAAACAAATTTAACAATCATCGTGACTCAATCTATTTGACTTTCAATCAAGAAAGCAAATTTATCAATCAAATCTACTATTTGTTTTTCATATCGCATGGAAGCAAATTTATCAATCAATTTCATCTACAATTTTTTTTTCATATCGCATGGAAGAAAATTTATCAATAAAAAAGCATCATCATTCGGGGAAAAATCAAAGTTCTTCATCTTCATATCAATCTTCCAATAGGGGTTTTCATCAAATCATCTTTATCGGTCAATGAATCAAATAGAAAATCAGTAAAAATTTCCAAAAATCATCTTTATCTGATTCATCACCCGAGGGGGCATATAGCATCATCAGTAATTTTTCAAGATCAGGGGCAAATTCTTTGAAGCAATGCGTAAAACACATCACTTCAAAGAGGGGCAAAATTTACACATCTAAAATTGGTCACGGTTAATCAAACCTGTTAATTAATTAAATATGAATTATTTAATTAATATTCTTAAGTCATCTACATATAAATAAACTTAATTATTTATTTATATTGTTCATTTTCCAATTCTGCTAATTTAATTAAATAAATAAAGTTTATTTAATTAATGTTATCTTCTTCTTAATTAATTAAATAGATGGGGAAAAACTCTGGATGACCAGGATCCCCCAAGATCTACTGGCACTACTTTAGCT
Source organism: Sequoiadendron giganteum (assembly GCA_007115665.2). Taxonomy (NCBI): domain Eukaryota; kingdom Viridiplantae; phylum Streptophyta; class Pinopsida; order Cupressales; family Cupressaceae; genus Sequoiadendron; species Sequoiadendron giganteum. The sequence continues at coordinate 318,732,938 of CM021100.1, read as the reverse complement.
GCATAATTTTCTTTCTATTATTTTATTTCTGCGCTAGGCCCATGTGACTTTAGTTGATTTTTGCTGGGCTGGGCCCATGTGACTTCTGGGGTGTGCTTTCCTACCACCCAACCCTTTTTTGTGAATTTTGTAACTTTATCTCTTTTAATATAGATAGCTGGAAAATTCATCAAAAAAATAGATTTTACAATTTATTTACATTAGTTATCACAAGTTTAAATTCAAAATTTAAATGATATTCTTCATTCCATATTTAATTAAATATTTACAATATTTAATTAAAACACTTTCTAAATTCTTCACTCTTCTCAATAATTAAATATTTTCGAATATTTAATAAAAAGCTTTTTCTCTTCTCACATAATTAAATATTTTCAATATTTAATTAAAACCTTTTCATTTCTCACACATAATTAAATATTTATTTATTTAAATTATGAGAGACACCTTTCAATTGTCTCTTCATTCTCCATCCGTCTTTTAAAATTCCATTGTCTTTTCAAATTCTCGATCTCTCACCATTCATTCTAACAGGTTTGAACTCAACCGTCGATCTTGGCCAATTGAATTCATGCCTTCAAAAATCTATAAATACAACCCTCTTATGAGTGGAAAAGGACCTCGAATCTTAGATTTTCATGCGTAGTTACTATAGTCACATCTTAGCATTCATAGCATTTCAATTTTCATAGCTTAATCTTGTAGCAATGCATATGCATTTTTTAATCTCATTCTCTCAAGCTGCCATTCTACAAGCTGTTGTTTTAAACAACTGAGAGCAAGCATCTTGAAACGAATCCTTGGAGATAAAGGACAATGGAACGAATTTGAAGAAACTGTGGTTTAGAGTTTGCATTTACTTTCTTTAATTTAATTTCTTCAATCTAATGTTTCATTGGTGTATTAGTTTAGATTTAATTTGATTTTCACATTCTAACGTACACACAAGCATACATACATACATGTGTAGATACAATCTTACATACATACAGGCATACATACAATATACATGCATTGATACATAGAGGCATACATAGATACATACAAGCATGCATACATACATACATACATGATATACAAGCATACATGTACATACAAACATATAAATATATCAGCATACATTCAATAGATTGGCATTTAACATAAAGGAGGACATAACACGAGAGTGTTATAACACACTCATGTTATGTCTTAGTTGACATTTTTCCCACACAAGCTAAAAATCATGTCAAAACTGAGATATAACGCACTCATGTTATATCTTGCTTTGGGAATTACCAAGCCTTAGGATTGGTATTTTCCTTGGAATACCAATCCAAAGGCTTGGAGGCAATTCCCAATGACCAGAGACGTGTTTTTAAAAAATCTACCATATTTACATAATCGAGTTCATGCTCACCGTCAGGATTGCAAGTGGTTCAATATCGAAAAAATCGAACACATGGGAAATGTTGGGTTCTCTCTTAGCTATCCAATGATGTAATCTTTTTCACTTTCTGACAATGTTAAGCCTTTCATCCATAATTTCTTTTGATTGTATGTCTCGTTTTTTGCCAAAAAGCAATGTTTGGTATTTTTTCATTATAAATTAACCGTTCATCTAATTTTCAAATAAATTACATTTTTAGAAACTAGACTCCATTCTACAAAAAAAAAAAATTCTTCTTAAATTCAATTAGTTTCCAAAATTTGTAGGGGTAGCATGGCCAAAATTTTGTTTTTCAGGAAGTGTCCACTTCGAAAATTAGTAAAAAATCAAATATTCATTTAAAAATTATCAGAAAAATCATGCATCACCGTACGAGGGTTGTATAAGAGTTGCTATGTTATGTTTTTCTCACAAAAACAACATCAATTTGTGTATGTCCCTCTTTTTAACCCCTTAATCTCAACCATTTTAAAAATAAATTAGTAGTTTAGAAAGTAGACTCGGAGAACTTCGATCCTTATCTTTGTTCTATCTCAAAATTTTGAGTATAACTGTCCTCAATTTCACGTCCAAGGTCGGTATTTCCTGATTTCAGAAAAAAATTGTCCACTTAAGTCCCCTTTTTGGGAACCATCTTGGTGAACTTACCCCATCAATAAATTTAAAATAAACTAAATTATCAAATTCACTTCTAAAAGCCCCAAAATCTTATGCCAAGTCATCAAATATTTGATAACTGAAATGTGGGAAAAAGTAAAACCCTAAGACTTCACCCTAGGATTTCAATGGTTTCTTTTCCCCAATATGTCATTTATAATTTGACATAGTGAGGATTTGATGAATTTGGACAAGGTATAAGACTGACTTACAACCTGAAAGGTGAGTTAACTTACCCTTGACCAAATTTGGGATGGATTTTGGAATGAAATGCAATGATTTGACTAGAATTTAGAATGATGCAAATAACTATTCTAATGTAACAACACTAATTCAAGAAATTCATAGATAGATTCAAACTTCAAAAATAAAATGAGTAGATATTTTTGCACTTGTGATGTAGATCTGGGGCTGAAATTGGAGGACTAAGTCACCTAGAAGGAATTAGTGTCCTTGTGACTAACTTTCACATCTAATTTCACAATCCTCTGGAGCCAGATCAAAGCTTTTTTTCCCTAGATGTCTCACTATCAAATATTCATTTTGTGTCGAGATAACTAAGTTTCCATATGTTTTCAAGGTTTAGGGTTTGAATTCAATAATGAAAAAGTGACCTTCAAACTTCTCCCAATCTTCTTTAGATCTGAAACTTGTACATTCAAAGAGGGGAGAAGGGTTGTGCCATATAGGGGCTTGCCAAAGTCAAACCCAATGTTGGTGTTTCCACCTCCACAATAGCAATGTCAATGAAAAGGAGCTTATCCTTTCGAGTGATAGAGGATAAATGATAAATGGATGATGAATCAACAATGGACTATGAATCACCACTCAAAAATGGCTTCCTTGAAGGATTGAAGTCATGTTCATCTCCTCAAGGCTTGATTCATGTTTTCTTGATTTTCTTGAATACCTACAAGGGTTAGAACTCCCAAACAATATGATCACATAAATATGAAAAAACTCACATACACTTTGACATGATGCTTTGATATTGAATTACTACCATTAATCTACTCTTGACTACTCTTGACTTGCTTGATAATTGCTTGATCACCAAATTTTCCAATAATTTCCATTTAGTTACCACTTAGTTCTCAAATGGTGAAATGACTAGGTATTTATATACACTCATTCTAATTTCCCAAAAATTAATCTCAATAGCCGACATTTAAAATTTGAAATTCAAATAATAGAATTCCACCTCTGACATATTAAATTTCGAAGGCAAAATAGGGGGACCAAGTCGCCTATTTGTGGGATGTAAGGTGTTGGGGTGAAAATATTAAATGTGTGCATTGGTTTTCTACATGGGTTTTCTTCATTAATGTCTAAATGGTCTATATAATACATAATTTAGGAAATTAGGTGTACATTTAGGTCCATGCACTTAAGCGGGAGTAAAAATAGTGTCAAATTTTCAAGGGTGATAATTTATTACAATACATTTAGCCCCCACTTTAGTGAGAGTATGTACTTATGTTGAAACACACAATAAAGTAGAAAATATGTCAAGAGGGGTTTGAATGTCAAAATTTTAAAGAGATAGGATGACAATGAATCTAGGGTGAGTGCACAAGCCCCAAAAATTCAATATCACATGTAAACCCAACATAATCACAAAGGAGCATGCTTGTATGTAATGCAACAAGAAAACACAAAACATACACAATGTTAAAATGAAAAGGAGGGTATGAATAATCACATACTAGAAGGCTACATTATGCTAGTATCTATACCCAAAAAATTTCATGACTCATAGGCTAACTATTTGCAAAATTTCTAGGTGAATCACAAATCGAAGGCACCACAAGCTAGTGAAGTCCAATATTCACTAGGTGAGCCTCCTAGAAAAGTAGAAAATATGAGAAACACACAAGGACTAGTGAGGATTGATTTTAACTAGGTTTGTACCCATTTTCAATCATACCAAGAATTATACTCCTTAATAATTCTAATAAGGAGCTACAAAGATTATCAAAATGCTATGCCATTGCATCACTAAGTCCAACATGTGTGAAAAAGTAAAGAAAAAATTCTATGCCAATGCTCACTAAGTCCAATGTGTGTGAATGAAGTGAAGCACATAATGGAATGTATGTGCCCACCTTAAAGTAATCACAAAGAACCATTTTGTGAGCAATTATTCTAAGGTATAAAAATGATAAATACCATGTGATAAGGTCATGAGAGATTGTTTGGAAAGCCCTTTGCCAATTATATGCTTCCAAATAAATTTCCTCATCATAAGGGGTTGCCCCCAAATATAATTCCACAAATAAAAGGTCACTTAAGGGATCTATAGATGTGAGTTCGGTATAAATCTTCACTACCATAATGTAAATGAGATTGGAACTAACATCATTCCCCAAATACTATTGGAATAGCAAACAAAATGGAAGAATGAGACATAGAGAGGACAAGAAAAAAAATTGGTCAACATGGAAGATACTTTTAAACCTCTCAATACCTTGCATCATCCCCAAAACGAAAACACAAGATAAAAATAAATAAAAATATTTACGATATAAAGAAGAATTGAGATACAAATAGATGAATGTAAAGATACATTTGTTTCCTTAGTATCCTTATGCCAATAGATCAACAAGGGTCCTCAAAAGAAAAATCACAAACAAAAATACATGACAAGCATCGCAACATGGGAGATCACATCACATGCAAGAAAACACAAGAAACACACAAAGAAAACACAAAGAAAACACAAAGGGGTACTACACATTCAAGTTGACCTAAAGAAAATCGTCTACATCTTAATATTGTTCATCATATATGGAAGGCGAATAGCTAGCCAAAGAGACTGCAGCAATTTTCATACTAGGAGCATCACCAGGTTCAACACATGGTAAATCACTCTTGTTAGGAGGATCATCATAGTTTCCCCCATCTAAATCCATAAATTTTGACAAAAACAAAGATAGTTTTTTATGCACTTGTTCATCAATTTTAGCATTTTCATCCAAATCATCTACATTTATCATCATGGCTAGTTTAATGACAATGTTTATTATATTTTATTGTTTCACTCTTTGTTTTGGTTGGGACATGTAAGGTTCACTTTCATGTTTTGGTGAATTTTGTAATTCATATTGATTTGTTTGCATAATTTTTTGGTCATCAAGTAATGTTTTATTCTTTTCTTTTAATTATTAAGCAACAACATGACATATATTCCTATGCTCTTTAGAATTTTTTTCTTCTTGTATAGTTTTAAATTTGTGAAGGGGTAAGAGAAGGTTTCTCAACCATTGGTCTTTTCTTCCCTTAGGGGAGGAACTGAAGGGGCCACCGAGGGTTGGGAAGCTGTTATCTCCTTAGGTTTATACACTTATTTTTTCTTTGGAGGCACAAAGGGAATCACATGAGTATCTCTTGGTATTTCGTATAATATGGGTGGAGGAATTATAACATATTTACCTTGTTTACTTGGAAGGGAATTTTCCTCAGACATTGGTTTATCCACAACTTGTGGGGTGGGAGGAACAACCATAGCCTTATCATTTTCAATAATACTACTAAGGGATAAGTCTATTATGTGCTTTGCCTTAAATTTTTGATATGATGTGAAAAATAAATCCTCACAAGGCTTAAAAAAATTCATGGGTTGAGGCTAAAGGTAGTCTAATGAAAATTTTCCTTAAGAATACAAAGGATTAAACCCACTATGATGCACTGTGTATATTTGATTTTCAAATGGGAAATTTATGCACTTGTGGATAATTGACAAGATGAAATTCAGAGAGTGTAGTCATGGATAGCCTAGCTTCACATATAATCAGTCCAATGTGAGGACGATGGAGAATGATACATCTAGTTATTTCAGTCTAACTTTAAGTGGAAGAGTAATCAAACCTATTGTAGGATGAGAAAAACCATCATATATTTTTAACCATGATTTTGGTTGTTCATAAGAATTTTTATAAAGTTCATGCACATACAAGAATTTATGAGTGATCGCATTCACTAAGCACATAGAATCAATGAGTATCCCTTGTGTAGGTTTTTCATTCATACATCTAGCGATATAGAGAGGACCATCTAGTGCATGTATAGATGTATCAATATGTGTGAAAGCAATGTTAGGAAACAAAGTGGTTTGGTCCTAACAAGGTTCAACATCTACTAGAGTGATAATATTATCTAGACCATCCTCATCATCATTCTTTACCTTAGAAGCTTGCATAAAGTTGGATGTATGATCTGGCATGGGATTTGTGAAAATTTGAAAATCTTGATTTGGCGAGGCAACAAACTTTTTTTCTTTATTATTAATATTGTCCTTGATTGGATTTGATTAGAATCAATGAGGTCTTGAAATTGATGTTTAAGATTCATACACCATTTTGTACCATGTCTATGTGTATGATGATATTAAAAAAAGGATGATGGTTTGAAACTTCGTGATAATAATATTGTTGTATATATAGGTATAATTATAGGTAATTGGATTAAGCTCTTGCTCAAAATTTCTAACATGATTGAATGAAGGGAGTCAGGAAATTGGGTAAATTGTCTATCTCTTAGCCTAAATTGATAAGCATTGGAACTTGTGGATAAATGTGGTTAGCTATTTGAGGTGTTTTTATCTTGATAAAGTTCTTGTTTATCTTCTTGAATGGTTGATAGTTATTTTAAGGTATGGATTTAGATTGCTCAGTAGTAGTTAATGTTGGAAATTCAAGGTAAAACTTGCATCAATATGAACTTAAATATGTGTTTGCAAACCTAAAATTGTGTATTCGGGATAACCAATATTACGATATGTGATTAGCAATTGCAAACATGAAAGAAAATCATCAATACCACAAGTTGAGTATCACAAGTGACACAAGATATATGTGGAGAAACCTTTGTGGAAACAAAACCACATCTAAAGAGATGCAATGTTTGTATTAATCTTCAAGGAAGTATATCAATGCAAAAATCCTCTGAATTTTGGTAGCACTTCGATTCTTTGACAACCTACAAAAAAAACTCATAAAACCACTATCTCAATGCTCTAATATATAGAAGTTTGTGGGAGAGAAAACCACAAATCGTATCCCAAAACAACAAGTAGAATCAGCTTGAGAAACCCACGCCCCCCTTCATGGACAACCTAAAAACATGGTGAAAATAATTAAATGATCACATGGCCTTCACATGGGCATGTAACCCATAGCTAATAAAAATGTTCAATACTGAGTGCTCTATATCTCTTTGACGGCTTTGATGGCTAAAACCCATAACATGTAAACTTGGGTGCCCAACTAAGGATAACATGCAAGAGCATGCACTTTTGGGTTGTCCCCACCCAGAAGTTGGATGCCCAAAAGGAATATGCCTTTGGGATGCTCTGTAATTGTTAATGTAGTGCATCCACCTCTTTGAGTGCGATTAAAATTTGTCATAGGAAAATAAATAACAAATATTTTACCCCTCATGTTCTCTAGAACACTTTCTAGAGAATTTAGAGACACATAATTATCAACTTATGGTAGCATTAATAATTTCACCTATTCTATCATTCTCCCACTTCATATTATACATTACATTTAAATCCATGAGATACACATAAAATATAATCAAGTATAGTGATCAAGGCCGATGGCCTTCCTACACCAAGAGAACTTATCTATTGTCAATGGCTTCATGAGAGAATCTACAACATTATCCAAAGTGTTAAACATCTCAATCAAGACCTTACCATTATAAATCGTTTCATTCACAAAGTGATACTAAACATAAAAATTCTTAGTACAAGCATGATACATAGGTTTTTTGGATAAACATATGACACTTTGATTGTCACATCCAATCCTCATCATCTTGCAATAAAAACCAATACCATTTCAAAGTCTCTATAACCAAACCACCTCTTATAGGTATGTGTAGCATCCATATACTCTGCATTGGTGGTGGAAAATACAATCGTGGGTTATCTTTTACTCATCCAACTCACTATACATCCAAACAAAGTAAAAACATGGCCATTAATGGACCTTCGACTATCCAAGTTACCTGCCCAATCTACATCAAAAAAACCCTATATGTCCAATGACTTAACCACATCATAAATACTATGATGAACACAATAAGAATCAAAAGTATGATTCAAATTTTTAAAACACCCTCTTAACAAAATTCTAATGATGTCTACCAGGGTTAGACATAAACTTGCTCAAAACTCCCACTGCTTGGGTTGTATCTAGTCTAGTTAAAACTATTGCATAAATCAAACTTCCAACGAAACTAGCATAAGGAGCATTAGACATCTCTTCAAAATCATCATCAAAATTAGGAAACATGTAGAAAAATAAACTTAGTACTAGAACCAGAAATGGAATATTAGTTGGTTTACAGTCATGCATACTAAATCTCTACAAAATGGTATCAACATACTTCGACTTAATCAAAGATTTATGTGAGCTCGATCCCTAATAATCTCCATCCCAAGGATATATTTTATAGCCCACAAATATTTCATATCAAATGTGCCATAAATATGAGTCTTAAGCTCCCTATTCATCACCTTGCTATTACCCATAAACAACATGTCATCAATATACAAGACAATGATTAGTATTTGATCAGTAATAACCTTATTGTAAAGACAATGATTCTACTATTGAGGAAGCTCATAATTAAAATATTTATTCTAGAGATCAGATGTTTGGTGGTTTAATTTATTATAAATTGAGAGAGCTTGATCAAGATGCTACAAAGAAAGAAACTCTTTTTAAATTCTACAAGGTATAGAAGGTTGATGAATCAGATCAGGATGATCTTGATGAGGTGAAAGAAAATTTTGTAAGTAGATTGAAAAAGGCATTAGTAAATATAGAGGTAAATTACCCTTTAAATGTTTCAATTTTTAAAAGATAGGTCATTATTCTTCTAAATGTCCAATCAAAGTTCCAAATGACAAAGATAAGGATCATAAAGGAAAATTTGTCAAGAAGAGTTATTATGTTGTGATTTGTAGGAAATAGGGTACCCCACCATTTAAGAGGTAGAGCACATGCACACACACAAGGAGGTTTCCTATTTCACTATCGATTCATTAAAGGAAACACTAGAGGCAACAACCCACTAAAAATATTGCTATAATTTTTCCTTAGGGGTGTGATTAAAGACTAAAAGGGATTCACCACCAAGCAAAGGCTTAGAAAGAAAGAATATGCAACTCAAGATAAGAAATTAAAAATAATAATAAGGGACTAAGAAAGGATAGAGGGGCACCTAGAAAATGAAGAAGCTTGAAACGGGTTTTCACTCCCAAAACTTTGACTTTTAATGCACACTGGGACTGGGCTAGTGCAAGAAGTTGGGTCCACAAAAAGCTCAAAAAGTGGGTGTTTTTGTTGTTTTTCAGAATTTGTCACACTTGGACAAAAAATTTGAGGCACTTACACAATGAATCTTAAAAAAAATTAGTAATACAAAATTTTGAATTTTGAATCTAATTTCCAAATATGTAATTTATTCAAATACCCAAATGATAGAACTTAAATTTTGATAGGGATGTATAAAAACCACATTTTAAAAGTCCCTGTTTTTTAACAATACCATGCATGTGTATGGACACCACTTTTTGACCCAAATAAAATTATTTTTCTAATTCCTTTTGGGGAAAGAAAGCTAACAACATGAAGATTGATGAGGAAATTTTTTTGTAACTTTTTTTTAATATTTTTTTTTATTGAATTTTTATTGGCCTTAATTGCTGTTTTTAAAAATCAACATGTACAGACACCATAATTGGACCTAAATTAAAAAAAAAAATCAATAGTATTTTTTTATTGTATAGAGAATTGTCTGACGATTGATGCTATATATATTTTTTTTACAAGAAACTTAACCAAAAAAAGTTATTAAAAAACAAAAAAAAACCTGATATATCAAGTTTAAGGACTAGTTTGCTTAGAAATTAATTAAAAAATAAAAAATATAATTCAATATTAATAAAAATTATATATTTGGAAACTAGACATCGTTTTCTCTAATGGGTTTTAATTTTCTAGATTGATTCAAAAAAAAAAGTCCATCAGCCATATTGCCAAAGTTGGACATTCTTCTTCAATCTGCCTTAGATTTTAGTTGCAGGTCAAAGGCTAAGGGTCAAATTGCCAAGCCTTTCTCGAGCCTAAAACACAAGCTACATGTGGGTTGGAGATTCAATTTTTTAATAACGTGTATGTGTTTTTAAAAGCGTGTACATGTTACAAAACACATGCGTTCTTTATTTATTTGATTATTTAAAAAAATAAGAAGGTATTTTTTTTTTAATAAATGACTTGTACATGTTATAAAATGCATGTGCGTTATATAACGCATAGCATTTTTTAGTGCATACACATTTTTTTATGCTTGGGTACTCAATGAATAACACATACAGATTTTCTAATAACACGTACACATTTTATGTGAGATTTTTTCTTTGGCCAAAACTTCCTCTCTTTGTGGACCCAACTTCTTGCTTTTACCCAACTCATATGCCAGGCTGGACGATTTAGTCCTAGTTTAGGGTTTCGAGTTGGAACCAGAATCAAGAACTGCTAAACCAAGATCTACAGAAAATGCTTGAAATCTGGTATACTAGGACTCATACGCCACAAGTGGTGATTTAGTCCCAATATCAAGATTGATCTAAAACTCTGATATCCTCTAATGTTCTCTTGTATCTTCTCTCCTATCAAATCTCTATGTCTTAAACACTGAATTGCAACCTGTAGGTGAACTTTTGTGATCTTGCAATGTAGATGATAACTTTGACAACTTGATAACTTTTATCCAATTTTGCTCTTTAATGGATCTTCAACCTAGATCTACAAATCACACATCAAAGAGGGGGAAAAAAAAATAGTGTAAAGGGGTTTTCCTTGGTCAAACCTCGTTTTGGTAATCAAGCCTTGAAATGAATAGAAATAGAAAGAAGGAATGATGAATGAACAAATAAGCTATGTTGCAATTCACCAAAACCTTGGAATAAAGGTTGTAATCTTGTAAGTAATGTCTAGCATGAATGTAGATCTTGACTCTTGATTGTATTTTATGGATCTTGAATTGAATTCTTTCTTGAATCATAAGAACCTACATCACAAATGTTAGCTCTAAAAAAAACATGATGCATGATGACTTTGACATGATGCTTGAATCTTGAATAATGCTCCAAGATAGTTGATAATCACTCTTGAATTATCTTGAATGCTCTTTCAAACTCTCTTGATCACAATTTTCTATAATTCTTGATCTCAAAAAGTGCTAGATGACTTGTAAACTTGCTAGGAGAAAATATGTGAAATAACCTTGTATTTATACTTGTTTATACCAAATTTCACAAAATTACAAAAATACAAACCGACATCAAATCAAGGAGAATAAAATCCCACCAAGAATTTAAATTTAAAATAGGTCCAAGCTAAGCAAGACTTGTATGTGATTTTAGGCATATGAGTCCTAGTAGGCTAAGCTTGGGACACAAATTTCAAAAAATGTTTAGTTTTATGCCAAATTCAACTTTAGACCCTAAAACTTAGGTGGGACCCATATGCCCAAGGTAGCATAGGAGTCCTAGATCACTAAATGTAGGCCATACAAACCAAAGTCATTAAATTATGAGTGATCATTTGATGTGTGTTGGGATTATCCTTAGAAGGATGCATTAAATAAGGCTTTTGGATGCAAAATAGGACCAAATAAGGCATAAAGAAGTCCAATCTAGAAAGGAGGGTCCAAAAAAGTGTGAAAATGTAGAGGTATATATTTTTCTACACTACATTTAGCCCCCACTTTAGTGAGAGCAGAAAATTGCTTCAAACTCACACTAATGTAGACAAAATCACATTAAGAGGGGTCTAGATGTACCAATGCCAGTAAGACAAGATGACAATGACCAAGAGGGACGATAAATCCCCCAAGATCAAGATCCTATGGCAAACCAACATAGGCACAAAATTAAACACATGAAAATAATATAAGGAGCAACAACAAGGAACAAGCATACACTGCCAAAGACATGGAGAAAGAAAAGCAATAATAAAAATAAAAGGGGTGGATCAAGCTTCGACCGTTTGTCTCGCATGCTATGGCTCAGATCTAAGTTGTTTGTCCAAGAAAGTTTACAAGTGGAAAATGATGTCCACTATGTGAACCAAATGCATGCTCACAAGGGCTAGTGGAACCTCAAGTCATCCACTACGTGAGCCCCCAGCGAGAAACATACACACATGGCCAGAAAGTGCTCATGCATACAAGCAAGTGGCTATGGGAAATTCACACCTATGTTTAGCTCCCATACACTAACCATACCAAACCTATATGTCTTGATAACTTTGATAAGGTGACACAAAAAATGATAGTAGATTTCATGAGGAAATCAAAACTTCAAATGCTTGACACCCATAAACAAATAGGATGGCTCCATACACAAGAAAAGTGTGTTATGCAAGGTGGCCATATAACACTTATTGTAAATGAAAAATAGTGTAAGGTACATTCAAAGGGATTTTTATTAGTTCATGTAAGATCTTTTCTTAGCGAACATCATGCCTAATGTCTCCAAGAGAGGAAAATTCAAATAAATATCATGCTCTTGGAGGAAATCAAACCCAGTGACACCACCAAGAAAAGGATGCATCACATGAAGTAAGAAGACCACACAATGAAACATGAATGTCGATGTATGCCCCCACTTTAAATTGGCTGGTAACACCATTTTTGTGAGAAATTGATTTAAAGTAGTCAATGTTCAATCCTAAGAAATGAGAGCTTTCTTAGAAATCCCTATGCCAAGTCATATGTTTCTCAATGAAGTTACATCATGAAAAGGGGTTGCCCCCAAAAGATAGAAAGAAAAGTATGTCACATGCGAGCTAACTTAAGGCATGTCATCCACATCCCAAGCTTACTCTTATATATACATGGAAGGGGGACAACTAGCCAAAAGAGACAATGAAAAGTGTCATATGAGGACAAGGCTAACCTAACCCCTTTCCCCACTTAGTGCAAGAAAAGGATGAGTTGAGATGATTTATGAGATACATGACAGAACGAAAATTGATATCAATTAAAGGAAATAGGTGCTTCAACATAAGGAAGAGCACCACAATCCTTAAGATGTAGTATTTTATCATATAAAGCCTTACATTCATTAGTAGAATGACCATGAACTCTATGATATGCACAAAATAAACTCTTTTAGTAAAGTTTATTTCATATTCTTGGAGGGAGGTATATCAAGCGATCTTGGAGGAGTCTCAACAAGATACGCTCTTGATCAATAGTAGAATATTTTCCTTTATTTTTTAGCAAAGATATCTCTTGCTTAGTACAAAATTTCATACTTACACAAGACTCTTTACATGGCAATATTTTGTTCTCTCCTTGAAAGGAGGGTGTAAAATCTAATGAACTGAAATCGTTAGTGTTTTATGTGATGACTTTAATATTAAGCAAAGATTTATCCACTTCTTTCAGAGGAAAATAACCAAGATCACTAGTGTCTGTCAATTTAGGATGCACGAATGTTAAAGTAGAGTGAGAATATTCTTTAATAAGAGTGTTGATATTAAGTGAAGGCTTTCTTGTTTCTTTTGAGGGAAAATAACCAAGACCATTAGTCTTATCTTGCGTGTGAGGCTTTATAGGGACACGGATACCTTGTTTTGTAAACCACATCCTTTTCTACTATACCCAAGTTGTTTCATAAGTTCATACCCTTTTCCATAAGTATTTTTTATTTCTTTTAGATTCGATGGTTGTTCGTAATTAGCTTCATCAAATTTTGTTGTGTAATTTGTTTCCTCTTCCAAAGTGGTTGAAGTAGATTCTTTTGAATCTTGTGCTAACATTGATTACCACTTTTTATTTTCCCTTTTCAAACTCATTTGTTATGATCTTGTATTCACCCCTGAATGTAGATGTGAAATCTAAGGAACACTAATAATCTTCCAATAACTTTGTGACTCGCTCAATATGCTTTTCTTTTTCTTTCTCTTTTACGAGTTCCACTTGTGTAGTTGGTTCCAATATCTTCAAAGGATTTTCCTTATCTTTATCAAGTTGTAAAACACTATAAGGCTCATGATCAACATTGAATGTGTACACTTTGTTGTTGTAGATATGCTTCATTTTATAGTGAAGGGTAGAAGGAACTGCATGCATCTCATGAATCCATGGTCTTCCTAGAAGAATTTTATATGAAAGTTCATAAGGCATAAACCGAATAGGATTTTGTAATGTAAATGTGTCAACTTTAATAGGAAAAGTGATCATACCAAGTGGTAATTTTCCTACATTATGGAACCCTCTAATAGAAAAATACGCAGGTTGAATTCTTTATTTATCCACACCAAGCCTATCCAAAAGGGTTAAAATACACAAATTAAGGGCTAAGCCATTATCAACAAGGGTTCATTTTATCCATGCCATATTATATTGAACTATTACCATGAAAGCTTCATTTATTTTTTGCAGTTCTAGCAAGGGTAACTCATCTTCATGGAAAGTAATGTCTAAGTTGACCAAATTTATAACTTGAATTTGGGTTGCCATATCATTTGATTGCACATTACGGGGGAGGAACTTGTTGTAAGGAGCTTTGAATCATGTTATGATAATGAGGGGAGGGTTGAATAAGGTCCCATAATGATATCTTAGTAGGAGTTTTATTAAGTTGTTCAACAAGATCATACTCCTTTCCACTTTGCAAAGGTAAATGAGGAGAACCAAGCAAGATAGGCTTAGGCACTAGGAAAAATGTTGAAGGTGTTTGTCTTGGTTGCGGATTGTTTCTATCATTATATGTATGAGAAACGGTATTATACTTTGATTTCTTAAAAAAATTATGCTTAGGTGGTTCAAGGATAAGGATGGGTTTGTTTTTGAGTTTGTGGCTTGTGTGAAGGTGGGTAAAGGATGAGTTGAGGTTGAATAATATTAACTTCTCTTAGTGAAGGAGAGTCTAATGTCACTTCATTATTTTTATCTAAAGAAGCCTCATTACTAATGTTTGAAATACATGTGTGAATGTTCTCATTTTCTCACACCATGATATCTTGCCTAGTAGGAGAGTTTTTAGGAGAGCTACAATCTAGATGTTCATGACATTCAAAGTTTGGTTCTTCTAAAATCACTTCATCACAAGTAGGGGAGTCATCTATTGTTAGATTATTTTTCTTATTAGTGATGGTGTTATCTTGTTCAATAATGTTTTTCCTAGGTGAAGAGAGACAAATAGGACTCTCATAACTCTCATTGGTTTGATCTTATAACACTAAAATATCTTCATCACAAATAGGAGAGATATTAGTAGAAGACCAAATTTGATGGTCATGATTGTCCACTATTGTATTTTCTTTCACTAAAGCATTCTCATAGGTGTGGTGGATGAAATTTTTCTTGGCATGCTTAGAAAGATACGACACTAACATTGTGTGACTAAAAATGAAAATCACTTCTAACCATCTTATGCAAGAATGTAAACAATGTATATCCAAAGATGAAAAGTACTTTTATCCAATTTATCCAAAGCTTTAAGAATGCAAAAGATGTATATCACAAGATGAAAAGTAGTTTTATCAAACTTATGCAAACCTTCATGAATGTAAACATTGCGTATGCAAAAGAGAAAAGTACTTTTATCCATATTATGTAAAGTTTTAGAAATGTAAACATTTTTAAATAAGATGTTTTTTGCTACTGAAATGATTTAGGAAGAATTCCAAAATTACTACCCTAAATGGATGTTTTTAACCTAGATGCATAAAATAGAAGTTCTTGAATCTTTCAAGACTAATACTATAGGTTATCGACAAGCCTAAGAAGTACATAAATTACCAGAAAAGTCAAAAAAAAAAAAAAGAATAGGCCTCCAAAGACTTATTTGCCCAGCTAGCCATATGAGTCCCACTTAGGTTTTTTGACAAGTTCAGATAATAAAAAATAGACAACAAAAAATACCCAAAAATCAAGTGAAAAGCCATGTACCAAGACTAAATCACCCATAGGGGTGAATGAGTCTTGATTAGGGTTTTTAAACTTGAATTAGTGAATTTAGAGTTGATTTTAGGGTGTCTTAGTTGTATATTGAATTGAATATTTGCAATTCCATATTTTTCAGTAAAATTAAATGATTCAAAATTCAAAAATGCAACCTATATGAAATTTTCGCTAATGCAAATTTTAGAAGCCCTAAATGAAAATTAACTAATGGAAGATCTAATGCAAATTTAATAAAAATTAGATCTAGGACTTTTATGCACTCCAAATCAAAAATAAAGGGTTTGAACATTGGGTTCACCAAAATGATTTGTAGGAAATAGGGTACCCCACCTTTTAGGAGGTAGAGTACATGCACACACACAAGGAGGTGTCCTATTTCACTATCGATTCACTAAAGGAAACACTAGAGGCAACAACCCACTAAAAATATTGCTACAAGTTTTCCTTAGGGGTGTGATTAAAGACTAAAAGGGGGTTCATCACCAAGAAAAGGCTTGGAAAGAAAGACTATGTAACTCAAGATAAGAAACTAAAAATTAGAATAAGGGACTGAGAAAGGACAAAGAGACACCTAAAAAACTAAAAAAGCTTGAAACATGGTTCGCACTCCCAAAAATATTACTTTTAATGCATATTGGGACTCATACGCCAAACTAGGTGATTTAGTCCCAATTTTGGGTTTCAGGTTGGAACCAAAATCTAGAATTGCTAAACCATGATCTATAGAAAATACTTGAAATATGGTATATTAGGACTCACACGCCACAAGTGGTGATTTAGTCTCAGTACTAGGTGATAGGCCAAAAATGGGGTAAAGAATAAGAAAGATTTTAGCTTGGTCTAAGAGTGTTAACTCAGGGATTGTAAGCTTGTGAGAGGTGTTGTGGAAGTATACCTAAGGGAGGAAAGCAGTGAATTAAGTGGGGATGAAATGCAACTAGAACACATAATGGAGCACCTCCAATAAAAATCTGGTTCAAAATTATATTTATGTTTTTCTCTATTCTATGACAGAAGTGATAGGAGCTACAACAATCTATGACAATAACAACAAAAAATTTCAAAAATAAAAATAGTAGCTTATAGCAGAAAGGAAAAATAACCCAATCATATATTATCCAAACTGTGCTGAAATTGAAATCGTGTAGTCAAAAGGAAATAACGTCTATCTTAACCAAACCAAATCAAAAGCAAACAAAATACATAAAATAAAACATCACTGAGCTTCCCAAGGAGTGGGTCCTTGCTCCTAGTTTTCATGGTGGATAGAATGAAATCCATTCTACGTTGCCTTGATCAAAAGAATCATTATTTTATTTATCAAAAGTTTGATACATAAAATTGTTGTAAATGTCTATATATTCCCTTGCATATATATATACATTGTTTGATAACATAATATATTATGTTTGTTTTGTCCTATGGCCAACAAACTAAAAGAGACAAAAATATTGAAACGGTCTTGTTATAATACAAGGTGAAAATAGAAGATGTAAAGGTTTGTGCAAATTTTTCTCTAGCTATTTAGCAACAAATCTCCAGCACAGGTTTCCTTCCTTGTTCCATAAAATAACACATGTGGAGCCTTGGTTGAGTGTATTTTTCTCTATTTGTTGCTGTCCATGAATTTAAACATTCTCTTATTATAATAGATAGCGGAAATAGAAGGTTTTTAGTTTCTTCTACGTAGTTGGAAATCGCATCTCCATTCAAATTTATTTAGCAATAACCATGGGTTCTTGTGCTTATTCAAATCGGGTACATAGTTAGCACCATGGAGGTAACTAATGCCACCTTGGAGACTGACATCATGATAGAAATAAATTGTTGGTAAAAAAGTTATGCACAAAAGTTCCTGACTAGAAAGTGTCAGGAAGATATTCTACATAAAAGGTGACAAAAAGTTCTTGTGATCTGCACGTTGCAAGTTGCGGGCTTTATTTTCCAAGGATTAAAATCATAATGCTTATTAGTAAAGATAATCAATAATTAGTTTCCATATTTTATGCAAAACTATATTAAATGTCACTTATATATATTTAATCGTATACAGCATAAAATGGTGAAATAGTATGATATGGAACGGAAATGGGTGTGAAGGTATATGAAATTGGCTGAAATATGGCATAAAATGGGACATAAATGGCTCTCATCACCAAGGTTGATATAAAACTCTGATATCCTGATAATGTTCTCATGTAGCTTCTCTCTTGTCAAATCTTCGAGTCAGAAACACTGAATTGCAACCTGTAGGTGACTTTCTGTGATCTTGCTCTTTAATGGGTCTTCAACCTAGATCGGCAAATCACACATCAAAGAGAAGGGAAAATATTTTTTTGTTAGTGGATAGGGGTTTGCCTTGGTAAAAAACCCCATTTTCGTAATCAAACCTTGAAATCAATAGAAATAGAATGAAGGAATGATGAATGAACAAATAAACTATGTTGTAACTCACCAAACCCTTGGAATAAAGTTTGTAATATTATAAGTAATGGTGAGCATGAATGTAGATCTTGTCTCTTGATTGTATGTTATGGATCTTGACTTGAATGCTTTCTTGAATCATAATAACCTACATCACAAATGTTAGCTCTAAAACAAACATGATGCATGATGACTTTGACATGATTCTTGAATCTTGAATAATGCTCCAAGTGTTGAAATGAACAAGACAACTGGGAGGTGGGTGGACCAGTTGTACCAAATTACTTTTACTTCTGACCTTAATCAATTCCAATTTAACTTTAATCTATTATTAAGTATAAACATGAAATACATATAACAGAAAGAAAATACCAGAGACACTAGATTTAAGTGGAAAACCCAATGAGGGAAAAACCATGGTGAGGATTAACTCACAATATAAGAGCAATGCAAAAACCAGATACAAAGACACTACCAAAGGGCTCACTACCCAGAAAGCACTCAATGTCCAGATACAAAGTCTCACTATCTAGAAGGTGGCTCACTACCTACAAACAAAGAAAGACAATAGAAAATCCACCATAACAGGTTCCACACATTCGCAGCCTAATCAAAGATTTGTAGACACCATCAACTCACTGCTTTTAGGAATCTAACACATCAAAGTATTTTTGCCTTGATTCAATTTCACACACTCTAATTTTCACACTTGTTTCGTACACTTCACACTTCATAATTCCAATTTGCAACATCTTGACTTTTATTTATACCATCTTCAATCTTGAAAACTTTCTCCAAGGTCGTCTACACATCCTTTATTTTATAAATTCAGATTAGCTCAGTCACCTAACATTCTCGCAGTGGATAAGAATGAGAGTGGACCAATTACATGCTTAATTAAGACCCAAACAACATCTTGGATCAATCACATGCCTCCTTAATTGATGCTTATTATCCATGTAATGTGTAAACACCAAGTTGTCCAAACCTAATGAAAACACTAATGAACTTTGAAGTACGTGCATCCACAACAAGATGGTGGCATGTGGATCACATAATACGCTTCACCAAACACTATAAAACCTATTAGAAACCTTCAGATACATCCATAGCAACTGCAACAATCTTTATACACAAAACACTCTTAAACAATCCAACCGAACCATGCAGACACACACAGTAGCTCTAGAAAAAGTCTTCTAGAGCACCAAACCACAAGAACATTTTCTAGAACATAGAAAACATCAATATTAACCTTCTTCTAGATCTGCAAGATCTAATACAGAGCACTAGGGAACTACAGAGCAGAGACGTCTCTTCCAGTCTACAAACAATTTTTTTTGTCAAACCGGTTCACACACCAATGAACACGTCTTCCACACTCCATCAACCCAGAAGCTAAAACTCGGGATATATTATCCAATGAAGCCCAAAAACAATACTATATATCCGCACAAGCATAGGATCAACATAGAAGAAATGCAAATCACATTACCGGAGCACACTCAGAACACACACACAACTCTATCTTCATTGTTTATTATTTTTTTCAAAAGAACTTGACATCAGCACATCTACAACACCATAATCATAACTACATGTACTATCAACACTTCTACAGTATCTCAACTATGCATGTGCCACTTTCAATCACTCTAAACTATGTTGACATCAATGAAAACACCACCAAACATATTCATACTTGCAAAAATCTTCCCCTTTGTCATTGATGGCAACACATGATGTGAAAAAACATCAAAGACAGCATACACTCTCTCTTGCTTCTTCTTCCCTTTCAACTTTTTCACGTGACTCTCTCTCCCCCTTTGGCATCAATGGAAAAAGAAATTTTTTCATAAAACTTTTTCCATATAAAGATTTGATCACTCCCCCTTAGGAGTGCACCCACATCTCATAATACAACAATGATACTCTCTACTCCCCCTGAGGAGTAGACCTCAATCATCAGTCCAAACAAATGAAGAATCTATAGATCCACTGGACTGATGCACC